>RJWH01000219.1:0-600000 GCA_004363575.1 Solenodon paradoxus | reverse complement strand
TTTTTCTCCAGGAACCGTCAACCAGTCAAGTGCCCACATTTCATTCTCTTTTTCACCTGATTTGGGACACACGAAATCTTATTTAATAAACTTTAAACCATTTGAGAGATAGATTGTTATCTTACTTTTCTTGGTTACTCCAATCAACTAGGCCTCCTCAGTCTCCTGTGTATAATACGTATAATACGTACATCTGTGAATATACGGAAGCATAGAACGAGAGGGGACCTTAGAGATGACCTAGTGCATCTCTTTGGATTTCAGATGGGGAGCTTAAACAACCCGTTCAAGGTCACACAGTTCAAATTGAGTCCCTCTTCCAGTTAACCTAACCTGGAGTCTGGTCCTCGTATTACTCTGTTTTGTCCAGTGAGGCGTGTGTATCTGGGGAGACGGTCAGGTGTTCAAACAAGGATCCAAACAATGCTGGGGCCTAGTGACTCTTACTCTTTATGGCTGGGTGGGCCGGTTGCCAATTTATGATGGAATAAATATTTACTAAAGAATCATGAATAAACTCAGCTGGAATAAACTTTGATATGCAAATGACAGGGATGGTTATACACATGAAAAAAATCATTTTCTTTCACTGTCCTTTTTTTAATATGCTGTGAAACACATGGGATCAGTCGAGCTGTTGAAGAAAATGGCGTTCTCCATGAAATAGCCTTGCTTTGGGGATGGTACCTTGCAATTGGAGCTTTGAGAATCAATGAAAAATATGGTAGGAGGAAAGAAGGTTGCTTCTGGATGGTAACCTACAGACAGAAGAAAACCTGGGCTGTGTCCTGAGAGTTTTAGGTAATACAGGCTCATAATTTGATTTGAGAAGAGCTACTCCAGGCTACTGTGTAATTATAGAAGCATTCACTCGACTGGCTCCTGTTCCCCTCATCACGTTCTACTTCATTGCCCTTTATGCTAAAGCCCCTGTTGATGAGAGGGCGGAAACAGTAAGTACAAATAAAGCAATTAGCAGGTGGGGAATGCTAGCTCTGTTTAAGGATAACATCCAATCTTTATTGGTACTTATTAAGTAGAAGTCTAGAGCTTAGAGACAAAGGGAAGTATCGCTAACCACAAAAATGAGAGTGGGGGTGGAAACGAAAAAATTAGACCAAGGTATCCAGTTTATACTTCATAAATCAAATCACCGAGTCTAATTTTAGAGATAACACCAAACCTCTATTTAAAAAAAAAATATTACAGTGAGTTACATTCGCAGGGAAAACTCACCTCTTTTTAAAGTTTTCTTGCTTCTTCTGTCTGCTCTTTTACCATGTGGATTCAGTTGCAAAATACTTTTATTAAGATTTGTATGAATGTGTCATTTGTTTACAGTACCGTGTGTTGGGAGAATAGATTCCCACCCCTGCCAGTGTGTAGTTGAAAGCACAGCACCAGACTTCTATCACCAGTCACTCTTATTTTTGTCCCCTTTACCCCGGTTTGCCTCCCTTCTTCCCCTTTCTCTTTGGTAACCACAGTCTTGATTTCAGAGTCTAAGAGATTTTTATTGGGTTTTATTCGTTCGTTTTGTTGTCTTGTATTCCGCATGAGTGAAACCATCCAGTATTTTCTCTTTTCTCTCTGACTTTTGCAATAACTTGGTTGGGACTTGAGCTGATTATGCTAAGCAAAATATTTTTCAGCAGTTACCGTGTTCAAACAAGACAAGCATTTTGGCATTTTGAGTTTGGTGTGTCGTTAAACCCACCAGCAGGGGGCGTTAGGACAATTAGCAAAACCTTGTCAGCAGGGTCCTGATACTCACAGCGCAGACTCAGGGACTGAGGGCAGAGGTGAAAATGCCCTTTGTAGGAAGGGAATATAATGGACAGGAGGAGGAGCGCAAGGAGATTTCAAGTGTCCTTGAAATCCCTGCAGAAGATACTGAAGGTGAGCAAGAAAATAAGGCAGAGGCTTTCTATTGCTCTCCATCCACAGAGTAATACATGTACTCTGCTTCTCTGTTTACTTATCTGAAAGCAGGGATAATAAAAATCTATCCATCCCAAATGCTGTAATTTTTATTTCTTGGTGGAGAGTATTGCCTTTCTTGCCTCAGCCTTATTTGGGGTGTCTGGGTGGTAAGATGGAGGATAAATAATTTTGATTCATCTCAGAATAGTCATAGATGATGTCCCCTGCATTTGATTTTGAGCTAGTGCTTTTGACCTTGAATGTCTTCTTTCTTTTTTAGTTTTACTGAAGGAATGTTGCATCATAATATAGAGGTTTAAAGTGTGCATCGTTGCAAAACAATATCTGTATATACTGCATTATATTTGCCATCAACATTTCAATTCTCTCCTTCACCATGTTATTGACCCTTTTCTCCTAATTTGCTGAGTCAACTCTCCTTTCTCTGTGGTCTTATCAATGAAAGTTTTGGCAATTCCAGTTATTTAAGCAGTATTTCCTATTTGAATAGCAGATTTCCAACTTGTGAGCTTAAAAGAGAGGGATGGAAGTTTGCAGAAAAAATGTTATGCTTTTCTTATCCTTTAGTGAGTGAGGGACGGGTCCTGTGGACAGAAATCTGTTCAGAGATAAAAAGGTAAAGTTTTTATTGTGCAGTTGCTTTTTTAATAGGGTAGCCATTGACCCTGAAAAATTAAGTCATTATCATCATCCTAGGAAAATCATATTTTCTTTTAGGACATATTTTAGTTCTCATTGCAGCTTTTAGAGTCTCTTCCTCTTTTCCATCCTATCACTTAGCAGCCACTTGAGGAAGGCCCAAAGTGACAAAAGCAAAATCTCATGGGCAATAGTACTAAGAAGCATATTTATTTTACCCTTTGGTGGGGACCAAATCACCTGACTAGGAGAAGACATTCTCTTAGTCAGACTGAAGGGCTGATCTAGAGATGATCATGACTAGGCCTTCCCAAGCATCATTCAGAGGAGGGTGATTCATGTAGGCAAAGCAAGGAAAGATAACGTCCAGAAGAGAACAAAATACTGAAAACTTTGCACTCACATCTCCTGGGCCTTTGGATAGTGCTGGTAAATATAGAAATACTAATATCCTGAATTTACTTTTGAAAAATATTTATCATATATTTGAAGCATGTTTTATCTCATGAACTTTTATTAGTGTTCCGGTCCCAGATCCCAAACTATCAAAATCCCCAAGTGACAAATACTGAGTCATCATTTCATAAAGCTCTAATACAAAGTCCACATGCATTCTTTCTCATTGTCAAGGTCACCATCACGTTCATAGTTGCAAATCCTTAGATTTGTTGTGATGCTTCATATTATTGAAGACATTTTCATCGTATCATGAACTCTCACACGTCTTCTCCACAACCCTGAACATTTGACAGGGGAGATATTATTAGGATTTCACAGATAAGAAAACAGACACAGAGGGCGGTAGAGTTTGAAACAGTATCTGAGAGTCTAGGTCAGTCCAATTAGGAGTGATCTCCACTTGTGGTCAATGTAAAGATGCAGATGCAAGAAACTGAAAGGGTTTTCAGTAATCACTCAGTCAGTGAGAGTTATTCTTTGTCAAAAGATGAATGGAACAACAAATTCACACATCCTCTCAGAGAACTAGAATCTTGGTATTTAAAAATGTGGCAAATGGCAGAATACAGAGTGTGGTTCTTTTTTTTTAACCTCTCCTTTCTCATCTCCATATGTTTCCTGCTGCATCAGGTTAGAAAATACATTAATGGGCAAACTCAGATACTCCTGGTTGGGCTGAAAGATGTGATCTTCGCTGCTGAAACCTACAAACAGGGCTTCAAAAGTCACCGCCAGAGAAGCTTCCCTAAGGCCTCACCTTCCTCCAACAAGTATAAACTCACTTCTTCTTACAGGGAAGCTGTCAGGAACTTTTCTTCTCTGGCAAACCCATAAGCACGTCAAATTCATCTCCTCTAGTCTTGACTCCTAATATATTCCTTTCCTTCTATCTCTGAGATGAACATCACAATTGATCAGTTCAATTTGTATTTAATGAACAAAACTTTTTTGAGAACAAACCCATTGACAGTTTGAAATACTGAACAAAATGACTTTTTTTTTGTATTTATGAAGTTTCAGGACTGTTAAAGAGATAAGTAACTATTGCAAGTCTGTTCTAATGAAGGAAAACTGTTTCATTTAACTGTGATTGTAACTAGAAATATCCACAACACACCTATTCCATGCATAGGTTCTCCAGCTCACAATGTCCCACTTGGATGCCTTTTTGGGGTGTTCCCCTCTTTAACGGTAGCCAAGGCACCTTTGGGTCTAGCCTGGAGGAAGACTGAATGAGTGATCTCCTTGCAGAGGATCTGTAGTGGACCATAAATGATGATTGATGCTTCCGTGTTGTCTGGAGCCTCTGCACCTGATCCTATTTGAAATTCCCGCAGGAAACGGCGGACATCCTGTTCCAGGGCATCCTTGGAGCCAATGGCAAATTCCTCTTGCTCGCTCATAGGGCACATTTCCTGCTCATTTGGGTGGTCTGTCTCATGCCCAGTTTTGAAAATGTTTCAAAGGGAGAATAAAGAGACTATTTAAAGTCCACAAGTAACATCCTTTACCATGGGTAAAACTTGGTGTTGATAGCGTAACATGGAAGTAGCATGATTCTTTATTTACGATGAGCATTTGGTGACAAGCAGGCCTAAAAGCGGAGTCAATAGCACCTCCCTTCGCTTTCTGAAGCTGTTCCGACTGGCTGTTCAGGCCTGTTTCTGACTGAGTTGTTCCTAGTAGATTCTGTTTTCCAGACAGTTTCTGGTGGTAGCGGAGACACATTTTTCTCTGCTTCTCCATATGTCTGCACAACCACTGGCTTCTCAGAGACTCCAGGTTGGAGGTCTTCCGAAGTTAGCCTCACTAGCTTTTCTCAACCAGATGACAAATACACACCCCAACTGGCTTATAAAAGCATACATGTAATCACATAATGCCTCTATAATGTGGTTTTTTAAATTAAGTGACCCACAGGATATTAATCTGGTGGTAACAACTCCCCAAGGAGGTTGCATTGGCAGACACTTCAAGAACAGCTCGTACTACTGTTAAATGTGATGCTTATTTCATCTGAACATATGGAAATAAAAACAAGTCATGGGAGAACTTCAGCGCTCTGTACATGCTGTGTTGTTCATAAACCTGTCATAAATAAGTGCCTCTTAAAAGGAAACCAATTAATAAATGTGCATTGAATTACAAAGTTTAAATATTCCATAATGTGAGATCTCCCTCCCTGCCCCCTCCACCCACATTCCCAGCCTTGCCAGGGCCTCCTTGTTTTTCAAGCTGTTAGAAGGTTTTCCACTGTGTGGCACATCTCCGATTTGTTGTTGATTGAGTTATTTGGTTGGTCTGGCTGTTTAAAAAAAAGAAGAAGAAGAAGAAGAAGAAGAAGAAGAAAGAATCTGTAAGCTATAAAATGCATCTTCTTTCTTCCTTTGTCTATGTATTAGGGTCTGGCATGGCACCAGGGCCCCACCCCAAACCTCCCACGGAGAGTATGTCATATTTCTATACGCTCCTGCATGTTTGACTTTACCTCTTTTGAAATGTTGCCCAAAAACCAAGCAGTGTTTACATAAGTAAAAGGGAGTTTCACTTTTAGGCTGTAATTTCTGCAGAGGGTCGAAAATTTTCCTAGCCATACGTTTTACTTTGTTCATGGGTGAACTTCTATTTTTCTAATGTGATGGTTTTATCCAGCTTTGACAACAGATTTCTTTAGGAGATTACACACCTGGAATTAACTTTTTCTGCCAAGAATTGCTGTGCACCTGGAAGTACTAAATCATTTTTATCTATGTTTTAGAGGCTTTTCATAATGAAATTGCATATCTTGACCTTGACCTGTCTCTTGAGAAGCTTCAAGACCAGAGCTGGGTAGGTATGTCTATGCTAGTGATATGAAATAAATAGATCCAGTCTATGTTGACTTCTCACCAGTCACCTACTAGCTCCCTGCACACCATCTCCCTGAGTATCTCACTTCTTAAATGACTCTGCTTACCGCATAACATATGGAAATGTGAGTATGTCCTTGCAGCAGGTTGTTTGCTATGTTTACACCAGTTCTAACACTAATCCCATTAATGTTTGATATAGTTCCCAACAGGTTTAAGCAGATGTCAGACACCATATCTATTGCCGAGGAGTTGGACATGCTATAACATAGAGAGAATGACGAAGGCTTGTTTTTTTAAGGATCTCTTTCTAGAAATATTTTTGCTAACGGATTAAGTAGTTTGAGAATGTGAAATACTTTCCATGAGAAGAAATGTTGCCCAAATGTAATACCAATTAATTGAAAAACTCATACAGAGAATTTATTATAGAGTTCGGCCAGAGCATTACTTTGGAGACCACTGACATTTTTTTGTCTGTTGTAAAACTGGTGATCAGCCCCTGCGAGGCATAGTTACAATACTGTCTCCAAGAGATGTGAAATTAGGAGTCTGAAAACTTTTTAAAAAACTCATACCAACTTGTCAGAAAGATCATATTGTGTGAATGTTAGTAATTAGTCAAGTGATGTTGGGGGGTGGGGGTGGCGGTGAGGGAAAATTTAGAGAAAAAAGATTCCTTTGAGTTTTATTTGATAGCAAAACATCAGTTTTCTGTTTTTGTCGGGAAGCCTGAATATGTTACTTTTTCTGACATGAAGTCATATAGGTAGAATAACAAATGTTTTTTAATCCCTAAGCATCCTGGCCCTGATATGTTTGGTTATACCTGAAGTCTGCCAAACTGGTTCTGCTTATTCTTGTCACACAAGGGTAATTTCTTCTCTGGGTTGTCTCTGATCCAGTGTCAGCATTTTAAAGGGCAGAGTTGCCATAGGGACAAATTACATGAGTATAAACATTTATTCTGTTTAAACAAAAACTCTGTAAGATGAAGAAAAGGAATAGAACAATCATGGATGAAACCAACCTATTTATTTGGGTGACTTTTTTTCAAGGCAATATAAGAATGGTTTTGTAAGAGATGTTTAATAAACAAAAAGGAGGGGGTGGTACAGGAAGTAAAATGCAGACACATTAAACGATATCTGTTGTTAAATTCAACTATCAATAATTGAATTTCACAAATTACTATTCCTGGTAACTGTGGTTTGATATTATATGAAGGTGACGAAATTTTACACAGGTATAGATAAACTCATTATGTTCTTTAAGCAGTTCAAATTTCCTGATAACCAACAGTCAAACTGAGAAACAAGCAGAATTAGTAGCCAAGTCTAATAAACGACTGGGAAAAATGGTATTTGTCTCATCCTCCTGGTTCCCACACACTCTGGTTACATCATTACTTAGCCTGTGAACTCAGAGGCCAATCGGGCTCCAGGGCCTGGGTCAGGTGACCAAAACATCAAAATTCGTCTGAAACTCTACCCTAAAGATGGGGTTTCAGCAGGGGCCTCTGGATAGCTGACTCCCCTGCTACTGCTGTGCAATTTTCGTATTTTATTTCACCTTTGCTTTCAGGCTTAGCTCTTGGTCTCACAGATTGACGGCCGAAGCGAACTTGTTGATGTGGATTTTTCTGTGCAGGTGCGTGGGCAAAATTATTTCCTGTACCACATACTACACTCAGTTATGTAATAGCTTAAAAAACGACTGCACTTTCTCCTGGTTTTCATCACAGAGAGGATCCGGATCCTTTCTTTTTCATCCTTTTTTGGGGGGGAGTTTGGTTTTGAAATGTGTTTTTGACTTTCTTTTGTTTAAAAAAAATAATTTCATGTCCAAATTCACAAACCTCAAAACCCAAGTTTATTGGGTCTGCTGGACACAACTCCCCGCGATGGATCTGAAGCGCTGCGCTCTTAAAGGAACTGGAATGTGTAACTCTATCACGGTGCTAAGGTTTCACAGGGCAAGTCTGTGATGACAACAGCTACTTGTTTTCCGCAGATGTAGAAAGGCATTTTTTTACATGTGCAGGAAACAACAAAAAGCCTGGTCATCAGGGACAGGTGAGTGAGTTGCCTTGCAAGAAATAAACCAAAGAATCCTTAAAGTTGTAGTAACACACATGGAACCCAAAGTTCAACACCTTTGTACGCATTTTCCTGTTTTCGGTTTACATTGCTTTTGCTTGCTCTGGTGGGTGCGGTGGTCATTTTCTTCCGAGGGTTGCTTCTGAACGCTCTCGAAAACATTGAAAACATGCCTTTCCATCAAAAACAGAAAAC
The DNA here is from genome assembly GCA_004363575.1 of Solenodon paradoxus. Lineage (NCBI taxonomy): Eukaryota > Metazoa > Chordata > Mammalia > Eulipotyphla > Solenodontidae > Solenodon > Solenodon paradoxus. The sequence continues at coordinate 591,815 of RJWH01000219.1, read as the reverse complement.
CCACTGGAAAACTTCCTCTTTAAATTGGTATTAGGTATTCAAAGATGCCTCCAGGAGGTAGGGATGGTGCCTGAAAGAAAGAAGGAAACACAGGTGAAAATTTCATCAAAAACCAAGCCAAACAAAACAGTCCTCTCTACCCATTCTTCTGAGATCAAAGGACTACATGTAAGATACGCTTCATGATGAATACAACAAATATTAGTATGTGTTAATTATTATGCTAGAAGGCAGGGATACAAAGAAAGTGATGGAGTAAATAATAATGATGAGGATAATAAGAGCTAGTATGTGTGAAATGCCATCTATCGCACTGCTCTCTGTGCTCCATCACATTCATTAATCCTTATGTTGAAATGCAAAGACAACTATCATGATGCCAACTTTGCAGAGGAGACACTGAGGGTCAGAAAAGTTCAATGATTTGCTCAGGCTTGTCTGGCTGTTATGTGGTGGTCCATAGAGATAGGATCCCAGCCTACATCTGATTTCATCTGGGATCTCTGTTCTCTATGGCTCTCCCCACACTACCTCTCTGTACAATTCTCTTTGTCCTTAAGGAGCTTTTAATCTTGTGGTGGAGGAAACCAGATGAAGAAATGACACTTTGTAAAACACTGATAAATGCTGAGGAAAGTGTTAAGTTTTATGATAGAAATGGTTCATATTGGAAGAGCGCTGAGGAGCCTGGGATCTGTGACCAGAGAGCAGGAAGGTGGGTGGATAGTCAGTGACAGCTCGGTTATCTTTTTCTTTGCAGGTAACCCCTCAGAAACCACTGATTTCTACTTTTATCCTGCACTGAAAGTGCTGTGTAAGACAGAGCCAACTCCCATCCCCATGGGTGCAGCCAAATAAAGTAACTAGGTGCTTAGATATTTTCCAGCACCAGTGTGTCATTATTAATTCATGGTCCAGGTCCTCAGTACATGCTGTTACTAATATTAGGTTTCAGCAGAGAATAATGAACAGGAGCATTGGACTGGATGTCTTAACATTTTTTAAACAATGTTTGCTGTGCTAAACTCTATTTCTAGCTTAATTGGGGTCTTTACATAAACAAGAGGAGGGCTCTCTGCCTTTGGGGGAGCATAATTTTCCCACAGCTTAGCAACAGAAAGGTAAGAGTCAGCATGATGAAGCCCTGGTGCAAGGTTAATGCCGACAGGGATTTTTCCCTTCACTCGCAGCTTATTTTTCTGATGTCAGACAAGAAAACGAGAGGCCTTCTGAGTTAGGATTCCAACCAGAAAGCCTGGACCAGCATTTTGCTGTGAAATTTCATCCCATCAGAAGAGGAGGGAGGAGGAAAACATAGTTTTGTGGGGACTCAGTTCTCTCTAAGTGACCTCAGAAAAGGCCCACTTATCCATTAGGCAGTGATTCTGGACCCATGGTATGTTTACTGGCTCATGTAAGTGTTTTCATTTTAATTGTCTAAAACAAGAAGAAAAAAATGAACATGACATTAATTCATATAGCCTGGTTTATATTTGTCTTAACATCAGCAGTCATAAAGTATAACTTTTAATGGTTTTTAGGGAGGATGGGAGACAAATGTGTAAGCCCCTGAAAATCCTCATGTGGTCTTGTCCCAAAGAAACCACTTACCAAATAGTACTGGGTGGGGGGCAAGCTAAATTAGTAAATAAGTTAATGACTATTTCATTAGATAACCTGTCCTTCTTTACTATGATTTTCTCACTGCAGATTTATGGAGAATGAGTCTGCGAGGGAAAAAAATTTACACTATGGGTTAACGAAACATTAAAATCATAATTCTTCTGGTTCCCAACAATGCCCTTCTTGACAGAGAGTAAATATTCAATAATTAGTTCCATTTAATTGAAATTGATTTAACGAAAAAAAGGCACATTGATGTATTTATTCATTAAGTGTAATGATTATTTAGTGCCAACTGACTGAACCAGGCATTAGAGATATAATGGGTAATAAGATAGATACTTTCGCTGAATTTAAAGAACTTCAGGGAAGAGAAATGAGGAGAAATACAAACACGACATCTTCAAGGGGTAGAGGGCGGTTGGTAAAAACGATTTCCATTTTAGAAATGCCTAAACTTTGTAATTAAAGGGGATTTTTTTCGGTGGCATTTAGACATAACCTAAAGTGGTCATAAGCACATGAAATGGAGACACAGCGCTGTAGCGAGTAGTTAAGATTCTTGAATTCTTTAAAAAGAAAGGATGTGTTAGTGAAATAAAAACTGCTGTAGTTTAACCCACTGGGGTGACTGACTGTCTAACTGCAAGAGTGTTGTTTGTGTGAAAAGGGCTAAAGTCACGCTGGGCAGTTTTCTCTTGCTGTTGTTGGATCTGCTAAGATTTGTGCTCAGTTTTGTGAGTTGACTGATTACAGAATATATTTCCATGGGGGTTATCTGAATTCCTTGGTTCCTTACATACCAAACTCTGCTTATTTATTGTCTCATAGGCAACCCATGGCTCTTCCTTGGGCCATTCATGCAACAGACATTTACTGAGTTCCTACTATGTACAAAACTTGGAGCCACCTGTTTGATTTACAGAAAGAAACAAAACAGACTACTGTGCTGCCCTCAGAGAATTTTTCACTGTAGTTGGAGAGGGACAGATAATAAAAATTTAAATAAGGGGCAAATATTTTGCAATTGACCCTAGTACCATTCCTGTGGCTATTTTTAAATCTCACCTTTTTGCTACCATTAGCCCAATTTCCTTTGACAGATGATGTTGGTAGACTGTCAAAGCATGCCGTCTTTCTCTAGCTCACGGGGCTTGTGTGATCCAAGTTTAACCGATTAGAAACTCTTTTCTGGAGATGTGAGGGATTGTTGATACCAAGGGCATGTGGTCAGAGTGAAAAAGGCCACTGCTGGTTCTACCACTTAGTCATGAGTCATAATGGATGAATCAGTGAGTTGAGGGTAACGCTTCCTTTAGTTTGCCGTTGATAGTTCACTGTAGCATTATTTACAATAATCAGGATATGGAAACAATTGGGGTGGCAGCCAACAGATGATGGGATAAAGGAGATGTGGTACATATCCACCATGGAATACTACACAGCTATTAAAAAAAAGGAAATCTTGTCATTTGCGACAACACAGATGGAAATCAAGAGGATTATATTAAGTGAAAGAAAACGGGAGAAAGACAAATACCGGGCCATCTCACTCCTATGTGGAATGTAAAGATACAAAGCAAGCAAGTAGAACAGAGCAAACATCAATTCTTGAGCTCTGCCAACAGAGCTGAGATCATCGGAGGGAAAGAGAGTGGGGTGAGAACAAAGGGAAGACGAGGCCATTGGACAGTGGTCACGGGTTATCAGAATGTTGATGGCGGATGAGGTGTGGTGTCATAGTGTTGTCAACCAAGGTTATGTCAAAGAAAAAAAAAAAAACCATTAAAGAAAGTATATGGAGCCTAAATTCCCTTCCCCTGCTAACCCCCTTTTTGGAAATCATGAGGGATAATTAAGGAGATTTTAAGCATAGATCATAGGTTAATTGGATCAACATGGAAGGAATTGGGAGTTACACAAATGTGGGTCCCATGTGAGTCTTTGTTACAAGACAGTTGTGTGCAATCGAGCAGTTTCCTCAAGTCTAAAATTAGGCTGTTAACACTAACTCCACGGGATTCCTGGGAAGTTTAGATCTAGAGGGACTAATATAGACACCGGCCCACAGATGTCTTACCTACTTCTATTCCGCACCCAGGCCCCTGGCCTGCACTGTCTTCATAATCACTGTGTTGCAGAGTGGTAGGAAATTTTAAAATAATGTGCAATAACAGCTCTGGGGAACAGAGAAGAAGTGGGAAAGGTTGGAGGGCCATCTAATGATGCTTTAGCCACCTCCTCCTCTCTTCAGGTAGGGTGGGCTTGGAGTCAAGTGAGCTGGAAACCTGACATACAGCTAGGTTGTGGTTGGTGAACTGCTTGGCAGGAGCACTTCTGCTTCAGCACATCTGTGATTGCCATGTCGCCCGCACTTGCAGAATGGAGGATTCATTTTATTGTGCATTGGATCAGCAGAGCTGGTGACATAATATTGCACTTGGAAGAAAGATTACTCACCAGTTTTTGGATGCTGCATTTTTAGAAACCAACTCCACTTAACGATAAATGTTGGATCTAACAACTTCCCCTTTTTCCTCACACCCACTCTCCAATCACCCAACCAACAAATATCACTTAATGTCAAAACCAGCTCTCTGGGGACCAGATGGATACAATTTTTCTTTGGGATAAAACTGGATATTCCCCCAAAGTCAAGGTTTTATTATACTTTTTTCACTTATTAAGAACAGATGTTTCATGTTTTTAAAGATGACTCGAAGCACTTTTTTCTCCTCTGGGTTTATGGAAAGCCATTTACATAGGGTGAAGGAAGATAGCATTTGTGAGTCATTTCTGAGGAGAAAAATAGGAAAATTATATAGTCTGCAAACCAGACATGGTACATGGTCATAAGGAAATTGGGCTACTTCCCAGGGAGAACAAAGAGGAGACCCTGTTTCTGTTCCTGTCAGGTACCCACTCAGGGAGTAGAAGTATCATCTTTTCGGCGGTGCCTTCCATCTGCAGGAAAGGGGTCTCAGATTTAGGTTCTCATCCAGGTCTAGCTCATTTGCATGCTGCCTCCTGTCATTTCCCTATTTGCCACCAAGCCAGCATAATTTCCCTTACCTGATGCCATTTTCCAAGAACGTTTTTTTCATGTCTTCTGGGATGCCTTTTTGCTTTTCCAGGTAGCACATCTTAAAAATGATTTTTTGTTTTCTCTACCATCCCATCTTTGTCCATTCTTCTGTCATTTCACCTTGCAGATGGTCAGCCAGCTCTGCGCATGTATGTGAGTGTGTGTGCATGTGTGTTGGGGGAGTTCTTGATCGACTGCTCTAAGTTTTTTAGACTTCACATTACATTAGAGTTACACTTAATTTTCTCAGCAGCTGCATGAGACAGGAATTTGGAGAGACTCTTTAAACCTTGTTCTGCCATTTATTTGTAGAAATATGTAAGCTTATAAGTAGGCAGTATCCATATTTGTATGACTAGTTCCTATAGTCTTTATGATTCACAAAAATCACTTTCTCTCTTATATAGCCAGGAAAGACTGTGCAAACAAAATTTTTTTTTAAAGTATTTTTTAAGTATTCTGTCAGTTTTCGTTGTATTTAAGCTCTGTTGACCAAACTGGATACATGCCACATTCATTTTTTCCCCCAGCACACAGGACAAGGGATCAAAGTATGTAAGCTGCTCTCATTCTGTGTAAAGCAGCAGACAATAACATATAATAGTCTACTTATTCTGCTGTGATTGACAGTCAAACCTTAGAGCAATTTGCACCCTGATCAGATAGCAGGGTTTCTCCCATAACCTTGAGGTCCAAATCTCACTGCCCTTAATTGTGGAATTATCTGCCCTTTGACCCTTTTGAGAGACTGAGACTCACATCTTTTAAAAGTCTTGGTTCTTCACTGGTGTGTACAGTAAATGACTGATTGTCTCTAATTTTATTACCATGACAGACACAGAGAAAACCTAACTCATTCCAGCAAAACTTACCCTAATTGGAACAATAATAAAAGTTACTGGAATGTTCCAGAAACTTACCTGGGGATGTGGATTTGGTGCCCTTTGAAGTAAAATTAGTGGTACTTTCTTTGTGCTTGTATTTTCTTTCCTTCCAGAGTTGGGGTGAGGAAGAAAGGAAAATGAAAGGAAGGAGAAATCAGAGCCTTTTGAACAACCTTCTCTTCTCTTTTCCTCTGTAGCCAGAGTGACAGGGGCTGCTGAGCTGATTCTGGCCCTTTGCACTAGTCCTTATCACCTGAGCTATTTAAAAGAGAAAGGAAAAGCACACTTGAAAACATCTAGAAGGAAGTGTTCTCTCTTAGGGCAGCCAAGGCCCTTTTCATCTTCACCTGGGGCAACCCTCCCCCAGTTTAATGCATCATTCAGTTCAGAGAAAAATCTCCCCCAGAGCTGCTCACTATGACCCTACAGCTCTGCAAAGAGACTGCACAAGAGGGTGACTGGTCCTGCTTCCCCACTCAGGACCCCTTCTTTAGGAAAACTGCAAAAAATGAACATGGAGCCAAATGATGAGGTTGAGGACTGCAAGTCTTAAGTGACAGAGAAATGCTATCTCTAAAGACTCTTGGACTCACCACCCAAGAGATAGGAGGAGAGCCCTGGATATAGTCATGGAGAGGAAAGAGGGAAGGAAGGAAGGAAGGAGGGGAGGGAGGGAGGGAGGGAGGGGGAGAGGGAGCGTGGAAAGGCAGGAAGGAAGAAAGAAAGGAAGGGAGCAGAGGGCAGGAGGGAGTGAGAGGGAAGGAAGATTTATTGAGAACCCACTCTGTCAAGGCACCATACAAGGCTTTGCTGTTGTATCATTCAAACTTGCAATGCCATCTATATTTTTATTTTTCAACATCAATTTTATGGATTAGCAAACAGATACTCCCTGTTGGATAATTTCTCTAAAACTGCTGAATTAAGGGGCAGAAACAGGATTTGAACCTGGCCATAGGTCCCACCAGTTTTCTTTGCCCCCCTTTTGTTGCCTTTGGGGTTCAGTATTGAGTCTAGAAACTTCAACTAAAACCCTCCCAGAGTCTAAGCCATGGAAGGCTATGGTGGTCTCCCAACTTTGCAAAACTCAGGATCATTCAGCAGCTCACCTGCAGAGCTGTGCAGGAGAAAGTCCACCCAGATCACCAGGAGGCAGGGACAGGTTCAGCCTGGCTGTCCATGGCTAGGGTCGCTGTGCCTCTATCTTGGGGATACCTGCCAGCCTCAATATTAGGCCCACAAGTCACGGTGATTTCAAAGGTTTACTACTAATTTCTTTATTCTTTCTAAAAAGAATAATTGGGTCGCAAGATTCATGGCTGCTCATTCTGTTAACTTACACATTCTACCTTTGTCTTCTGTAAGTATGCACTAAGACTGCTTAAATTTAATTTTGATTTGATGGTTCTATGTACTAGTCATGTTTTATCTTGCTTAGAATAAATTGCTATGGAATTTTATGCATTCATCTTGATTGGTCTACCATGATCTGAAAAAAAAGTTGTGCCTTTTTCAACTGATAATCCTGTTTGATATCTGTGTGATTCACTACAATGAGTTACAGTTTAATGTTATCTGCCGACATTGTGTATAATATATGTGTGCCAAAATATTTCTTGCCTCCTATTAATCAGTTTTGACTACAATGTTTGAAAGTTCTTTTGTACTTTGTCATATAAGCAAAATATTGATGGAACAGGCTATCTTTTAAGAAGAGAGAATATTTTCACTGTGTATAAAAGGCATTCGCAGAGAAATGAAATGTAACAGGGCTTGTAATAGCAGTGGCATTTTAATATTATGGTACATAAAACTTTCTTATTCAAGCCTCTGTCATAATTGTTGATATGATAATATCCTTTCTCATTTAAACTAGCAGTCAAAGAATTTTGAGCCATCTGACCCTGGTCAAATGTCAGTTTTACCATTTATTAGGTATATATTCTCAGGCAAGTTACGTAGTTCTCTAAGGCTTATACTCTCATCTGTAAAATGGGACTAACATACCTACCTATAGAGTTTAACTGGGGAAGTAAAGATTAAATAAAGTAATTTAACTAATGGTTGCACCTAATATATATCAGATGCTTGTTAGATGAAATTCATTATTATTAGTCCTAGAGAGTAGTACTAATTTTAGTGTTTTGACTAGCTCAGATTAAGTGATATTGTTCTTAATTAAAAACTCTCAAAAATCACAAAGGGCACAAATCATAAGGTACAAATATTTTTTAATTTGGAGGTGTTTGGAAATGGAAATCAGCCAGCCTCTTAATCTGATCATTTCCATAAAAATGCAAATACATTAAGATATTTATATTACATCTTTACATAGAGACAAACCCCTACACAATGTAGATGTTATGATAGACATCAGAATTAGTATTAAGGTATACTTCATGTTCACATTAGTAATAAGCTATGATTAATTCAGGTAAGTAGACCAAGGATATGAGTAATGTAATTTCCTTATTCGTCGCCAACAGAATGTGTATGTCACGAATATTTAAAGAATTTCCTACTAAACCTTATGCTAGCTATAATATTGCAAATACCGTGTGTTTTTTTGCCAAAACTGTGCAATCTGAAGAACCTTTGAATGTATTATATACATTTGTTGATTTTCAGTGATGCACACATTAAACCTATGCAATGTTATGATTTGTGATTTTTTATTATTAATATTTCTTTAATAAACTGAAAGTAAATTATAAAAAAAGAAAAGTATTTCATAATGGAAATGATTTCAATCTTAAAGAAGAAATGAAATAGCCAAATACAAGCCATGTTATAGCCCATTGGAGGTTTATTATATATGAAAATTTTCAAAACCATTTTTAGGTGTATTTATATTTTCAAAAGTATTCTTAGATAATGAGTTCTTTATAAGTTACTCAGTGAGTTGGATAAAGCAGTTTGCTTCTTGAGTTCACTTTCTTTTTCTATAAATATGGATGGAGGTACCTCCCTAGTAATATCATATTTTTAGGCAGATTGTGAAGGTCAAATGAGTTGTAGATATCACAGGGTTTTATGGACAGCAATATAAGCATTTATTTATTATGCTGTCTTTATGAGTAAAACATATTTTTTTTATTATAGTGTCCTAATTGTTGGACTCTAGATAGCTTTTCTTCAAGGGTTACTTACTAGAATTTGGTTAACAAATATATGTCAAAGACCTCATATGCAGGATTTTCTTTAATGGATATGAAGAAAACGAAACAGCTTAAGAGATTAATGTCTACAGGTGGACAAGACATTGTCAGTGACTTCCACATGCAATTTATGATTAACTCTTCTATATATCTACTCTATTTCCTACCAAACCTTTTAATTATGGTTCATATTATATTGCATTATATATTATATTACATTGTTGTTAATACAATAGGATATATTGTGTATTTAACCTTAGTCCTTCGGAGAATTGATGTAATTTAATTATCTTAATTTCTTAAAAACTTAACCCTTGAATTAAAAAGATATGCTTCATCTTTAAGCACATTTAGTAATGTCCTTAAGGATGGAATGTTTTTAAAGGATGGAACATTAGGTATATTTTCCAAAGACCACTTGTATAATGCCTATGTGTATATATGTATATATATATACACATGTGTATATATATATATATATATATATATATAGTTCCTCAAGAATTGCCTTCTTTACACCCCAAAATCATAATAAAATCACTGGATTTAAATACTTTTTATTGTAAATGGCCTCTCAATTCCTATTTACAAGAATTATAAATTGTAAATCTAGTTCATGACTCTTTTACCTGAATATTGTTTTTTCATCAATAGAAATTTTTGACAATGAACATGAGAGCAATTAAAAAAAGGAAATAACGTAAATACTTGAGGATTAAGCAGAGAGAAATCTTCTTTAGGAATAGATGCTTTCTGGAGTGGAAATTCATAGTCTCAAAAGGAATTCAAAATATCTACTTAGGGGAATGGCACAAACAGACACAGGCACTAATTTTGCTTCCTGAAACATCTTTCTGGTTCCAGTTTTCTTTTTAATCCCCTGTACTAAATACATCAGAGTCCACATTAGTGGCTTCCCAAAGTCAATTGATATTTGCTATAACTGAAAAGACACAGTGCTGAAAAGCACCAGGATATTTTAAAGCCAGTCTTCTCAAGAAAAGATGATTATGCTTTACAAGAGGAAATATTTCTACAATTAGCCTTATTTCTCTAACAATTTTCTGGCCAAGAAGAAAGCAATAAATACCTACTCATCCTCAACTAATCTCAAATAACTTTTTAAGAATCCATTTGTTTTGAAGTGCCAAATGTATATTCAGGATGTTGCCTCCCTGCCATTTCTTTATCACTTTTGTTGGATTTACTGGTTCAAAAGAAATATGTCTTCTAGATTTAGTCTTAATCACATGGATTGAGATCAACAGTAAAATATAGTATTACATGTTGTCAATTGAAACATTTAATCACATTTAATCTTATAGATCAAATTGGGGAGGTTAAATGAAAATATGAACAATTCACATGAGAACAATGTATGATAATTACTAGAGATGCCTGTAAGATACATTTCATCATTGAATGCCCTTTGCTTTTCTAAAGGGTGTTATGGCTCTTCATGAACTCTTCAGTATTGTCCATATTATTGGGATTAAGAGTACTTTCAAGAAAATTTGAGCTGAAAAATTTTTAAATGATTAAATAATTTAAAGTATAATTTAAAAACAGTGCTAGGAAAAATTCAGACTTGAGCAGATTTTTGACTAACCAAGGTGATCAGAGTTTCTCAATAGAACTTTGAGTTTAAATGTGATTAACTTCAAGCTGACAGGTGCTTCCTCCAACTGCCATCTTTTCCAACTGTATTAGTCAGAATTCTCCAGAGAAAGAGAACACTTAGAATCTGTCTATCAATTTATTATCTGTCTATCATTTATCAATCATCTATCAATATATCATTTATCAGTAATATATCTACTTACCATATATCTAATATAGATAAGCAGAAAGATCTTAGACGTTGTAGGTCTTAGCAGTCATAGATTAGCTGTGGTTAGGACCAAGTTGTATGTCCAAGATGATTCAATCAAATATCTGGTAGCCATAGTGACTACTGACTAGAGAAACTACCTATGACCTCTTCTCCTTGACCTTCCTTACTTTATAGCAATCTCAGGGAGGTCAAACTTCTTAGTGGGTGACTCAAGGATCCAAGAAAACAAGGTAGAAGTCATTAATTCTCTTAAAGTCTAGGCTTGTAATTTGCCCAACTTTACCGATATCATATCCTATTGGTTAAGTAAGTCACCTGCAAACCAGATCCAGAGGTAAAGAAATTTAGTCCATTTCTCAGTGGGATGTGTAGTAAAAGCAATGGGTACTTATCTTTCACTTCTTTTACCTGTCCTCGAAAGACAATACCTGTAGGAGACCAACAGGCTTTCTGGATCCACACAAGAAACAGAAACACTGTTAAAAGACCATCGAAAATGTAGAATAAAAAAAGAGTAAAAATTATGATTCCTATCTCCAGAAAAACTTAATACCTAATTAACCTGAAAGAAAAAGAAATGCTACTTAGAAAAATAATCTTGGCTTCTGCATTTTATTTCTTTATTTTAAAAATTGTTGTATTATTTCACAGTGCTGTATGTTTTTTAGACTGTTGAGTTTGTACCTCAGACTGTGTGCAATTAACAACACAGCCGCCACCAGAGGCCCAGTGCCCTTTACTACCATTTTGTAGACTCTCTTCTTCCCTTGTTCACCTCCACCATAGTCTTATGTCCTGTGAGTTTTGTTAAGATTTGTCTTTTGGGTTGTTTTACTTCTTTACATGACACACAAGAGTGAAAACATCCTGTGCTTTTCTTTCTGACTTATTTTGCTTAGCACAATCCCCTCCAGTTCTATGCAGATGGTTGAAAAGGGCACAGTTTCATTTTTTTTAAAGCGCTGCGTAGAATTCCACTGAGTATATATACCACAGCTTCCCTATTTTGCCATCTTTTGATTAGATTTTAGGTTGCTTCTATGTCAGCTATTGTGAATTGTGCTGCTATGAACATAAAGATTCATGTATTATTTCTGATGAGAGTTTTTGTGTTCTTTTGGCATAGATCTAAATGGGATTGCTTAGAAGTGGGATTGCTGGATCAAGTGGTAAATCTATCTTTTTTTTTTTTTTGAGGAATTTTTATGCTGTTTTCCAAAGAAGTTGGACTGATTTACATTCCCACTGACAGTGTAGGAAGGTACCTTTGTCTCCACACTTTCTTTAACACTTGTTTCTAGTCCTTTCGATATAAGCCTTTCTCTCTGGGGTGAGGTGGCATATCATTGTTTTTATTTTTGTTTCTCTGATGTTGAGTGATGTAGAGCATTTTTCATGCATCTGTAGGCCATCTGTGTGTCTTCTCCAGAGAGGTGTCTATTTAGTCCACTTTTTGAGTCGGTTGTTTGTTTTTGTTGGTGGTGATGTATATGAGCGCTTTATATATTTCAGAGATTAAGCTTTTGTCTGCAAATATCTTTTCCCATTCAGTGGGCTGTCTTTTTGTTTAGTGGTGGCTTATTTCACTGTATAGAAGCTTTTTAGTTTGATGTAGTCTTAGATGTTTAGTTTTACTTTAGTTTCATTTGCTACATTGACTTTATTAGAAAGTTCCGCCAAACGTTCATAGACAACTTCATACCTATTCTTCCTCCAAACTGAAGAAGGAAAGCTCCCAAATACATTATAGGAGGCCAACATTATACTGATTCTAAAGTCAGGCAAGGACAGTACAAAAAATAAAATTGCAGACCAACATCACTGATTAATGTAGATCCGAAAACTCAACAAAATTTTGGCAAACCAAATTTAAAAACCCTTTAAAAATTATACAACATGATCCAATGGTATTAACTCCACAGATGCAAGTCTAGTCAAAAATATGCAAATCAATGTAATGTACCACATTAACAAAGGGAAAAAGAAGACTCATATGATCATAAACACACAAAAATATTTGATACGATTCAACACCTACTCATGATAAAAACTCTTGTTAAAGTGGGTATATAAGACATATACTTCAGCATAATAAAAACCATATATGACAAGCCTACAACAAACATCATACTTGATGGCAAAAAACTGAAATGATCCTGAGCAAGACAAGGATGCTCACTCTCTCCAGCACTATTCAGCATACTTCTGGAAGTCCTAATCAGAACAATAAAGCAAGGAAAGGACATCAGAGGGATCCAAATTAGAAATGACGTAGTGAAAGTTATCATTATTTGCAGATAACACGATATTATACTTAGAAAACATAAAATACTATACCAAAAAACTGTTAGAAGCAATAAACTAACACAGAAAATTGACAAAATATAAAAAATATACACCAATCAATAGCATTTTATATGCAAACAACCACTTGAACAAAGAGAAACCAAGAAAGGAACCTTATTCACATAACACCAAATAAGATAAAATACCTGGGAATAAACTTAACAAAGGAAGTGAAAGACCTATGCACTGAAAATTACAAGCTATTTGATAAATAAATAAAAGTTATAAAGAGATGGAAGAATATTCTGTCCTCATGAATTGAAAAGAATTAATGTGGTTAAAAAAAAATCTTACCCAAATCCATATGCACATTTAATGCAATTGCTATTAAAATTCTAGGGACATTGTTAAAGAAAATTGAACAAACAATACTAAAGTTTGTATGGAACAAAAAAAGACCTCCAATTGTCAAAGATACCCTCAAAAAAAAAAAAAGAAGAAAAATAGAGAAATCGTATTTCTTGACTTCAAGCTATATTACAAAGTGATTGTCTTCAAAACAATATGGCGTTAAAACAACCGCAAACAGACTGGTGGAATAAAATTGAGAGTCCATAAATAAAGCCATACCTATATGAGCAGTTAATCTATGACAAAGGAGTCAAGAACATACAATGGAAGAAAGAAAGTCTATTCAACAAATGGTGCTGGGAAAATTGGATAGCTACTTGCAAAAAGTAAATAAATAAAATAGTTATAAAGCTAGATTATCTGTTACACCATACACAAAATTAACTCAGAAAGGATCAAACTCTTGAATTTAAGACCTGAAACCATGAAACACATAAAGGAAAACAAAAGAAAAATGCTCCATGACAGCAACCAGAGAGATATCCCTGGGGAAGTGACTCCTACTTTTGTATCCAGGGAGGGCCTGATTAAGACAACAGATTTCTCAGAGGCTATTGAATATTTTTGATAAGCTTAAAAGGACTTTAAGGATGAGAAAGTTATGACCTTCTTGGATAAGTTTCAGTTAAGAGAAGTTTTAGTTAAAATAGCTAAATTTCTCTACCTTAAAAAAATGTTGAGATTAATGCTGCATTTTTTATATCAACAAGCAGGCAGTAAAATTCAGAAAAGAAGAAAGAAATGGAAAAAACTGACACATGAAAGAATTCTTAACATAATGGAAATGGTCAAGGATCTTGAGGATTTGAGGAGTTACCCTCCAAACTTGGTTGTGATGACATAATTATTTATAAGTGAGTAAATAAATTTTAACTTCCCCTCAATACAAAATTAAATCTAGATTGTTTATAAAAATCAAATTCAAAGCATGACTACTACTGCATAAAATAATCTATACGTATTTGTTAACCTATGCATTTTTAGGATAAGAAAATGAATATGACTTCTTAGGGTAAATATTCAGGCACTTTAAATATGGAATTGAGAAATTGGTTTAGACCTGAGATTTTCAAGTTAAAACTAATTTATAATTATTATTACACAATTTACTTAAGCATTTTGGAAAGGTTTTTAACAAAAATTATACTTAAAGTGAAATTTCATATATTGAAGTTGTACATATAGTTAAAATATTTTAAGGAACTTAAGTTTATAAATGTCATCAAATATTAATCTAAAATCCTTAGAAATGTTTGCTAGGAAATGAGGCTTATAAGTTTTATGTGGTAAATTTAAAAGCTTATGAAAGTTTTCATTTTCTAACCATACAAAGTTAATACATTTTAAGCCAAAGTAAACCACAAAATAGCATTATCTGTACACAAAAGTTATTCTCAAGTGGATGAAAAGGCTCACATTTAACAATATTCATCCTTTGAGTAGAAAATTCTAGTGTATGGTATATCCACATATCAAAAGATTGTTTTTCAGACATTTTGGAATTGTGATGATAGCTGAGTAAATTCAGTCAAAAGAGCCCAATGGCTTCCAGACATCACTTGCTTATTCTCTTCTGGCCTTTTGATTCCTTGATAATTCCTTGGATGATGACGTCTTTTCTAAGTATTGAGTAGCCACGATGAATATGTCAACTTTTGTTGTTAGTCTTTCTAACACTCATGCAAAACCTTACACCACTTGTTTTCTCTCTTCTCAAAAAGCAGCTGAACAGACCTGGTTTAAAGTTTATCTGAATGAGGAACAAAGCCTGGAAAGTTTCACATTGAAAGGATGTGTTCAAAATCTTGGAAACTAGTGAATATGGGGGATTACAATAAAAGTCTGTATGTAACCTTAACTACAGTGTTAACTAAGAAAATCATTATAGCAACATAGGTTGGTGTGTTTATAGCTATTTTTCTTTAACAAAAGATTAGAAAAGAAAGGAGAAAGGGAAGTGGATGAGACATTCCTGTGATCGCACAGCCTAAAACAGTAGACTTCAAAGCTTCTGAAGAAACCATTTTTGTAATCCACTGCTTAATTCCCCCTAAGTACCAGCTGGCAAGGTAAACTGAAACACTTAAATATTTATTAGGATTCATGGTAGGAACGTTTAAATAGATATGTGACCATCTACATAAATGGTGATAAGATTTTAGTTTCCCCTTACCATTAGTTAAAAAAACCCTTTACTTGAAGAATTAACAAAAATTCTTATGAATACAATCATTTGTTCCTTAGTATGTTGTGTTTTGTAAATGTCACATATTCATTTACTTACTTATTTTTTTCATTCTACAAATATTTGTAGGGTTCCACTGTGTACAGGATTCTGTCTGGAGTTTGGGGTGGGTGGGTGTGGAGAATGACCTTAGTGACATCAGAACTGGAAGAATTATGTATAACTGGTATTCAATTGGCCTGTTTATTCTCCAGTTTTTTTTCAACTACAACCTTAGTTTAACTGACTTTTCTAGTCCTTTTTAACAAGGACAGGGAGGATTTAGGAGCTTGCTGTTGTTGACTTAGTGTAAGATGTGAGTCTGGCTCCACAAAGTCTTTTGCTCCTTTTCTGTGGGCTGGCCTGAATCCTTAACCGGAGGCTGTTAACTCTCCTAAGTTTATCCAGCATCTTCCCTAAAGGCCATATTGTGTTTTTTTTAGCCCCAAATAGTGGATGGGCAGGGTTGGAGGAGAGAGGAAATAGGAGGGCATGTATCTGGAGTTATGATGCAAGGGTATGACGTTAGCCTGATAATCTTTTGCCTCCATCCACAGCCATGCATCACTCTCTGGATACTATCGTTTGTCAAAGTCTCAGGAGGCCCTTTCTTATCCTGTCCTGTCCTATCCTATCCTATTCCATTCCATCTTCTCCTGTCCTCCGGAACTGGCATTTTCATCCGTAGCTCTCTCTGCAGTGCCATTTAGATCTGGTTACTCTTCTCATTAGTTAGCGTTCCTGAGAACT
Organism: Solenodon paradoxus; assembly: GCA_004363575.1. Taxonomy (NCBI): domain Eukaryota; kingdom Metazoa; phylum Chordata; class Mammalia; order Eulipotyphla; family Solenodontidae; genus Solenodon; species Solenodon paradoxus. The sequence continues at coordinate 575,560 of RJWH01000219.1, read as the reverse complement.
TTGCTTGGCTCAGTTACTATCCTGATAGGCTTGGTAAAGATCTAGCTTTTCCTCAACTGAGCAATTCCCCACCCCCCCAAAAAAAAACCACAACACTATTCACAGAGATATATGCACCCCCATGTTTACTGTAGCATTATTCATAATACCCAAGAGCTGAAAGCAACCTAAATGCCCATCTAAGGATGAGTGGATAAAGATGTAATATATAGACACAATGGAAGACTACGAGGCCGTCAAAAAGGGAGAAATCCTGCCATTCATGGCAACATGAACGGACTTGGAGAGAGTTATGTTTAGGGAGCTGCCCAGAAAGATAAAGACAAACATCGTACGGCATCCCTCCTATGAGGTGTACAAAGATAGAAAGCAAATGAATGAACTAAATTAAACAAAAGCTTTCAAAGAAAGAGAGAGAACTAATTCAAACAACAATAGACTTTTAGTGGGTGGGGGAGCGAATCAGAGGGTACATGAAGATATGGAGGAAGGATAAGGGCAAAGGGGTAAAGGAGATTAACTGTAAAGTGAAGAGAAAAAGTAAATAGTGAAAAGTCTTTTTTACTGCATACAGATGCAAATTTGCTACCATGTATAACCCAAACCTAGTTAATGTTCAAATGCAATATTCTTTCGATAAAATCAATGAAAACGTTTAAATGCTAACAGTACCTTACTTTTGAACAGCACTTTGTAATTTGCATAGTTCTGTTGGAAGTAATCCTAATTGTTAGAGCATATGTATGGTTATTCATGCTTCGAGATTCAATTTTTTCATGAAAGTAAAACATAATGGGAAGGGCTCCCAGCAACTGAATTTCATTGAAATTTATAAATATATAAAAACTGCATTAGCATGCCCTGGTCAGGTGGGTGTTAAGTCTGCAGCTCCGGCTGGTGTAGCCCACGCAGAACTCAAGGACCCGAGGTTGTGAGCAGGTGGCGGGGAGGGAGGGGACAGCCATAGTGAGCAACTCAGTAAAATCATCAATACTTTTTCCTCCCCTCTTTTCCTACCTGTCTGTCTACTTGCCTTCATTACTGCCTGCTCCCTTCTTAAAAACAAAATCAAACCCCAGATAACATTAGCTATGTAATCACTTGCATCTAGTAAGCCCATATTCCCAAGTACACAGACTAATACTTGAGAGAAGTGTGCACATTTTAGGAGCTGCAACAATTCAATAAAAAATCACTCTTTTAACAGATATCTTACAGAAAGTAAAATATAAAAAGCCAAGATAACATGTGAAAAATTAGCCAAACGTACTTGTAACCTAAGCCATATAAATGGTAACAGCGGAATATCACTTTCAAGATTAGCAAAAATGCAAAATACTGGTTAATGGCAAGGGTGTCAGATGTAAACTGCTACTTATTTGCTGGCATAACATTTCTGAAATGCAATTTGACAACATCTATTTGGAGCCTTAAAATATCCATATTCTTGACACAACAATTCTGCTTCTAGGAATGCATTCTAAGAAATAATCAAGTACGGATAAAAAGATGTTCACTGTAACATCACTTACAATATGAAAAAAAGTAAGGAACATAAATTTAAAAAATGAGACCTTAAATGACATCAACAATAATACAATCCTTGTAAAGGATTTTATAGAACAGTTAATGATATGCATAGATGCTATGATATATTTTAAGTAAAAGGAAAATGTTTCAGAGTATTATGTACCATATCACCCCATTTTAATTCTATATGCATGATATATGAATAAACTAAACACCAGATAAGAATATGCCAAAATATTAATAATGGCTATCACTTATTGGTTTCTTTATAGAATATTTAATCTTTTCTTCAGTTATTTTTATACTCAAAATCTTCCTTTATAAATAAAACAGATGATTACAAATCATTATAAAAAGAGAAAAGTAATTATCCTAGTGATTATCATGTCATTTAAGATAGCAGTTCTGAGATATTTTAGTCTCAGGGCCCATTTCCACTCTTACAAATTATTAAGAAATCCAAAAATCTTTTATTTATGTAGATTCTGTGTATTTATCGTTATTGGTTTAGAAATTAAAAATAAGATTTTTTAATGTATGTGTATTTACTTTTTTAATTAAAACCTATTACATGTCAATGTATTTTTACAAAAAAATTTTTCCAAACAAAATATTTAGTCAGGAGAGTTGCATTATTCTATCTTTTTGCAAATCTCTTTAATGTCTAGCATCACAGAAGATAACTGGATTCTCATACATGCTTCTGCATTGAACCTATTGTGTTAACATACTGTATAGACTCTAGAAAACTCCGCTGTCCATTCATAAAAAAAGGCAAATCATTTATTTATTTACTATTATGAAAATAATATTGATGTGAGAATCATTTTGATCTTGTGGACCCTCTAGGAGGGTTTCAGAACCTTCTGGGATTCCCCAAGCAACACTTGAAGAATGACAGGTGTCAGGTTTGGTCACCAGGTTGTATGAAGAAATTAAATCATAATAAGATAACGGTTATGTTTGTTGTGTGCCAAAAACTATGTTTAGGTTGTAAGTATACATTTTGTTTAATACTGTTCCTAACCATAAGAACTAATTAGCATCATTGCCTCCATGTTCTAGGTGAGGAAGCTGGATGATTATACTCTCCAGAGTGTCTGTCTCCAGGGCTGATGTTCTGGACCTCTGTTCTCATCTCACAGTCTCCTGCAAGAAGATGGTCAGATCCTGGACAGCTCTGGAATACTACCTCCCACTGGTATCTGGAAGGGCTTGGACTTGTGCTTCTCACAAAGGACCCGATCTTACCCGCTGTGGAAAACCAAAAGCCCTAAATCAGAGGCTATTGGAAATATTCTTTTAAAGTTTAGTGCATTATGTCAGCTTTCACGACAGAGTATCAACCTCAGAATGGAGCTCAGGAATCTCTGTTCCTTTGGCCTCTGTCATGGCTGCCTTCCTCCCCTTTCTGTCCCTTCTCCCAGGAACACAGTTGTAAGGATCCTGGCTGCGTTCTGTGTATCAGGCTAAGTGGGTGAGAGCTGTTTGCCATAGAACATTCATTCTGTATTTGAAATAAATTTTGCATGTCATAGTGTATCTGTCATCTACATTTTTAAGAAATTTTCTTCTTAGTCCAGCTTCTAAAAATATGCAGTTTTTGCTACCTTTTGTGACTGTAGGTATATGAACAGTTAGAGATACCTTGGCAAAACCTTTCTGTGCATTTAATAAAACATGTGGCTTAGATCTCTATCTTCTCCTAGTCCACCTCTAGTCTTAGTCACCTTCAAAGAGCCTTCTCTATCTGTGCACATCACCAAGTGATTGTCTTCTCTAAAGCCTGTACACTGAGATACAATACATGTCTATTATCTTTTTTCTCTTAAGATATTAGCTCTTAGACTTTAGGAAGCATGCTTCTAATTTTTTCTACCTTTCTTGCCCACACATATCCTTTACAACGGCTAGGAGCATGTCTTATTCATTTTTGTAACATTTGTGCCTATTGGTGCCAGACATGTAACATTATTCAATGTTTTATATATTCAATAAAAACATGTTGGATTGACCCCATCAGAAATGATTCTAGGTGTGTCCGGGTGGAGTAGAGGTTGGGTGCAGTCTGCATATATCCCAAGGTCCTGGATTCACATCTTGGGGCTGGGGAAACAACCAGGATGAACAACTAAATAAAATAAAGTGATTTTTCCTCCTTTCTCCTCTTGCCTGCTTCAGTTTGCCTTCATTCCTACCTGCACCTTTCCTTTAAAAAGAAAGAGTTCTAAGATACCTTTCTCCCCCACCCCCACCTAAAGTTTCTTACTTCCTTCTTTTCATCATAAAAATTTACTCGGTGCTCCTTATGAGTGAGACCCCATGCTAAGAATGTACCAAGTTTATATGTTTTTCATGCCTGACTTCCAGAAGCTCACAGTAAACAAAGCTGTGCAGTTGGAAAAGAGGGTACTGTTCTTTCCTTTGGATATTTCCAAGTAATTTGGGGAAATTTAGATCAAGATAGTTTCCTAAGCATGGAACTTTCTTGCTGACAAAATATCACAAAATAAAAGGAATAGATTTTTAGAATGAAAAATTCAGTAACTGTGCTGAGAATCAAGAAAGAATACTAATAACAGGCAGAAATCTTGAGGAATTCCGAAATGTAAACAAGCAACCAAGTCAATTACATAAGATCAGATTATGGAAGAAATAATCTGCACACATATGGCTATAATCATGCACAAAAGATGACTTCTGTTTAATTAGGAACAATTCTGCTAAAAGTCAAGTTCAGAGTCAGTGGTGACTAGGAGAATAAGGGTCCTTCCTCTTCCAAGAGTGAGGAATTGGCAGACCCACTGCTGCTCCAGGGTGGTGTCTCCCCCTTCTCTCTCCCACCTGTGTGGATCCTGGGCTGAGCTGAGCAGGCCCACAATCTATAGCAGAAGGTGCTGGAGCCAGAAAGCCAGACTATTACCCCAGGGAGTTCCTTTTCTCCCTCAGGAAGGCTAGGAGCCTCCACACTCAGAAAACAATAAACTAGTAGGCTTTTGGCAGTACATCCTCTCTTTCTCCCACATTCCCTGAGACTGGCTTAGAGTAAACCCAGCAAGCAGGTGTACAGGGATTTTCAAAGATAAGCTCACATTCTTGGAGTAAAAGAACAAACAGAAGAAGAATTTAAGATAAGGACAATTAATATCAGAGATTTCCAGAAGATTATAGCATCTATCAAAAATAAATGAGAGATTTTAGAAATTGCATATTGGTCACTCAAGACAAATATCCTCAATATATGAAGAGTTTGTATAAATCAATAAAAAACCCATCAATACTATAAGAAAATGGGCAAGGGTATAAATGATTCTCGATTATCTGATAGACTGCTCAGTCCCACTCACGGTAAGAAAATATAACCTGAAAGTGTCATTAGATAATATTTTTCAGCTCTAAGATTAGTAAAGTTTGAAAGCTGTGATAACACATTGATTTGATGAAAGTATGAGAAAACAAGCTTCTATACATTATGGTGAGAGTAAGATCAACATAATCTGTACGAAGAGTAGTTGCAAGAGTTGGGTAATACATATCAAGTTATAAAATGCCCATAATACAACAATCACAATTCTAGGAAGCAAGCCTCCAGATACACATGTACACAAAAAAAAGTTTACTTATGCATGTGCAAATAAGTTTATTGCATATTTTTTGGATCAGTGTAATATTCAAATCAAAATATCTACCAGTAGGAAACTGGTTAAGAACTCTAGCAATATTTATATGGGAAAATCATGTATTAAAAAGATAGCACAACTCTAGAATTGGAAGTTTATCCTACAAAAATTCTTGCATGTAAGTAATGTACTTACACAGATATACTTAAAAAGTGAGTGAAATAATTTATGCAACAAATATTATATTCAAATGATAAAGTACAATTCCATTACAAAGATAAATGTAGACACTCCATAGGTAAGCTAATGAAAGTTCTCTTCATGTACATTGTTAAGTAAAAAGGTAAGCTTATATTATGATTTTTTAATAAAGGGGAGAAAATAGTATTCATTTGCGTTGTTTATAAAGAAAAAACTCTGGAATATTGCATAAACATGGTGGTTTGCTGATTTTGATGCTAGAAACTGGGCAAAAGGAGAATAAGGACTACAGAGTTTTCATTGTATGCCTTAATTTAACAAAAAACTCAATATTGGCATGCTGCGCCTTCAAAGAATATATGGTTATATTATGTCTTTAAATTTTTAAGGGAAAAGCAATAAAAATCAGAAAAATTGAAATGGTTCCATATGTACTTATATTTAGGTTGTCCTAATTATATATTGTTAAGAAAAGCAAAAGCAAAATAAAGCACAGAGGTAGAAAAGTGTATGGAGTGCGATGCATTTAAACGAGGAAAGCCTGATTCCAAAATTGCATATGCACAAACTATTTCAGAGAAGATACACATGAAACCGGTAGCAGCAATGACTTCTGGAGAAGTGAGCTGGAACTTTTAGACATAGAGATGAAGAGAGACTTTATTCTTTCTGAATTTTTTTCTGAGTGTTTGCATATTACCAATTCTAAACATAAATAGTTTTCCAAAATCAACATCAAAATAAAACCTCGATAAATTAGTCAAATAGTATCCAGAATGTATTTTCAGGGCTCTGATTTCTAATGAAATCTTTTCAAAAATTATAATCTCATCTTCAAATTAAGCTTTTCTTTCTTGATAGAAAATATATCTTAAGTAGATGTATTGGAAAAATAAGGGCAAAACTGAAAAAACTGAAATAGAATGAGGAAAGTTATCTTCGAGCCATATAAGAAAATCTGTAGAACAAATTTTTCAACCCCCAAGTTTAATGCAATAACTCTGCTGTACTTTTAATCAGCATAATGAAAAGAAAATACGAAGAAAAATACAATCAGGAGCCAAGTAAGCAGAACATTTAAATTATGATGACAAGAATTCCAAGTATATATCATGGTAAATACATCTCAGCTAGTAAAAGACTTAAAATTTGGGTTTAAAAAATCCAACTGTATTTTATTCATAAGAGACATCTATAATGAATTGAAAATCAAGTGCAAAAATCCATATCAGATAAATGTTAACTAAACAGTATATGCTGTTAGAGTAACAGAAGACAAAGTGAAGTCCAAGAAAAAAATCTTCAAAAGAAACAAGAGTATTCATCTGAGAAAAGGAAAAATCCACAATAATATATAACAGTCATGAATATTATGTATCAAATAACATAGATTTAAAGTATATGAACCAAAGCAGTTAAAAGTACAAAGGGAAACTGATCGATCTGCAATCACAGTGAGAGACAACACCCAATAAAACAGAACAAACAATGAGACAAAAACAGGAAAGGATCTAGAGTGTTAAAAAACACTTGGACATGTTTAACATATAACTTTGTATCAGAAACCTGCCCCCCACCCATGAATACCCTGTCTTGTCAAACACACATAGCACAGAAAATTAATCATGTACTATTAGTTTAGGAAGAAATTATTAGCTAATTACAGGAAGTGAAATTCATAAAGACAATATTCTCTGGGGACAAAGCAATAGAATGAAAAAACTAATAAGGATAGCAAAAGAAAATAAAAAAGAAGCACCTATCCACTTGGAACATAAAAACTATTCTTCAAAATCAATAAAAGAAAATAGCGAAAACCTGACATTTCATTGGGAATGAATACAGATTTGACTTATTGTACCAGCACATTGTGAAGTCAAGGAGGTTGAAAGCTTGTCTGAGACAGCGGTGGTTTCAAGGAGTTCTGCCACACTTAAACCTTCTTTGTGATTGTATACATTATTCCAATAAGGCTAATTTGAGGGAAATGTCAGAGAACAGGGCACTGAGAATTTTGTCAGATCTGGAGCAGTTGCATTCAAACACATGTTAAAATTAGTCAAAATAATGAAAAACATTTTTTAAAAAAGGATACACAGATATAAACATGTCTATATTTACACTGGGGAATAAAATATTAAAATGTTGGACTTACTCTTATACATAATCCCCTCCAGCTCTACCTTTAAATTTAGGGAGAAGCACACACTCACCTTAGGAAATCATCTGAATAAAAGAAAGGGCTTTGGACAGGTCATGACAATTTACTGTATCTTTTCTCTGATATCCCTAATACCTGTCACTGACATTTATTTGGAATATTCTCCAGAAATGCTAGCACAGGGAACACAATTCTACATTCCTTAATGAGAAAGACACAGATGAAAGGACAACCACATGCAGGAATAAGAAATTCATTCAAGGCTAGCAGGTATCTTTTGGAATCTTGAATCTGCAGGAACCCTGAAAATAATTGTTCAACATCACCAATTTATAGTGAGACCATCAGAATTTGGGTCTTCTCTTCATCAGCCATCATTTTTTTCTATATTATTCTTTCCTTCTTAATGTGTCCTTCTGATTTTTTTTTTTCCATTATGAATCCTAACAGCTTGTGAACCAAAGATCCCTTAACTAAAACACTGCAATAAAGTTTTATTGCTTAGTGGTACCACATCTTTAAAGGTAAATTGGAAAAGCAAGTCTGATTGTCTCCCAGACAATGTGTGCTCTATAAACCCTGGACATCAGAAAGATTGCACCACTGGCGTGTTTCCTGAGTTTAACCTGTCAGGACCAAGTAAGGGGATTTACCAGTGTTAATTTTTCAAGCAGTAAAGACTCCCATGATGTGAAAATGCATATGGCAAGCTAGAGCAAAGAAAGCAGATTTTTGCTCAGTCTGATACTGCCCCAGGCTAGGACATGACACTGGTGATCTCCTTCACTTATCTGATTACAAAGGATGATAAAGAAGACAGGAACATCTTTTAACTGCAGGGGAAATTTCAGCTCTTCTAGGAAGGAGCTAGTAATCTGGAAGCTGGGAAAGAGCATACATAGGCTGTGGCTGGTGGTGTTATTTCATTGTTTTCTTCCATTATTTTCTCTCTGAGGCAATCGCAAGCCATAAGAGTGAAACACAGAGAAGAGGAATTTTAACCTTACCTGTAGTGTAGTCTTGCAATGATATTAATTATAAGCAATTAGCTCATTAAGTAAGATCCAGCTTGATTATTAATTTTAACATATTTGCTTCTCTTCTGAAACTTTCGAACCATATCCTCTGCTGGATAGCACAGAATATTAAGAAAAAAATATTGAACATTTTTCTTGTATCTACTAAAGTGGAACTTTTTAAAATAAATGAGAAAGCAGAATTCTGCTAGGTTTTTGTTGGTCATGTAGATTGATTTGTATAGTTTGCTGCCCCAATAGCATTGCTAGACACTTGTGAAAAATTGTATCACAAGTCACATGGACTTCTCTGACACCAATATAGACACTACTGATATTTTTTTGCAAAATCAAAAAATAATTAAAACCTTAGTGATGCAATTAAAACATTCTGTCTTTAGTTCTCTCTTTTCTGTGAAGAAACAACTTGTTGGTAGTTCTATTTTACATGGGTCCTTTTCCAAGTTGCATTGGCTTAAATCAATTTCTACACAGACAGGGTCAAGAAAAAAGGAGACGTTTTTAATATTGCAGTTTTGGAGTAAAATCACAAAAAATTCAGAGATGAAAGAATTGTGATTATATTCGGTCTTGTTGATAGTTATTTTATCAGTTCCTTGCTGCTTCTAGGGTCATAATACCCAATTCATTATGTCGTTATGAGAGTTAAACCTACTGGACTGTGAATTTCTTGAAAGTTGGCTTGACATTTTATTTTTCCTTTTCTTTTGCTTTTTATTAGCCTTTAATCCTTAACTCCTCAATGTGGTATGACTGGACTGTAGGACTAAAATATAATTTTGGTGTCCTTACTTGTTGAAACCTACGAATCCTACCCAGGTCTCTTCTTGTTCCTAGAGCTATCTCAGTAACACTTCATTTACCAGTTCCTACTCCTCACCCCTAAGCATTGTAATGATAATGCTCCCTAGTATTCTGCAGAAGAACCCTTCTGAATTATATCAGCATTAAAAAGTTGGTGGGATCTGCATTTAGCTTTCTTTAAAGAACAGTTCCATAAGCCTGGGATCTTGACACCGCTCTGTTTCGTCCCTCCTTAGGTGAACTCGAATCCTTACCTCTAACTCTTGCTGGAAGTCACCATACTCACACTGGATGTAGTGGGGACACCCAATCATCATCACCACCCTGCTGCCCAGCAGTACTGACTCATGCTGTCCTGCCTCAGCCGCCTGAATAACTGGAACTAAAGCTGCAAAGTTAATCTAAATGCTCATCAATGAATGACTGGATAAGGAAGCCATGCCATATATACTCAATGAAACTCAACTCAACTACTGGAACAGATGAAGTCTCATCTTTCGCAACCATGTGGGTGGAACTTGTGATGATTATGCTAAATGAAATAAGTTGACAAGAAAAAGAAATACTGATGGTTTCACTCAGGTGTGGGACGAAAAGTGCCTCAAGTGAATCAACAAAACACAACAAAATTCTTGTAGACTCTGAAATCAAGACCATGGTGATCACATGATGGGGAGGGAAACTGGGATGGAAGGAGCAGCAATGCTGGCGGTGACTGGTGCTGCAAAGCTGGTGGCGGGTGCAGTGTGAGAGATACAGTGAGTAAGATGTGAATCGAGTCACCCGACACAGAGTGTTGTAAACTGATGTAAAATCAGTGAAAAATAAGAAAGCAATTTTGAGCAGAAAAGCACATGCTTATATGAGCCACCTTTTTCTCAAATGAGATTTTGCGAAGAAGTGTTTAAATTTTATCTTCTTTTTTGTGAATGTGTACACATGAGCTCTTTCATAGATTAAAAGTGGTTTCCCTGGAGCAACGCGCGTTGCTTGAAAACATCATTTTATTAATGGCAAAGTGCCTGTTTTGTTACAGTGAAACTTTAAGTACTCACTGTAGAAATTAATAGGTACATTAAAACAGCCTAAGGGATTGCATTTCCTACATAAATGTGATGTTTGGATCCTGCACCAATGTCTTTGGGACTTCGAACTGTTTTCTCAACAATGCTGTGGTAGCTACCTGGAAAGATGACTGATTGGGATCGGGGTGTAGGTTCTGGTTTTCCTGAAGAGTAGATGTTTGAAATGAATCACTGAAGCCTGGATGTGTGCCTGAGAGACATTTGAGATGACTGCTTCTTCTTGGTGTGGGGCAGATTTAAATGAGCATACCTGGGTTTTCCTCTCCAATTTTGCCACTTTTCAATCAGGTGTGTCATCGATTTTTTTTCTGGATCTCAACTCAAAAGAAACAAATTTTTTCCAAAAGTCAAAGATTGTAAACCTTCAATTTCAGGGTTTTTGAGTTTGAGATTCTCCAGTCCTGTCTAAGAATCATATCCATAAATCACTAACTCTCAATATGCCCTACACAAAAGATTAAATGATGATTTTTGTCATGATGAAAATCATTACTTTAAGAGTACGCATAGGGCGTCTCATAATTTATAGGTCAGTTTACTGAAAGCGACTATGTATTTGACTTGTTTGCTTTCACTCTAAAGAGCGCCAGGTAATAACCTGTTGGATCTTGCCGCAAGAGGGCCTGTAACGGGATCCTCTTCTTGTTGACAGAAGGTCAATGCAACTGTTCTCTCTGCGCTGACTGACATCTCTGTTCTGACTTATAATTAGGTATCTTTATCCCTTTGCTTGCTTCATCAGGAACATCCATTATTGACAGAAGCAGCAGCAGCGGAGGCCACACCTGAAGGAGGGAGACATATTTCTTGTGACATTATCTGGAGTATCAACAATTTTGCCATCTGTTCCTCATCATTTACAGCGATTCTTGCTCCTTTGTTCTTTGTGTGTGTGTTTTTTTTCTTTTTCTTTTTTTAAAGTGTAAGTAACAAGTTGAGAACTACATTATTTCTTTAGAGTCTTGGATTTTTATTTCCTTTTAGTCAGTCAAGTGAGTTTAGACTTGAGCCTAGTGGTCATCTTAGCCTGTCTCTGTACAAAGTTTTTGAATTAATTCAATTCTTCAGAAAAGCAAAATGCACTCCAGGGTCTGTATCGTGTCTTAAGTCAGTTGGTTCATTTTACCTTCCTGCTCTGAAAAACCTATATCCATTCAATTATTCTGGTGTAACTGCTTTTATAGTAATACAGAGTGAAACTGATGCCTCATTGCATCAGTAAATCTCTAAGGAAGAGATAAAGACCTTTAATGATCTGCCAAACATGTCAGGTACCTGATGCATACAGGAATATGATACCTAACTGTGCTTGGTCACCCAGGACAGAGACCAGGTCATCATTCTTGACACCTTCCTCTCCCTGAATCTCTATAATCTAATCATCCCTAAAGCCTGCTGATGTAGCCTCCTGCTCATACGTTGATGTGATCTCCATGTCTGTGGCAACCATTACTGTCACCATTTGGGTTTAGCCCCCTAGCCTCATACTCTCAATGTCCTTTAGGTCATCTTCCTCACCGAAGTGAAAACACAATTTTCTAAAATACAAAACTATGGCAGTCATTGTACTCTTTAAAATTCCTAAAAATATTGTTATCATCATTGAGGAATAGTGTTTGGTACATAATAGGTGCTCTATACATACTCGTTGAATGAAAGAATTAATTTTGGAAAAGAAAATTCAGGATCTTTAGCATAATCAATAAAACTGCCATTTCTTTATTACGCATGCCACCAGTGGAAGGCAAGGACATTTTTAAGGTATTTATTTATGTGGTCAATGTATCAATTTTAGTGTTTTTTTTTTCAATGCATTTCAACCATTAGCATATATTACTTATTTTTCACAAGCAGAGATGATATAAAATATAATTTTGACACAAACAAGTTATAGTAGCAAGTTCATTTAAAGAAAGAATATTAAGTAAACAGCATAGGTAAAAGAATGCGGGGGCCAACATTTAGAAGCTAGCACAACCGTCAAAGGTTATCTATTAAATTTTAATTATGATGACATACTTAAAACATGCCATCATTTTATATATCTGTATCTAGCTATACCTATATCTAGATACAGATATATATACACATCTCCCCTATTACACTGTGAGTCTTCTAGAGTAGTGGTGTCTTTTCACAAAACTGACCATGTGAGACCATTTCTTTAACATTTGACAAAATTTTATTTCAAAAACAATTTTATTTTTTCTTTTATTTATATTGTTATCTTCATTTTAGGTTACTGAAATTGTACCTCACTCCCTGTGCCCTTTATCACCACTTCGTTCCCTCTTTCCTCCCTTCCCCTCTTCCCCTCTCATCCCTCTGGTAACCATTGTCTTGTGTCCTGTGAATTTTGTTGGGATTTGTGTGTTCATCCATTTTGTTTCATTACATTCCACATGTGAGTAAAACCATCTGGTACGTCCCTTGTTCTTTCTGGTTTATTTAGAGATCCTTCCAGGTTGTTGCAAAGATGATTTCACCTGCTTCTTTTTCTTTCTTTCTTTCTTTCTTTTTTTTTTTTCTTGGTGCAGAGAATTCCATTGAATTATCTATCTATCTATCTATCTATCTATCTATCTATCTATATATATCCAGTCACCTGTTGGTGGGCATTTAGATATTTAGGACTTGTACAGGAGAAGAGCTCAAGGAACTTTGGTGATGGTCTGACCTTCTCATTCCATTTATAAAACTTTGGAGGTGTTAGGTGTTAACACATCCCAGGCTTAAAGCCAGAATGAGACAGAGTGGAGACTGGCAGCCTGATCTCCTGGCTCTATGCTAGAGCATTTCAGTCTAAGGAATGCTATCACTCTTCCTCTAGTGTCCCTTCCTCTCTGTCCCTGGAATTCCTGGGCCTGATTTGCCTTTAATTTAATCTGCTTGCTTTATTAAATGAACTGAACTAAGGTAACTATCTTAGAATCTTGAACATTTTTTTCCCTTAATGATCCATTTTAATAAGCAGATTACTTCCTAGAATATCTTCAATAAATCACAGCGTTATATGATGGCCGCTCCATAGGTCTTCCTCGACTTAAAATGGGGCAGCATCCTGATTCATTGCCTTAAGTTAAAAATGCATATAACACACTTAACCTACTGAACATCATTACTCACCCAAGTCTACCTTAAATGTGCTCAGTACACTTACGTTAGCAAAATACTCTTACAAAGACTATTTCATGAGAGTGTTGAATAGCTCATGCAATTCACTGAATACTGTATTAAAAGAGAAGCACAAAATATCCTCATTTAAAATTCAAAGTACAGTTTCTACTGAATGCATATTGCTTTTGCAGCATTGGAAAGTTGAAAAACTTTGTAAGTTGAATCACTGTAAATTAGGGACTAGCGTAGAATTTGCCAAGAAGTAGGTTTTTCAGACATTTTTCATAGGGGTTGGTTGAATCAGTAATCAGAGAAGTAAGGGACAGTCTTTTGATATTAAAGGGGGTCTTTAAAATTAGTTTTATTGAAGAAACATTGCTTCATAACATTATATAGGGTTAAGGTGTGCCTTATAGTAAATCCACCTCAGCATCTAATACCTTAAGTTCACTGTCATTTCCGTTCTTCCTTCTATACACTTGATACCCTTCTACGCCACTTGCCCACACCCCCTCCCTTCTCTTCCTGCAACCAGTGATTTACCTTTGACTAAAAGTCTAGTTTTGTTTGATTTAGCTCATTTGTGTGTTTGGTTTCTCTATATACCACCTATAAGTGATATTATACAATGACTGTCTTTCCCCTTTTGACTTATCTCACTAAGCACAATTCCCTTGAGGTTCATCCGTCTTGCTGCAAACGGCAAGGTTTCATTCTTTTTTTTTTTTTTTTTTAATCGCTGAGTAGTATCCTAACAGGTAACTCCGCAATTTGCAGAAAATGCAAACTGTGGAAACTTCATATAGTTCTTGTTGCGCAGGACTTAAGAGCCACTTTAAAAAGAATCTCGAGTGATTTGGAAATAAACTTCACTCTCTGATTAGGTAGGGAAACTGCTCTCTGGAATATGTCATGATTTAGGGTAAGACATTTTTATAACGAATTGTAAATAATGTACTTAAAACACACTATCACGGTGTGGCGTGAGAGGTCCCTCGCAGTGTTTTTAGAGGCGTGGACAGCAGAGTGTGTATCTCGAATTCTTGTTAAGTGGGAAACTTGCACCATGATGCAGAACTGGGTTTTTCATGGGGGCCCTGTTAGGCAGCTGCCCATAGCTTTCTTGATTTACTCTGCTTTTCCATCTGTTTTACCTGTCTCTATTTCTGAATAATTTATTTTGCCATCTGCATAAACAGAACACCTGGCTGAAGGCTAACTCACAACTAAATAATTTAGGGAAAAGAAGCTCTTTACTCTTTATTGGAATAATGTAATGACTTTCAAGAACAAAGCCCTTAACTAAATAACTCTTGGGGACTTTTTAACGCTTGTACTATGACATTAATAGTTTAATAGGTTCATTTCCATCTATTTTTTTTTTAAATTAAAGTTACCTCTAAATTTTTGTTTTCGTTTTTATTTGTCTGCAAGGTAAGTCTTCACACTAGCTTTGACTTTTAAGTTTCTTGCTGGTGTGTCTGTATGACTTCACTTGGAAGCACCACTGTTGTTTGCAGACAGTGTCAGTGAATTTTATTAGATGTCACTTAAAAATCTGCCTGATTCTTGACTGCCTGTGAGAAGTAGCAATCGCTTCCTGGCTCTCACTTCAATAACAGTTTTATTTCATATAAGAGTTTACTTTAGTAAATGCTTAGCCTTCTGTCAGTAAATATTCATGGTGTTATATAAAAATCATTTCATCCCGGATGATTTTTGCTTTTACTGAGGTTATGCCAGTAAAGTGATTCTTTTAAATGTTTTTTTCACTGTGAAAGGAAACACAGATGTGGAACAGATTTGTGAAATAAAGACAAGCACTCAAGTTGAACTCCTACTGATCATTTTATTAATAAGTAATTTCATGAACTTTCAGTCATTCAAATTTTAATGGCAACAAGAATAGAAGTATCTCTATCAAATCTCTAAGTGTTTACTATCTGTGTGAAATTGGGTGATTTGCTTCATTTTTCAGAACCTTGATTTCTTTGTCCATAAAATGGGGCGGTGATACTATTCCTATAGGCTTTAATGAAAAGTACATCATATATAGATAGCATGTGCCTGGAATAAATGATGCCATTATTTAGTATTTGTTCCAACTGAATAAAGACAAGAATGAGTTGTTCTTGGATAGGATGTAGTGTTTTACCAAATAATTTTGAAAAAAATTGAAAATGTTTTGCACCATTTTTTAAATTTATATTCAAAGTATACTAAATATAAATTTAATTGAATACTATGTTTATCAGTGTAAATAATAATTACACTATTTGCTATGCACTAACTGTATGTACTAACTCAGCACTGCCCATAGGCTGGTTAAGGCACAGATTATTATGTTTTTCCTTTTTCTCATGGCACTGGATAGTGTTTCTCTTTGACATCTTACGTCTGCTTTTCTTAATTTTGTGTCTTCTCCCTGGTTAACAGCTGCATTTCTTGCCATAGCTTATAGGCTTGCCTCTAGCAGTTCCTCTCTCTCTCTCTCTCTCTCTCTCTCTCTCTCTCTCTCTCTCTCTCTCTCTGTCTCTCTCTCTCTCTTTCCTTGAAATTTTCTGCTTGTAATCTATCACAGGTTTGGAATACAGAGCTCTAAGGGACAGGTTTTCTTACTTATGTGTTTTAGCGCAAGAATTTCAAGACATTTTGTTATTCATTGACCAGTGGTTCTCAGTTTATGCTGGACAGCTGGTTTGAGTACTCAGATGGATTATTAGCAAACCTACTGTTCCACAGAAGTGCTAAATTGTTTATATTTTCTAAAGATTTTGTTATTATACCAGCTAAGAAAAAGACACAATAAATTATCATCTATCCCTTTTAAATACCTATAATTCAAATAACTAGACTAAAACTACATATAAGTACACATGTTTAAGTTATACTTATACATTTTTTTATTACATCTGAAGTTTTGCTATTTATATGATTTGAAAAATATTCACCTGTGCTATGGGATTCCTACTATGAGGTAGGCAATTTGTGGTGTGATAGAAAAAGCAGAGGAATAAAAGATGTTGTGCCTCTTATGAAGAGGTGAGCTAGGTGATGACAGGATTGGAGGTGGGGAAAGGCAGAGATATAAGCAAAAAAGTATAAAAAGTGTAGTATGAACGACGATATAAGTATGTTCACAAAATTATTAAAGGCACAGAGACAAGAGTGGTTCATTATACATTAGAGGACTAGGGGAGAGAGAGCACGAATGTGGGGGTAGACTTCCAGAGGAAGTGAGATGTGTGGAATTTAGATGTGTCTCAAACAATTAGTTCTTGAGTCAGATCAGTCTGTCAATGATATTTAGAGGCTGATGTGATCAATGTAGAGGCTGCAGTGGTAACTGGTGTCATTGTTTAGTTAACAAATGAAGCTACAAATAATTGCTGTGGCAAGAAGGTAGGGAATGGATGTTGGCAATGGAGGCATAGAGAGATGAGACCATACAGGTGTATCATAAAGTAACTTAAATGCTGTGTCTAGAAATATGCATCTTATTCTGAAGCTGGGGAAACTAAAGAAAGGTTTTAAATAGGAAGATAATTCAAGCAGATTTGCATTTTCCAAAGTTGTCTCTGATGGTAGTATGGTGGGTGGAATGAAGGAAAAGCAAGAAGAGAAGCAGGATGGCAGATAACAGAGCTATGACGATAGCCCAAGAGAAGACTCATGAATCCTGAATTCAAAAAGTGGGAGTAATAGGAAGAGGTGGATTTGAGAAACATTTGAGAAGTAGGAATAAACAGAACTTGATGTATGATTAGATTTTAGAGGGTAAATGAGGATGGAATTTGTGAGGATACTTATAGATAGTAAAGAGTCTAGGACAACTCCCCAGTACTGTAGCATACTGGTTGGGGGATAGTGACTGGTTGGCTAGTGGTGATGTTTACTGTGATGGGAAATAGAGAAGAGTAAACTTTAGAGAGCAATACATTCAGGTGGCATATGTTGAGTTTTAAATACTCAAGCTTAATTGGGTGTGCAATGTAGTATGCAATTAGTATACCAGTTGGATAAATGTATTTTTTTATCATGAAAGATTAGTGTTAAATATATAGGTAACTAATTCAGGATGCATCTAGTTAGTGTTAGTAGCCAGTCATATAGTGCTAAAGAGTTTGAAATAGGCCAAGAAAGAAATGGTGGAGATATCATGCAGAAGAATTTCAGATGATTTTGTGTTCAAATAGTTGAGTCCTAAGTCCTTAATGGCAGAAGATGGCACTTTCCTTACCACAGAATGTGCTTCTGAACTCTTTGTTACTGCTACTGCTTCCAGTTTTAACTCAGTTACCATTGACTCTTTGGTATTTTTTTCTTTTTAATTTTCCCTATTCACATTTCTCTCAGTCAAGTTGAATCACTCCTTTCTTTATGATCTTGTAGCTCACCACCAAAATTTTTCATGGGACAGGGTAATTTACTTGTACTACCTTCTTTAGATAATGAGACTTCTGATGAAGATAAAATGATTTATTTGTACACCATTGTTGAAGACTAGACCTGCTTTTATCTATGTGCATATATATGTGATTATGTATACTATATATACTATACTATATATCATATAAAATTTTGTATATATGACGTCTGCCAGAAATCAATATTTTTACATATATATGTATTAATAAAAATCAAATGTATATGTATTGGACTGTTTGACATATATATTCTCAATCTTATATTTTGAGCACCTATTGTAAGCTTGTAGGGTAGGTCTAATGAAGGTTGTTTTTCATCTATTATTGAATAAAAAACCACCAGAAATTTCATTATTTGACACAATGGTAATTTGTATTTTCTCACAAGTTTCTGAGTTGGCCAAACTATTCTGCTGGTTTCAGCTGAGAACCGACTGTACTCAGTTCAGGGATCCCTGGGGTTTGATGGTCTAAGGTGATCTTAAGTGCACATCTGAGTGTCATTGGGAAGAGCAGTCATGAATGACTGGAGCTAGTGGCTTTTGTCCCCATGTGATCTTTATCAGGGCATCATCACAGCACGCTGGCCAGAGAGTTCCAAAAGCACTAGAACAGAACTTGCAAGATCCCTTGAGGCTAAGAAACCTGCACTGTTACTTCGGTTGCATTCTATTGGTCAAAATGCGCCTCTTGGTCAATCCAGGGAAAAAGAATCCATCTCCTGGTTGGTACAGGTGAAGTCATGCTGCAAAGAGCCTTGCGGAGTGGATCATCTTCTCAAAGAAACAAACATGGCCAATCCCCAGGGAATGATTTCATCATTTTGATAATGAGTATCATCATTTTTTATCGAACAATAGTTAGAGGTAAGATTAGAAAACACTGTTGTTAATGCCCACTCTAAATTTTTCAGAAAGTTACTTCTTGAAATACTTTAAATGCTACTAAAGTGCTTAATGTATATTAACTCATGATAAATTAAGAAAAGGTGACCCCATTTTGAGCTCTGAGCACAGAGTTGAATTTGACAATGGTAATAATGAAGATGAGAAGGAAAAAAAGTGCATGAAGTAGAATAAGAAAGAGAAACAAAGAAATAACAACGGTTCTTCTTGAAAACAATCAAAAATGTTCTGGTTGACTATGTGAAAGAGGAATTCATCAGAATATATCATAATGTTACATCAGAATATATCTTGATGTTACATCCCTTGGTAGATTGGAATAGATAAAGGTATAGACATATATCAATGCAGATATGGACATAAATCAATCTCTATATAGATAGATATAGCATAGATATAGATAAGGTAAGTATGAATATGTGTAAGTAGATACACAGATATAGGTCGATATATGTGGAAAAATTGCAATGGCATAGGAATGACTTTAAAAGATATTCACTGGTGCACCATGGTTGCTTAGTGGAAGCGTTCACTGCCTCTGGCTGGTGCAATCCACATACATTCCAAGGTTCCAGACCTGGGGTCAGAAGACAGCCAGGATGATTAACTAAGTAAAATAATACCAAAAAGGTAACATCATGAAGGGAAAAAAATGTAAAATTTTCATTGAAGGCTAAATTTTTTTCTTAAAAAAGCAACATTAAGAATTTAAATTAAGTCACAGGGGTGAACAAGTCAAGGTGGAAAGTATATTTCCTACTTGAATTATATCATGGAAATCTACAAGTGCTAAGGAGAAAGGAGAAAGAATGTACACATTTGAGAATACTTACCATAAATATCAGCCTCTTCCCCTGGTCTTGTTATTTTAAGTATTAAAAATATCCTCTAAAGGAAATAGAATAATTGAACTGGTGCCAGCCTTGCAGCACATCTGACTGGTTGAGTTACAACACATGAACGTTGCATATGGAGTCTGTGCTTTCTACTCAGTTATGTATTTTACACATTCCTGCTAAATGCTTGTCAATAGCTCTTGTTAATATCAACGATTTTAGCCTCCAAGGGCTCAAAGGTATGTGCCTTCCTTGGGTTAGAAGACAAAAACCCCACTTTCCCCTCACCAAACCTCTGTCTCTTGGCTGCCATTGAGGGATCTCAGCTGAAGATGTGTGTGTGTGTGTGTGTGTGTGTGTGTGTGTGTGTGTGTGTGTGTCCTCAATGTATTCCTACTTAAGCCGGGGAGATACATTCAAGAATGCAAGATGACTCGAAGACTGGAGAAACACTCCTCTTTCCCTTCTTGTCACAACTGTCTGACTGCAGCCAACGCCACACTTCACATCCAAGGATAAGGACTGGAAGAAGAGAGGGTGAAAATCAGACGAATTAATTTTATTAATCGTGGAGTGGAGCTATCTGCAAAGTTTTCTCCCTTTTGTGATAGGGAATGAGATCGATTAAATATCTTGCTGTTCTGAAATTAGTTTTCAGTTGAATTAATAGCTGAAAACAAAACTGTTCAGGAGTCTAGTGATCTTGAGTGATACATGAAGGGCTCTAGTTCATGTCAGTTTTCATTTCCCACTATCATCTGAAACCCCCATTATGTATAGGAATGATCATAGATGCATTTATTCCCTATCGCTGCAAAAACAGTGCCCTGCATATAATAAATGCTCAATAAATGCTCACTAATTACTTATTAAATAAATACATAAGAGAAAGATAAATAAAATTTTATTGAGTTTTGAATGACAAGGCAATTTTGTGATGGCTAGAGATCTATTTGATGTTTTAAATAAATTGTTATTAAAGCATTTTTAATGTCTTTGTAACTTATGTGATTCCCTTGATGTTCCACATCATAAATACAACAGTTACAAAGACATTAGTTTTACCTTTGACTATCAGTACTTAGATGAATCTCTTGAGTATTAAAGTGGGACACTCCAATTCTCTCGCCAATTTCCTCTACAAGAAAAATTAGCTTCCTGCAAAGGGATGTGATCTTGTGTTCTTCCAAGCCTACTTTATAAACGGTATGATGTATTTTATTTTCTTCTAAGATATTAATCATGCAGCCCTCTTTGCTTTAGCATTTAAAAGCCAGGGGTCAGGAATTTTAAAGGAAACACTTTTCTACAATTCCAGAATAGTGAGAAAACACAATGCTAAGAGACTAAAATCTATCATGGTATTTTGGCTGCCTGCCTTCCTTTAATTTTACAATGTGGGGAAAATCAAGGTGAGACTTGAGTCCCGGTAGGAGCCCCTTTCCTGTGTGTGCTGTGTCTAGCCAGGAGAGAGAGACGGACAGCATGATAACACCCGATGCCAGGCTCCTTTGCCCACTCAAAGACCCTCCCTCAGGTATCAGTTGCTTGGCTGAGCTTTGAGGTCAACTAGACACCTCCCCTGAGACTTCCCTGGCCCGAGGGATAGAACAACCAGAAAACTCTCTCTTGGAGGGCAGCTGTTATCTGAGCTAGGATCAAAGCCCCCTCTGTATTCTAGAAAAAAAAACATCTTCCAAACTGGGTCTCTTTCTCCATGATTCGAATGAATGTTGAATGAGTCCCCGGGGACAGCAGTTGCTTTGCTTAGGAACAAGCTGTCAGAAAGGCTGTGCAACTGAATGTCCACCTCCTTTTAAAGACTTTTTTTGTTGTTGTTTAAGCATTTTTATTCACTGCCTCAGAGGCCCATAAGAAGTTAATCAAGAAATTAGGCAGCAGGAAAATGTGGTGATTATTATTTGGGGACACTTTTCATTCATGCTTTGGGTTTTGCTTTTCCTGATGTGCAATCTTGCTTCACCCTGGCATTAATTCAGAGTGTGCTGGAGAGGTACTCTGAGAAGGAAAGCCTCCATCTTTCAGTGTTATTCATGATGACATTCAAAATAACACACAGCCTTCTAACTGATCAGCTTCAGGTTGCAAAGTGATAAAGTTTCTTTTGCCTTATCCCCCAAATTTTAGACAAGTCAATAATAACAGCCTTACACTGAGTACCATGCATGTTTTTAATGGAATTGTGGTACTCAGAAAGTTTAGACCATAATTTTTCATTGAATGGATCAACGTGGATGATTCATTCAGCAATTCCAGGTTTAGAGACTCAAATGTATTCCAAGCGTGGCTTAATTGATTGCTAAGCAGATAAATAGCACTGTAGTGTAAACTTCGAGATTCGGGGCAATGTCTCACTTACTTTATATTTACAGCAACTTCCACAGGGCCTGGAACACAGTAGCAGTAACATATATATCTTTTGAGTTGAATTAGGTTGAGAATAACTTTGATGATCTGGTTTGAATGATTAAACCGATGAACTGTACTAAAGGTAAACGTCACAAGGACAGAATATGTTCCTGGGTCAGAGGCTAGAATATTTGGAAGTACACTTTGTAGATGGTGCTTTTGCATGTTTCTATTCTTTTTCAGCATGAATATATTTTGCTGACATTGTAGTTAGAGCAAGTTTTATTCCGTACATTTCAGGTTTCCCAGTGTAAATTGATGTTTTTGGTAGCACTACCAGTGGGTAGGTGGGTGGGTCAGATATTTTAGTCATGGCTCCCACTATTGTACAGCCATCTGTTATATTGAATGGATTATTTTGTTTATCAAGTTTCTTTGAATAGCAATTTCAGTTTTGTATCTTATTTCCTTCTTTGATGAGGGTATTGCCAGCAGATGCAAGCTATATATTGGCTTGAGTTTCTTGCAGTTCCCTGGCTAGCTCGCTCTCTCTCTCTTTTTTTTTTAAGGTTCTTTTTATTCCTCCCCTTAGCATTTTTCTCTCCATAAATGTGTCATTCTAAAGAAATTCAGCATTTTGAACATAATCTCCTAAAATTAACAGCCTCACTAATTCTTTTGACAAACATTTTTTTTATCTTTCCAAGGTCATTACCAATCACACCACTATTCTCTCTCTTTTTTTTCTTTCTTTCTTTCTTTCTTAATGGTTCCCCACCCCCAATTGTAAATAACTAGTTCTTAAATAATAACTGCTTTGACAGAAGAGTTTGTGGTTTTTTTGTCCAGGGTCCTGCTGAACACTTGTTCTATTTATTTAAATCACCAGAATCCCCTCTGGATTAGAACTGAGTCAGTGGACCTGGGTACAAAGGGTCGGTATAAACCATTTAATCTGAGTAAACTGGAAGTCAGAGAAATTCAAACAAATATGGTAATCCTGAGGAAAACATTGTAGGGAAACAATCACCTGTGGTCAGACTCTAAATCTGATGATAGTTAACCAGCATTTACTATATGTTAGGTCTCATTCAAAGTTCTCTCTCTCTCTACCCACTTCCTTCACTCCTTCTCTCCCTCCTTCCTTCCCACCTTCTCTCCATCTCTCACCTCTTTCTACATCTGTTATCTATCTGTTTATCTACCTATTATCATTTATCTACTGACTTACATTTCACAATAAACCTGCAGAGAATTATTATGCCTATTTCTTATCTGAAATACTGATGGACAATAACTTTGAGTACAGCCTCCAGATTCAGAGTGTAATTCATCTAGTAAATGACAATCAGGATTTAAA
Organism: Solenodon paradoxus; assembly: GCA_004363575.1. NCBI lineage: Eukaryota > Metazoa > Chordata > Mammalia > Eulipotyphla > Solenodontidae > Solenodon > Solenodon paradoxus. Next base: position 552,107 of record RJWH01000219.1, on the reverse strand, counting down.
CCTAGGTAGAGTGACTCCAAAGTTTGTACTTTTAACCATATGATGAATTTAAAAATATTTATACAGTAGAAACAATGAGAGAGTGATACAACCACGTTGTGGCCCACAAAATTCTACGTCCTGTAATTAGATACTTGGTCTAGTGGAGAATCAGAATTGAAAAGAGGTTAATTCAATACAGAGATTATAGAGGATGGATATGGGGATGGGGGATGGAGGCTGGTTGGGGGAAAATCCCTAGAGACAGGAGCCTGGTCAGATGACAAGTGAGCAGAAGTGAAGGCAGGTGATTCCAGGAGGGAGGAAAAGCGTGAGTTGATGCAGAGTCAGGAACACGGAGTGTGGGTGTTTGAGAGTCTTCTCACATGGTGTCACGAGAATGCAGAGTGAGGATCTGGACAGTGGCAGTGGGTGATTGTAGAGAGGTAGATCAGGGTTTGCTGGCACTCACTTGGTGATACGTTGTCACCAAGATCAAGACAAGAGTACTTAGTAAGTCGTTCCCTTGGCAACATGGAAAACATGAAGCTGTAATTACTTGATTCTCTGATTTGTCAGCTGCCAGAGGAAGACCTGGCCTGAGGGGCTTGATGTTCATTGCTTAAAGTTCTCCCCCAACCTCCTCTTCTACCTCCCATCCAAGGGTGTGCGGAGGGAAGGGAATGCCTGGCTCCTGGGTCTAGACTCCATATTTTCATTTCTGACCACAATACCCTCCTTCTGGCTTTGAGATTTTTAAGACTACAGATATAAACCCCACACTTAAACTACATACATAAACCCTATATAAGCCCCCTGTTTAATGACATGGCCCTTGGATAAAGTTCATTTCTCTTTCTCTCTCTCTTTGCAGTTGGAAGAAAACCATCACTATGTTGAGCAAATGTATACACCTTAACATACTAGTTTGACTTAATTGGAAAATCAGCTAGAATTTGGGGAAAAAGCAAAAGGCTGAGCATGAATAGGAGGGAGAAGCTTAAAATAATTTTTAATTAGCAAAAAGCAACATAGGGGAGTACTAATAAAAAGTAGACAATGTGGACTCAATATAGTTTCATAAAGTTTCACAGAATGTTAAGTACTGGGTTACTGTGGCTTCAAGAGAATTTTCCTACCTTTATTTTTAGCACTTTTTTAAAATTTTATTTTAACTTGCTCCATTGCAATTAACATGTCTATGGCTAGACTAGATTCTAGTTATCTATGTGGGATTCTCAAGTCTGATTGTATTCCTCTTTCCATGTCTCCAACACTTATCATAGTGCTTGGTACAAACTTATTACTTCATAAATGAGTGTCAGAAAAACAACAAACCAATCCACCATTGGAAATGGGGACATTGTGAAACTTGTTTGTATAGGTTGGAAGTCATGTGGAGAGAAAAAGAAGAACTAATACAGAGGAAAATTATGAAAAAAATAGGTTAACAATGATAACTCCAAGTTGATAGCTCTAAGTTGATTTTTCACATTAATAGACTTTACTTTTAGGACAGTTTTAGGCTGACAGAAATATTGAGCAGAAGACACATAGCTTTCCCATATATGTCCCTCAGCTTCTCCTATTATTAGAATCTTACTCCTATTATTACTCCTATTATTAATATTGGCGTGGTTCATTTTTCACAACTGATGGACTAATACGGATACATGATTATTAACTAAAGTTATAGTTTACATTTGGATTCACTCGTTGTGCTATGCAGTCTTACAGATTTTGCCAAAAACCCTAGTGCCATCGATCCACCATTACAGTATCACACAGAATAGTTTCATTGCTCTAAGAATAGTCTGTGCTCATTCTATTCATCCCTTCCTTCATCCCCAATCCCTGGAAACCACTGATGTTTTTTTTAACTGTCTTCATAGTTTTACCTCTTTCCAAATGTTGAACTCACACAGCAAGTAATCTCTTTGGCTGAGGTTTTTTCACTTAGAAATAATGCATTTAAGTTTCTTTGATATCTTTTCATTGCTGAATAACTTTCTAACATATGGACATTCCAGTTTGCTTATCCATTCACCTGTTTGTAGGACTCTGTCGCTTCCAAATTTTGGTAAGTATGAGTAAAACTTCTACAAACGTGTGTACAGGCTGCTGTGTAAATGTAAGTTTTCAACTTATTTAGGTAACACCCAGAAATGTGATTTCTGGATCAGACAAGAAGGCAAGGTTTAGCTTTATAACATATGACCAAGCTGCCTTTCAAAGTAGCGACATCCATTTTCCAAATTCTCACCAACATTCAATGATGTCACTGTTTTGAATTATCATCTTTCTACTAGATCTATAGTAATATATTGCTGTGTTTTAATTTTCAATTCCTTAATGGCATATGATATTGTCTTTTCACATGCTTACTTGACATTTATATATCTTCTTTAATGAGGAATTTATGTGAATCATTTCCCATTTTTTACTGGATTATTTGTCTTCTTGTTGAATTTTTAAATATTTTTCGAGGTAACTTTGGTTTACAAAATAATATAAACCCATATGTGCAGTTTCCCCATTCCTCAAAAAATAAGCACTACAACCTGCCTGACACCAGATTGTCAAAAGTTCTTCCCCACAGTCCATTGGACCCCTCCACCACTTGCTCCTGCCTCCATCCTGTTCCCCACTGATAACCTCAGCCCTATTGTTAATGTCCAAATATTGGGTTTTGTTTTCCTGCACCCTTGTTTTATTTTTTTATATTTCACAAATTAGTGAAATTCAGTATTTGTCTTTCTCCTTCTCACTTATTTCACTTAACATAGTATCCTCTATTTACATCCACATTGTCACAAATGACAGGATTTCATCTTTTTAAGGGCTGTAGTATTTTATCTTTATCCATTCATCTAATCATGGACACTTAGGTAGTTTCAGTGTTAGCTATTTTTATAAATAGAGCTGCAATAAACACGGGGATGCATATATCACAAAAAATTAGTGTTTTTGTATCTTTTGGGTAAATACCCAAAATGGAATGATGGGATCATATGGGATTTCCATTCTCAATTTTTGAGAACTCTCTATGCTACTTTACATAAGGGCTGCATGTTGGTGAGTTTTAAGAGTTCTTTGTATATGTTGGATTTAAGTCCTGCCTCAGTTATGCATTTTATAAATATTTTCTCCTAGTCTGTGGCTTGTCTTTTCATTTTCTTAACAGTGTCTTTTTCAGAGCAGAAGTTTTTAATTTTGATAGAATTCAACTCAGCAATATTTTCTTTCACTGATTATGCTTTTTTGTGTTGTGCCTAAAAATCCATTGCCACACCCAAATTCACCTAGATTTTCTCTTAAATTTGACAGTTCTAAAAACTTTATACCTTGCATTTAAGCCATAATACATTTGAGTTAATTTTTGTGAAAGATATAAGGTCAGTGTCTAGATTTATTTTATTAAAATGATTTAAAATTTTTATTGTAATAACCTTGGTTTATGACAGAGTTTTAGGTGTGCAACATTATAATTAATATATATATATATATATATATATATATATATATATATATATAGTTCATTATGGTAGTCACCAAAATTCTAGTTATCCACCATCATAGAATTGACTCCTTTTATCTGCTTCACTCAACTCTTAACATCTTTCCCCTCAGGATCACCAATCTTTTTCCGTATCTAAGAGTATGTCTTGGTTGTGGTTTGCTTGCATTTTGGCTTTGTTACTTCATATTCCATATACTAGTAAAATCATCAGTATTTTTCTTTCTCTTTCAAACTTATTTCACCTAGTCTAATACTTTCAAGTTCTATTCAGTTTGTTTCAAATCTTTTCCATTCTTTTTTAAAAAAGAATTGAATAACATTCAATTGTATATATGTGTACACACACACACACGCACACACACACACACACATATACCTTCTCTGCCATTAGTGAATGGCAATGTCCTAGTCCATCAGACCCTCTGTATCTTCCTGTCCAATAGGTTTTGATGTTGGTTCCTCACTTGCACATCTGCCCTTGTTCACCCATACCTACTCTCGGTTAAGTTCTTTTTTAATGCCTTTATAGTTGGTGCACACTTCTGCCTACCTAAGTCTTTGTTCAGCACTCTGCTGCCCTGTCCTTCCACCCCTCCAACATAAACCCACAGTTGAATTGTCCCTGAATGTTGCTCCTTTCTACATGGTTGAGATCCCTGACTCCATTCTATTCCCCTTAGGCATATGATTGACTTGAACCCTTATCTTTTAAACAAGCTTCAAGTAGTCATAAAGCCTGGAACTGAAGAAAGAAATGAACTTGAGAATTGGAAGACAGAAATTAGAGGAACATTATTATTCCTGAATGAATAATGATAACTTTTGAGCACTTACTACCCTGTGAGCATTGTGCTGTAGACTTTACCTGGTTATCTATTTTAATTCTCACAACAACCATATATTACATTGTCCAGGATTTGAGTAAAATGCCTATGGTATTGGGAACTTGGGTAAATTTAAACTGTGAACGTGAATTGGGGGAACAAATGAGAGAAAGGGTAGAACTCAAGAGAAAGAGACTGACAGGTAAAGAAAGGGATAAAGTCAAAGAGTAGAAATATGGAGCTGAATTCTTGTTTCAACAGAATGTAATTTAGGTCTAGTTCTACAATATGTGGTGATGAGCAACAAAATCAAACTGATTGTAACAGAAAGAGTCTCTCAATGTTCTTTTGTTTTGTTTTTACTTTTTAACTTAATTGCTGAAAGGGAAAAAAAAGACTTCTGTTCAATTGATTAAGATTAATTCCGCTGTGAGAAAGGATTAAGTAAATTCTTATTAGTTTCTTTCCAGTGGTGGACCTAAAAATAAAATACTGAGCTTCATCATTCTTTTGCTGGAATAGACTCTGACACATGGAAAGCCGATGGTATAAATCTGTTGAACCTCAAAGCTGACTTGTATTTGTGAGCCCCAGTCACCAAAGTTACAACTGGAGGTGTAAGAAGGCTGTGAATGTCTTTAAGATTTTGAAATTAGACCAATGTTTCCATGTATTTCTAACCTCTCATGGCTTCCTTCTTTTTATGAGACAAACTCTTTTTTCCTCAAAGCTTAACATTTTTTACTTTACTACTCTATTGAATATATAACTGATCCTCTATTCCATTCAACTGGCCACATTCTAATGAAAGAATCCAGTGTTATTATGTATTGTCACTCTTTGCATGTTGATCTGTTGATTATATTGTTTCTTTATTTGGACTAGGTCACTTGAAGTCTACCTTGGTGGTTCCTTGCCCTGGTTTTGTCATCAAGAACTTTCCTTCCAGTTTTTCACATCAGTTATTTCACTGGTGAAATTCGTGAAAGCATACCTTATACCCTCTTTTGTTTTTATTTCTATAACTCAATCCTGTGCTTTCTTGTTAGTTTACCCCTTTTAGTAAACTTTTCTGAAACCATCTGTCTGCAGTTTTCTGCAGATAGATTTCAGTCTGAGCTTGGAGATTGAGATTAAATCAGTTCTTGGCCAAGTGTTGTACCAAAACAGACATCTTTGGGTAGAAAGTAGAAGCCGTGGTGAGATAACATTAAAAACAGACTTGGCACCACAAACAACAATTTGAGACATTTGATTCCTGTGGTGCTCCCTGGAAAGCTCTAGATGATTTCTTTCACTGCTTGCTGGAATGAAATGTTTGCCGTGAGAAACTAGTTCCCACAGCTAGTGTTCGTGATTGTTTCTTTTAGGAAGTCCGTCCCGTCACCAGATTTTAAGCAACTTATTTCATTTTAGTTTTTATATGCAATGCTCACTTTCAGTATCTCAGAATGCTGCTTTGAGTTGATTTGCTAGGTAGTATCAGTCTTTAGAACATGCTTAACTTATAAAATTTGGAAATTTTGTATAGAATCTACACAATAAGGGTCTTTCTCATTTCTGGGATTGTAGGATCATATTTAACTAGGAATATTGATTTTGTTTTACCCTATTAAGTAAGACAGCTACAGACAGGTGAAAGTATAAGCAGGAATTTGTTTTTGAAGACACTATTCTTTGGCTATATTTATTCTTGGCTCTGTATTTCAGATTTGTTCATTTTCTACAACTCCTGTAACAAACCACAAAATTGTTGGCTTCAATAATATAAATTTATTGTCTCACCATTCTGGAGGCTGGAAGACCATAATCAGTGTGTTAGCAGGGTTGGTGCCTTCTGAAGGCTGTGATGGAAGGATCTGCTTCAGGTGCCTCTCCTTAACTCGTGGAAGGTATTTTCCGTGTCTTTACATTGTCATCCTTCTGTACGTGTCTTTCTCTGTCTCCAAATATCTCCTTTTCATAAGAACACCCATTACATTGGGTTAGAGTTCACCTTAATGAGATCACCTTAATTGATTGTATTATCAAGATCCTACTTCCATATAAGGCAACATTCTGAGGTACTGGGGTTAGGATTTCAACAGATGACATTTGAATAAAGGAGGCACAATTCAGCCATAACATCGGGCATCTAGTTTTCTCATTTATTTTCCTCTTCCTTTCTTATCACATCAAAATATCCAATACATTCAATAGAGGGTAATAATTCAGAGCTTAAGGAGCTGTGCCTCACATGAATACTGACATTCTCTTAAAGCCTTAAATTTTAATGTAACTGATGGAAAAGGACATGAAGCAGGAGATATTTTGTGTCCTTTCAATTTTAAATGATTAATTTTGCAAGGAATGTGTCAAGTGCAAGGTTTAGGGAACTTGGTAACTCTCAGGAGAATCTTTACTATGTGAATGCTTGCCTGTGCCACCCAGGCACAGGACTGTCCCTGATAAGAGTAGTTGCTCAACTATTTTAGGGAGGAAAGAAATAAATGGAAAGTATCCCCAGGGCAGTGGTTTTTAAAATGTAGACCCTGGATACTTTGCCTCAGAATTGTCATCTAAATTGCAAATTCCTGGACCCTACTCCACATTTAACGGATTCAAATCTCCACAGGTTTGCCCAGGGCCTTTCTCACTACCCCAGTGAAGTTTAAAAGTTGTTAACATGACAAAATAGGATGATTATACAAAGGAAACTAGCTGTTTAATTTATAAACGTACTATGTACATATGTGAACATGTAGATGAGATCAGTTTTCTCAATCGCTCCAAAATCCAGAGTTTGGAGTTGTGATGTATCATCAATGAAGACTTGCTTATGATCCCCTGTTCCATCCTGGCAGGAAGGAATGTGCAAAGCTTTGAAGACACACTTTTGCCCTCCCATGTATATTCTTATCTTCAACGAAGAATGCGTGAAGTTGACCTTCTGCCAAAAGAGACCTTGATCCTAAAGGTCACATGGTTGGGTATTTCATCCTTTGAAAATAGACATGATTTTTTTCTAATAACTCAATCTTAAGAATCAATACAATCACCGTATCTCTGATCGATGTCATACAAATTACCATGTATACCAACTGCACCTTTTGAATTCAATTTTCCTTTTAACACATACAAACAATATATATTTGCTTATTTTTCCTGGACAGAATTTTGTTATTTTTGTTCTGGGGTGAAAAAAAAAAAATCCCTGAAAATCCCATGTATTTAGGGAGAAAAAAAAAACAACAACCAAGAAGCAATTTAGGAAAGATTAAAAGCAATTGTTCTGTTACCCTTGGCAACAGAGTCTAGATGCAGCCAATCAGCAAAGTTGATATACTGTTTTGACACGCGTGCACATATTTCTAACATAAATAGCAACAGAGACCTAATAACAGTAGGTTTGAAAGCTGGAAACTGATGTCATTTCAAATGTGTCAATCAAGAGAACCTGTGAAAGTGTTTTTTTCTATCAAACTGACATTAAGTATATGCTGTAATGGCTTCTTAAGTGACTATAGACTTCTGTCAGGCCATACGGGACATGCTCAGTCTATAATTACACTCTTGCTTCTTGGAATGTGTCCCTTAGCACATCTCAAAAAAAAAAATCTTTAATGAGAAAAAATTTGAGTCTTACAGGAAAATTCATCTGTTCATATCACCAAAAAAAAAAAAAAAAAAGTGTGCTTATAAGAATAAACAAAAATTAAACTAGAATTAGCTTTCTTAGAGCTAAAATAGATGCATTTCTTAGTTCCTATGTCTGTTGAATTTACATCAACTTGTGCCAGTAAATTCTGCTATTCTTTTAAAGTCTTTCAATGGTTCACATTTGGATAAAGCAATGGGAGAGAACATAGTATAAGTCTGCCCAGGGGAGAATAAATGGAAAAGTTGGAAGTCCAGGAGTGGTGACATTTACCACCCAATGTGAAAAGGGATGGGAAGTAGGTCAGAGCTCATCTTTTCCTAGACAAGAATAGTGACAGTATTTGTAAAAATTAAAATTAAAAAAGAAATTAAAAAGTACCATTTACTGGGTATTTATAAGGGGTGGACACTACGCCAAAGTGCTTTGCATTGTTTCAGAATCCTTAGCAATCATTGCAGTAGATAGAAATCACTCTCACTGTGTGGATGAAGAAAGCTGTTTTCTTCAGTTTAGCTCCTTTAGATGGCTGGCAAAAAAGTGAACCCCAGGTCTGTCTTGCTCCAAAGCACCTGCTCTCACCCACAACCCACATGGATTTGTCTGAATCCCCAGAGACATTGGCATTTCTGTCATGTCAGGAGCCTCAGGATGCCAGTTTTATCCTTAAGAACTGATCAAGATGTCAGCTTTGTCCCCTAATAGATGCTGACCCTAGTCAAACAGAGTACCTAATGGGTACAGAGATTCTAATGTCTACTTCCCAGGGCTATTGAGGGTGACACTGAGATGTTACTTGACAAATGCTTAAAGTTCTTGTGTTTAATAAGGGCTCTCAATAAAAATGAATTTTCTTTCCTTTCTTTTAAAATATCTGTCCAAAGTACCAGATAGTGCAATGCACATAGTAGGTATGCTGCTAATTTTTTTAACAAATGACCAAAAAAAGGTAACATTCAAAGTTGAAATTATTAAAATTTTGAAGATCGAAGGCAATCATCTTAATAAAGATATAACTATAGGTCCAAGTTCAACCCTTGCTGCACAATAAAATCACTAGATGTAATTTTAAAACTGAGTCCTGGCATCTAAGAAAGTTGGACTCACCTGAGCCAATGAACCAGTTATATATGGCATAATTTTTTTAATTGTATAATATAAAAGAATAATATCATATACTTTAAAACTTTTGTCATATACTTTTAAAACCCTAGTATCTATCTTAAACTTTTTTATAAAAATTAAGGTGAATTTTACATAATATACAATGAACCATTTTGAAGTGAAGAAATTAGTGATATTTTATATATACACAATGCTGTGCAATCATCACCTCTGGGTGGGTTCCAAGCATTTTCCCATACCCATTAAGTTGGTAATCCTCATTCTCCTCCTCTCCCTATCCCCTAACAGCTGTCAGTATGCATTCTGCTTCTACTCTGCTTTACTTATTCTGGATATAAATGCAATCATATAATCTGTAGCCCTTGCGTCTGACTTCTTTTGTATTATATATTAGTTACTGCATTCATTCTCTAATATTCTATTGTATAGATTCAGCATAATTTAATTATCTATTCATCTGTTAATGGACATTCAGATTGTTTCCACATTTTTGCTGCTGTGAATGATGCCTCTATGATTATGCATGTATATATATTTGTCTGAGTACCTATTTTTCATTCTTTTGCATATATAACCAGGAACGAACTTGCTGGATCATATGATATTTCCATATTTCACCTTTTGAGGACTATGCAAACTGTTTTCTGCTGTGTGGAACCATTTTGCATTCCCACTAGTAATATTGAAGGGTCCAATTTCTCCACATCATCTTCAATTTCTAAAAAAATTTATTACAGACATTCTAGAGGGTATAACGTTAAATAGTGGTACTTTGTTTGTTGTGGTTTTAATTTACATTTTCCTACAGACTAACAGTGTATTTTTCCTATATTTTTTTACCATTTTCTGGAGCAATGTCTTTTCAAGTGTTTTGTCAGGTACCTATATTTTTTAAGATGTCTCCCCTCCCCTAAAAGTGATTCAAGTCACCAAAACTGATGTAAGGGAATTGAACAGTAAATAAAAAAGAGATGTCAGTTATGTAGTGTCTGTCATTTGCATGTGACTAAGTGAGTATTGTGGATAATATCTCAGTCAAATGGTTTTTCACAAAATCCTACTATACCTGAAGAATTCAAACAAAAAATACGAAATTGTCCAAATGTGGTCAGTGCATGTTCTATGACTTTTACACATCACAGAATTTCCTATATTAAAGTACAACTTTAGGGTCTACTTTCATGCTTAAATGTTTTGCATTTTATGTAAAGTATCTGTGCCAAGGAGGCCAAAAGTTTTGCTTTCTTGTTACATTTTATAATTAAGCTGCAGATTTTTTTTTTAACTTTTAAGAAATTTTTCACTTTTAAGGCAATAAAAGGAAAACAATTGATTTGAATATCATCATTGACTTGTGGATCTGAAGAATACAATTCAAAGTTACTTACATCCCTTGCCACTGAAAATCTCTCTCTCAGATCTCTTACTCTCCCTTCTTTCCTGCCTGCCTCCATCCCTCCTCATCACCTCCTTTTCTTTCGCGCTTTTTCTTGTAAAACATAGTACGTGTAAAATAAAGATGTTTCTCTGATTATGTCTATTATACATATAAATTTTATTTATATACCTTTACAGATATTCCGTGCCTATAAAGATGCCCAGATGGTTGTCATCAGCTTATTTTAGTGTTAAAATTTTGTAATATGTGTCCTGCTATTTCCATATCAAAAAAAAAAACAAAAGAAGTTCACCAGACAGGTACCAGATGTTTATACCTTTTTGCTCATTTTCCAACTTAGAAGAGAAGTACAGTGTAGGGAATGACATTTTCTTGAACGAAACAGATTTCATTAGAATTCAGTCTTAATTATCAACAGGAAGTACAAGTCAGGTTCTTTAAGACACCAACCCTGATTAACACATGGGGAAAGAAAGGGCAGAAGCAGGAGTGGCAAGGGGGCCTATAGGGCTGAGTTGTTGGTCTGACAAATCTTGCCAACCCACCAGGTTGCTCTGGAGCTAAGATTTCTCATTAAAGAAATACTTTATTGGCCTGTGTCCCACTGGGCCAGAACCTCATGTCACTGCCTTGCTCAGTTGTTGGCCAAGGGACCCCGAAATAAAATGTGACCTTGGCTCCAACACAGGCCAATCGTGAGAGGACCTACAGCTGGGAGCTGTCATCTCCCCACACTCCCAGCAGCTGGGTACTCACCACTTCCTTGAAGGGGATGCTGCATGGTGCATCTTTGTGTATATAGCACAGAAAATAATCTGTTCATTTGTTGTAGCTCACATGCATGATTACAATTAAGCAGCAAGAAAATGCAGGCTGGCTGTTTTTTTTTTTTTTTTTTTTACCTAACCCAGGGTTTTCTTTAAAGAGTTGGTAGATGTTTACTAACTATGCTGAAGATTTTTCAAACACCATAATCTCTACCCTTAGGAAATTTAGTTCATACTTAATGCATATCTTTTGTACTCATCCTTTTCAAAGATAATTCCAATAGCAAAATATTATTAGAACGCAATGTCATCTCATAGATTTGGAAAGAAAAATGCTTAGCACGATGCTTAACTCACAGTAGGTGATCAATAGAAGTTTGTTAAACAAATAAATGAAATCATTCAAATGCATAATGAATTTCAGCAAGGCTCATTTAAATGCAGCTTCAGTGCCATGGCGTAGAGTGGTATCAGAATTAATACCAGGATGCCAGAACCAAGTCCAATTTTGAGTTTCTTGAAAGTTTTAAACAATATTTTGAGACTCTTGCTCTGTTTCAAATATTTGGACCATGCCAAAAAAACTAATTCAAAATTCATTTTGTGAGAGAATTTGCCATTTAATTGGAACACCCCTGTGTATTTTGAGGAAAATTCAACCCATGTGTTCTATTATTGAATTTACACTTAGCCATAAGATAGTTGTGTAAGATGAGCCTGTTGTGTCTTTGGTATTTTTCATCCATTTCTTTTCCTTAGAAATGGGAAGTCTTGGTTAAGACAAAACTAAAGAAATTTGCCAGCCTGAGATCTGAACTGAGAATGGAATACATTTGAAGTTGGGACTTTGAAGTGGGCATGATGATAGGTTTTTTTGCTGGCTTCCATTTTCTGCCCCCACAGGCTGTCAGTTTCTATGAGACTGTGCAGAAGCTACCGTTCATAGGATAAGAGCCAGATCACAGAGTAAGGTTAAGTTCTCTTGGTAGTTGGTGACTTTGTGAAAATTCCAGGGACCGCATTTCTAAGGAACTTGAAAAAAAAAAAAAAAAATGTTTATCCCTGGGTTAATTTTTTGCCAAGGAGTTTCTTCTGAGGTGTAACCACTTCTTACAAGGATGTCCTGAGGCAGGAGGAAAAGTCAGGTATGTACCTTGTTAAAAATGAAGGCTTAATTAAATATATGGGGAGAAGGAAGAGAGCAATTAAGTATAATTTCCAGATTCTTCTATGAAGATATCTGAATAGCCCTACAGATCTTTACCTGGTCACGGTGAGTTTCCTTCACCAACATAAAAGGGATTGGAGCAGACGATAGTATTAAAAATAGGTTTGCAGTTAAACTTGACATAAAAATGAGCGCTTGGCTGAGCATTGTCTTAAACTCAGTTTTCATGAGAGTGATGACTACCAAACAGTTAACTAAACCAAATTTGTGATATGGGGCTGTGACTTATTCTCCTCAGTATAGAAATGGCTTCATTTCTCTTCTTCACTTGGATTTTGGAGAAACTTTGAACAACTCCTTTACTTAACTTGGGCTACTGGTTGACACCCTTCCTCTCTCCAGTGACACCTCTGTGAGCTGATGCACTTCTGTAATGAGCTGGAGTGGCACTGTCACAACAGTGTAATTGTGGGGAAACAGCAAAGGGTTCCCACTGGAAATGGCAGAGCCCCATCTGTTTAGGTTTTCTTTTACATCCACATAATTCACAAGGCTGAGGCTGAAAATGCTCAAGGGAGTGGAAGAGTTTTACCTGTAACAACTGCAAAGTTAAAAACATGAAAAAACTTGGGGGACCCGATGCAATGTGACTTCTATGTTGAGAACTGAATGCTGACGAGATGGTTGTTAGTTACACTGTTGTTTATCTCTTCTAACTTTTCCTACTAGACTTTCCATTTTCAGATTATCAAGGGAGATCATGACAATGGTGGGGTGAGGAAGGTAAATCCTTTCTCCCACTTTGAAGATCTTATGTCTGCCTCTTTTGGGCAGAGGCAGGAATGATGTGGACAGAGATAGAAATCTCCAGGCTCCTGCCTGCCACCCAGGGGGAGGTATGCGTAGCGGGATGGAAAATGCTTCCAGACTTGGGAGTCAGACCACAGCCTAGGTCACCTCCTGCATTAAGGCGCCGCCATCCACCATGGAGACAAGGAGCAGAATGAAACATATTTGAGAGAGAGAGGCAGATCTACAGAATTCAGCACCGATGTTCTTGTAATTATTGATAGACGTTCCAAAAGGGTTATTTAATCTTCCAGGAAGTAACTAGAAATGCCAATGGAGAGTCTGGTAGGATGGCTTTGAAGCCTTTCTGTTGATGTAAAGATTTGAACCTTTCTATCACCGAGACAACCTTGCAAAGCCCATTGGATAGACATATGCACAGGAAACAACAAGGGTCCTTCATGCATCTTTTTAGAATGAATAAACCATCTAACTGGGTTCCTGCTTAATATTCCTTTTAAAGCCAAGACCAGGGTCACAAAGAAATTTTCTTGTATTTCATATAAATGGTAGTAAGAAAATCCCATTTATAAATCAGTGAGCCTTGGCTCTGAACACTGAAATCATTACTAGTGAGCAGAATACATGGAGAAGTCTAAGGTGAATGCCTCGTGCGCTGAGGCCATGATTACCAGAATGGTGAGATGGGTGGGGGCCACACTCAGAGAAATTAGTGGGAATAGCCTATTCCCAAAAAGATTTTGTCAAACCTTCCTTTGTTTGACCTTATGACAAAGGTATTTCACACTTTGAACATTTTTATTGCACATTAAACCTTTCTTAAACTTAACGAATGATGTATATAAAAGATAAGTTCTAGTTTTCAAAGAACACAAAAAATTGCTAACATTTAAAAACATCTTTGAACAAAAACCTCTTGACTTGTTGAGAGTAGATCTTAAGAAATGGTTTCATCTAAGGATGGTCTTTTGCAAAAAATATTTCTTTCTTGAAGAGTTGTCCTATAAACATAAGTAATATCACTTATAACAAAACAATATATTGAAATTATAGGTGGCATATATAGGACGATTCTAACATAATGACATATATTATGAATATATGACATGCATATCTATTAATATATAAAATATGTAGTTAATATGTATTTGTAACATGATCATATATAACATACTAATATATAATGTCGTTATATAAAAATTCTCTAGATTATTATGTCACCTATTAATCTATTAATTACATCAATATATTTTATCATGTTGTTTCCACTTGTCCTTCTTTCTCTAAGGGAAAAGAACAGGATCAAGATGGTCAGTGGGTACTTTTCATTCTGGCCTTGTCAGTAAGCAGTTCCTTTGTCTCTCGGGTCACTGCCAATCTGCATGTCCTTCCTCTGGCATTCCCCATCTAGAACATTCTTTCCCCCTCTTTCCTTCACGTTTTAATATCATATCTTCATTAAAACAAGCTCAAACCTCCCTAGATAGAGTGGCTTTTTCTGGTTAATCTTGGGAGACTCATCACTCCCAGTCTTGCCTCGTTTTCTGTAAACAAACTCATGTAATGCTTTCTTTGGGATTCGGGTGTATAGGTTTTATCTTCCGTGAGAGTAGAACCACAACAATGAAGCAGTTAATGGAGACCCAAAACATGGGGACTTATTCCTGAATAAAGTCACTGGACCGTCTGCTGTCTGAAGGCAGTGATCTCTCTCTTATTTGCTGCTGCTCCAGAGTTCCTGGGTCATAGGGTTGCTCGCTAAAGGAGTCCCAACATGTTGTCAGTTGTGATTGTCTTTAGACCTAATCCCCCAGCAGAATTCCTCTGGGATTGTAAGAATCATGAAGGGCCTCTTGGGCCTCCATTTCTTTATTTGCGAA
Organism: Solenodon paradoxus; assembly: GCA_004363575.1. NCBI lineage: Eukaryota > Metazoa > Chordata > Mammalia > Eulipotyphla > Solenodontidae > Solenodon > Solenodon paradoxus. The sequence continues at coordinate 536,998 of RJWH01000219.1, read as the reverse complement.
GTCGTGGTTATGGCTAAGTAAGCAGAAAATATTTGCTCTTTGTCTACAACTTTAATAACAAAATTCTCCAGGCTAATGTTCTACGTGCAGAACTCCTCATTCTATAATCCAAATGCTTCTGCAACAGAGCAGTTGCTTTTATTTTTGACAGTCATTAAATTGGTCGGCAACCAGGAGCACTGCTGTGCATTTTAAGTCATAGTTTCAAGATAAAATTGCTGACTGGTATCGTCAGTCCTTATTAATTGAACACCTATTGAATGAAATAAAAATTTTTATCCTAATTCCTTTGAAAGGAGGGTAAGTTAAAATGAACCCTTTGGATTAAAAGAAACTGCACAAATGCTGACCTGTACGTTAAGAGATACAAATTGAAATTGAAAATCGGGAGATGGTGTTTTCTTAGCATATGATTCCTTTGAAAACATCTGGTTCACAAATGGCTGTGAATTCACACCTGTAAAATTCATCCTTCCTTCAATCCCCATAACTAATTTTTCAACTTATCATTGTGTTTGAATGAACTAAATAAACTGCTTGTCAGGAGTTGCTATATGTCCATTGGAGGAGGAAAGTGTTAAATGAAGCAGGTGACAGGATGGAATGGGCTCCACGCACTGCAGACCAGGTTGCCTGAGATCTACAAAATGTGTCAGGTAGGGGATTCTCAGCAGGGACAGGAGAGGGGCAAAGGGGGAAGTATTCAAATTGCATTTCTGGGCGGAGTCCTTTCTACCCTAAACCCAACACTCTGAGAACTGAAACTTGGCCCCTTTGCAAGATTAGGCGTCCCAAATTAGCTGTCTTTGGTGACAGCAAAAATACCTGCCTGTCCCCTTAAGCAAGACTCTCTACCGGAGCTAGAAACCAGAAGCATGGCCCAAGCCCAGAACAGGTGTTTAACGGGGAAGCTGGAAGGCAGCAGGTTTCCACAGGCAGATCCTTTGAGTACATTGCTGTAGGGATTTGGCTGCCTGATAAGCTTTTATTACTGTGAAGAAAAATTAAAGGCAGATTCTATAATACTGGCAAAGACGCTCACAGGGGCACTTTGCTGGCCCACTTGGAAATCCCAAGTTTTATTACAGTTTTAGAAGTGGCCTTCTTTGATTGCCTTCAAACTCAAGCATATTTAAATTTCCAGTTGTCAAGATGTTTCTGAATGTATTGCTGTGATTCTAACCTGCTTTTTAAAAACAACAACAACAACAAAAAAAACGTGTTTAGCTATAAAACTCTATTAGTATCATTTAGAATGATAAATGGAATATTGGAGGCAGCTTTCATAAACGGTCTCACCCACAAAGTGCTGCTTGGATGACGTAAGGAGGATCGTTGTGGTGTTGAGGTAATATTGAGAAATGACTTTATGTTCCTGTTGCTGAAAGCTTTATTCTCAGAAAATCAATTACCATCCTGTTGAAAAAGTATACTTTTTGTCAAAAGACAAATTATAAATTATATACTCCACAGGAAGGCTATATTTTTTCACTCACTTCAATCTAGATTGGATCGTGCCAGTCTCTTTGTCCCCACCCCTTCTGTTCTCTGTCACTTAGTGCTCTTGTAGACAATCATAGTCATGTATGATATGTTTAGTTTGTTATGTTTATGTTATGTTTTGACTGTCAGCTCCCTGAGGGCAAGCATGGTATGTTTTTAGTATATATACTGCACTACCATTCCTGCTTGACATGTAATAGGTGCTTGATAAATCTCTCTTCAAAGAACCACTGCTTCATGAGTAAAAGTAACTCATATGTATTTAATTTGGAAGGCATCAAAATGTAAGAAGATGGAAAAGTGGAGGTGAGTTAACTCAGATGGAAAAGAAATTTGCTTAAGACAATGATAGTTGTGTGAGGAAGTATGATTGTACATATTTTTTCATTTTCTTTTTTGATTTTGTCACTACCTAAGAAACAATGTTTAAGTCCAGGAGGCCTGTGTAGGCAAAAGGGGCGGTTCTGAAGGAGTTAAAAGCCAAAACCAAAGAGCTTGTCTTATGAGAGAGTTAAAACCCAGGGCCAATGTAAAGATTGAATGTCCTGGAAAGTTCCAAAGTTGGGTATAGATTTACAGTGAAGAAATCCAAGGTGAATTGGAGGAAACATTCTACCATCTTACACTGAGAAAACTCTGTGGATTGGAGAATCACTAATAAGAGTCAAATGAGCAATGTGTTCTGATGGAAGAAGGTTCTGGTTGGAGGTCTACAGATTAGCAGTCACTCCCAGGTCTTCTGAGGATTGGCAGTGTAAACTCGGTCATCATTTCTGAACTTGACTTAGAAAAAAAGAGTTTTTATAGCTCTAAAAATCTACGATATTATTCCTCCAAGTCTTGCTCCATGTTCTATATTTCCCTTCTAGAAAGAGTTCCTATGTATTTAATACTTGCACTAAACAGTTTGAATGAAAATCATTTTTTCTTGGTAGGGATCTACAATTCTTTTTGTGATTTATATCTGTAAAAAACCTACTTGTTGGGACTATGAGCCTTAGGAATTTGCCTCATGGTTTCTTTTCCTAAATACAGAGAATCTTGTAAACCCAGATAAATGCAGTAGTGATGTAAGTCTCAGCACATTTTCATGAAATGTCTTGTCTGTAGTCACACCATGGATTGGTCTCCTTATCCAAGCTCGAGGGGTCTTCTAATTATCTAATAATAAGATTGCAGCTCTTCCCAACATATGGAAAAGAGTTGATGTGCTTTCTAAAACATTTAATTGCTATGAGGGATAGCTCTGGTTTGGTTCTCCTCAGGGGAAGTAATTCTGGACACATTGACACAAGTGGGTATAAATAGCTGGAATAGATTATGTCTGGGAGACCGGCCAAGAGCCTGGCCAGGACTACAGGTCAAATGGGTTAGAAATTGAGTATAACCCAGAGAGGAAGAGAGTGTCAGAATGGTGCAGGTTGCAGAATGGGCAGTCAGAAGCCATTTCTGTTCATTTAATAAGTACGAATAAGCATTCCCTACATATACAACATTCCAGGTCACAGCGGTCTCTGCATTGAATTCTGTGACGGCTTATCTGATTGTATTATATTGTCGATGGCCATGTTTATCTGCCCTATAGTCTGGATCTGAGAAAGCTGGTTCCTCTCAGCAGCCCCTCCCACCCTCTGCTTAAGTGTAGTGCCTGGCACGACAGAGGTGACTACGTTATTAGATACAGGATTATTATAGCCTCTACTGCTTTGTCTGTGCTATTATTATCTGAAGTGACAACCATCAAACTTATTAGAAAGTCATCCATTTTAATTGCCCCATAACAACTGTTAGAGAGAATATCCCCAAGGAAAAAGGGATATAATAACCTAATGAGATATTGTATGATCTTACACATATATATGTGTGTAAATATGTATTTACCTTTATTAAAGTATAAAACGTGGATTTTAATGCCTACATAAGTATTGATAAAAAATTCTCCTTTTCGATAAAATGTGTATAGAAGGATTGACAAAATACATATTGAGGCTGGCTAGTGTTCTGGAAACTTTAGCTCTTACAATATCATCCTAAAATCCAAGATTCAGGAAGATTCTGTTAACCTATCTAGTGGATAATGCCACGAGCCCTGCCAGACGATCTTACATCCCTCCCAGCTATCTTTAAACCTCACGAATGTTTCCATCTCTTTCTGTTGTTCTTTTTATAGCTTGGTTATATGCATCAGCCTCATTTCCAGCACAATGCTAACCTCTCAGTGATCCATCTGTTTAGAATAAAAAGGACTGGGAACAGCTTAATGTCCTCCTCTTGGAAGTAGTATAAATTCTTAACATTAAAAAAAATATATCAGAGTAGGACATACAAGAATTGTTCTTGAGGACCTTCTTCTTTCCCCACTATATTATACGTATTTGCTCATCATAAACATTTTGTGCATGCCTTCGGGTTTTTCCTCCCCCAAGAAATCCTGTTTATCAGGACACTGCTGTTGAAAGTGACTAATGATACAGTGTTGGTCTTTATGAGTCCAAACACTGGTAATGTCTTTTCCATCGCCTTTTCACGATTTGTCTAATCCTCTATCGCCCTCACCATCTTAGGCTAGTTGCTGTTAGTGTCCACAAGAGAGGGACAGCAGTACCATTATAGGATTCACTAACAAAAGACTTCCACAATCATTTTGTAGCATCTTGGAGATTGACAAGGTTCCCTCCTGTTTCCCAAGCCCATTTCCCCCCTTATTCCTGGTGATTTCTTTTCTTATACACCAGAAAGAAAGCACCTTGCTGAGTGCTGACCTCTCGAGCTGCATGGATACCTGCTAGAAACAACAAACCTCATGTGCTAAAACTGTTCCTTGATGTGTTAGGATTGGCGTGATGGTGCCTGTTTGATATACGGGGCTGCTTGGAGCTGTCTGTAAAAAAAAAAAATCAATCCATATTAAAAATAAAAGTTCCTTTTGAAAATTACTCTTCGTATTTCTTTGGGGGAGGGGGTGCCATAAGCCAGCGAAAAGTGTTGAAAAGTGTCATTTAATGAAACCACCAGGAGGACTCTTACAGGCCAGAGAGGGGAGCATGTCTTGAGTAATTACAATACTTTTCAGTTTTCAATCGATGGTACCGTTTATCAGTAATGCCTGGTTTGTTTTCTTGTTGAGAAGACAGAAAACTTATCAGAGATTTTCAAGATGCCAATTTTAATCTTCCATAGTTTTTTTTTTTTTTTTTTCAAATTGGTAAGCCCACGTCCTTTTTCTGTTTTATATAAGAATGGGAAATAATTGCCTATGAAGTTATCACCAGAAATAATCATTCTCAATACTAATGCCAATTTCCTCCAAAGTTTATCCTCTAGCCTATCCTTTTTCTGATAACCTTTGCTAGTAGATTTTAGATTTTCTGTTTCACTTTGTGGATAGAGTAAATAATGTATGCCAAAGTAAGTAATCTGAGAACAAGAATATACTTTTTTTTTTTTTTTTTTTGAAGAGAATGAAGTCTTTGCAAAAGCAAAAGAATTGGAGGAAACTGTTTTGGTACACAGTCTTCTGTTTCTATCTTCCTTTGGAGAGAATCCCTAGTGGTGTATATTTCTTAAACACATAAGTTCATCATCTGTATAAATGAACATGCCTGTCGATATACAGATTCTAATACAGACACACTGTTCATTAAAAATGTTTTCGATAACATTCTCCACATGGCTCTGTTCAGACATGAGCGTGCCAGGTGTCACGGCTCACAGCTCCCTGATGAGGTGGGTCAGGCACACAGCCAGCTGAGAGGGTAACTCATGGTAAGCAGCTGTGTTGGTTTACGGGGCTAGAGGACTGAACCTAAGCAGAGCTGCTGCACTGCTCCAACCGCAGATCAGAATTTGGTCGGTTTTGCTTTCACAGCATGGTTGACATAGGGGAACCTGAATGTACTTCTCATGCAGACGCGAAGGATTAACACAAATTTAGGGTGAGTTCTGAAGGGGGTAGAAAAGAATATATTCCGCCTTTACTTGACTGAAGGAATGCTTCTATCAGCATAAATAATTAAGTTTTTTTTTTAAAGACAAACTTCATAATGGCATAGAGATTGATCAACTTGTACAGATTTATGAATGAATTTAGGTAGGAATCAAGTCTCAACTTCTCCAACTGGCTCAGGCATTTCATTAGTTGAACACTTCATGAACACATCAGTAGCTCACCTACTTCCCTATTGTGATGTGATCCCTTTACGTAAGATGCCTTTCTCCTTGGATTATGTTCATCTGCGTCTTTGCCACCTGGGTTCTCTTGCATGATCCTATTTGCATCCAGATACCGTGTTCTTGTTGTAAGGTGTCCCCAGGCCTCATCTGGTGCAAAGCACATGGGCTTGCTAAGTTGAACTTTGTCAATTCCTTCCTCCCTCCCTACCTTCCTCTATCCTTCCCTCTCTCCTTCCTTCCTTTCTTCCTTCCTTCCCTCCCTCCTTCCTTCCTTCCCTCCCTCCCTCCTTCCTTCCCTCCTTCCTTCCTTTCTCCCTCCATCTTCCTTCCTTTCTTCCTTCCTTCTTTCCTTTCTTTTTCTTTTTTTTTGCTAAATGACATGGAGGCTGTTTAACTCCTTAGAATCTTGTTTTTCCCTTTTCTAAACCAAGGATGATAACCATGATTGCTCCTATTTTAAACTGAGACCCACTAAATAATAGAAGTTATCATTTATCTAGGGTTCATGTATCAATTAATCTAATATAATAATTAAGGATATTTACTTTAATGCCCATTTTATAGATGAGGACACACAGGCTTCTAGAGATTAAGAAATTAACCTTAGATTACAGAACTAGAAATTGGTCAGTTTGGCAGAGATGAATGACTGGAACAAATGAATAAATCTGGATTTAAAAAAAAATTCCAGAGTCAATATTTTTCACTTCTATCTTTATTCTTTTACCTTAACTTATAGAGCTTTAATGACGATAATACATTCTATAAAAGTATTTAGAACAAGGAAGGCATTTAATAAAGTTTTTATTTTTATGCATCTTGTTTCCCCTTGCTATCATTTAATATTTTTTGTCTATAATATTCATTTTGTTATTATTTGGTTCTATAAAGATTGTTTAGTTAATTTCAAGAAGCATCTTAAATTCTGTGTGGCTGGCTTTACCCTGAGACACAGCAGGAGGCTGCGTGTGAGGCGTGGTTTATAGGAGACGGTCCAGAATTCCTCTGCTCCTTATGTGGAGTGGTGTGACGTCTTTTATTATGTTATTATGTTATTATGTTATTATGGCATTTAAAACTTCAAAATCCCCTGAGAATACTTTGAATTAAAGGCATTCATTCAAATTAGCATTTATTGAGCATCCAAAAGATATCGGGGACTGTTTAAGGCAATGGGAATGTAAGATAATTAAGAAGAATCTCCTTTCAGGCTGGTAATTTTAATTCAATGTGAGGAGGGGCACTAGCTGCCAAGATATGCGTTGTCCAATATGGTTGCCATCAGTGACATGTGGCTCTTGTGAACTTGAAGTGCAGCCTGTCCACATTCAGAGAGACATGTAAAACACACACTGGATTTCAGAGACAATATGAGAAAATAGTGTAAAATGTCTCATTAATAATTTCTATAATGATTACATGTGGAAGTGAGACTATTTTGTGTATATTATAGGACATAAAATATATATTGAAAACAAATTTCTTCTGTTTCTCTTAATGTGGCTAGCAGAAAATTTAATATTCCTCATATGACTCATATTCTGGTTCATTTTATATTTCTGTTGGACAGTGCTGGCCTCGAGTAATTGAGGAGGGTTTTGGAGGATGAGTCAGAAATTGTCATTTGTATGTATTTGATTTTCTAAAAATTGAAACATAATAATTGGTCTGTAACTGTATTTCTCCCTTTTAAATAATATACATGAATGTCATTTCATGGTGACTGATTATACAGATGGATCATAATTTATTTAACTTGGACTTGAATAGCTTAGAAGAAGTAGAAGTACTAGAACTACAGGGTAAGATGCAGGATGTCACAATTAAAGGAGATGTCCAATCAGAAAACTCTGAGGTCAAATGCCTTATTTGAGAGATGAGCAAACTGAAGATCAGACACCATGAGTGATCTTTCTTTTGACACTTTCTGTGAAGCAAACACTTGAGGCTGTTACCATGTATCATGCATTGGGGCTAAGTATCTTCTGCATTATCTCTGTCATCATCCTAACAACCTGTAGGTAGGCACTACTGTTATTTCCACTCAACGAAAGAGGACACTAAGGCTCAGAGGTCACACAGTTAAGAAGTGGCAGAGGTGAGACTTGAACCAAATTTATTTTGGGTGGGGGGCAGAATTTTTAACCATTGCACCAACAGGCCACAGATTTTCAGATTTAACAAACTAATTTTGTAAATGGAAAAACCACAGGATTACTCACATTTCATTTTAGCAACAAAACAACAAATATCTTTGTTCCTTCTACCACTACCTCTTAGAAGCATCATTTCACAGAGGTTAGAGTATTAAAAATTGGATTTATGATGATGCAGACCTTTAACCTATATAGTATGATACAATGTTCCTTCAATAAAATTAATTTTTTAAAAAGATGAATAAGTGTAGTGTTATTAAAAAAAAAAAAAAAACGACAACCTTACTTCATTGTCCTAAATTTCCTGGGGTGCAACAGAAATGGGGTTACAGCCAGCCATTGGGTTGGGGCAGGTGTTAGGAACTCTCATGAGACAACCTGGGAGGGGCCCTGTATTTGCAAAGTCAGCTGCTGAACCTTGACTAGGCTCATTGGCAGACTCTTCTGCAAGTTTTTACTATGTAGCCAGGAAGTATCAGCCTTGTCTTATGGTCCTGGTTCTTGTAACATCCACCTCTTCCTTGCCCCTGATCTGTCTGGAGTAGTCTTGTCCATGGATAATTGATCAGTCAAGCCTAGAGATGGACCTTTGTTTTCGTCATCTTGGTTGCTCTACAAGGATGTAAAGCATCAAGCAGAGTCCTTTGCCTTCAAGAAGCTGGTTCCATTGCAGTGCTTTTGTCTTTGGAGCAGGCTGATGAGATGGACAGGCTACTCTGCTATCACCATGTCAGCTCTGCTGTTACAGATGGCTGGCATCTTCCTGCTCTTTGCCCTTTTGCCAGCCAAGTCATTCTAACTTTCCCAGGCAAATATAGTCTCTCTGTGGCTTGTGCTTCATCAATGTGGGGTCTCCTGGAGACTGTAGAATGAAGTTGGTATGATACGCAGTGTGTTATTCTCTTTCTAATAGTACAGGTCAGCACAGGTTATGCATATTTAATGATCATTAAATGGCAAGTATCTTTAAAATGTTTAGTTTCTCCAGAGAAAAGTAAAACTATTAAGCTTATTCTCAAAAAGTTTAGCGTTGCTATCATTTGTGTTTTGACTTTGTTTTGATAGGATTAATGTTAATGACTTGGAATAAGGTAAAACAGAAAGCAACCTGGGTTGCCGATCAGAAAAAAAAAAAAGGTCTTCATAGTATTGAAAATAAAACTGAAGTGAAAAATTAAGGATTAATGAGAAAAGGAGTAATAGCATGTGACACTGGTGAATGCTTCTTAGGTCACTCTGACAAAAATTGTGGACTTAGATGGCAATAAAATATTTGCTCTTTAATTAATAAATGATTGTGTGCCCTGGTGGAGCAGCGGTTAGATCAACCACCTTTGAAGGAGCACAGGTCTTGTATCCCTGGGTTTGAGTTCTGGGTCCAGGAGTATGGGGAGAAAAACCAGTGTGAATGACTAAATAAAAATAAAATAAAATACTTTCTCCTCCTCTCTCTTTCTGCCTGCCTATTTGCTTTCATTCCTGATGCACCTTTCCTTAAAAAAAAAAAATTATGAAAGTTTGTTTTTCTGTTCCATGTTTCTTTTTATCACACTTTAACTGAAGTTAGATAACTAACTTCTTATAGGAGATTCCCATTCAATTGTACATTGAATATACTCAGTGCTAAATGACATCAACATTTTAATCTTTCTCCATTGGGGAAATTGGAGTTCTACTCCCCGTTTTTCCATAACTGTTTTCTAATTGATGGAGGACATTTTTCTTTTATCCCAGGGTTACTAACCTTCCTCAGCCTTTTGTGTATTCCCCAATCAAAAGGTTTTTGATTATCTGAAGAAATGACACCCACTGGCTTTCCTTTATAGATCATTTTGTTACCTCTTTCAAAGCATCTTAACAGGTTGGCGAGCCCAGATTTACCCTAACAAAGCCAGGCTGGTAGCTCTCTTTTGTAACCTCCTCCTATAAGCAATTTATAACTTTCCCTTCAGTGCACAGCTGAATTGGTTATACTGGGATCCAAGAGCAGCTGTGGGGGGTCCTCAAGTGTTTTCAGAGGTCACCGGAGGATCTTTCTAGAAATTATGGCAGCACCAAAAAATTTTCAGCACCCAAAAGAAAAAAGAAAAAAATAACACCTATTTTTTTCCCCTAAAACCTGTTGATTTCTGCTTCTAACTTAATCTATTTAATGATTTTCAACTCCTGGAAGTATAGATTGTATCCTGAGTTATCTTTGCTTTAAGGCAGTGGCATGGTGAGAACCAGAGGAAAGATTAAAGTGAAGGGAATTGTGAGGGAAAAGAAAAGGTGACCTTGGGCACACCCTTGGAAGGGCAAGAGGAAATTTAGAATTTTAAACCCCTACACAATTTTTGTGTCACTTCTTCTTTAAAGATTTAGAATTTTAAATTGTAAAAATCATTCATGTAGAGGAAGACAAAACTTATTCTACTGATGAAGAAAAAAGATGGGCAATGTAGCAGCTCCTTTGTCTTTTCCTGCTACACGAATGATACAAAAATACCCTCTTAGTAAATATCTTCAACAAAACAGGCACAGGTAGAGTAAAAGTTGTTCTTCACCATCCATTTTTTTAATGGAAGTCTTCATCATCAATTTGAAATGTATCTTTCCAGCCCCTTTTCTATTAATTTACATATACTATACAGATATAGAGAAAATATGCTTTTATATAATGGAGTCCATACTACATAAATCATTTTGTGATTTGCCTTTTTTTTTTTTTGCTGTACAATATCTTTACATGTCAATACATATAGATCTATGATTATATTTTTAAAGATGATATAATCTTTCATAGTATGACTATACCAGAAATTATATAACTAGTCTGGTTGATAGACATCAACTATGTAAATAAATTTGTATTATTCTAAGCTATAGTGCCCCATGGATGCACTTGTCTTAACATCTGTGTGCACATGAGTATCTATAGAAGAATTTCTTGGAAGTAGAATAGCTGGCCTTATTCGTTCTCAACTATTATCAGCTTAGTGAAACACCCCTCTAACAGATAGCTTTTATTTCCGCAATCCCACATAGCGCACAGAAAGTCTATTTCTGAAAATGCCAGTAATGTTGCTCTTCTATTTCAAAATGACTTAAAGACTTACTTCAGGTAATGACTTACCTCCTTGATAGGGTTTAGCATGTGCTGTCTCTGACTACAGATTAGCCTCAGCTCACTTCTCGTGTGTTTGTCTGCTTCAGTTCAACTTCCTTTTAGTCCTCTGAGTTCCTCAGCCTCTCTTTCACACACCTGTAGGTATTTCTACCATAATTTCCTCCATCTGGACACCTTTCTCAACTCCCAAATCTTACTCATCTTGAGATCTCCGCTTGAAAGTAAATGTCTCTAGGAAGCTTGCCCTAAACAACCCCAATTTCCAGGCTGCACCCCTAACCGAGGTACCCACATACACGCATATTCCTGTTTCTGTACACATTCCCTCAAGGTGCTCAATTCTCCACATCTTGGGTGCCTGTTATGTAAAGTCCCTCAAGTCCTGTTGTTTTTAGAGCGATAACTACTTTTCATGCTGTAGCATCAGACATCGTAAGATTCTGAAGTATTTCCTGATTTCTAAAGAAACTTGCATTATGTCACAGCCTAGCATAGCATATGACATGAGAAAAGGCACTTCTCTAAAATGGGAGAACTTATGTGGGAAATTTGTGTTCTGTTGAAAGTTAATGCAGACTCATAGACTCACCGTGCTGGAAGGATGCTTGGAAATCATCTACTTTCTTGTTACTCAATGTGTGATTGTTCTGCGGGTCATAGCACCACATCACAGGTGAGATTCAGAGATAATGCATCCTGTGCCTACTGAGTCCAAATCTGCCTTTTAACCATCTATCACGAGAGTTGCTGGAATATTAAAGTGTGAGAAACATTATTCTGGTTTTCAACCTGGTTCCATATTAAAGTCACTTGGGAGTTTTCTTCAAATACCAAATGCCGGGCTCTACCTCCAAGAGTTTCTGAGTCTGTTGGTCTCGGGGAGTGTCAGGCAAGACATTGCTGTTATTGCATTTGAGCTTAAAATTGATTCCAAAGAGCAGTAGCCAGAATTAAAAACCCCTGATTTAGATCCTTCCTCTTCTAATGATATGAAGACCCTGTAGGTGGCAATGACCAGATTGTAATTAGAACCCATGTTTCTTAATTCTAGGCCTGTGTCCTGAGTGGTCACTCAGAAACCCTATAAAGGATATTCTTTATAGAGAAAGCAAATGATCTAACATGAATTTATGGCAAAAGGACAATTAATCAGATTAAAAAAAAAAGTAATTGGCCTTGTCTCTCCCTATACTTCTCATTACAAAGCAATCTGTCAGATAAGACCCTTAGCTCCCCTCAGGGTTTGGGGTCAAATCACCCATTGAGAAATGTCCAGCTTTATTCTCTGACCAGAAGATGGACCATCCGCTCATCATTACCAAACTCCAAACATACCTACAAAATAGCCTCCTAAAAATATGCCTTTTCAGAGATCACCTTTTTAATTCCAAAGCAGGGCCACAGTCTCAGGAAGCATAAATGAAATCCCAGATAATTTGGCACCTGCACCTGAAACCAGTAAGTTTGCTGCTGGATTTTGGTTTCTAAAGAAAAGTTTTGCCTGGGCTCTTTATTTACTCCTCAAAAGCTGCTGTTCTCAGCAATTGGAGCTCAGCCCCCACCTCCGATGCAGGTGAGAATGTTTGCAGCTCAACAAGTTGGTAATCCTAGGTGGAGAAGTAAGTGCTTAGAGCACTGGTTGGGAGGGTCTTGGTGCCTGTTCCTTTGGAATGTGATATTATCACTAGATTAAGAGGCTAGACACCTGGTGAGGAAATATTAGCCTTATTCTGTCTGGGTGTTTTTGATGTCTTCCTGTATTATTGCTGGTTGGAGAATTTTCATTTCTGTTAACAATTACATGACCCTGAAATTCTCAGAAATAAAAATAAGAAAACGGAGGAATGTAATCATGAAAAAATAGGTGTCATAAGCGAAATCTCTAGAATGATGACTCTTTATTTCCAAAGTTTATACTGATTGGTAGAAAATATTCATCTGTAAATAGAAATTTCATGGTAGGGGAAACTTCAGACTAACTATTTGCAATTGGTTTTTCTTGGATTAGTTTATCCTACAGATGAAAAGAGGTAAAACCTCCATTCATATTTCCACACAGATGGCAACTTTATCCTTGGTAGGCTCAAGATTGACGATTGCATGCTCTCAAGAGTGGATGAGATAAAAATGAATAGTCACATGTGCCCAAAGAGAATATCACGTTGATCCAGAGTGATACTGATGGAAGGGGCAGTGTTGGAATGGATTCCACCAATCTCAAGACTCAACCCCTAGGGATGGTTGAGGAGATCAGAGAAAACCACGGTTAAATGACTGGGCCAAGCCCCGAATTCTCTAGGCTCTCATATGTTAGAGTGATTACAAATTCTCCAACTCCAACTTTTAAAAAATTCAATGCAGAGAAAAATAATCTGACTGGAAATGTAAAAGCTCCTTCTGTTTGTACTTCATTGCTTAACAATTTCTTTGAAGAATTGTTATGGAATCTTTTTCTAAAGCTCCTGCATATCCTTATGGAGAAGTCAAAATGTGAATAAAAGAAAGAAAAAAAAGAAAAAAGAAATGTGGTACCTACAATTTCTCAAAACTTAGAATAGAATCCCATAGAAGCAGGAAGGCTTTGGTGGTTGTTCATTTTCTTTTTAAATGAATATTGCATCTAACTATTCATGGTTTAACTTTCTAAACATTTTACCATATTTGCTTTAAATAATTTTTTTAGAATTATACTCTGACAGTTATGGGTGAAGTCCATTGTGAAACCTTCTGCTATTGCATTCATGATGCTATAGTGATTTTATGCTTTTACTATATGTTTGTATCAACAATCATCAGATAATATTGTTTTGCATGTTTTCAAAGTATATGCATGGTCATATGTTGAAATATTCTTGAACAAATTATTTCTTTTGATCTAAATTGTATTGTGAATTTTTCTATGTTGAGTCAAACAGCTTTACTTAATTCGCTTTACTTGATCTATTTTGTGAATATGATGTTTTCATTCCTCTGTTAATGATAAACATTTGTATTGCTTCCACTTGTTCCTCATATCATTGTTTATAATAGCTTCAGATATTTAACATGTTTTTTGCTCATAGGTATGAAAGTGTGTCTAGAAATATACCAAGGAATAAATGCTAGGCTGAAGGCAAGTAGTTTTCAATATTATTATACATTGCCAATGCAGTACACCTTTTAATTGAAAAGAGGTGCATCATAATTTTGAACTCCAATGATATAATATAAAACCTTTTAATAAGTCTTATAATACAACATGGATCTGCACTCTATATCCTGCATGGAACACATCCCCACTCTCTGATCTTGGTGTCCAATGTGGAAATTATATGTGACATGCTCTTCCTTTGCAATGCGGTGCATATGCTCTTCTTCCCTCTCTGTCTGACAGTAGCAATAACAAAAAGTCAGAACCCTCCTGACGAAAACATTTCACCTTTAAAATGACAGTAACCAAGAGCTAGGTCAAATGAATTGAAATTATTGGCAAGGAGCCTGTAGGATTACATTAAGAAATGATCAACTGAGGGATTTGTTTAGACTCAGCAAAACCAGTTGGGGGAAAGAGTGGGGGGAAATTATATTTCATTTAATAGCTAAGTTCTGGATGTCAGTGGTAGGAAGAAATCTAATACTTGGACAATAGATAGATAAAATGATTATTTCTTTGATGCTACCTCCTGAAACTTTTAGGTACCTGGGTTGGAGAAAAGGATTTAGCAGAGTTTAAAAAAAAAAAAAAAAGATTTTGTTTTTTTCTTATTTTTCTGAAACTTTTCAGCAATATCTAGCTTAAATACTCTGTGAGAGATAGATTCATTAGAATCCTCTTCTTAAATCAAATTTAAATCAAATTGAACCTAAGCCATATCATATTAGTGACAATTTCAGTAAAGTGAAGGTGCTAAAATAAGAGGCTGACAGAGAGGGAAAAGCATATTATTTACATTCAGATTGCTATTATTTTTTTCTATATTCTCTCTCTATTTCTTTATCTCTGGCATTTCCAGGGCATTGAGTAGGAGTAGTTAGGAGAAGAGCGATAGACCTTTGCCACCATTCTAGAAGAACTTGAATCTATCTATCTATATATCTCTATATGTGTGTATACATTTATACGTGTATGTGTATACATATATATATATGTCTTAATTTGAACTACATTCATCCTTCCATACAAAAATAACTGGTACTTTCTTGAAAAATTACTTATTTTCAATTAATATATATTTAGAAGCCAATTTGCAAAGGCATATATTGGGCAATGACCAATCTCTAAATACACAACATTTAAAGGAGTAGAATATTTGTTGGACCAAGTTGGAGCATTGAGAAAAAGCACCCAGATTCCCAAGTTTACTCTTGCTCGTTCCCTTTACCTGGCTCCAGCATTTCCCCATTATTTCCTGCTTGAAAATAGGAAACAGTAATAATTAGCTACCTCACTTTTGAGACCCTGTTACCTTATAGCGTATCCAGAGCCCACACTCTGCCTCCCCTTTACTCACTGCCAAATGGTAATAGTGTCCTGTAATAGTGAGTCTCAGATGGGCTGAGTAGTCATGACTTTGGCTGTGTTCTCAGTAACAGAAGTGTAAGCCATTTTGGTAGAACTCTTCATTCATGGTTTAAGAACACAACTGAAAGGGGTAAGAAGTACCAGTAGGCCTCCTGGCCATCCACTGCCAGACCAAGGGGAAGCAACTGTTTGTCTAGATGCTCTACCATTATGAGGAGCTCCAACTTTCTGTCCTGATCTCATATTGTTCTTTGATCCCTGAACATGTGTTCATTTTTCATTTAAATACAAATGTCCATAGTCTGGGCTTTTCTACCTCTCATATTCATCAACTTAAATCTTATCTATTTTTCATTCTTTTCCTTAGACCATTCCTTGAGGGGATGTATATACACACACATATATATATATGCTCATGTACTATTTTGCACTAGAAATTAATGTCTTCATTTTCTTTTCCTCAATAAACTGTGGCTACTCTGAGGATACTGCTTCTCTCTCCTCTACAAGCAGCCCTGGCAGTATTCTGCGACTTTTGTATTTTCTGACTTTAATAAGCTCTCATCTTTCCCTTGACATTTAGCTTGCCATAAATTTATATCTTCTCTCTCTATGAGATAATAAACAGCCTAGTAAAAAGTACAACTAAGGCTTTTGTGTGGATGCAGAACAATTGATCAATATTTCTTGAGCAAATGAGACCATCACACCAATAGAAAATAGCGTGAGGCATGAATTTAAACAGCAGCTTCTTTTCAAGGCATGTGCCTTGGAAAAAAGGGAGCAGCACAGTTTCTGACCTCTAATCTTGAAGCAAGTCAATTCTTCAGGCTCTAATGGCCAAGTTGGATTGTGTCTGTACCAAGGGTATCAACCAAGTAGGGATTAATCTTTTCATCTGTGATAATTTACAGCTTCTGGTACATAGCAGGCCATCAGTAAAGAATTATTCAGTTGAAATTGAATGCAGCCAATGGGTAGTTCAAACATTTATTGAGATCCTACTGCCCGCCCCATCTCATTTAATTCTTAGGACAATCATTCGAAGAAGGTAGTATCACCATTTTGTACATGATGGTGCTGAAACCCAGAGGTATTAAAAGAATTGACCAGCTTCACAGTTAGAAAGGTACATATATGGGATACAAAGTTCATTTTGCTGGGTCCTCTAAATCCAAATTTCAAATCCTTTTGCTACGTCCTATCTCTTAACTTCAGGGATTTTATTTTGTTATGTGGGCCTGAAGTAAATTACTGTATCTCCCAGTAAATAGTGAAATCTCCTATTGAATCCTATTCTATTTAAACTTAGAGAAGGAGACATTTCAATGAATGTCTCTTGAAAAAATTTGTTCCAAATTTATTGACGAACTTAAGACTGGTCGGAAAAAGGCTTTTAACATGAATAAGGTAAATAGATAGACATCTATTGGCATTAGGTTTAATGACAAATATTGTTTTTCATTGAGTGTTGTTCTTTGATTTTATTGCCGTAATTTTATGTTCTTAGGCACTTTTTGCTTAAGCATACTTTGGACAGGTTAGTTCTTTGCACTCAGTAGCATTGACTCCTAGGACCAAACTTTGCATCCTGCTCCCCTCAGTCCCAGAGAGTGTGCAAAACACTAACCTTATTCTAAAATTTTCTGTTAATTCAAGAAGGAAAATATAATCCCTAAAATTGTTTCAGGAATGTGGACGTCTTTTAGAACTGGAAGAAAACTTACACATCAGTGAAGCTGAGGATCAAGGTCACGGAGTTGGCTAATCTCTTAGTTAATGTGCAGACCTAAAATGGACCCTAGAGATCACCTCATCCAACCCCTTCGCTTTTCAGACAAGTTAACTTAGCAGGTGCACACAATCCCAATACCTTTGCAATGTCTTCTCACAATGGTCCCGCTCTCAGCTGCAGAAATGCCCAGTGTGCCTTTGTGTTAACTTAAGGTAGATTCTGCACTATCCCCACACCCCATAACTACAGTGGACAGAATTGAAAGTTCACTAGCTTTTGGAAGCCTCTCCATGGAAACAAAGGTTTGCATTCCCTCAGATTGGATTTCAATGTTCTTCCTCTAGTGCAGATAAATTGAGCCTCCTGCAGGCATGGGTTCTGCCTGATGAAGCTTTAAATTTCAAAGTAAAGATTCTTCTCGGCAGGATATTAAAGAGTGTCGTGGCACACTGTGAATATGGAACACAGTCTGTCCCAGTTCCCTTGACTGGCTCTTTGAAAACCTTGGCTGAGGAAAAGTCTTGGCCTCCTGGACTCTTGAATGCTCTAAAGAAACATAATTGCTTTTTGTGGCTAATAGACATTTAAAAAATTGCCTTAAAAATATAGCCCTGATATTGATCATTGATGTGGGTCATGGAATTGTGAAAAACTCAAAATGCATGTTTTGGAATAATAAAAAATGTTCTCATGCCCAACGGGTAAGAGCTCCAGAAAGTTAAAGCTGCCACTTGTTAGTAATTTCTGTTGTGTAGATTGAGGTCCTGGCTTTGTAATTTTGAAAATGTAACAGTTGCTAGGTGGTCAACTACAAGGGTGGGAGTAGAAAGGGAGGGGCTTATCCCATCCTTATTCCCAAGCTGACACAACATGTTTTAAATGGATGGTGTTTGGTTTCATTACCTTAACAGCATCTCTCTGTGCTCTTTGATGCATTGCTCCAGTGCTTAGTAATTTAGTAACAGGTTGGAAATGTGCAAGAGGTAAAATGAGCCTCTGTTACCAGAGGAACAACTATCCACCGCTTACTTTTGAATTAGCATAGTAACACAAGGTGACACTTTGCCCCAGGATTCAGGGGAAAAATAAAATGATAAATTATACCATGCATACAAACTTGTTGAATGCCAAGTCCTCTAGGATCTGCTCTTGAAAGTACTAGCTGATCAGATATTGATAAGTTCTAATCAACTCAACATGAGATGTAACAATTTTATATTTGTGCAAAAGAAAAATAAGAATGTTTTCAGGATGAAAATCACCTGTTCGTACATTGTACTTCTGCAAGACTTACTTTGGTCTGAAGAAGAACTGGTTTTTGTAACCTTTTGAGGCATTCTATTATTGTCAGTCTAAAGAGCTGAATGAAATACTAGTCATAGAATAGATAGACTCCAGATTTGATATTGGGTGTGCAAGTTCACTTTTGTTCCATTTGCCTGCTTTGCATTAGTCTTAAAAAGCATCAATGATTATGCCTCACCGAATTGCTTAAAAAGGGGGCTCTTTTATAAATACCTGAACAAATACCAGATGAAATGATATATATATGTATATATACACATATATACCATATTTATGAAAAACATTAAGTCTATTTTTATAGCAAAAATTTCCAGATATGCGCTGCCTAAAAAAAAGTGTGGTTCAGTCAAGAAAATTCATGTTGGACACTAGAATAGTCACTGTGGTCTTTTAGAACTGTCCTGTAATTAGAACAATCTCTTTGATATTGTTTAAGTCCCAAAAGTGCATCATTTGTTTTGTGATTGTATGTGTAAGTCACACAGCAAATTGTTATTTAACTTTGTTTCTCCTTTATGTTAATTATTATCTGGAGTTTACACTTTCTGGGGTAGAATATTTTCAATGTAAGCATTTGAAACATGTTCAGATTTTCTTGAACACCAGAATGCTGGAAAGTACAGTAACTTTTAAAATTTGAGAAAAACTGAACACGTGGTTGCAGTTTATACAATGAAGACAAATATCATAGCTTTTATTCCTTGGGGATGCTAATTGATTTAGGTGAGCAGATCTGGGATAATAATCTACATGTTGTAAGAATCTTAAAAAATTAGAGATTCATTTGTAATAGCCAATTTTCTTTGAGGCTCAAATATTTTCCAAAAGGGCAAGTTATGCTTTAGTGTATGTTTCTTTAATTAGCTCAGTCAGATTGAGTGTGTTGAGTGGGGAGGAGTAGAAGGGGAGATTTTGGCTATGTGGGAAGAAAGAAAATCAGAATTAGGAAACTAGGAATGGTGAGGAATACTAGTGGTGAGATCTAGGCCACAAGATACCAACTCCTGTCCCACCCTCAGAGTCTTCTATTCTTGTCCTGTCTCTTTCTTTTATTGTGAGAATTTTTAGACTGGCCTTTTCTTGGAGAGCTTTATAAACTCTTCCCTGGAATACAAAGTCTCCTGTGTGGCACAGAGTTGAGAGCTTATCTTAAGCATGAAATTCTTTCCTTAGGCAATAAAGCACAAAAGAAATTCATCATCCCCTGCTTTCATTTTCAAAGTATTGTGATAAGAGTAAATAGTGAGCCATAGCAATAGATTACCTAGAAGATAAGTCATGAACTCTTTAGCTGTTTTTACTTATTTATGAATGAGTTAATTGTTCAGTCTTTTTGTCCATGTCCTGAGCTGGTGGGTCCTTTCATATGTGACCGGTTCACTCAGTCTCTAGACGAGAGTTCAGGAAGACGCTGGATGACCACTTGCTGGAGATGTTTGAGAGAAGGATTATAAAGTACCAGATGTTGGGATGTTCTAGATTTCCTTTGAGGTTTTCACTGATCTGATGTCCTGGGAGAGGGATGTCAAATTAGTTTCAACAAAATGTCTCTTTAATCAATTAAGAATGACCACCTAACACCTTTAGTTGAAAAGAATTCTGAGACCATGTCCAGGTTCTTCTGGAGAAATGTTCATGATCAAGTAGTCAGTGTCTACTTTTCTAAAAAGGAGCATTCATGTATGTATTAAGTTTGCCCTCCTTTCCCCAGAAAATGCAATGAGAAGTTAATCCTGACCTGCATCTCCATGTAAAGCTATTTCCTTAGTTTTCTGTTCATGATCACTGAGTAAAATCTTGAACCTGTCCAGCTATTGTGCATGACAAGTTAGTGTGAAGAAAGAGAAAACAAGAGAGCATGGTTTAGCATAAGATATGGTCTTAGAAAATAACTCAGTTATAGTTGTCATCAGCACCTCTCAAATAAAGGGCAGTGCTTTAAAGATGTAGACATTTAGATTGGTATGAGATAATTTGCTGCTATAGCTATAATTAAAAGTGACAAAATTATTGATATGTGATCTTGCAAGGCAGTGTAATAATGGACCTAAATGTACAACCCTTCATTTAAAACATGACCTGTTGAGTGTAGCATGGTTTTGAGCAGTACTGGTTTTAAATCAGTCTCAACAAATTATGGCCCCAGGTTCACATCTTAGTCAACCACAGGATTCCCCCATCAAGATACACAAAGTGAGACAGTAGATGTATGTGGTTTATATCAGTTGCTGCTTGACTGTGTCTGTGTGAAAGGCTGTCAAAGGGGATGTTGCCTTTAATCTAAAAGTACTCAGCTGTTGGCATTTTTGGCATTGTCCCTACTCAGAAATGAAGATACGAGATTTAAGGTATTTCAGAGGAATTTTAAATAATTGCTAGAATCAATCTGAGTTCTGTAAAAACCTGTACATATCTTGGGAGAGAAAACAAAGGACTATTCACATGGATGGTCCCTTGCCAAATTGGGCGTGTGAAAGCTTATAAGAATTTGCTTATATACCTTAATATAGTGACTTAATGCCTTAAGAATATAACTCCTTCAAATGCCTTAAATTTCGAGAGGGTTTTACTACCCTTGTTTTCTTTTAAGAACATGATGCATTTGCAACAATATAGGTGGGTAAATGATTCTTCAAGCATTATGCCTGGCACCAAAGAGGAATTAAAATACAAGGTTTACAGATTGCGTATGCTAATACATCAACAAAACTAGAAAGCGGAGACTAGTGTAGGTATTTTCTCCCATGTTGAGCTGTTGTAAAGAAAATGCATTTCTCTGGCAGTACCAGCACATCGGTTTGGTCTGACTAATCATAGCAAACAGAAGTGAATAAAAAATGGGTAGGAAAATCTTCATCCTAGAGAGAACTGAAGTCAGCAAAGTTCTCCAAGTGGTCAGGAATAAAGTTGTGGACAAACAAGAGAGTTAAAAAAGTATTTCTCATTATGTTAAACAATGAGCTTTCCATTTGGAACACATTGGCCCCCAGATAGCATTTACCTTTTGAAATAAACAACATAGTTTCTTTTATTAGACAATAGGCTTTATTTCCCTTCTTGAATTGACTTCCAGAAATCTCTGGGCTACGTTTAGTACTTGGATTTCAGAAACAATGTCATTCTAGTTTGCTATCACAATTACATCTTTTCTCCTAGGGGATTTCTGTTCTACTTTGGAAAAAAAATTGTCACCATGCAAGTGTTAATACCTCTTATAATTTGCATCAAATCCTTTGGGGGAATATGAAGGCTCTGATTTTTACATAAAAAAATATGTAAGAGTTACTAATTCTGTCTAAAGTCTAAAGAAAAATCTTGAAATTTGGGTGATTTGGATTTTGCAAATACTTATAAAACCAAAGTCAAATGGAGGCAAAGTTGTGTTGAAAAAGTTTATGCAAACAAACGGAGTGTTTTTTTGTTACATACAAAAAACTCATGCATCTCCTGTCTTTCACATGATGCATAGCCATCCCTCTGCCATGCTGTTCATGCCTGTCCATTCCACCAGTATGAAAATAACATCGCTGATAATTTTGCTAAAATATGACTCCTCTCTGAAAGCTCCGTGGATATGCCTCTCCTACCAGATATTTTTCAATTCCTGCTACATTTATTTTTCTCACCAGTATTCCTTTCTCACTGTCACTTTGTTGTGGTTTACCTGCATTAATGTTGTCACCCATTTATCTCCTAGACCGTGGCTTCTTAATCTTGGCTGTGCAGTGATTCATTCCCCCTAAGCCCCAGGGGTGGGGGATATACAAATTGCTGATGTGTGAATCCCACCCCCAGAGATTCTGATTTGATTGGTAGGAGGTACAGTCAGCATGTCGATATTTTTGAAATCTTCTCTGCGATTCTATCTGCAATCACAATGGAGAAGGTTAAACCACTGTCTTTAGAAGGTTACTGTCACACTCATTCATCCTTTCCTGCTCTATGAACAGCGACTTACATCTAGGAGGTGTTTACAAAATATTTATTGATAACATTTGGCATGGCAGCTGTTGAGAAATCTTCCATTCTGTCAATCTGATCATCTTTAGGAAGTATAATTATTTCTGTCTCATTTGTTCCTTTTTGCGGTATACATGCCTTAAGCAGCCCCTGTTTGAAAAACAATGGGAAAGAAAGTTTGTGAAGTTGAAGATGTAGGCCTGTCCTGGGCTTGACCTCCAAGGAAAGTTCTATACAAAAGTTCAAGTTATTTACTTCTTCTCCACACTACTACTGCTATTTATTGTGTGCCTACAGGTGCCTTATATACTTTAGCACACTTAATTGCTCACAGTATAACCCGATTTTTTAAATTTTAAAATGAATAGAAGCGGTGAACAACACTAAGATCACAGCTCTGAGACTAGGAGTAACAGCAAAGTATTTCTGACTCAAATCCAGTGTTCTTTGCACTAAAAGACTTGGTCTATTGCTGGTCTGTCTGTATATGTTCAATAATAAAAAACAAAAAAGCTTAATTCCAGACTGTCTTTTTCAATTGTTTTTTCATTGGTTTGAAGACATTGTGGTCATCAAACGTCATTCAATAAAATGTGTTTACTAATCCTGCAGAGGTGCTATTTGACTGCAGTTGATAACAAATCTTTCTAGTCCCCCCTTCCTTTCCAGAGTTTGTATAAGACCTCAGCAAGTATGAACAGGCTGGAACAGCCACTTTATAGACTGACACAGTAGGTGGAATTGGAAAACCACCCACCCAGCCTATAATTCTGTAGTTTCTAAGGTAGGGACACAATTAGAAAAAAAAAATACAGGCACCATATTGGGACCTCCAATTGCTGTGAATACTAGAAGCTCAGTTTTGCTCAACTACCCCTCCACACAATACCCTCCAGGGCACTTTTATGAAGTTTGTCTTCATTATTGATATATTTTCTTTTGCCTATTTGCAGTGTTAAAATAGCAGCTTGCCTACAGGCAAGATAATAAAAAAAAATAACAAGTATGACATGACAGGTTTTAAAAAAGGGAATAAAGTGGTTAATTATTATACATAGTCTTTTCTGTCTATAGTCTCTCTCTTCTCCTTTATCCCCCCCCCACCTCTCTCTCTCTCTCTCTCTCTCTCTTTCTCTCTCTCTCTCTCTCTCTCTCCTCTCAAGCATGGGTATTCACTCTCACACTCTCATTCTCTCTCCTCCTCCCCTCTCTGTAACCTACAGTTCCACCAATCAGATGATTTTTAGCAGTCCAATAATTCAATTGCATCATCTCTCTTTTTGTGATACCTGAGTATTTATTAAAATTGGAAATGCATTATTTTGGTCCATACTTTTAAAACAAGCACTCCTCACGAAGCTTGTCAATACAGTAAGGTTATGTCCTAGTAAAATGGGTATAGTACTTTGAATGTTGCTTACTTAGAACTACTGCACACTGAAACTTTGCCTGCTGCATTCAAACAAAACCACAAGTAAGTTATCTTAGGTTAATCTTCTAAATGAAAATGAAAGCTGGTTTATTTTTTTCCTCTTTGATGCCATTGTGTGCTGTATTAGTGTTTACACAATGATGTCTCTTCTCCTGTTACTATTTTCAGACATGTAATTGTAGAATGAAAACCGTCTACTAATGAATACTTAAAGTGATTGGTGTCGTTAGATAGTCCTTCAGTTCAAACTTACATATTTTTAAACAACTTTTAATTTTTTTCAGTGTTTGGGCTCCCCTGGCAGAGTTCCATTACACAGTGTCATTCTTTCTATCTATAGCTATAGATCTGTCTTGTGTTCCCAATGAGTGAATATAACTATAAAAGAAATACTGCTTCTCACTACCTTTAATAATAAATGGAAAGTACAAGACTTAGCTTTCAAAGAAGCTAATTATTTCAAAGAAACTATTTAATGTTTAGTAGAAGTAGAGCTAAACTTAGCTAAGGAAGGTAGACTATATTGGAGAATATTTCCTCATGCCTAACCATCATTGGAAAGAGGCTGGGAAAGTAGCAGCCTTAAATGGTTGAAGGTTTATTTCTATAGGAGAACCGCTATGGAGTGATGGATTGTATTTCAGGTTCTTTATGTGTGTGATGAAGACGAAGAGTCATTCCATAGGACAGTGATCCGGAAGCGTTTCCTGGACCATCACCCACAAGTTGGATATGTACATTCCCAGGCCTCTGCCTGGGCTTCTTTAATCAACACATCAGGAAGGTGCCCAGTACTCTCATTTAGCAACCCTTTCAGGTGGTTCTGTTTCATGTCCATATTTGAGAACCAGTAGACTGGAGGCAGGAAGACCAGACTTCAAGTATCTCAAGTTTAGGAAGTATGTCTAAATTACTTTGCACTTGGCACATAATAGGCATGCCATGCAAATCCGTAGAATAAATAAAATTGAGATGATGAGAGCCTAAATGAAGAAAGGAAAAAATATATGATCTGGGAGCCCCAAAGATTTTAGCTCGATTTGCTATTCAGTCAAGAGCAGAACTGACTCAATGAATACATTGATAAATAATTTATGAAATTTTCCCTATTTGACAATTTTCTTACTTGCCTTTCCTTGTCATTGCTCACTATCAGCTCAAAAAAACATGTAGTTTCCTCTTAAGAGATTTGAAAATATGGGGGAGACTTTGGTAGCTTGTCACAGCTTCTGTAGATGGTCTAGGAACACTTCTACCTGAAAGAGAACCCCAAGTGACCAATGAGGTGGTACTTGTGTGCAGGTGAATGAGGGCCCAAGTTCTGAGGTCATCATAGAAGATGACACTGGGACATGGCAGGCTGTCTGGGAGGAGAAAGACTTGGGGTGGTTAAGAGTAGGAAGAGGGACCACGTAGACTTGAATCTGCTTTGGCGTTATTTTTAAGGAAATTCCAACCTTGCAACAGAAAGACAAGCAAATCGATAATTAATGCCTTTCATTGCTAAGGGGATATGACAGTGAAGAAGAGGAGGGTTTGTCTGGGCGAGGGAGGCACCTCGATATCACCTCTCCACTCGTCATTCTTTTGAAACTGGACGAATATTTCATTTAATCCTTACCACCTCTCATGTAGTGTCAATATCTGCATTTCATAAACTTGAGTCAGAGGAAGTAATTTGTCCAAGGTCATACAGGCATAAAATAGTAACCCTGGAATACAAACTTGAGCAGTCTGACTCCAAAGCCTGCCTTTAAGCACCCTTTATTAAATAGAAGGCATGAAATTGTTACAGTTTCAACTTTTCTGAAATTTTATAAAGTATATATTTATTTATATAAACGTTATGGAGCTTATCACTGTATGTAGCATGTGAATTGCTAGTTTACACAAAATAGGTTGGATTTGAG
The DNA here is from genome assembly GCA_004363575.1 of Solenodon paradoxus. Classification (NCBI taxonomy): domain Eukaryota; kingdom Metazoa; phylum Chordata; class Mammalia; order Eulipotyphla; family Solenodontidae; genus Solenodon; species Solenodon paradoxus. The sequence continues at coordinate 511,214 of RJWH01000219.1, read as the reverse complement.
TATTAGATTTTGATTAGAAATTCAATTACCTGCTATCATGCACATTGCTTGAGAAAATCAGATGTGAACTATACCTTTGCAGTTCAAAGCAACGTTAGAAAGAAAAACTTTCCAGCCTACTTTTGGCCTTTCTATACTTCTTTCTCTATAAAGTGTTTGTAACAATAATTTGTGTGTCAAAGAAAAAACTGAGTTATTTTTGTCAGTGTTTTTTCTATATAAGCAATACAGTCCTCTTTTCCTCCTTATAGCTGATGTGTATTTCAAGTTCTGAAGTGTCTGACATGGAACTAGAAAGGTTGTTCCTCTTCTGTAAAGAATGAGGTCTCAGAATTGTGCATTTCCCCCTTGCTTTTCCTATGTGAATGTTACTCATTGTCAGAACACTTGGCAAATTTAGCAAACCAGTCTTGAACTCAAGAGACCAGACTTGAACTGGTCCTTGGCTGCATGAGCCTTAGAGATTTAAAATTATTTCCTTCACCTGCATAATGAATATAAAAATGTTTACCTTTTGGGGGAGTGATGGTGGCGATGAGTGACTGAAGTGATTAACTTATGTCAAATTATTTTAGTTTCTTGTAGGAAACAGGAGACAAATGAAATACATGTTATATGTGGTTTATTCTATACATGAGCCTTGCAGTAGTAAAAATCTTGAAGTCTTTGGGTAAAATGGGGTGAAGACTAAGAAATTATTCCTATTTTGAAATGTTTTTATAATATCACAATTATTTCACTTTTTCTTATGTTTTCAGTCCTGGTCCCTCAGTTTTAACAACCATTCATTCCTGTGGGGGCAGCTTGGACAGTGTCGGGTGCCTTAGCAAATGCTTGGTTGATTAGGGGTTGCAGAGGCAGAAGCGTTAGCAGAGCAATGCCAACACCGATTGGAGTATTCCTGCTCTTGGAACCCTCAAATCCTAGGAATCTATGCAACGAAGAACAAGAGATAGTGAAAATGAAGCTGGAATTTAAGCACGACACCATAGTGTGGGGGCGCGTTAAAATACTGAAATACTCTACGTGCTGATCAGCAGCCATCACCTCTGTCCACACCCACTGCCCCGCCCACTGCCCCAGCCTCCTTGACGTCAACATCCGGTTTCCTTGAATCTCCTGAATCCCGCAACCTAGCGGGTCAACATTTGCCCTGACCAGGAGTTTCTAGGATCCTGCTCTAGAGATTCCTGTGATTAATTGTGTCCAGGACTAACAGGTGCTACGTATTTTGAATATCTCCTTCTGTAACCGCATATAAAATGCAAAAGATCAACTAGCCCAGTTGAAATGACACTCTTGAAAAATGACTTTGATCTTCATTGATATGTGCAGATGTCCTTGGAACTTAAGTTCTGCCATTTGCACTTCGGTTTTTGTTTTGGGAAATGAGTTGAAACCTACAGACTCACGTTGAGGATGAGAGTTTGGCCATATTCAGTTTTACTGAGCATCTTGAAACATTTAAAACAAAGCAAAATCCTATGGAACCCAGATGCATATAGCCAGGTGCTCTCTTCTTAATATTTAAACACACTCTATGGAAGATTGAATCCATATGTTAAATCATTGACTTCAAAAGGCATTCCTTGAGGGCCCATCGAAATGATGAAAAACGAGTCTAAAGAACATGTTCAAAAATGTCATTTATGGCCGGGGTGGGGGTGGCGGGAGGGTCAGGGGCTGAGAGTAGATAGGAAACAGGGTTGTTTCCTGACGTCATGTAGGAATGTGACATGTTCTAGAGCACAAGAGAACTCCTGAAGTCTCATAATCACCAAATCTTTCTCCCTTTCCAAAAGAGCATGCTTGTGAGACAGTGTATAATATAACTATTTGTTCTCTTGAATACAGCTCAGGGAAGCAAAAGAAGTTGGGAAAATGAGCCCATTGTTTTTCAAAATTAGTGACAAACTTCAAAATAATTCCAAACAAACCTCAAATAAAACATTTTCCCCCTACTGTGAATCCTATTTAAACTGTTTGGGTCAGTCTGTTTTAATGAGTCGCATTCACGCTGACACATCCACACACTTCAGACAAAGACGCCTGTACCTCTAAACCCATTTAAAAATGATAGATGACTGTCAGCTTTGTGAAAGCCGCACATGCAGTGGCTTGATAGCGCAGAATGAAAGCAATCTACAAGTGCAAGTCTGTTTCTTTTGGCAACGGAAGGAGTTGCTAATGGATTCATCATTTTCTGTTAAGCATGAATGTCAAACAAAAAAACATTTAGGGCTCTATTCAGCTGAATTTCCGGCTCGACGCTTGCCAGCCATGGAAGCCCTGTGACTTGGACGGCGCAGCCCAAGCCTGAGTCTTGTTTCCAAAGTTCCGTGGGGCCAGTGCCACGGGACTTGGAATTCTGCCGAGGACTCCCCCTCCTCCCTTTGTCCAATCCTATGAAGCTACTAGTCAAGCTCCCAACATGAATGCCATCTGTGGAGGGGAACTGGTTGCCACCGGTGACGTTAGCTGACTCCGCCTTAGAGTCACACGGGAAGTCCACTAAAGCCACTTGAGAAGGCAGGGCAGAATGAGGGTTTGTTGCAGCCCGGCTTTCTGGGGTCTTGGGGCCTTGGAACTGGTTGGTTGGGGTGGGTATGGCATACTTTCTCTTTCAGGGTCAGAAATACGCAATGTGTTCTGTTCTCTTTCTGTAAACAACAACAACAACAACAACAACAACAACAACAACAACAAAAAACATACAAATAATACAAGTTAGTCTGCCTGAGCTTTAGAAATGCTTGGTTCTTTGAACAGAGCTTGAGAGGATTTGGGGGAACGTTCTGGCCTCAGAATACAGCTCTCTTTCTATCCCTAACCACGGAAGAGCTTTCTCTTTCTGGGAGGCTGGTGTCTTCAGTTGGGTACACAATGGACAGCCCTGGGTGTAGACAGAAGCTAACTTGATCAGCAAAATCCACCCTGGCAGAGGAGAGGTGACTGCCCCCGCAGAGGAGGGGTGACAGAGACCCTGAACCCTGACATAGCAGATGAGAACCAATTCTGCCACTAGCAACGGTGATCTTGGACAAATCTCTAAACCTCTCACTGTCTCAGTTTCCTTACTTGGTTGTCTAGGGCATTAAATAAGAGAACAAAAGTATAAGTTAAAAATCACTGTACAAGAGGATTATTCATTGACCTGTCTTAATGAATGTATAAATACTAAGAGGTAAAGTAGGACGGTCCAATAGGAAGAACTAGAAACAAAGTTATGAGACTTAGATTCCTGCCAACTTCTTTTATTTTTCTGTGATCTTGAGGGAAAAAAAAAAAAATCGACGTAGCCATTAATTGAAATAGAAACACTTACCCCATCATTTACTTTATGAGTAATTCTACATTATCTAACTCTGTGGAGATGGCCTGGGCGACTCTACTTTCCTCAACCCTGCTGCCCATCATGTCACCATTATAATTTTACTGTTTTGCATTTCCCAGACATTTCAGTGTTCCTATTACTTAATAAAATGCAAGCATATGGAAGGAGAGAAGTTAGCCCTTTACTTAGCAATTAGTGCTTGAGTAGGGTGAAACCCGATAATGACAATGGGTGGATGCTGGGGGCTAGGGAAGGACATAGAATACTAGGAGGAAGGAAAGAAATCTCTCGTCAATTCACTTTCTTTGCAGATACACCTTGTGTTCTTCTCATTTCTACCATCTATGATATTGGGAAGACAATTGGAATAAGCTGTGAAATGTTGCCAGTGCATTCTGGATGATAGCACTGTAAGTAATTGAATGTGAAATTAATCACGATAACCTTAGCTTAAAAGATAAAGGCAGAACTTGTAAAGGAATACATTAATCGTCTCTCTGTTGAAGGCATTTTAATCTAAAATATTAAATATTGCCTCTCTCGGGAAGCCTTCCCTATCTCTCCAGTAGACTCAATCACAGCAATTCAAATATACAGATTTCTCAGTCATTTGTTTGCATGTATGTGATACATACATATTTACTATGACTTGACACTTGACTTGAGATATTTAATATCTCACACAAGGCCTAACACATTGTTGGAACTCAGAAAATATTTGTTGAATTTAATAGATGTAACACCTAGAAGATAAAGTCAAATAAGCTATTATTCTTCCTGTGCCTTCAATGCTTGGACTACCTAATATTCAATACTAAAGAGATTTATTTCAGGAGAATATTAAACTTTGTAGAGGTGTACTCACTCTATGATTTAAAAAAAATACTTCCATTTAGATGATGCTTTAATCTAATTAAATGGTGTTTTGTTGAAGCATTCAGTTAACTGCTATATGCATTTATAAATCAATATCCCTCTAAGGATTCCAAATTTACCCAGGAATTAACTATGCTTATGCTGCAGTGTATTGGCAAAGCTATACTCCACTCACTTTAACCACAGAAATGATCATATTCCTATTCTACAGGGCAAGTTTCAATGAGGAATTTTCAGAATGATGAAACCGGATTTAGCTGGTAGCAATTATTGGTACATTTCAGATGAGCTCAGCGTGAAGAATAAGACTGAAGAAAGATTAAGTCTCAAATACTGAGACAGAAAAAAAAAAAAAATGAAAAGAGAGACCTAAAGGGCTTGAAGCACAGGAAAGGACCAGTTATCTGCAGGAAGCTGGTATTCTGTGAGATGCATGTGACCTAGTCTGGGTTAGAATGTTATCTCTATGTGATCTTCAGAATTTTTCTCTTGACTGTAGCAACCTCAGAAGAGTGAATTAAAGTCTTAAGGAGAAAAATCAATAAAGATAAAAGCAATATGGCTGGAGAGCATTTCAAAAACCATAGAAAAATCTCTTAAATGGCCAAGGAGGACTAACTAGTATTTATAAGGGTTTAAGAGGAATGCCAATAACAGATGTGTTGGTCTTCTTGAAGAAGCAAAAAGGCTTCTGAGTGGCTTATGGCATTTGACTGGTCTTTGTTTCATTCTAGTGTGTGACATACAGAAACAAGCATTGCATAAAAGACGACCCATGATGACAAGCTCATTTGAGTGATATTTTGAGAAAGTTAAGATTACTGTAGCATATAGTGCTTGCTCAGTGATATCAATGAAGTACAGTCCTGAGTACCTTCCCTGTGACTCATTCTGCTTTATTCCCAAGCTGGGAATTTCTCTGAACTCTATGCCAGAAACTGAAAACAACTTTAATACCGATATTGATAATGCTTTCTCTATATTTTATTTTAAAATTATAAAAAAAAAATTTCTTACTTGTAAGGGTGTAAGTCATTTCAAACATACTCCAAGTCAACTGTTTTCTTAATTTAAATGAGAAGGTGATGGAAGTAAGAGGAAGAGTTGACAAAACGGAGTGGCAGGAACACGTCAAGTGTATTTCTACTAGTCCAGGAAAAAGAGGAAAATGTCAAATAAAATCTAGTTTAGAGAGCTAGACTTCCAAATATTCAAAGAAAAGAGCACATGGGTATGACCCTCCCTTCTAAGATCTGAAATTCATTGGTGGAGAGTGTTTGATGATGCATTCATCTAATCACTCTCATTCCCTTGCCCATTTCAGTACAATCTTTGTTGAGTTCCCATTATGTCATAGGTACTCTTTTACTAATGAGAATGACAAGCTTTCAAAAGTGAAATTCTGACCAGACAACTAAGAGCATTCTGAATTAGGCGGACAAAAAGTGTGTGTTTTGATGCAAGTCCAAAGTGAAACTTGATAGAATACTATAAATCCTGGGCCCAGAAAGGTTAAATAATTTGTGAAAGTCTTAGAACTAGTAAGTGAAAGAGAATTTACAGTTGTCAGATTTCAAAGGAAGTGTTCTTGGTTTCAATAAAACATTCCTGGGATTGCTTAATCAATGAGCTCATATAAGCTGAATGTGTCCAGTTAGGAATGATGGGACAATATAGATTTTATAGGTCACATTCTTAAACTTTTTTTCCTATACCATTGGTCCCTTCTCCTTCTTACACACACACACACCTGTAGGTTATCTAAGGACAAACATTAAGTAGTCCTAATCCTATCATTAAGTGATGTTCTAGTAGGCCATTCTTGTAGTCATTCTAGTTTTATCTTGTGCCTTGGTGATGACCTCTTGACCTCTCTCTTTTTCCTTGAATGAAACTTCATTGCCAACAATTTATCAGTTCCATTTGTTTACCTGAATGAAAGAGTATTGTTTTTGACAATTCTACCTCCAAATAATCTACTCTCTCTTCATTGACTACTAAGGGCTAAGCCTTTCACATACGTCACTTCTAAATTTTCCAATCATCTGCAAGGATATTATTATCTTCATTTTCCAAAGTAAGAAACCAGTTCTCAGTGAATCTAAGAAATTATACAAAACTATGTAATTAAAAAAGGATGGAATGAATAAAAATTCAAACTCAACTTTTTCTGCTCCTTTCCTTTATTCTATGTCACTTACTTAAAATTCTTTGTCCAAGCCATACTGGTGGTGAAAGAGTTCCAAATATCACTTCCAGGCTGTCTTGACTTATTGAGACTCCTCATTACTTTTGGTGGATCACACCCAAACTTGCAAAGATTATCATCGTTTATCTACTGTTGTTTGTTGGGTATTATGGGTTCCCCATGGCCTGGGTTGCCTGTCAAGAATCACCCCCAGTGTCCATCTTCTCCTATGGGTGGGTCTAAATCTATTCCAGGTCTCTCTCAGTTGGCCTTACTCCTGGAGAACACAGACATTCCTGCCCTCATTTTGAGATGAGTGCTTCTTCTTTTCTGAGTCCCTTAGAAGGCTAAGTTTCTCTTGTTGAGTCATTTCGAAGGAGCTCCAATCAGGGTTCATACCTCGCTAATGATACCAAGTCATGAACCTAGGCTGAATTTTCAAATCCTTATCAGAAAAGTGGAAATAATGACAAATATCTCTGTATTGTAATGAAGATTAAATGAGTTAATTTATGCAGATCTCTTTTCAGAGTACTTAGAATGAAAGTGCTCAATAAATAGTAGCTCCTATGATCATTATTAGGACCTTCATTATTGCAATTGTTACTTCAGGGCAAGGGGCCTCTTAGGGTTGGCTTGATGAGATATGTTTAATATGAACTGGAAGCAGAAACTGGTACCTCACATTTTCAGAGAAGCTGTTTACTGGAAAGTTCTCTCAACAGGCCTGTTTCATTGCCTGCTCAGTTGCCAATTGGAGATGATACCTCCCCATCCCCTCTGTTTTTATTATTTAGTGAGAGCTGTCAGTGGTCTTTTTAATTAAATAATTCTGAGGAAGGGCTTTATAAATACACAAACTTAGATCCTATTCCTGGAGAATGATTCAAAATCTGGGTGTGGTATTGGCATTTTTATGTTAAAAAACAAACAAACAAACAAACAAACTAAACTCAATTGAATTCCAGTGAGAACTACTTGTCAGGGCTCAGGGACTGATCTCCAAATCTTTCTGAATTTGACATTCTGTGATTTCATGGCAACGATAAAAGAAAAAAAAAAATAGCAGCAAGCAAAAAGTTGTGTGCTCAGTTCTAGAGTTCACGTGTGTATTAGTTTGCTTGGGTTGCCAAAACAAATTGCCACAAACTCAGTGACTTAGGCAACATAATCCATTTCTCACAGTTCTGGTGGTGAGAAGGCTGAGATCAAGATGTCAGCAGGTTTAGTTTCTCCTGAGACCTCTCGCCTTGATTTCCAACCGTCGTCTTCTCAAAGGTTCAGCTTGTGGTCTTTCCTGGTGTCTGTGGCTCCACATTTCCTCTTCTTTCAAGGACACTAGTCATATTGTATTAGGACCCACCTCAAAGGTCTAATTTTAGTTTAGTCACCTCTTTCTTCAGATACAGTCACTTTTTTAAGTACAGGGATTTGAGCTTCAGCATATTATTATTTTGTACAGACTGATACCTGTCATTAACTTGTCTATGTACTTTGAGAGATACTATTTTTTCTTTATGTCTTTCCTACATTTTTCATTAAAATATCATTTCGATGACAATGGTGAAGATAACAGATAGTCATTTTAAATATGTGTATTTGGGAAAAAAAATTTGGTAAACATACCAATGGCATTGTTTAAAATATTTTGTATGTCTCTGAGACCCAAAAGTCTGGAAATAATCGCACTAAGTATTTCATAATTTACTGTATAACTCTCACTCATATATCTTAAACATATGTGCCTAAGACTTTCCTTCTGCTTTTTACACACTTGCCTGTTACTTGTTTTCACCCCGACTCCATTGTCATTTTTGCCCTTGTTGACCAAAGGACCAATGGATTTAGATCATATGTCCACCGACCTTTTCAACTTCAATGCTTGATCATCAAATTACTTTAAAAGATGAAATCCTGCCATTTGCAGCTATATGAATGATTATAGAGGGTATTATGCTAAGTGAAACAAGTAAGTGGAGAAAAACACTGTATGCTTTCATTCATATGTGGAAGAGAAAGAAACACACAAATGAACAAAGAAAACAACACAGAAACAAACTTTTAGACTGTAAGACTAAAATAGTGGCTGCCAGAAGGGAAGGAAGATGGATGGTTAGATCAGTTAAAAAGAGCCAATATTATGTGAAGGATGGAATTTAGATTTCTGGTGGTCAACAGAGTGCCATCTATACAGATTTTGATTTGTAATGCTGTTACATCTGAAACCTATGTTATGTTATAAACCAATGTTATTTCAATTACAAATTTCAAGAAATGAAAACATACATTTAAGTGTAAAAACACCAGCTGTCTTGTTATTAAAAACCCAGTGACTTCAAAATATTTTTCATGCTCTATTGATAAATATCTCAATATAAATATATATGTTTGTATGTTTTGTATATGTATATTTTACTTCATTTCGTAAACTCATTTTTTTGTAACTCATTCTGTATTTTACAAATTTCACATATGGTGTTCCTCTTCTCCAGAACTTTTCTTTTCATCATGTAAAGCAGTTCAGAGCCACCTTCACTACAAGTATGATTCAATTATTTAATTTATAAAAGAAATATATTTTCCTTTTATTTATGGAATTTTCTGCTTTTCATCTGAAATGTCTCAAAATTGTATTTTAAGTGTAAGTCTTCTTTAATGTCTATTGTGCCTTTTGGCACTGTTGGTTAGTTTTTAAAAAGAATGTTAGAAGAAAAAAGTGAAATGATTTACAAATGATTAATTCAAGATTATTTTTGTAGAGAAATAACTTATTCTTTAAAAATATATTATGAAAGATAAATTGCAACCAAGATTAATTCAAATGTTGCTCAGTATCTCTAACTATATCAGATGCTCCAGAAATATTTTTAATTTAAGAGCTATAGTAATTAAAATTCTGCATAGAAAACACAAAAACACATATGTGTATTTGAAAACACTTATCTTGAAACTTAACAAGATATTTAGTGTAGTGGTGGTATGCTTTAATCAAATAATCTTACGGAGTAACATATTCCAAAGTCAGGCAAGTTTACTAAATGGGAGAGTGTAGGACTGTGGTATTTCTGGAAGGAATGGAGGTAAAGAAAAGGTCCTTAAAGGGTGTCCTGAGACTAATGAAAACCAATTCACCGATTTATTACTTTACCCTGTGAGCTTTACCTTCTAGAGACTTAGATTATTTTTATTTATTTTTGATAAGAGGCCAAGTAGCAATTCTAAAGGGGTATTTGACTCTGATAAATAGATGTTTTTATTCTGATTTTTTTGGCAAGAATATTTCATAAGTGGTATTGTGTATATCCATCAGGAAACATCTAGTGTATGGTTGTCTGTCTTTCTGAGATGTTAACAGTCATTGATGATCGCTGCCTAGACCCATTCATTCATGAAGAGCTGAACAAGGCACTGTTCTATTATTCCATCTTCATTTACTAGCTCAAATATTTTTCTCCAGTATTCTTTAACAATTATTTATTTACCTGGAAATCCAACGAATGTAGTAAAGGCAGAATAAATGCTTAATTCTTTCCCTGTATTAACCAGTTTTTAAAATAATGAGTTAGCTCGCTAGCATTTTCTAAAACGGGCAGTACATTTTTAAAAGTATCATTATAAACTCATGAAGATAAACATTCCTAATATGTTCCAATCCTTTTTAGACATTATTGCTTTTCCTGCTCAAACTATTCTGTATTCAACTAGTGGAGACCTTTTCAAACTAGTCATTGAGTCCATTTGACAAAAACCTAATAGCCATGATAATATTTTTCTTGCTTTCTGACATCATAGCATTTTAAACACTGCCTGCCCCACACTCAGAATCAGGCATTTTCCTAAGGAGTTCTGATTTCTTTTAATGGGAAATAGTATCTAACATTTACCATCTGGATAATAAAGATGCCTATTGCTTTTGAATTGATAACTACTTCTAGATTTTTTCAGTGGACAGAGTTAATAAAAAAATTAAGGCAAAATGCATCACAGTTTCACAATGAGGCTTCTAATTCAAATTTTGGACTATGGAATTTTTACTTAAAACTTCTTACATCTGCATTTCTTCATTCCACACCAAAATCCCTGATTATGAGGGACACTAAAGTATTTATTTGCACTATTTCACAATAAACAGAATGACATCATATTAATAATAAGACTACCACTGATAATATTATTACTGAAAGTAGTTCGAGTTTGGTTTGCCATGCTTGGGTCCTTGGAATATATTCAGCTAGGGATGAATTATCAAAATACTGCATTTTAAAATTATCTGGATTATTTCCTTTCTGTGTGATTATGCTGCCAAACTAGGTACAGACTTAGTATAACACACAGATATTCAATTATATTACATTTTTACATTTTTGCCTAGTGAAGAGAAATATTCCATGTTTTTAATAGCATCTTAGTCTGTGTATTATGTAGATTGCCAAAACTGATTAAGCACTTCCTTATTGATTTAGGTTGGTTACAATATTTTGCTCTTACAAATAACATTTAATGAACAATTTTGTGCATTTGAGGTATCTGAATGTTTTTTTCATATTTTGCCAGTGTATGTTTGTGACAGATTTTTATAAGGGTTTCTAAGGGGGTTTTGGGTTAGAGTAAATATGTCAGATTATTTATTGTCAAGCTCTATTCCATAAGGTTTACATTATTTTTTATTTCTACAAGTAAAATATGAAAGTGCCTTATCACAGCCTCAACCAAAGATTATGTTGTCAAACATCTCAGGGTAGATTTAATTGGCATTTCTCTAATTATAAAGGAAGTTGAACATTTTTTCATATTACTAAGAGTCATTTGTATTTCTCTTTGACTAAAGTGTCTGCTTTTATCTCTAGTTCATGTTTCAATAGAATATTGTGCCTCTACATTTTTGAAATCATTTAATTAACTCTGTATTATAAGGTACAACTATTTTAAAATAGTTATAATAGAAATAAAAGGAAACTTGTATGTTTTTCCAACTCGTATTTCTAGGACTTGCATAATTTCATTAGACCTCGACATTTTACTCTAGTTTGAGTTTGAATTTACTTTTGTGCATGGTAAGAATAAATCTGATTTCATCTTTTTCCACATGCATATCCTGTTATATCCCAGTGCCTTTTATTAGAAAGTGTATCTGTTCCTTTGATTTGAGATGCTCCCCTTTTTATGTACTACTTTTCCAAATGCATTCATTTCTGAATATTCTACTCTATTTCTTTAGCCAGTTTGTCTATTTATACCAGACTAGTTTAACTTATAGAAGTTATAGTATTTTAATATCCACTAAGGCTGAACTCCAGAACTCACTCTCCTCTCCCAACCACATTGATATTCTATTTCAGGACTTTTAAAGCTATTTTTCTTCCGTATGAAATTTGTAATCATTTTGTCCTGTTTCAGAAAAAGACACGATAGCATTTTAATGAAGATTGGATTGCTATTAAACATCGATGAGAGAGAATGGATATCTTTATTTTTACTTATTGAAATTTCACTTAAATTAGAGATTATTTTAAAAAACATTAAGTATTATATTATTTTTCATTTTAATATTATTTTGTTTTTAATTAATTCTATTAAAAGAGTATTGCATCATTCCATTACATAAATTTAAAGTATGTATCCTTGTACATCAGCAACCCAGTTTACCATTACCAGGTGAGTAGTTGGATAATTACTGATAGCTTTTATCCGATTAAGGAAGTTTCCTGCTTTTTACAAAGTTTTTTCTGTAACTATGGAGTGATAATATAATTTTTATTCTAATTGTTAATAAGGAGAATTATGTTAATTGATTTTTATTTAAATCGAGGTATAAGTTATATATATTAAAATGTAAAAACTTTAAGTATACAACTTGGTAAATTTTTGCATGTGTGTAAACCCATGTAGCCATCATTTAGAGTAGATCAAGACTACTTAATCCATCAGAAAGTTCCTCTATGCCCATGTTTAGCCAACACTCAGCGGTAACCAATATTCTAATCTTTTTTCCCTATAGATTAGTTTTTGCAAGTTAGCTTCATATAAATGAAATTATATAATATGTGCTTTGAGTGTTTGCTCTTTTCACTCAATATAATGCTTTTGAGTCAAGTCTTCGTTTAATGATATACATTTTAATTTCCAGGTGGAAGGTCCCTTTGAGTTTTTGCTTTTGTTGTTAATTTCAGTTTTTATTGCATTCTAGTCAGAGAATGTCGCATGTATTATTTCTTGGTTTTTTAGATGATATTGACATTTTCTTTACGGTTCAGTTCTAGAAATATAATTTTTTTTAAAATAATTAGACAAAGATTTATTCTAATAGTTTGATCTTTGCAGAAGAAAGCCCAGGTTTTCGGTAAAGATCTTTAATAAATGCAATATTCCTGCAGAGTGGTGGACAAATCAAGTAGGTGGTCTCCAATCATCGCTTTCAGTGTCAGAATTATAGTCTATTGCTCTATTGAGAGTCTAGTTTAAATGTTTTAATTTTAGGATTGTACTGGCATTTTTGCTTCCTTAGATGATGTTGTATAGTTGTGCCTTCACTGCTCTAACATTAGTTGCTCTGAATTCGTATTAGTTTCTTTATGCATAAAATGGAAACCATAATACCCAGTTAAGACTGTTTTGTGATAACTGCATTAGATAACTTATGTAAAGTATCTGGAAGTAGAATAGATAGGCACTTTAGCAGAAAGCAGCTTAGGCTATGATTATTATTTGCTTTAGATTCACTTAGTCCACATACTATTCTTACCAACATGTGAGAAAACAGCGTTTTGTTCTACACTGACTAAGCAGCAGTGACCCTGGATTGGGAAGAGCAAACATTCACTAATCAAGTCTTATTTCTCTTAATGACATATTGTCTTCATTCATTTTCAAATCTCTAGAAAACGCTTCAGAATAAAGTAGGGCAGTCCCTTAAACATTTGTGCAAAGTATAATACCCATGATTCTTTCCAACATCAGCAAGACTCCATGGTCAGTTTGATCACCAAGAAAATTAGATTCTAGTAGCCTTAGGGGGAAAGGTTTTTATAAGACAATAGGGAAGAAGAGCAGGAAACAGAAGTGGCAAACAAAGGTCAGAGACTTCACTTCCTTCAAGATTTCACAGAAAAAGCCCTGCTGAGACTCACTAGTGGAAATCAGTGACCAGGTTTCATTCACAGTGAGCACCGTTAGGTGCTCCGCCCCCATACCCAGCCTCTGCCTCTGGATTTTGCAGTCTCTTCCACAGCAGTTCCAAAATTATACCTTTCTTTCATCTTCATGGGACTTTTAGTGTGTCCGCTTGGCTTGTAGCCAAATTCCTGTGCTCAGACATTCTCATTCATGATTATCTCCCAGTCTGAGAAGAATGAAGACTTGGGAAGAGGGAGGGGCCAGTCCAGTGTGAGGAAAACCTATGTAGATGTGCCACCGGGAAACTCCTACTTGTGACATTCTGGAGCTTCGCAAGGTTACGGGGATCAGGCCCTTGCAATCAGTCATGGAGAGAAGGCTTTCCTCTCTCCTGTTATGATTGCAGTGGGGAATGACTGGATGTGATAATAACAGTGTGTTTCAGGGCTGATTGATGTGGTGATAGCACCACGTTTGGTAAAACCCACTGCCAAAGCTTAGGACCTCACCAGGACTGTTGACAAGCTCTTTTTCTACTTGACTCACTTTGCCATCACCTGAGAAGTATGTTGAACAAAATTTCAAAGAGAGTCAAGCAGAATTAATGGACCAGAGGCAGCACTGAGTGGGCATTATTCTTTGACAGGTTGAAAAAAGAGTCAGATGAAAACATAAAAGTTCAACCAAAGGGGGGTTGTAAGGTGTGGTTGTTGAGAAACATGGCTTATCATGTTCATGTCCTAACAGGTTCAGCTAGCTTTGTATGGCTATGTAATTTACGCTTACTGCCCCATAACCAAGTCATCACCAGGTAACTCTGTGTGTGGCTGGCTCAGCCACTGGCCAGTGCTCAGTCATGATCTATCTCTTCATTAGGTTTTCAACTTTAAAAAAGATCATGACTTTATTATAAAACAGACTTCAAAACACAAGTTGTACGTGTTCGTACATGTACGTGTACATGTACTTACGTTTGTGTTCAGCAATTTTTCATATCAGTTTTTGAATGTATTTGTAGAAGACAGCTAGTTGGCTACTTGACTAGGGATGACTTCATATATTATTGCTATCACTTGTAGTCTTTCATTTTCATTATTATTTGAGCAATGATGTAGTCGACTTAGGCATCAACAAAAGGATTGGGAAACAGATGTGAGAGAGTGATATAGCACATATCATGAGTACAATTGGATCTGGACTCTGTGGAAGACTGGAAATTATGATTATGAATCAGTCCCAGGATGATCAACTTCTAAGGGAAGAACTCACAGTAACCCTAGGACACACAGAGGTCATATAAATCAGAATGCTTACTTTTTATGAATTCAATGAGATATGTAGCCAAATCATTTAAGTTGGCAAAAAATTCTCTTCCTGTTGTCAAAGCATATAAAGAGTCAAATCATAAACAGAGGCCAGTTTTTGGATGTATTCATAAGTGATCCTTCAGGATGGGACATAATTAAAATCAAAATGATTGGTATATTCCCTTCCTATATATAGGATATGGCTTGATGAACACAGTTTCAGAATAGGGAGTTATATACTAATAGTTCATTTACAAGAATGGTAAAATCTGGTAAATTTGGTAAAAGCAATTTCAGATCTGTGGCTGATACAATTACCTTGTTAATTGCTTTGATCACTTAACCATGTATCTCTAAACCAGAGGCCAGAAATATGCCCAGACCCTAGAGCTGAGACTTTTTCTTCCAGTGATGAAGCATGGTTAGACACCATACCAATACCTGCATCTAAGGATCTATATTTTTACCTCCCTATGGCTGAAACATCTCCCTTTTACCTATCTCAGTAACACACACACTTCTAATTGTCACATTCCTTCTTTCCCATCTTGGTGTATACTTATGAATAGAATTCTTGGTTCAGAGGAAGAACTCATTTTGTAGATAATGTATAATTATTTCCCAAAATGAATACATCAATTTGCAGTCTATCATCATTGCACGTATTTTCTTTGCTTCACATTCTATCCAACAATTCTTGGTATTTTAAATTTTTGGAAAATTGATATTTGTAAAAATGGTATCTCATTGTGATTTTAACTTATATTAGCCAGTTATTAGTGAAAATAGCCATCTTTTTCATTCACTCCTTGGTCATATTTCTTATCTGAATTTATTGAAATGATCCTATGGATTTTTTCTTAACCAGTGACTTACAAAAAGAGATTTTCCTATGCTTAACTGAGCAGTCAATGTGTTCTGAAATAGCAACTTTAAAAAATTGCTAGATGTGTTTTAACAATATTTATTTAGGTGATTTATATTTAAGTTCAAAGGTATGCTTAGCTGTAATTTTATTTTATCTTATTGTTGTTTTCTATCTGTTCGTGTCATAGTTTCACTAATTTCGGTCCAATTTGTCTCTATTCTGAGTCTTTTTTTTGAGATTTTGAACTGCTGCTTCGGTTTCCCCACTATTTTAGAACCATTCTGTTTTCAATTATTATTGAGTCAGTTTTGATCATTTATTTCTAGGAATTTGTCAACTTTACGTGTTTTCTTAAGTTTTAATAAATTTGTGTAAGGTATAATTTATAGATAGTAAATCTACAGACAGCAGGAAGAATTTTGATAACTATACACCTATTAACTAACACTCATAAAGATACAGAATATTTTCATCACTGAAGAAAACTATTTCATGGCATTTTACAGGGACTCTTGCCCTCTACTTGTAATAAATATTTTCTGTTCTGAATTTTATATTAGTCTTGCTTGTTCCTAAATTTTAAGTGGAGTTATATAATGTGTGCTCTTGAATATGAATTCTTTCATTTTTTGAGATTCTTCCGTGTTGTTTTTTATATCAAATGTTCGTTATTTCTCATTGCTGAGTAATTTTCCATTATATGACTATGTTTTGTTCATTCTCTTGTTGATAGACAGTTTGATTGTTTCCACTTTGGCTATTACAAATTGAGCTTCTCTGCACAGTCTTGCGTAAGTCTCTTTGTGGTCATATGTTTTCATATTTCTTTGGTAAATAGCTGAGAGTAGATATTCTGGGTTATAGGATAAGTGAATGATAAGTTTGATAAGACACTGTATATTGTTTTTCTGAAGTGGTTTTAATATTTGCATTCTACTAGCAAGATGGACTGTCTCGGTCCATTGCCAGTTTGCCAATATTTACTATTGTCGAATTTTCAATTTTACCCATTTAAGTAGGTATGTAGTGATAGTTCCCTCAGTGAGTAATGATTTAAGCACCTTTTCATGTACATATTTATTATTCATATATATTTTTATGAAAGTCTGTTCTAGATAATTTTGATTTTTTTTAATTTTAGTTATTTGTCTTTCTTCCATTGATACATAGTTTTTCTAAGTTCTGGATACAAGTTCTTTGTCAAAACATAAATAGCAAATATATTCTTCCAGTTTGTGGCTTTTAAAATTTTTTAATTGCGTTTTTTGATGTTCAGTAGTTTTTAATTTTGACACTATATAATTTATTATAATTTTAGAGTTAGTACATTTTGGTCTTGTCTGAGAAATCTGTATTTATGCCAAGATTTTCACGATATTTTCCTGAGTGTTCTAGCAGATTTATAAATTTGGATTTTACATTTGTGTTTTTGACTCATCTTAAACTAATATGTTCCTGGTATAAGATAGAGAATTGAATTTTATTTTTCCTCATTAATACCATGTTGTTCTAGTACTGTTTATTGAAAAGACTTTCCTTTCCCTATTGAATTATCATGCTTTGATAAAAGACAATTGATACATTTCAATTTATCATATTCAATATGGATGTTTAATTGGAATTTTTATTCTGTTCCCTTGCTATATAAATAAATATAGGTGCATAGGTATGCATATGCACATTTTTTCATCTATCTACCTACCTACCTACCTACCTACCTACCTATCAGTCCTTGTGCTAATAACTTATTCTCTTAATCACTTACCTTAATAGTAAGTAATCACTTACCTCAAGCTTTGTTATTCTATTTTTATTATTGTCATGGATTGTCAAGGCTGTTCATGTTCCATCTAAAGTTACTGGGAATATGATTGCTATTTTCATCTGGCGACATTGGGTTTACAATCCTTAAACATAATATTTCTATTACTAAGGTTATTTTTCTCAACAAATTTGTATAATTTCAATGTAAAGGTCTTACATGTTTCGTTATTTTATTCATATTAGAATTTTAATGTTATAGAAAATAATAAATTTGAAATTTCATTTTCAATTATTTGTTGTCAGAACATGACAATATGATTGCTTTTAATATGTTTACTTCTTACCTACATCTTGTTAAATTTATTTCGTTTCAGTAATTTTTTTATTTGGAGTTAAAATACATATAAAATCATGCTGTATGCAAATAAAGGCAATTTTGTTTCTTCCTTTCTTTGCTTTTCTTTCCTTTGCTTGTGTTTTCTTGCCTTATTATAATTCTAGAATCTCCAATGTAATGTTTTTAATATGTGATTACACTGGAGATTCTAGAATTAGCTTTCACAATTTTATCATTAAGTATGATATTAGCTGAGGTTTTTTTCCTAGATGCCCTTTATTATTTTTAATTTTATTGATCTAACATGTCATTATAATTTTATATAGGTTGAAGATGTACAACTTTATAAATTGACATCTATATATGCTACATTAAGTTTACCACTAATATCTAATTGAATTTCACTATATAAGTGACCACTTTTACCTTATTTGTTGACCTCCCTCTGGTAACCACAAGTTTGGTTTTATAGACCGAGTCTATTTTTGTTTGATTTGACTTACTCACATTTTTGTTTTCTCTAAACACATGAGTGAAAACTTACATGTTTATCTTTCTCCTTATGACATTTCACTAAACATAATATACTCTAAATCCATCCATGTTGTTGCAAATGGTAGAATTTCATCATTTTTATAGCTGAGAATATATTTCAGTGTGTGAGTATATATATAGTCTGTGTATCTATCGATCGATCGATCACATCTTTATCTACTCATCTATCAATGGACACTTGGATTATTACCAGCTCCAGGATGTTCTAAACAATGCTGCAAGAAGCACGGAAGTGCACATATCCCTTTGAATTAGTTTTATGTATTTTTTTTCAGTAAATACCCAAGAGTGGGATAATGGGATCTTATAGTGTATCTGTATTTTTTATTTTTTGAGAAATCCCTAGACTGCTTTCTATAATAATCAAACTAATTTGCATTTCCACCAATAGTGTACAGGGTTACTTCTCTCCATATCTTCACCATACTTGCTTCTATTCTAGAGAATAGCCATTTTCCCAGGTGTGAAGGATAACTCATTGTGGTTTTGATTTGCATTTCCCTAGTAATAATTGATGATAGACATATTTCCATGTGCCTGTTGGTCATCTGTATGACTCCTTTCTATAGGCTCAGATCCTCTGCACGTTTAAGAATTGGTTTGTTTGGGATTTTTGTTATTGAATTTTGTATGTTTTTTGTATGTTTTGTATGAAATTTGTATGTATCAGATATGACATACAAATATCTCCTCCCTTTCAGTAGGATTTTTTTTTTCATTTTTATTTTAGTTTATTTCACTGTGAAGAAACTTTTAGTTTGATGCAATCCCATTTTGTTCCCTTTTGCTTTTGTTTCCCTTGCTGTGGGAATTGAGTTCCCAAAGACTAATTGCCCTTTATTAGATTGACAAAATTATCTTCTATTTCTAGTTTACTAAGTTCTACATTATGATATGTTAAATTTTATCAAGTACTTTCCAAATATTTGTACAATATAGTCTTTATTCTGTTAATGTGGCTTATTATAGTAATAATTTTTAAATAGTGACTCTACCTTGCATTCTTGGGATAAATTTCAGTTGATTATAATGTATTATTCTTATAGATACTATTGGATTTGTTTTCCTACTATTTTTGTGTGGGTTTTTCTTCTTTGTTTATGGGAGATAGTTGACTGCAACATTGTATGTGTGTGCATGTGTGTGCATGTGTGTAATGTCCTTGTCAAATTTTGCTACCATGGTTGTTAAAATGATACAGGACCACGACCTCCTCCATTTTTTGAAAGAATGTGTGTAAAATTAGTATTATTTCTTCCATAGCTATATACTATGGATCTTGAGTTTTCTTAATCTTTTCCTTGTATTTCATTGGATTTGTCTTGCTTCTTCAAATTTTACTTGATTTATTTTGCTATAGCTATAACATATTAAGTTGAATACTTAATGTATCTTCCTTTCTAATCAGCAATAGATTATAAATTTCCTTCCAGCACCACATTAGTTGTGGTTCCTATTTGGGTTAATAGGTCAAATAAAAATGTAATGAAAATTTAAAAATAATGAAATTACTATCAACCAAAATTTATAAGATGAAGCTAAATTATCACTGAAAAATTGGAAAATTACTAAATGTATGCTTTAAAGTTTTCCTTT
Organism: Solenodon paradoxus; assembly: GCA_004363575.1. Taxonomy (NCBI): domain Eukaryota; kingdom Metazoa; phylum Chordata; class Mammalia; order Eulipotyphla; family Solenodontidae; genus Solenodon; species Solenodon paradoxus. Next base: position 491,276 of record RJWH01000219.1, on the reverse strand, counting down.
GTCACCAATTAAAAGAAAAACAACTTAAAGTCTTTTAGAAATGCAAATTGTTAATGTATTATATAAAAGGTATTTTATATAATAGCAGTTTAAAAAATATATTCAATGTTATTTTATGGTCTATATTAGAGCACAGGCAACTCTTAAAAATACTCCATATCTAGTTAAAAGAATATGTATTTTCCAGTTTGACATGTTACTCTATAGTTCCTTCTTGATAATTCAGAATCTGAGGACACTCACTAATGTAAAATTATTCCTCCATGTATTTGTGTATTTTATGTTATCTGACAGAATTCTTTAAGACCTAGTTTTATAGTTGGCTTCTTCAGAAAGAATTTGCTTTTATTTCTGCCAGGTGTCGAGGTAATCACCAACTCAGGAACCTTTTAACTGAATTTTCAGCTGGGTGGTTTTATGTGGCAACACAAGCGGTAAAAATTCCAACCCCAAAGTTAGATAAGATGGAAGTGGCTAGGAATCTTCAGAGGGCATGCTGTTCTGCTTTCTTCTTCCAAGAGCAAACAAAGCCATGATCAGTGTGTACCTTACCATATATTTCTATGGGGCATGGTTATTTTCATTCACTGACTAAAGGTGTTGACATTATGTGTTTCCAATCTTTGTGTAGAGGTCTTTAATTTGAATGTTCATGTTAAGAAGTCCTAGGTCCTAGCCTTGATCCTAGTTTTTTTAACTTCCCTCCTCTCTACATTAATAGAATTGGGTTACAATATTTTTCTGGTTATGGTGCTATTAATCAGTTAGGTTCATTGATATTGCAATAATAAATTAAACCTATTTATTTTATGTTATTTCTTGCTCATGCTGTCTTGAGTAGGTTAATGGAGAGCTCTGTTCTATGAAATCAACTAGGGACCTAGGTTAATATAACGTCCACCATCTTAACTCATGACTTTGGCCTTTGCTAAAGCAAAGGGATAGAAGATAGAAGGTCCGCATGAGGTTATTTCACTGAGTCAGTTCTGAAGTTAATCATGTCACCTCTAGGTCTGTAAACATTTTGTAGACTATCATTGGGCACATGAACTTACTAAATCTTCTGATGGACTGGAAAGTATAGTATTCTGGAAACTTAGGAAGGAGAAACTTAATTTGGTGAGTATATAACATTGTCTTTGGAATAGCCACCATAGGTTACCCAGTATTCTAAACATTCCTAAGTCCTTGACTTGTCAAATTCAGTTTGTGAACAATAATTAGCCTCTTGTTTTCATAAATAGATATGAAAGATATTCAAAGATACTGTACATGTGATTTAACTATTCTATAATTATAGAATAGTTTATACCACTTTCTATAATGATAAATCAGTCCACTAAAAATATTTCAAAGCATGCCCTGGTGGAGCAGCAGTTCGGTCGATTGTCTCTGAAGGATGCAGGCCACATACCCCAGGGTTCAAATCCCAGGCCTCGGGGAAGACAACCGGGGTAAACAACTAAAATGAAAATAAAATAAGATGCTTCTTTCTCCTCTTTCTTCTTGCCTGACTGCCTGACTACTCACCTTCATTCCTGCCTGTATCTTTTCTTTAAAAAAAACAAAAAACAAAATATAAATAAATTAATAAAGCACTTTTCAAAACTTTAAAATCCATAGTGGCAAAACACTTCAAAGCTGTCTGAATTCAATTTGATTTTAAGACCAACCATCAGAAAAAAGAAGGAAGGATGTGGTAGTGGCCTAGAAAGGGAGAGTTAAAAAAGTGTATCTCCAGGAAATTCATATACCAGTAGAGTCTGTCACTTTTCCTTATAAGATTTGGCAGTCTATTTGCTTTTTTTCCTAAGATTTTTAGAAAAAAAAAATAGTTATTGACTGAATTCCTGTATATTATTTATATATTCCATCTTTATTTGCACCAACGTAATTACTTTAGCAAAGTATATTCACCACCATCATCATGGTGGTCAATTACTACCAATATTAGTGAGTACATTCTGAGTTTCTGAGTTTGGGTTACTTGGTACCATATGGACTTAGTATCATTTGAAGAAGCACTTGCTGTTATGACATTTTTAATCCAGGAGAATTAAATTATAACTTAAAGATCATTTGTAATTCCTCTATATTCTCTGAATATTCCCTCAGAAACTGTGATACTTTATTCTTAAATGTTTTTATCTGACATTCAGATCTTTCAGACTAACAGGGCTAGATGAAAGTTTGAAGTGCATTAAAAGTGCTCTTAATGAACCTGGAAACAGGAGAAACAAAATTGTCCTTGCAAGTTAAATTTCAAAATTAGCATGCAATAATTCAAAGAGTAGACTGGTAGCCAGTAAGAATTGACTAAATTGCTTGGTATTGTCTTCTAAATTTATCCTCAGCTTCCCACTCCGTATTCTTAATGCTACCTTTCCAAGACTCCACTGAATCTTCTCTTTCCCTGATCACAAATATCCTCCATGTTGCCTAATAGAATAGTCATATGTAGTCCTTACACTTATAGTATGAACTGTAGTCCTCTTTAAGTCTTCATATAATGAGCATTTCCAGCATGTCAAAACCTTTTCTTCCTTTGGCTTTTCTCCTATCTTATTGGTTGATCTTCGCCATCTTATTTGTCTGACTCCTTATTTTTGCTTCTAAAATGGAGTTGCTTTGGGGCTGTCTTGGAATATCTTCTTTACATGCATTTGCCATGTGGAGGAATAGTATTCAAACCTATGAGTTTAAACACCATTTATATGCTGATGACTCCTAAATTTTTAGCTTGTATCCCAATCTCTCCCATATGACTCATAGATTATAGACTATTTACCCAGTTACCTACTCAATATTTGCCTTTTGATGTTTAATAGATGCACTAAACTTACCACATCCAAACCCAAATCCTGATTGCCTTCACTTAAGCAAATAACTACATCTAGTCACCTATTGGTCAGGCCTCAAATTTTGAAGCCTTCAAAATACATTCCAATTTCTACCATTTCTTACTTATTTTTTTCTTTTCCTATTTTGATCTAAAGTATCATCATTTCTTTTTTTAAAAGTACCGTCATTTCTTACCTGCTCCTGCAACATATACCTATCTTCCATCCTTATTGCCACCTATGTCGCACTTCAGTCAATTCTCCGTGTTGATGCAGGAGTGAAATTTAAAAAATTCAAATATAGCACATTCTTCTCTTCAAAGCCTCTAATAGCCTCTGTCACATTATGATAGAATCTAAAATTCCTTATCATGATTTTCTAACCCTGTGTGAGCTAGCCTTTGACTAACTCTCCCAAATAATCCTCCCATTCTCCTCCACACCCACAGAGCACCAATCATAGTAGTCTCCTATCTGTTTCTCAGACATTACAAACAGTCCCTATACTGTTTGCATACTGGCCTTGTGTCCACTTGACTTGCTTCTTTGTTTTATTTAGGTCTCTGTTCAAATATCATCCCCTTATAAAGTCCTTTACTATTCATTCAAACTAAAGTAGCATTCCTCAAACTTTTGCTTCTTTTCCTTCTTTATTTTTTGTTTCATAGCAGGTGCTATTTATTTTATTGATTCATTTACAGACATTTATGTATTATTACCTTTCTCTCTAATTTAGAATATAAAATTTATGAGAGCCAGGATTTTATAAGAAGTTTTTGAATTGCCATTTTATCACCCATACCTAGGCATTCAATAAATGTTTGCTACTGTTAGTATAGATTAATATTTTGACATTTTGGTTTGCCCTTTAGTCCTTTAAAATTTAGTTAATATGAGTTCACTCTTCAGGAATTTTCTTTTTCTTCTGCTAGAAAAATCAGCTTCCTGAACTTATGAAGGAGATCTGAGACAGTGGGGAATTTATGAAAGTAATAAATGGGGAACTTATCAGTTAGTCACCTTATCTTAGTAACTTTCTCTGCATTGTTGTGTTTATACATGTTTTCATACATAACTTCATTGGTTGCTTTCTTATACAAAAGGTAGAGTGCTAGAAGGTGTGAAATGAGTTCATTAGGTCCTGGACTCAGGTAGGATTCAATTATCATGTATCAGTGGTAAAGATCATAGCTCCATAGCGGGACTGACTGAGTGAATTCTCCACCCTTAACAGCAATGCAATTTGGGGCAAAATACTTAATTTCTTTGTACCTTGGCTTCCTCTTTGTAAAATAGGAGAAAGAAGAGTATTTACATTATAGGATTATTGTCAGCACACACACAAATGCTCAGCACAGTATTTACTACATTGTAAACACTCAACATATATTAGCAATAAATATTCTCATTATTTTCTCATTTCTGTCAGTTCCTCAAAGATTAAATTAGTGACTGTAGATTTTATCACAAGGACGAATTAGAGGAAAGAAGTAGAAAATCTTCCGAGTTCTGTTCTCATCACTGACTCTGAGTTACTCTTTGATTTGGAAGAGGTTGTTAAGTGGAAGTCTTGTCATTTATCTAGGACCCAGCAGGTGGATGGAGAGTAATTAGGAGATTACAAAACATTCTTGCAAATATCAAATGGCAGGAAGAATGCCAGGAGTAATTCCTTCTAATTTAGCAACTGGACTGTGACTGATAACCCCAGTGAAGCAACTCAACTCCTCAATACTGGAGTTAAGGAGGGAGTTACTAATGCAAGGATGGTCGCCTGGTAGCACAGACTGAGTTCCATGTTTATACTCAGATTCATACACATGCCATAGAGGATGGCTTGAGGGCACTTAAAAAAATTCAATATAGGACGTCCGTTTTCCCTTTTGCTCAAGTCATGGCTTCCCTATCTACTGGTTTTGCAGAAAGACTTCTAAAACAAAACAAAACACCAAAACCAGAAGGGTAATATTATTGCATATTTATCATGTACCATGCATTTAAGAAAGTATTTTTCATTTATTAATTCATTTACTCCTGACAATGACTCCATGAAATGGTGTTACTATTATCCCAATTTTATAGGGAAAAAAAATGAGAGAACCCCAAGAGGTTAAGCAATGCACCCAAAGGTCACATAGTTGGAAAGGATGGAGCTGGGATTCAAGCCTGAGCAGTCTGGCTCCAAATATTGTCTTGGGAAACTTTTAAGCATGTAAACCCTACATGCATTTTGGTTATCACTACTATTCTTATTCTCACAAATAGACCTCCCTTACCTAGGACAACATATCCATTTCTCCTTTCAAAGTTATTTAAGGATGAATGAAAAGTACTAGACTTCTTAGGGGAAATCTATAAAAGCCTTGTAAAACTTTGCCCACAGCTGTGCGGCTGGCAGAAAATTTATCTACATCCATCTATTGACTCTATGAATTTTAATAGGTACTTTCTGAAGTTAGCTTCCAACTATCAACTAGAAAGATAGCAGTAGCAGGCAAGAGATATTACCAAAGGCAAGTACTTGCCTGGAGAGACATACTTAATGCTTACTTATTCCTGATGTTGGCTGCCTCATTGAAGACAGCTCCCTGACTTGTTTAACATTGTAGTTGTATTCTTTTGTTTTTCAGCAAAATTGTGGGAAGTAAGGCCCATTGTCTCTTTTCTTCAGCTCCAGGTGAGTGCTGCAGAGACTAAAAATGTAACAGCCAATCCTCTTTAACACTCTGATGTTTCTATGAATTTTAATAAGTTCTTTCTGAAGTTAGGCTCCAACTATCACCTAAAAACATAATCGTAAAAGTCAAGAGAATATTACTAAAAGCAAGTACTTGGGAATGTTCTTTGGGCACTTGAGAAAAATACATGCTCTTTCTTATTGGGGTAGAAAGCTCTGTATAAGTTTGTTAGATATATATGTTCTATTACTTCATTTAGGGTCTTTATTTCTTGATCGATGTTCTGCCTGGTTTATCTAACTATTTATGCAAGTCCAGAATTGAAGTCCCCTACAATTCTGTGCTGCTGTTAGCGTCTCCCTTTGCGTCTGTTAGTATTTTTAAAATATATTGAGTTGATCTGTTATTTGGTACATATATATGAATGACAGTTTTTTTCTTGATGTGTTGCCCCCTTGACCATGATGTAGTGTCCATCTTTACCTCTTGTTACCATTTTCGGGTGGAAATCTATCTTGTCTATTATTAGTATTGCAGTTCCTGATATCCTTTTGCCCTTATTCCTTTGATATGAACATTTTATCATGTTCTGAGGGTAGAGTTTAAATATTCCCCCTTCTCATTTTGGCACTTGAGTTCATGTGGTATGGGGGAGTGGGAGGTGGCTGAACTTTAGATGCAAAATGGTGTGACTCTTGGCACATTACTTGTTTCTTTATTTGTAAAATGAGATTCACAGTACAATCTGAGTGCTGTGAAGTGCTGTGAAGATAAGTGATAGACTATATTTTATATGAAATATAAAAGGCATTCCATAAATGGTAGGTATTATTATTAACTATAATGCTTATAAGGTCTTACGAGCCCCACATTATATTCAATACAAGCAGACATAGCTTTAGTTTTGCTTGAACCCGTATTTCCAAAATACTAAAGTCTTTTGGGGAAGTGGCTCTCTTTTGGATAAATGATGAGACTACCATCAAATTTGCAGAAATATATCAGAAATGCCTTAGCAGGAATGAGACTTCCAAAAGAGGCTAAATCAAATTTCTCACCTTAGACGTAATGTGTTGATAGCCCATTAGCAATATTTTGCTAATGTATCCTCGAAGTCACTTCACTTCTCTGTATAACATTTTCTTCATATGAAATATGAGTCTTAGTCTCCAAATTCCTTTATATCTCAAAGCTTTTATTTACAGATGAGGTGAGAAGTGTCATGATTTGGAGATTCTGAGTTTAAGAACTATGGGTTTTAATCATGAAATTACTCCTTAAGAAGCAAGTTACTTTTTATTATCTGTTCTAAAAGTTATGAGAAGGCTATAAGTCTGAAACTATTACTATCTTAACCACAAAGCTTTGTTGTACAATCAGAGCACAAATAACTTACAAATTCAAGGAATTAATTGGACTGCAAGATGCCTATGTACTAAAACAATATCTCTTGAAGCCAGGAAATCAGGCTGGCTTCAGAAACACAGTCTATGATGATTTGCAATGGCTCATTCATTTCTACTTTTAGATACAATCACTGAATACATACATAATTATTTCCTGGAAAAAAAAAAAAAGCTCCCGCTGCTGGGTATGACCTAAGTATTAAGTGATAATGTCAACTGGCAACACACAAGTTAAACAGTGTGACATCATTCATGCTATGACCATCTTTGCATTTAGAAACCCAGAGAAATATTAGTAATATACTCTAAAAATATGTAATATATATAGCATGTATATTTTTTATAATTATAAATTTTAATTCTATACTTGGTAGAAAATAACAAGAACATTCTCTGAACTTTTGGAGTCACATGTAGTCTTATTCATCTTTATTCCCTAGGCAATAGGATATTTGAATATTGAAGAGAATACTTAATATTTGCATTAGGGATATTTGAATTGAATTTATTTCTTGAGTTAATAGAATACTGTCTCAAGTATTTTATTAAATTTTTCTCATGTCAATATTTTTGTGACAATGATCTCATTTTACCTTTGAAAATAAAACTGTATTATTTATTTTGAAAATACTAGGAGTATTACCTGGGATCTGATAATGAAGTAAAAGTCTGTCTATTCTGTGAGACTAGTCATCTTTCTCCGATTATGGTTATTAAATATGCTTCATGAACATTTACTTTCGAGCAGACCAAAGTGTTGCTTCCTAGTTGTTATGAGTTGGAAATATAACCATCGCTTAACTCAAGCCCCAGTTTCCTTGTCTGTAAATTGTCTTAGTTTCCTGATTTTGTTTTAGTCAATATTAGACCTAATGTATACAAAGACTCTAGAACAAAACCTGGCATATGGAGAGCTATTACTATTGTCAGTATTATAAAGCTATTTTTCCCACTAATATTAAGTACTGTTGTTTGTCACGTTATTAAATCTAGACAGATTATCATATGTCTTTTTGGCTAAAGGGTAAAACATGGGATTTCAGAATTATTGCATGAAATTAAACATTTCCCCCCACCCCACTCCAGGGTAATGACCCAAGACAGTGTTTGAACATCCACTCAGCTTGACCTACTGGAATAAGTACAATCAAGACCAGGTGCCCAGGCAAAAGTGAATGATTCATGTATGAACACCCACTCTGACAAGGCAGGACATCATTTTGTCATTCCCAGAAGCCTGCAGAGCCAGCTTCATTTGGCAAAGATTGAGGGGAATTCCAGCTTCAGGGCATGGAGTTTGGCTGCATTCTGAAAGCTTGATGATGACCAAATTGGTGAGGAATATAGCTGAGCCGCAAGGCTGACAGCGCATGGAGGTGCTGTGGTAATTAGAGCTTCATTACAATCCCATAGTTTGTATCATGGCTTGGGGTCAACAGAGGGTAACTGCACATGGCAAACTTAGGGAGCTGTATCTGGAAGCATGATGCCAGCTAGGAGAGACTGGGAGAGCTAAGTGGATAAGGACAAGGAGCCAGCAGTGCTAGGGTGTAGATGCACAGCCAGAGATTGGCGACAGTCTGGATGTGGGGCAGTGGCCAGCCGGGCTCGGGAAAAGGGAGCAAAACACGGGCAGCTGAACTGGCCTCCCCACCACCGTGCCTGCCATCTCCAATTAACCCTCCAGGCCAAGAGTTCCCAGAAACTGGCATGTCCTGGTCAGTCCGATTTCAAAAAAAAATAATTAGGGCCTGACATAGGGAAGCCAACATCTTATTTTGCGGAGGGAAGAACTTGCAAACAGACAACACAGTTGTCACCCAATCTTTTCATCATTTCACAAAAGAAAGGAATTTTTTACACTGGATAATATGAGGAGGATATAATCTCGGGATCAAAGTTGTGGTTATTTTTCTTATTAAGATGAAAATTCTCTCGCCGGTTAACTTTATGTTTTTTCCTCTAGATTTTCCACAACGGCAAGACCTAGGGAAAATTTTTATAAAGAATAATCATCAGTGAGTGCCCGGGTGGAGGAGCGGTTGGGTCAGTCACCTCCAAAGGAATAAGCCACATACCCCGGGGTTAGAGTCTCAGTGGGAAGACAACCCCTGTGAATAACTAAATGAAAATAAAATGAAGAGCTTGTTCCTTCTCTCTCTCTTCCTGCCTATATGCCTATTCACCTTCATACCTGCCTGTACCTTTCCTTGAAAGCAAAATTAAAAATAAATAAAAGTAAAAACAATTGTTGTTGACTTAAAGACTAATCATGAAGTGGTGTGCCCTGGTGACTTAGTAGTTAAATCCATGACCTCCAGCTGGTTGCAGTTCACATAAACCCCAGGATCCAGAAACAATCAAGATGAACAAATAAATACAATAAATAAATGCTTCTTCCAGCTCTCTCTTCCTGCCTGCACCTTTCCTTAAAAAACATAGAAGAAAAACCATGAGGAGAAAAACAACACTAAATGAACTTTATGAACTTTGTAAAGAAAACTTGATTAAGAAGTTTATGTGGAAAAATGGCTTCCACCTCTTCTTCATATACTCTTTCCACTTTTCTGTTAAAAAGAAGAAAAGAAAAAAGGAAAAGGTTTTCTGTTGAATCACTTCAGTCTGATGACATTCAAAGTTGTGTTACAAGAAAATTCCAATGGATTTAAACAGGATTTGATCCATTATTTCTTCTTGGAGATGTAACAACGATGATTTAAACCTGTAGAAGCTCTCCAAACAGACTGTAGGTAGTTATTATATTACCTACTTTACAGTTGAGGAAACTGAAGGTAAAATTTGCCCAAGAGCACACACGTGGTGAATCATGGAGCTAGCTCTCAAAACCAGGTCCTCTGATTTCAAATTGCATGCTCTTTCCGTCCTCCATGTGCTCATGAGAGAAAAAGATATTTGGACAGAATTCTGCCATTCTGCTCAATTTATTTTATTCTCTGGAACAAGATGATTGTATTTTGAGAAAATTTTATAAAGATCCCAAATTTCAACCATAGTAGATCTGAAACAGAAAACTCAGTTTTTAGTCCCAGGTCCCTCTAATTAGGAAAAGTGGGTCATTGTCAATGTGGCAGCTTTAAAACCACCTTGTGGTTTTCCAAGTGGACTACCCTCCTGGGTAAGGTTACACGAAAGAGAAAGCAGAAAGCACTTAGTTCAAACAAAAATATGTCAGTGTCTCACTTAGATGATTTTATGTCTATATTTCCAAGTTTTTATTTTCAAGAACATTTTTGTACCACTTTCTGCTCTATCAAATTAACTCACTTAACTTGATGTTAATTTGTTTACATTCAGAGCTGAGAGATGTTTCCTTGCTCTATTGCATCCTTTCCAAGGAAGGTGGTTGGGGAGACAGTGGGTAAGAGGAATTCTGTTTGGGTGAGGAACATCTGCAATGTGATCTTTTGTGTGTGACCAGCTGGCTGCAGGGGCTTCTACAAGTGTACAAGCTGAAGAAACACATGCAATGACCCCCCACAGGACGGACAGGCCCTTTTCTATCACAAAGAAGGGGTTCCCTCTACCTATATTTGTTCTTCCTTGTATCTCTGCACAAATGCTCATCTAGCTGGCATTGAACTGCTTCTTGAATTTTAGGCCTGCCCTCAACTTTATTTCCCCTCCAGTACGAATGTATAGCAACCTTCAAAACAGATAGAAAAGGAAGAATTAATTTTTTAGGAAAAGAGCTGCTTTGACCTTAGAGATTAAAATTAGGGACTGTCTTATCTGCATACTTTTGAAACCATGAAGGACTTCCTGTTTTGCTTTTACAGAATGGTTAAACCAGATTTCTAGATGGGTTGGCACCAATAGCTTTTTAGATTATAAAATTCTTTGAAAATAAAAAGAATGGTATCATTTACAGTTTTTATGCACCAATAGGTGTGTCTTGTTTGATTCACTAATGGAGTTAAGATATTATCCTAATTAACCCCTAACTCTGAAATATTTTAATGTTTCATCTAAAGTCAAGCAAAGTTTGTGTCTGAGTTAATAGAATCACACCAACATTAAGTTCTGGGTTCCAAGACTATACTATGGTTGTGGATGATATAGATGATATGATCATTGGAGGTTGGGTGAAGGTCATACGGAAACTATACTATTTTTGCAGCTTCTTTGGTGTCTTAAACTACTTCAAAATTAGTTATTTAAGAATCTTGCATCTTTGTATAGCTCTTGCTTGCAAAGCAAAGAATTCTCCAAGAGTCAGAGACATTAGTGGAATGTGGATGTGTATACATTCATATCCCCAGAGCTAAGGATTTTTTTGTTGGAGTAGTTCGAAATAGTAATCTAAAAGTCTCTTTGCTTAGTAATTACTATATTTTTCATGAATAGCTGATTATCTTTCTCATATATTAGGAGACCAAAGGACCTTCACTTATAACTAATAAAAAGTGCCTTTCTATTTAAGGAAATGTTATAGTAGAAGATTTGGGGAATTCATAATAGCACCACCCATTGTAGAAGGCACTTACTTGGCCTGCAGATTCAATATTCATGATGTCTTTAATCCTCACAATTTCCCTGTGAGGATGTTATTACTGTTCCCTTATGCAAGGCCATCCAGCTCTAAGTGCCAGACTCTCAATAGAACAAGTTCTTGAAATTCTTAGGTGACCACCAGCGTCAGTCACCTGCTGAATTCTAGTAAGAAAGCACACATTTTGTAATTTAGTCTGCTTTCTTCGACATATCTTATTTTGCTTTTCATGTTTATTCCACTGTAAGTTTATCATTCAATCATTCACTGATCAGTTCATTCATTCAACAAATATTTATGGAGGGCCTAAAGTGTGCCAGCCACATAGAAAGCAGCAAAACCATCAACCCAGAATGATGCCTTTGTTGCCACAGAGGTAAATGAGTAGATATACGAACACTTATAAAATAACAATACCCTTGTTGAAGAAAAGTAAGGAGGTGAGATGGGGGAGGAGGCTGCTCCTTTAGGGAGGGGTCTAGGGAAAGTCTCTCAAAGGAGACAGCAGATGAGCAGAGAGGCCGGATGAAGTGAGGGGCTATGCCACAGGAAGAAGGAACGGCAAGTACGTGGCCCAGAGCACAGAGGCCCAGGGAAACGCCCAGTGGGGCTGGAGCTGGAGAAGCACAATGGGGAGGGCACCGGTCATGTGGGGGAGGGCAGGGTGTGCTGGTATCTATCTGAAGAATGGGGGCACTGCCCAGATGGGGAACCTACACATAAGAGTTATTTTAATTTGCAAAACAAAGTTACTGCAATAAAATGCTAAATTTTTTTTTTCTTGAAGAACAAGGTTTGGGCACAGCCTGGAAGTGCAGTGGTTAAGTCTGCCGCCTCTGACTGAACACAATCCACATGCATCCTAAGGATCCGTGTTTGTGTCCGAGGCTGGGGAAACAACTAAGATAGTAACTGAATGAAAATGCTTCTTCCTCCTCTCTCTTCCTGCCTGCCTGTCTCTGCTTTTCTTCATTCCTGCCTTTCCATAAACCTTTCCTAAAACCAAAAAAAAAAAAAAGGAAAGGTATGTATATGTTTTGCCATTATCTCGAAAAGTAGACAATGTATATTCAATTTGACCTTCCCCTTTCGACTTCCGTAGTGCTTACATCTGCTGCACTGATTTTTATTTTTACAAAATCACAGGTGGCCTTTCTTGTGAATACCCAATGAGTGATAATTTGCAGCCTTTCCCTAACTTATTTGACCATGAAACTTTTGTTTTTCCTGAAACTGTTCTTCAAAGAGCATCTCCAAAGACTAGAGTTAGGAAAGCACACACTTTGCAAAAGATTTCAGTAGCAATCACGAGAGATAATAAAGTAGGTAGTCTTTTCTTTGGATTCTATTATAAAGATCAAGACCTATAGCAAGGAAGAACAATTAGCAAAGAATTGAATTGTCTTTTACCAACTGCTATCAGAAAGTATTTAATCTTTTACCTAATCTTTGCAAAATGGTGACTGAGTGCATCATCCTGATATGAATTACAGAATTCACTCAATACACAGTTTTATTTTGGTCTACTGTCCATCAATTTGTTGTAGCCTAAAATGGGTTCATTTACCAATCATTTCTTTCCAGCGATTAACTCAGTTAACACCTGTACCTAAATTTTGTTGCTGGAAATTATTTCTACAGACTCAGTTGTGGTTCTTTTTTCACATTTTTCCCTGGGCCTGGAAATACTGAATCTAATCCATTTATGCTTGCTTTCCATGATTCTGTGATCAGCAAGTATCCTTGAGCCGACTCTGCTCTTAAGAATTGCCTCAGTGTCTGAATAAGTTTCCTTGAAATTAATTCATAAGTATCATCCTCTGTATAGTGAAGAATCATTCCTATAGCAGTTATAAGAAGGACCCGGGTAAGAAGTCAAAAGCAACACAAGCATCATTTAAAGAATAATTATGTGTTGAATAGACTGTTACTGACATCAGGCAATAATGAAAAGATCTTCATGACTTTAACTATGAGAGCAGGTGCCTACCATTCTTCCTTTGGCATCTGACATAACCTGGCTAAGAATGGCAGCTGAATAGCAGATATGCTGAGAAAGACTATATAGTATACTAAAGGAACTCAAGAAACCCAAGGGAAGTAGAAGCCAAGAGGCAGATATATTTTAGATCACAGTGAATCCTCTCTGAGCAATCCTACTCAATGCTGGCTTGCTCCTGTGAGATTTGATCTTTAGAATTGTGACTCCTTTGATCTTTATTCAGCTCATTTTGATGTATATTATCTGGGAGAATATTGACTGAGCTCAATAGCTGTTTAAATTCACGACTGTAGTTTATCATTCATACTATATCAGCAGTGAAGCCTCCAGGGACACTAGATGCTTTCTCAAGAGGGAACCAAGCCGTTGATATTTGCTCAAGTTTTGAAAGAGTACAACCGGAATGCCAAGGGCCAGAGATTGTGGAAGGTCTTTGAGGACAAGAGCCCTGGTTTTGTAAGTTTTGTTCCAATTCATTATGTAGAATTGCAGCATTCTTGTGACATCACCATTTTGCAAGAATAAGTACATCAATGGTACCACTTCTTCTAAGGTGTTTTGCTGAGTTTCCACATTCTGGGGTGAAGTCCAGCATTCTTAGTGTGGCTTATAGGGTCTTCAGTTAACACCACACACACACACACACACACACACACACACACACACACACACACACACACACACACTTACTTCAACTGAGAAAAATCTCCAAATCTAGTCTCTACCCACTCCTTGTACTCCTCTCTTCCCTAAGCCTCTAAGGGCATTCCCTGACACCATTTGCACCTGTAATTTAAGGTTTCATTTGTCACTTAATCTGATGCACATACATATGGAATGCATGTGTACACATGGACAAGAACTTCTGCCAACCAGACATTGTTTAACATTTATCTTCCCTACCAAACTGTAAGCTCCTTAAAGCAGACGCTACAATTCTCTTATTCATTGGTGCATCCCTCTTACTTATCATTGTGCCAGGAAAATAATTGCTCAGTGAAGTAACAAATGAATACATAAAGTGTGTCTATGGTATTGATAGTGTTCATAGTAATTTTCCTGATAGTTCTATTATGAGACATTTCTCTTCCTTAGTTAAAAATAGTATCACTAACATTATGAAAAAAAGATCAAGTTTATAAACATCAGTTAGTTTTCAACAGTCGATGATCGTAGTAGGCCTGAAAAGAATGTAGGTTCTAGAATTTTTAGAAAAATCTGAAGCCTTATCAGTAGTAAATATTTTTTTACTCTTTGTATGTTTGTTGGCAAGAATTGGTGTACATTTTAAGTCTGAGAGACATAGCAATATGCAAAGTATATCCTGGGCATCTGAAGATTTAACCGTTGCCATTTCAGGGAGTCAGTCTAGGGTCTGTAGTATTTCACAATTTTTCTGAGGCACAAAAATTAATCACTTGATCTATGCATCTGGCCTATGGAAATGAAAATTTTTTCTGCTCATTATTTAATATAGTAGTTCTTAAGAAGTAATTAATAGTAATTTATTTGTGTTTTTTATTTGTGCAGCAATACTCCATAAATGAATAATAAACTTAGGAAAAATTGAAAAGGCAATGCATTTATGGTATGATAATAAGTACAGAAAATAATTCATGGGGAATCCAAAATCATGTAAAATCATTGTTATTTTCTCTACTTGAGGAGTTTTAGGTGTCCTTCATGAAAATCAGGGGTCTGTCCTACACATTTGGCATTTTAGCCTGTTACACCTGTCATCCCAGTATAGAAGAGAATCATTGCTGTGATTATATTGCAGTATGTCAGAAATTTTTTCTGTGCTTGAAAAAGTATATTTAACTAGCTATTGACTAGAAATAGCGATGACAACCAAGTATTGTTTTTGTGAAGGACCAGAAAGCATTTTAAACACTCTGGTAAAATATGGACCAATGTGACCATTTTTTTTCTTGCTTATTTATTTCTTTTTAATGATGTGTTTTTCTTTTCAATTAAAAATCAGTTCAATTCAATCCCAAGTCAATTCAATTCAAAATCAATTAAAATTTACTTTATTGAAGGAATATTGCATTTCCATAATTAAGTAGTTTAAGGTATATACGATAGTTAATTTATATCTGTATATAATATAGCAGGCTTCCCACTATTACCTTTTATCCTTCATACAATGAATTTTCCCTACCCATTAGCCTTCCTCCCCACCTATCTCTTCTTGCACACTCTGATATGATTGTTTTAAAGCAACTTGATCATTTTAATTTGACTAGACTGGGAGTGGACTGGAATGAATGTTTTGGTATATCATTATGCAGTTTTTTTCTGGGTGGGGGCCTTTTCCCTTCTCTGACTCTTCTTTCACTGCTCCCCTTGGAATTGGAACTTGAAACATCAGACTTTTTCCAGAGGGTCAGTCCTGTGACTGTGGAAATCCAGACACTCATTGTTCATACAAGAAAGTAAGAATTGAAGATGGCACCACCCATGGAGGTTTCTTCATCATGAAAAGAGACAATGGTCTTGCCATTGGGAATTCAAGGGCAAGACCAGGTACATGGACATATGATCTGTGCAGTCACACAAGACCCTCCACTCATAGAGGCAATGCTTGGTTTAATGCTCTCCTGTTGATTCTCAATTTCATCTTTGAACTTGTGTTTTCTAAGTTATGTCCAATGGGTCAATGGAGCATGATCTTGAGCAAAGGAAAGACACATAATATTACTGCTGTCATTTGCATACAGACATCATGTGATGCCTCAAATACAGAATTTTGTGTGGGAAGAGGTAAAGACTTCCAAGAGACTTAACTTGAGCATAGAACTTGCTTCTTCTAATGCAGAAACAAAGCAGTGGCTTCCTAAGAACCACAAAAAAATAAGGAAGGAATCTATCAAATCCTTTCTCACTCATTACTTTCTTCTAAGAGTCATCCACTTGTGCTGAAGATGATGACATAGAAGCAAAGAGGAATATAGGGCAACTCATAGTTCTTTATTTACTTGTAAGTCCAAAGAAGTTTTGGTAGAATATACATGAATCAAGAGGGGGGGTAAAAATTATTGGGTTAGTTTTGTGCAATATTTCCATTATTACATGATAAAAACAAAATGCATATACATGCATGAACTAGAAAGAACAAATTGTGTCATGTCAGTGATTCTGCGTTTGAGTTCAATTCTCTTTTTATTAAACCGGCATTGAACAATATACAGATGAATGGTGAAATTCATGCTAATAATTTAATTATTTGATTTTATTCTTAAAAAGTCACTAAAGAGCAAATTAAAATATTAAGATACATTGAGAGAAAGAAATAGGAAAAAAAAAGTTGTTTTTTTTTAATATTTAAGGGCACATTTTTTTCTTGCTTTTTAAAGCCAGGGACCCCACATTTTCATTTTTCACTGAATTCTGCAAATATACAGCCAGTCTTGTTATTGGGTCTCTCTGCTGATGACCACGAGGACACCTGGAGCCTCTGATCCCCAAGTCCCACCCAGGTCCTCTCCCTAGCGACAAAGGGTCTGAGGGTGCTTGGATTTGCTAAACCTATGTAGATGGGGGAGGGAGAATTTAGTCTTCAATCAAGGAGTCCAGGTGTATCCAGGGCAGAGATTTAAACATTTTTTCGAATGCTCTGCTATTTAGCAAGTAGGCTACAAGTCATTACTCTGAAGCTTTGCATGAAATTGCTGACACCTTGGAAACTGCTTAATGATACATAAAATTCTATTTTTTCTGTGTGGAATGCCACTGGGCAAGTGGGTATTACTTATAGATGTATAAATATTGTGCATATTAGCATGAAGACTCACTTACAAGTCAATAAGCTTTCTGAACTGTACAAGAACAAAAGAGAAAAAAATTGCAGAGAAACGAATAATTTCATAGGATTTTGTTCGATTATTTCTTAACCTTGGTAAAGCAAACCATTTCTATAAAAGGGTGATTTTAATTTTATTTTGAAGGTAATGCAAAGGCAATGTTAAATTAATTTTCCATTTTACCATTTAGCCTTGAAAAAAAGACGGTTGCTTTCATTTTAGAATCCTGAGTGGAACAACAGAAGATTTTTGAAACATGGCAAAGCTAGTGCTCATTGTTGCCTCTTAAATCCTTCTTTTCCACTTTGTTCTGATTTACCTTTACTTTTTTTTTTTTCCTGCAACAGCCCTAGCATATTTGCAAGGCCATTAATAAGGACAAATGTACCATCTTTAATTCTTACTTTCTACTATTAGCGATGAATGTGTGACTTGACACAATCATGGGACTAACCCTCTGGAAAAAGTCTGATGTTTCAAGTTCCTATTCAAGAAGTTAGAATATTTTTGTTCTTGGTGTTGTTCTCTTTATTTTGATACACAATCATATGTATACGTGGCTTATGGAAATTCATACATGGGAGTTTGGGGGTCTCAGAAAATTGGATATTTATGTAGCTTGTGAACATAATAAATCAACTTCTTGGTGAGTGGAGTTTAATTTATGAAGCTATCATCAAGATTAGATAAGATAATGCAGCAGAGTTGAGTATGTGGTGCATGTGAACATTCCATGACTATTTTTCCTTCTCTTCTTTCCTTCATATTGAATTTTGTATACATTTGAAGCGAACTGAATTAGAAAATTCTTAACCATATGTAAACATTTCAAGTACTAGTATTTCCACAATAAAATGTGTAACTCCTCCTTCTCACTCTGCTCCCACACTTTTAGGTCTATTCCTGAGAGTATCTTTCTTAAAATTTTCCTAGTCTGCGGAAGGATCTAGCTAGCTAGCTAGCTACTCACTGTATATAATCACAAATGAGTCATGTTTACATGCTGATATGTAATTTATGTTCAATATCTCTATACAGTAGTCTACATTCCACAGTTTCTATTCTTTTCAGTAGTTCCATGTTATCCCATGTTTGGATGCTACCTACTATTTTAAAGTGCCTTTGGCGTTCTTTCTAGTTGTTCATTATTCTAAACAGTCATCAGTGAGAATTACTATGTGTAATACTATGTGTAATTATAAGAATACATCTGGCTATATCCTACTCATGTAGAGTCTAGACCTTCAAGTACAGCTGTTGGGTTGAAGGGCAAATCTATCCATACTTTGAATCTTTTCTATGTGCCCTGGTTCAACTCCAGTGCCATTATTGATCTCCCTATCTCCCTCAACAAAAAAGCTGATCTAGATAATCTATAATAATAATTTCATGCAATAATAATAAAAATCTTGTTATCTCTTAATAGGGTTGCTGTGAAGAACAAATGTTGGTGAAAAGACTGCTAACTTTAACATATTTATATACAATTTGGCATGATTTGTATTACAGTAAGTTAGGATGTGTAGTAATAAACTTGGCCACTTATAATCAGGCAAAAGGCCTTTATCTTCCTAGGAGTTTGAAGGGACTGAACCATCAGGGGAGGCTTGGGGAAGGACTGGAGGAGTGTTTTTGAAAACATTCCACATGTGTAGACATCTACCCTGTGAGTGTTAATCTTATAAACTATAGACCGTCTCAAGGGTCCTTTTCATTGAAACCATGCTGGATCTTAAACATAAAATGACACGAATGAATCACTCCCCAGTGATATCCGCCAGAGCATTATGCAACTGGGTCACAAAAGGCGACACTCATGTTTTTCTCAAACTTAGTGAGCTTCCCTAAGTGGTTTTAGAAGCTCAAATTACAAATAGCTTCCTAATTGTCTTTGAAAACCACCTTCATATGAGTGTTGAGTTATTGCTGATTGAGTTTTATCCTTGAGTTTTACTGTGTCCTCAATGACAAGTCCTGGATCCAAGCAAAATACAGAGAAACTCTCTGAAAGCAAATGCACTCCTACTCCTAAGAAAACGCCATTATTCCCTTTCTACCATAGACTCAGGGAAACAATGTGTGCCTTTCATCCCTTCTTTCCCTAACAGTCCTCATTGTACCTGCCTTGTCAGTGAATGGGCTCTGCCGTGCAGGAAGTGACATGGCAGAGTGACTTTTAGAAGAGTCCTATTTTTGTTCAGTTGGGTAACACCAAGTATCTAACTCTATAACAAGAGGAAGGTTATGGTAACTCATGTCATTGTGAAGATGGCTCATTCATCCTTTGGTCAGTTTATCTGAACAAGCTTTTGCAACTGAAACGTTACAAATTTATATTGTGACTTCAAGTCAAATTTTTCTATGAAGACTTTTTGGGTGTGGGGGGTAATTGTAAAATACAGAGAATATGTCACCCCCTTTTCCCACAGACTATTTGGGACCTTTCTTAAATGAAACTAGCTAGCATGTGTTGAGTGCTTAGAATGTGCAAATTCTTCGTGAGCATTATCCCTGAGTGTTACAGTTCTGAAAAGTGGAGATTATTATGCCCATTTATAGAGGAGGAAGCCCCAAGAAGTTTAGAAACATTTTCAAGGTCATATAGTTAGGTCAGCCTCAAATATGTCAAAGTCTAAAACCCAGGCTTTTCTATTACACTAGGTCATCTCTCTCTCTCTCAACCTGTGCCTCACCCCTCCCACCCCCACCCTGGCCAAAAAAAAGTCTAGCTTTTATGTAGGATTTAAATATTTTGATACTTCAACTCTGCCTCAAAGCAAACATTTTCTTCACAAATCAGTGATTTTAGGGAGTCTTTTTTTTTCTTTTACTTCTGTAAATAATATGAAAATGTAGTGTACATGTTGGTTACCATAGCCAATGAAAATAATAAAGAAGTTTTTTACAAAACTTGAAGAATGTGTTTGCCATCACCTGACTCAATTCCTAGGCTAGGGGTACATGTAAAATTTACTTTGGGGTGATCTCTTAAGCAGGGGCACAGATCATTGGATGAACTGAACCTGGAGTGTCCAGGAAAAGCCTATGTGATTTCCAGTTGGCAGAGACCAAGGGCAGAGGAAACACAGAAGACAAAGAAAGCAGAGCAGGGGTCCAGCAGCAGAAGTTACAAAGGAGCAAGCCTCCTGGCTAAGGTGACTCGTTGAGCACCTATGTGTACAGTGGTCGAGGATGAGTTGCAGCTAGGATTCATTTCTCTAAGCCTGGTATTTCTAAGGTCTTAGCTTATTTTTTACCAATACCACTGTGTTTTCTTTTATTGTAAAACATGACCTGGCCTTCCTATCTCAGGTTTACTGCTCAATCCCTTAAAGCTCTGATTCTGCTTCTTTATTAAGAGTCATTTGGTGGTAATAGGCTAAAACGGCAGCAGGCATCATGTACAACCAAGCATTAGGAGATGTTCATGGACGGTTGCCTCCCAAGCCAGTCAGGATCCCATTTAAATCTGTTGTCCAGGCCAAGCTATGAGAGCCCTCTTTTCCCTTTGGAAGTTTCCCAGTTTGCTCAAAAATTTAGATGGTCACACTAATTATACCTAAGATGAATTTGCAGAACTTGAGGGGAGTTATGAGGAGTCGTCAGGTTCTGGAGACCAAGCCTCCAAATCTCAGGAACTTTAACAGCAGTGCTGACACCCTGACTCCCAGCTGCAGTCTCTCTTGAGGAGCTGCCCATGAAGAGTACAAACTAGAAACCCTTCTTCACTGCAGAAGCCCCTCTGAGTCATTGACTCTTGGCAGAACAGGCAGAATTTCTCCAGCCTGAAGGTTTACACTTGATTGGCCATGACTGGTTCTCAAAAGGCCTTGGATTTCACACTCCAGACAACAGGATGGTGGTGCTAGTTTTATGGATAACAGTACTGTCTTTCTCCCATTATGCCCCTTGGGACTGTTATTACTGCTTACTGTTCTAGATGCAAGACCTCTTGTCATTGAAGCCTTCTACCATCACCCCCATCTCTGTTCTCCCACTTCTCTATACACCCCCTCAAGTTCCTGTCCATAGGCTGACCTGTCTTATGGTGGTCAGTCAACTGAGGGCACACATCATTTGTCACAATCCTTTCTAATGCCTGCACCTCTCACCTGGAAGATGCTCAGCAATTACTTACTGATGGTGCCAATTTTATGAACAATCTATATCCCCACTCCCTGGTTTCAATGCTGATATAAAATGCCTACTGAATGGCATTTTCATTCTGCCCAAGGTTAACTGATGTTGTGCATCTCTCTCCCATCTCATGCTTTAGTATAAAGGGAACCAATGTGAAGATTTTTTGAAGTGTCAAAACACTCTGAAAGTTTCTAATACAAAAATATTTATTTAAAAAGTGTGTTTCTCTTCATTAGACAAAATATGTACATAACTTGTAAAAGAAAGGAAGATTTAAAAGAGATTTCTCTTCTTAATACTGCATGGTTGGTCATCTAGGCTAATTGCCACCGTGGAGTGCCCTGGGGGTCCTGAGGAGATGGGACCCAGGATAAATACTTACTTGTGAGTTCCTGGAGGCTAAGGTCTGATTGTCTAATTTGTCTCTGAAGTAACTGAAGTGTTACAGGTGCTTGGTGATCTTCTCCTTAATCAAGATGGTGGTAAGAAAGACCCATGTTTTCAGACATAGTATAGAGATTTTAGATGTGAGCTAGAAAATGGAGTTCAAAGTGCTAGAGAGGGCATTACAAACGGGTTCCTAAGGAAAACTCCGTAGTTTATCTTGGGATCGACTCTACCATAACTGTAACATCCAGGAAGGCCAGGGCCTGGACCAGAGACTAGTTTTGTTTTTTGGGAGGGGCGGGGCAGGGGGGCGTCAAGGCGAAGTTCGTATTTATGTTTGAGACACACAGATCCTTGAGCCTTGACATCCACTGGCCTTATTCCCTACCCAAATCTGACCTAAGAGGCTATTTTACACAGATGCCAGACTGCTCTTCCACACCATTTTGTTGACACACCATTATAGTGACCACTTTTCTTATTCTCTTTGCCGCATTACCTTTCCCACCTATGAAACACTTACTTCTCCTTCAAGGCTCAGCGCAGGCACTGTGTATGGCAGATGACCCCCAACAATTCCAGAGCCACACCTTGAGCTGAGGAGTTTATTTACATACTTCTGAACATTCCCATGTATTAAAATTGCAAGGATGAGGTCTTACATGTGACTATATACTCAGGGCTTTCCATCCTATCTTCTTTAGAAAGTTAAAGGCTAAATGTAGACATTTCCTTACTAGTGTATTTATTAGCAAGTAGGCTGAGGATTTTCAGAGGATGAAAAAGAAAAGTCAGCCTATGAGTTTATTTATTCCCCTCCCCAAATAATTTTCTAGAAGGATAATACCTCAGAGCCAAGATCAAAGATAATTATGCCTGCCTTAGACACCCCCAGGTTATTTTAAAATAAAACAAAATAGGATGATTAGAAAAGATTATGTTTGGAAATATAATTATTTCCTAACTTCTGAGCGCTTGTCTTGAGAGTGTTTCTTTGAACGCGTGCACTGACAAATATTCCATTAAAGGATAGACTTGTTTACAGCAAAAATGTTTCAGTGTAGCAAGGTTATCCACTTGACAGTTTCTTATGGAGTATTGTAATTATATAGTGTAGCTTAAAAAAATTCTGATTACAAAGAAAAAAAAAACTGGGTATGAATTCTAATTATTTCCCAAAGTTTCTATATTTAAAATGTGCAATATAATGAAATGAAACAAATGAACATACAAATCCCAATAAAAATAGCAGAACACAAGGATGTGAGTCTAGGGGGATAGAGGCAAGAGGGACAGGTGGCGGCAAAGGACACTGGACTCTGGTGGTGTGTGTGGTGTGAAAAAGAGACTGAAATGCAATGTCAATATTCTAAAATGGATATAGCATTATGAACAAAAGAAATAATAAACATTAAAAGATGTCCAATCTAATGTAAAGTTGACCAAAGTTAGGATGTCTAAATTTAATAATCTTACTGGTGAATCCTTGAGGAAAAAAAAAAGATTGATAAGATATAATTAGTAAAAAGTTTGAAAATAAATATTGCCTTATATTGCCTCGCTGAAATATAGCCAAATATACTTTATATATTTACACAGTTGAGCAGTTAGTGGCTAACTCCTGTTACTTGAAATACATCAGGCCATATTTCAGAAATTTAAAAAAGACAACTCACCATGGGAATAATTAGAACTGGCAAATTATCCAGAGACACTGCAAGGATGACTGGCTGTCATTAACCTATGAGTCCAAAGAGATATATTTTCAGCAATTAGGTCACTCTCCATGTTCTGTTAATGTTAGAAGGTCAAAATCTCAAAGCAAAAACATTCCAATAATTTGATAATACTCCAAAGAACTGTTTAGAGTACCTATTCATCTCGAACCATGTCAGCTACCTTCAAGGGTTCTGAAAAAAGAAAAGAGACAATGTAAGTTTCCCTAAAGGTTTGCTCTTAGATTGCCTTAAATGGTTGACAAAATTGAAAGGATGTGAAAAGATTCAAGTTCATTAGATAAATATTTTCTAAGGATCCAGGAACTCTGCTCAAGACACAGTAAGGCATTACGTAATTCCTCCTCTAAGTACCTTAAGAACTAATGGAAGATGTGATTTAAGTGTAAACGTTTAAGGAACTGTGAACACAATCCATTTATAGGTAGTGTTGTAGAAAATTAGGAGGTATCAACAGGAGGCTTTGGAAGAGAGAAAAGAGTAGATCTTCCTGCCTACCTGGGGCTGGTTTCCAGGTCATAAATGATGCAAGTGTAGACTGCAGGATTCGCTTTACTCTGGTCCTGATGAAAGCCCTGATATCAGAGGAAAACATCCCTGGCCTCAGCTGATAAGGTTGATTGAGTGATGCCAAATGGAACTTGTGCTTCCATTTTGATCCAGGGACCCCTTGCAATGACAAGAACCGGAGTCTTCAAAATTTTATTTGTTCTGGCAAATAGATCATACACTATTCTGCCAAAAATAGATTAATGGAAGGATCACTAAGCATGTAGTATGGAAGAATTAAGTTGAAAATGAGATTTTTTTTAATCACCAAGGTTGAGAGAGAACTATGAAGCAACCCTGATTTCAATAACATGCCACCTTGGAAAACAAGTCTAAAATTCAGAGGGATCAAGATGCAGTGAAATTCCTGGGTCTACTTAACTTCTGACCAGGCAAAGAAAATTCAGGAGAAATTATCTACATTTTAAGTTTTCTATTTGAGGTATTCTAAAGCAAAGGCATGAATTCAAGTATTCAATCTTTACAAATAAAAGCAAAGTTAAAAGGGTTTTAAACATTTGCCTTTTTCGTCTATTATGAAATTTATTGATTTAAATGCCTACATTTAAAAAATTAAAAATCTTGACTGCATTTTGAAGTGTACTAAGTTGTAGCTCACATGCATAAAGATAGTCTGGGTATGACAGAAATCTGTTTCTCCCAGCATCAATTTTCCCCTTTATAAAATTATATTACTACTCTCTTATCCTCATTGGTTCTTTGGGACTATTAATCAAAGAGCACCAACTCTTCTTCCCCAAGCCAAACTGATGAGAAAGTACTCAAGACCTGGTCCATCAGAATATCCCATTCTACTGGTGATATTCAACAGTCAATTGAATCCTTCACTGGATAGATAAATTCTGAGAAAAGAAGCTTTCTCTTTTCTTCAGAGGTCATTGAAGTGTGAGAATACAATCCTGAGGCTGTCAACTTCCTTATCTCCAGTTGCAGAAGGATGCTCATCAGATGTAGGAAAGAACAAGATCAAAATCAAGGGAAAGAGAAAAAAGAAGAGGCAGGATATAAAGAGTAAAGACAGTGAGTGTAAGAAGCATGCACACATGAGGGGAAAAGGCTGGTGACAGTTTTTGAGTCTCTCTCTTGTGGTCTCTGAGATCAGCTTTATCCCTGAATTTCTCAATCATGTGAACCAATTATTTACTTTCTCTTTCCATCTATAGCAGAAAGAATCCAGTCTTATACATAAGATTAAAACATTATGTCTTCAATTCTATTCCTATTAAAGAGACAATAGAAACCATCCATCCATCCATCCATCCATCCATCCATCCATCCATCTATCCATCCACTCATTCACTCATTCATCCATTTATGCAATGAATAGCTAATGAAAATGTGTTTTGTTTTAAAATCTGTGCAGAATATTTTGGGTACAGAGATGACTAAGTGTTGATTCCGAACTCAGGAAGTTTCTAATCTAGAGGAAGAGATAGGAAATTGAATTATTCATTATAAAATGAGAGATCAAAAAATATTGATCTATGTACACCCATAGACAATTCATGATCATCTGCCTAGGAAGTCTGAGAAAGTTGGGCAATGAAATAATTAGCAGGTATATATGGGCAAAGAATGGTTTGAAGAAGATGAAATATGTGAACAAATGTGTAAGGCCCTGAAAATGCCTGCCTGGTACTCCTGGGAACCATGAGGATCACTATGGCAGAAGATGAGTATGGTAGAGAAAATGGAGAAATAGAGGCTGGGTTATTGATATGCTGAGCTAAGAATTTTGAACAATTCTTAAGATAGTGAAAGTTAGTAAGTTTTCTTTCCCCCCTTCGCATGTTGTTTATCTTGTTTTAGGTGAAGAAGAGCATAATACAGATTTTTAAGGAATTTAACTCTGGTGTCTATATAAAGTATGAACCAGAGTCGTGGGAGAGAGAGTTAGAGGGACAATAGTTAACGGTGAATGGTGTGATATTCAGAGACAGTGTTGTCTTCAAAAGACATCAAGGAGATTGACAGTATATGGTGCTGATCATGGGAATGGACAGAGTGGAGATTGACAGTAAGATAAGTAATTCGAATTTCCAGGACGATATTGAAGGCATCGCAGTGTCAGCTGAGGTCAGGATCATAAGGAAGAGCAGGTCTGGGGGAGAAGATAGACCTACTTCGGACATGTTCATCTATGGGAAGAGAAAGAAGAGGTGATGTTTAATAGGCAACTGTCAACCTGAGTATAGAACTTAGTGTCTTAGCAACCAGAGATACAGTTTCAAGATGTCTTGAAAATGCAAAGGGCAAGTAAAGCTCTGGAAGGATGGATGAGATTACCCAGAGGAGAGCGGTAAGACTGAGAGGAGAGGTGAATTAAGGATGAGGTCTCCCCAGGAACTATCAATATTTAAAGAGCAGGAAAAAGAGGAGGAACCGATAATGTGGAGTAAAGAAACAAGAACCAACACCCAACAGGTAACAAGGGCCCCTCTTATATTGCTGAATAAACACATGGATGAATCAGTAAGAAATTAGGACTGTACACATCAGGAGAGGGAAGAATTTTAAAAATAGAGAACGGCTTGTCCCTCTCTGAATTTAAAAATGAAATGGAAGAAAAAAAAATCACAAATGATTAAAATTGATCTGCTGCTATTTCAATGTTTCCTCCCTTTTTAAATCTATGAAGTCTAATGATTCTACACCCTGTAGAATTAGTCCTAATATTTGCTGAAGTGAAAAGAATCAGAACATGCTCAGGATATTCAAGGAAGTAGCTCATTAAGAAGAGCACAATAGTTTTTGCTCTGAGAAATAGCCTTACTGGGTTATTGTGGACTTGCAGCGTTTGCTGTTTCCTCATCAGCATTCATGTCAGGTATTCCCCACTGAGTCAATGTATAGGGGAGAACATGAGGCAAGCCTGAAGGTTAGTAACCGGTAGGGTGACCAAGGTACACACCCACCACCGTGGGTTCTGGATGTCAGGCTTCTTGATTCTAAGAATCCCCTCTGTACATTGATGGAATAGCTGACATTTTCTTCATGCTAATGGCTGTAAATTGGAGACAACTGGGAGAAAAAAGGTTCATAGAAAAAGGGAAAGAAATCTTTTTTGCAGAATCCTTTATAAATGGTGACAATTGCATCTTGATAATTATTCATTTAGTTTTAGAGGTTTCAGGAGTTCAAACTAGGGAGCATGATTCATAAAATCTAAATAGTCACAGGTAAAGTCATATCTGTGACAGGAGCAGGAGGCTGCCACGGTGCAATTAGAGATTTCTGGATCACAGGGCAGAGAAGGTGAAACTAATTAAAATGGCTGCAATGTCAGGCCATGGCCTTGCTCAGAAGACTTTAAAATGTTCCTGAAATTGCAGTTAACACATAGGAATGATTAACTCAGATGGTGTTCCACTCGTTCAAGTAAAGTTGACAATAGGTCACACATTATAGATGCTGGGCATGAAAACTTAGAAAAACTTGCAAGCTAATATCCGCATTGGCAGAACAGAAAAATCACCTGATACGTCTTTTCCAAATAGGGTACACAGTTACAGAACCTACCACATGCCCTGCACTGTTTCAAGTGCTTTAGTTATTCAATGAATTCTTATAACTCTTATCTTCCTTTTGCAGGACATTAAAATAGAAGAAATCAGGGACTTGTTGAAGGTCATACAGCCAGCAAGTGGCATAACCTGGCACTCAAATCTAGTCTCTCTAGTTCCAGCAGCTGAATGCTGAGAACCATAAGGAGAGTATACATTATTTTCTATTTAAAAAGTATCCTATAGGAAAAAAATGCTTTGTAAACTGGAAATGCCATGATCATCAAAGAAAACATGGAGAAGACAAGGAGAGGAGGGAAACATACCAAGATAAGAAAGAGAAAGTAAAAGACAGAAGAACTAGGAGAGAATGACAAGGAGAAAGAGAAAGTGGATCAAATGAAAAGGACCTAGAAAGGTGGGCCTCCCATGTATTAGCTACATCAAGGTAACTGTCCTAGCCTGGCTCCATACTTATTGTCTAGTTGGTATCCAATGGCGATTGTCCAACACACCCCCTCGCTCTGCCTAGGATGGCACTCTTGATCCCAATTTTGTGTCTTCTGTTATCTGCTGCCCTGAATGTGTTCTCCCCTCTCTCAGAGTCCCTCCACACACTCCCAACTTCTTCCTCCTTCAAAGTCCCCCTCATCTAAACCTTTGATGACTACTCCAGGTTTCAGTGACTTCAGGACCACATTGAGAACCACAGAATTTCAGATTTTGACTACTCTAGGCATTCCCTGGTTCAAATGGCTCATTTTACTAAGAAGGGAAACTGAGATCCAGAGAAGAGAGTTTACCCATGGCTACTAGCTAGAGGTGACAGTGCTGGAAGCCATTTACATTCTCATTCCATGTCACATAACTGCTTGCATCATATAAGATGACTTCGTGGGTCTTCCCTCCCTAATAGACCAGCACACTCAAGAGCCAGCATCAGGTTTCCCTTCACTTCTGTGTCTTCTGCTTTGTGTAGTATGGTTTTGTTCAGTAATAGGTGCTCAAGAAATCATTAACTGATTCAGAACTAATGACTTTTCTCTTTGGATACCAAAAAACTGTTTAGAAACATCAAGGAAAGTTACCAAGAGGTTGTAAGCTCTGCTTTGATGCAGATTAAATATTTTCTGTAGCATTTATTATAACGCATACATATTAGAGATTATCTTCAATTAAAAAATAAATGCTTCTTTTAATAATAATCTAAACTAATGACTCTTCATTAGCCCTGTTTGTGTTCTGTTATGGAAACAGAACACTTGTCTCTCTCCCAGGGCAGTAGGAAATTTACCTTGTGACAAAACATATGAATTTTTTTTTTCTCAAGTTTCTCCACAAATGGTAACTAGAGCAAAGGAACATTTTAACCCATACCAACGCAGGGCTCATTAAACACTTGCAGGCAGTGGATCAAGATTAATGTGTGGGTATATTCACTGGACAAAGTGTGTGGAAGGATCTTATTTATTAAACATCACAAGGGGATGAATTGGTTCATTACCTCTAATTGGAACATCCCCAATTGACCACATTATTACGGTCAAATATGACAACAGATATGAACCTTGGGTGAATATCATTTTATACTACACATTTATCCATTATTGCAATAGTAGTATTTATAACAAATAATAATCACATTCTTAAAAGTATTACTAAGAGTGTTGTGAAGTCAGAAATCATCAGAAGAGGGAGGAGAGTGAGTGACATCACATTGACGTGAAGAGACAAGAGAAAGTTCTGTAGTGGTAATAGAAGCACATATGCTGACAGCTTTCCAAAAGGGAGGCAGAAGTAAAGGAAAACAGAATAGTCCAAAAGGGATTCAGTCATCATAAGGCCCTGCTCGGTGTTGTACCACCACGACCATGCTTAGTCCTCAGCAGCCACCACTGCTGTAGGTCTTTTCAACCCTATTTTCCAAGTGAAAATACAAATATTTCAAGAGGCAAAATTATCTAAGCTTCTAAGTAATGAGCCTGGTTTTTCAAACCCAAATTTTCTGACTTTGAATATCACGATAGATTTTATCGGCTTCCTATTTATCATCCATTGCCACTCTTCGTTGTCTCAGGACAGAGTTCTGAGCAGTTTGGAGAGTCAGTGGTACTTCCCACAGCCCCAGGCAATCAGTCTTGACCAGTCTAGTCACTTCCTGGCAGTGATGGATTTTAGGGTGGACAACGAGCCCAAACTGGTCAATGAAACATGAAGAGCAGTCTGTTCCAGAGGCTACTGGGAAGATCATTCTTACCCTTAAAAATGACCCACAGAGAGACACACTCTTTGGCTACTGTTATCACCTATAATCAAGAGGGACATAATTGACCACCCAATGCGAAGAGGGACAAAAGATAGAAAGTGCTTCAATTGCTGAATTCTTCTTGAATAGTTTTTGCTTCTGCCTTCTTGTTAACGTTTTTCAAAAAACTAAAATAATATTTTCTGTTTTCTTGAGTTACTGTTTACTTTGAAACCATCTTCCCAGATACAAATGCCATGTCCTTTCAACAAACTGGAATTGAAGTAGAGACAAAACTTTGAGTCTGAAAGAGTCAGTAGATGAGCTGAAATTGTCCAAGAGAGGAAGACAGTATCTCTAAGAAAATAGCAAAGGGCAGTCATACAGGGACGTGATGAATACGTTTACATTGACTATGCCAGGCTAGGGGCTTAGTGCCAACCACATGTTCCACCTGTACTGACACCTTTCCTCTGAGAAGCTTCAGCACCTTAGGGCAGGAGGGAGCCTTTTGTTTGGGGAGGTTCAGCTGAATGTATCCTCTTTGGTCCCTTGTTCTCCTCACAGAAAGTAGCAGCCTTTTGGAGTGGATCCAACCTTGCAGAAAGGAGTACAAACCGGCCAAGCTGGAAGCACATCTTGCTCTCCCTTCCTCCCTGCACATCCATGGTCTCTGTGCGTTGCCCAGATCACAGTGTAAATAAAATTGCCATTATTGAAAAATGGCTCCTTGAAAATCAGTCTCATGAATCTCTGGCTCTTGGCAAAACTGGTTCCAGTTTTTACAACTCTTTAAATAAAGTAGGCTCTCCCAGGTACATCTACATTGTCGCTCTGGGCATAGTCACGGGGAGAAAAAGAAACTGTTAGTGTTGTCTCATGCGATGGACTCTTCTGGCTGTAGGACAACGAATTTCTAGGAAATAAGAATATATCCGAACATAAGAGGAGCAACAGAAAATAAAGGAATCCGCAAGAACAGTGTGGAATTCATGGAAAAGACTAGAGCTGACAGAGCCATTTAAGAGTGGGTGCAATTCCTGAGGCTGCCATTTTGTGATTTGTAACCTTTAGGCATGGGTTCAGACCCCTCACTTTCAACTTCCTCACAGGTTTGTTGGAGGCAACAGTGCCTATTCACAGGAAGGTTCTCAAATTTGGAGATATCATTAGCAAACTTCTGCAATGTCTTCACAATATTTACTGCCCCAGCCCTTGCAGTACATTATCTCAGTTAATCTCACATCTTTGCCCATTTTGCAGATGTGGAAGCTGAGGGCTAGAAAAGGTTGGATAATTTTCTGGAAGTCACAGTGAGATGAAAAGAAGGGTTGACTGGTGGGTTGTTGACTCTGCGATCAGCACTGAGCAGACCCTGGGGGTGCCACCTATCCCAGGGAGCCAGCCCGGCCTCACTCGATGGAGTAAGATCCATTATATCGTCACCTGCTCACTTGTTCCTGCCAGAATGTTTCCTGGTCCCAAACGAAAGGTGATGGTAGTAGGTAAACTTTTGCATCCAAATGTAAGTCTCCTTTGATTGTAAAGGGGTTTTGTCTTTCTGATGTGATCATCAGTTATTTTAAGAGCCAATGCTGAAGTTGCTAATAGGGGAAGCCACTGAGACAAAGACCTGTGTCAAAAACAAACATGTCCAACTAGAGGTCACCAGTGTGCTGGGATGGGTGTGGCTTTTCTACTTTGTGGGTGGCCCACACACCCTCTCTGCTACTTTATGGACTCAGCTCATCTTACTGCTTTCCTCCTGCCTCTGTCTCCAGTTAGTGACCGCTGTGGAAAAGCCTAGAGCCCTTTGATACCACCCCTTGCCCTTCCTCATCCTACCCTTGCACTGGATGAGTTGCAACAGCAGCCTTTGTGGTTGGTGACTCGGGCTGAATGATCCCCAGAGAAGTTAGAAGAGGATCTTCTCTTCCCAGCTCAGTGACGTAGCAGGAAGCAAGAAAATGAGGGTTAGTGTGATCTGCTGCTTATAAGCCCTTGACTCTCTCCCTCCCTGGGGACCCTGTAAATAAGGCAGGACTTCTTGACTGAGAGTGACCTGTGAAAAACCAGCCTGGAGAACAGGATGGGGTGTGGGTACTACTTAGAGATTCCCTTAACCATTGTGTGAGGGTTTAAGAGTCGTGGCCCCAGGAATCTCTTCCCTCTGAGCTATCCCAGCGGGTCCACAAGTCCACTTGGGATGGAGAGTCCCTTACTGAAGGCTAATCATGCCTTCATCAAAGGTTATGTGATGTACTGGTTCTGCAAAATCCTCTTTCTAACTGACCATACATTTACAATGAGTGATTTCTGGACACTGTCCTGAGCTGTGTCAAGCACTATTAACATCTTCAAGCTTAGTTCTGTATTGACATTTTCAATCATCTGAAACTTTTCTGTTTCACTTCACTCCTTCCAGATTGACACTTTTCACTTTATTCTCTAGTTTTCTCATCCTATCTCCTTCCCTTCCTTCCCTCCCTCCCTTCTTCTTTCCCTCCTTCCTTCCTTCCTCCTCCTTTTTCTTCTCTCCAACCCTCACCCCTTCTCCTTCTTTTCTCTCTTGCATTTTGTCTCTTCTACTGAGGCAGTTGTTGCTAGTTTCCATGGTTGTCACATTCGGTATTTAGGACAAGTTGATATTAGAATAGGGCTTCTTTGGGTCCTGGGCGTGACCATGAGTCCTAGTTTCTGCTGATGCATTCCTGTGTCAGCTACAGGACAGGGTGCTCTGAGTCCTCCACATAAGGCTGGTTCTTTGATAAATGGGTCTCAGAAATTATGACACATAGCTAGTGGTGGGACACATTGCACAATCCTGGTTAATACTGCTTTTTCTTGAAAACTTTTTTCAAACCCTCAGTCTCCAAACCAGGCTGGTTTAAAATAATCAATCGTCACCCTCCTACTGTGGGGGAAAAAGGCCTGCTCACTGCTTCCAGTAGCCATGAAGCAAAGCCATGAAAACATCCTGTGACCTGAGTTTGCAGGAATATTGTCAGCAGACAAAGAACTTCCTGCGTTTGAAACCCCTTCCCCTAATTTACACCCCTCTCTTCCCATGCTTGCTCTAACCTTCGTAAGTGTGCTCTAACCTACATAAGTGTGCTCTAACCTACATAAGTGTGCCCTAACCGGAAGCTTGTGCTCAGCCTTTGTGGGGGAAGGTTCCCTGCTGAGCCCGTGTGTAATAAATCTGCCTAAAATACTTCCAAAAGAGTGCTTGCTTGGTTTATTCCAGAGAGCCATAACATACAGCCACCTTTGAACTACTGTTGTCTTTACTTGTCACTTTCTCCAGATAAACAGTGAAATCCCGTGAGCAAAGGCTGGATTCTAGCTGTCTCTTTAGCTCTAGTGCCTTGCACATTGTCGGGCACATAAGTGCCCAGTAAAGTATTTGCTGGACTCACCAAATGAATGAGGTAGATCTGTGTACTTTCTTTGGAAAAGGTGAATTCAGATCTCTCTTCACTGTCTTCTCTTTGGGAGGAAATGTCTGGGCTGTATCAATACACAAATGACAAAAATGATGGGCAAAGCCCATGACAAAAATAAATGGTATAGAAAAATTAATTTAAAACACTGTAAGATACTTCACTTAGAAACTGTTAAAGGGATCAATGTCAAATAGGCCAAACAAACAAAAAAAACCAACAAGAAAACCAAAAAACAGTTTATTTTTAGCCAAGTGTTGGATAGACTATCTGTGTCCTTGTGGTAGATGTGAATTTCAAGATCATGTGGGTGATCAGTTCCATCATAAATGATGCCGTAAATGCTATAAAGTTGTGAAGGTGAAAAAGAAAATTGAAGCCCAAGTCAAAGAAACCTCCTAAAATGAATATAAACGTATGCTTAAACTTTGTTACCAGGGGGTTTTATCTCCTTACAAATCCTGCTTCCTTGCCCTGGGGGCTTCCTTTTCTTGGAGTCAGCTGATTTACATCTTTTTGGTTATTTACAAGCATTTTAAATCTCTGCTTCCTTCTAGCTCCTGACTTTGCCAGGACTCTTCCATAATCTCTGTCTGCAATAGACATCTCCAAAGGAGTTAGTTGCAGGGATCTCTCTTACAGATCACCAGCAAAAGCCCTGAGCCTCTTTGCAGATCTACCTATCTCTAACAAGCTGCCAGACAGAAGTGATTTTCTCAGCTTAATGGATAACCAGTTGTCTTTTGTCTAAAAGGAATCCTAGAATTTGCGGCAGAAAAATTCATAGGCTACTTTTAGGAGCTTTGAATAGATTGTCTGCAGTTAACAACATTTTTTCTTGGTTTCCTTTGGAGGAAAAGATCACACATTTAAACCTTCAAGAAAAGTTTGCTTTCTGATGTCAACTTGACGAAATCATGGTCTCGGTGGTATTGGTCTGTGAAAAGAAAGAGGCATCAGGGTGAGAGTTTCTAGTTTATTTCATCTCTTGAAAATAAAGAGCCGACAAATTAATTTAGTTTTAGAGTACAAGCAGTGGATTGCACGGCTACTTCCTTGAGCTAAACACACCTTGCCAATCACTCAGTTCTCTGGCAGTTAACAAAAAGGTTTTAAGATAGAACTCGGACTATTTAGCCTTCATTAATCATTCATACTGTTCAAACACATCATCCAGTAACTGAAGAGGAGTTAATGGTAGCTAAGCTTGAGTCTGTTGTCAAAAGTAGGTTTAACTTTCTATGAACTCACTGGACACAAAGAATGCTGCCTGCTTACTATTCCAAATGTCACCAGTTAGGAGCAAACGGATGACTACTAATGGTAATTAAATACCTCTTAAGCCATTTGTACCAATAACAAAGAGTTACTGTCAGAACTTGAATGAGGTCCATCTGCCCATTTTAAAAGAATGTTAACATTATATAAGTGGTAAAGCAGACAGCAACAACTAAATAAGTAGACAAACAAATAAATTTGGTGATAACATTTCTCTAGATTAACATTTGATTACTTTGGTCTTTCTCTTGGAAACAAGAGATTAGGGAAAATATTCTATAGCCTCTCATTGTTTTGATAAAGTACCATTTTGGCCCATGAAATAATTGGAAGGAGGTTTTTAGGAAAGGTTCTTCCATCCATATTCCCAAAACTGTGAAATTCTATTTGAATTTCTTTTTTCTTTCTAACTTGAAAATTTCCTGGATTCAGCTTCCACTATCAACTTTTTAATTGCATGTGTTCTCATCTCCTTAAGCAAAGTGGGCAAAAAAGAGGGTGGATTTTTCTGCATGCCTTCAGACCACAGTACCTCACGGTTGTCACTGCTTGCACAGGTGGATCGACAGACCAGGGTTTTTCTTCGGTGGGCTTATCTATTCAATTGCCCGAGGTCCCTGTAAGGGGCTGTTTGACTTCTCTTGGATGTCTACTGAGTTTCTTCTGCATCTTCATTTTTTTATTACGAGACAAAATATGAAAAGATAGTGCACGAAAGAGACAAAGGGTGAAGAATATCTAAATGCTTTTGAAAAGCACCTGAAATCTTAGAGCAGTCAGAATAAAAGTGAACAGATGATTCTGAGAGGGAGTTAAGGCATCCATCAGGCCTTTGGAAAGGCAGTTTCTTGTAAAGATATGGACTTCATTAAATCTGTCAAAGGGTCTTTAATAGCTCTTTTTTTGCCAAAAGGCAGAAGTACTTGTATATCTGGTGGCTCGAGTCTAGTGAGAAGAGAAAGTGGCAGATGAAGAAGAGGAGTAGCAAAAGCATGCATAGCAATTGTAGAGTGAAGGATGAATGAGCAGTGAGAACTTGGATCTTCAGCTTTACACTTATATAATGTTTAAAGCAGTACTTAAGCAAGGAATGACAAGCCAACATGTGAGAGATATAGAAATCAAAACTAAAAAAGAAAAGTGGGTATGTAAAATCTAAAGCAGCAGCATCTATCA
The DNA here is from genome assembly GCA_004363575.1 of Solenodon paradoxus. NCBI lineage: Eukaryota > Metazoa > Chordata > Mammalia > Eulipotyphla > Solenodontidae > Solenodon > Solenodon paradoxus. The sequence goes on along the minus strand of RJWH01000219.1, from coordinate 455,556 downwards.
ATTAGGTCTTTTTATGTTCAAAGCAACAGAACACCTAAATTATTTAAAACAATGGAAAATCTATTGGCTTACATAACTGGGAAGTCTAGGGCAGGCTTTAGGTTTGATTTGATCTAGCTCAATAATGTTCCCAAACACTCTGTCTCTTTGTATTCCCTTTTTTGCTCATGGTGTTAGTTTTATCCTGTCCAATTTCACCAGTTTCACACATGGTACAAGATGACTGCCAATGATTCTTTTGATTGCATTCTTTCTCATATAGGAGAGAGAGAGAGACAAAGAGAAGGAGACAGGAGGGGAGAGGAGAGAGAATTGAGGAAAGGGCAGAGAGGGAGAGAATATCTTTCTCCCAAATAAATAAAAGCCCTGGATTTCACTCTGATAGACCAGTTTAGGTTATGTTGGCAATGGAAATGAACTCAAATGGATTAACAATTTAGTGATCATATCCAGAACTAGGGGTAAGGGGTCAGTGACCCTTAAACCATAAAACAGTGGTGGTGGGAAGAGGAACAATGGAATAAGGCTGGTCACAACGTACATCATGACCCAAGCACATCCATTCGACATGGTTCCAGAGAAAATACTTTCCCTGCTAGGATTTACTCTGGAAAAATGTATGGTATATCTCAAAGTGTAATTCATGAACCAAAATTATAAGAATTGCTTAAATGATGATTTCTGGGCCCTTCCTATAGCTTCTGAATCAGAAACTCTGTTGAGTGTCAGGGACACAGGGAATTGGTATTTTTAGTAAACTTCTTGGGTGTTTTTATGCCCATTCAAGTATGGAAATTTCATAGAAACTTTCTAAAAGTCAGAAGATTGTTTTCTTGCTTTGTAAGAAAAGGTGGATAAATTTTCTTACATTACCATTGCCAACTGCCTTGAACAAAGTTACTGCCCGTGCTCACCAGCCCAATAATATCTCGTGTTATTATGGGCCTTACCTTAGTAAAATGTAAAAAACTTTCATTAAAGCTATATCTTGAAGGTATACATTTATTAAGCTTAGATATACATATAAAATGATTCAAGTACTGTATTTCACAGGGAAGGAATAAGTCTAGCTCTTAAGCATCACAGGCAAAAAATTATGCATTACTGTTTTCTCTTTTTAAAGAATGCTTTTGGAATTTATCACATATACTTAAACTTCATCTTGATTCACTTTGGAACCAGTGGCAAGTATGGCCATACTTATAAACATTAACTTAGAGAGATGGTTCTTCGCTACATTTAAAAAAGGGGGAAGCAATTTCTAATTTGACTTGCTTCCTTATATCAAGTAGAATTTTACTTTCTCCTGCTGAGAAAGATGAAAAGAAGAATGAGATTTTTGTCCTCTGACTGACCAGTGGCTTATAGGCACAGTTTTTCTTTATAAAATTGATACATTTGATAATTTTCCTCATGTAATAAGGAAAATTACCCTTATTATTATTCTATATTTTCCTGGTGGTGATGGTAAGTCTCAAAGCATGAAAGAACCTGAGTGAATTGTCCAATGAGTTAGTGTTTTAGGGACAAGATTTCTGTATTAATTATGTGTACAGATATTAAAAGTCATTAAAGATAATATTGTGCATCTAATATCAAATATATACTAGGGTACACAAAATTAATACAGAAATCTTATCCCTAAAACACTAACTCATTGGACAATTCACTCAGGTTCTTTCATGCCATTTTCAGTAGGTTGAAATTTAGCCATCCAAGGTCTAAAATCATCTCAGGTCTATTTGATTTGCTTTAAACTTTAATACCACAAGCCATTGGTTTCACCATCTGTAAATGAGTCTAAGGTATAAAATCCTGCTCTACTTGGAGGCAAGGATCAGGGACTGTATTTCATATTTTATAATCCATTTGTCAGAGTCAGATAACAAATTTTGATATATACTATTACTTAACTCCCAAATAACTGAGAAGTGGGAGGAAATAATTGAAGACCTAAAATTTCCCCTGAATTACAATTTTTACCATGTCTCTCCCTACTCAGAAGCCACAGTGACAACCAACTGCTAGGAAGCATCTCTTTTTAACTCTCAAGCTGTTCTATAATACTTCTACATCCTATATTTCTAATGTTAATTTTTGCATCTTCCCAACAACAAAAGTTCACTCTGGAGCATTCCAATGTCACATGATACCCAGTTTATTATTCTCAATCATAGTTTCACATAAGTGGGTTTGATTTTCCCAACCAGATTATTTGCATTTAACACACAGGGCCACATCTTACATGTCTTCTAAGCTTTCCAGGGCATTAATTGCTGTGCTAAGTGGGCACTAAATGGTAAGACCCTCGGGATATGGGCTTTCTTAATAGTTAGGGGTCTCAATAAATATTTGTTGATCTTGTTTCTTGATTGCAGTATTGTAATAAATGTTTGAGTGAATCTATGATTGAAAAGAAAAATGGAGTGATTATTACTATTAGTGATGTATTACTACTATCTAACTTTCTGTTAGAAAGTCACTCCAGCAGAAATTTTGTCTTATTTCTACAAAGGAAGTAACATGATGTTGTCTGTAACAGGGATTGACTGACATTGAAATGAAAAATACATGAGTCTTCTAATAGCTTCCCTGAGGCAACTTTTTGCTATAGACCCAACTGTCTGACTCTCCTATCTCAATGGTGTTTATGGTATATTATTTATAGCTAATGAGAAAAAGGCATCTCTGGACAGAGAGCTCTAGATACATTTTAGAGCAATAAATTGTGATTAATAATCACAGACTTAAAATTCCAAACCTCATTATGTCAAAGATTTGATTTATAAATACTTTTACCCCAATATCAAAAATTGTATTATGTTAATGTGTTATAAAATGGTAAAACAATGATTATACAATTGGATTCTTTTGCAATCTTTTGAACTACAGCATAAGACTATATTAGAGTCATTTCCAACTCATTTATTTAAGTGATTTCAAGGGATAAAATTGAAGAAGACTGAACATGGATGACACTGAAATACAACAGATAGGCAGGTGTAGAAACATATTTTATAATATTATTGATGATCATGGGAAAGATATACTCTTGGCAGTACATTTCAACCACAGAAGTAGTAAAATATCAGAATTTTGGAGATGTGGAAGTATGTGACTCTCTCTCCTGAATTCATGCAAGAATATTGATCTACCTTCTTATTAAAAACAGCTGCTTAGAAGAAAATTACAGTATGAAATTAAATCCTGGGATACAAGTACATAGATTACTTTTTTGATTAACTAAAGTTTATTTTGTTTAAGAGTCATGCCCAGTGGGTCAATACTAGAATGGGGCTGTATAGCACTATTTCTAGGTAGAAGGAATACTGGGGCTCTGGTCTTAATCAACTACTTAATGCCATCCAACATATAGGTCTCTTATTTCCATGCCTTTGCATGTCTTGACTTATTACTGAAAACACTCTTCCCTGCCTGTCTCATCTTAGTAACTTCCATGTATCCATTAAACCCTGATTAGCCTCTACACGTTCACAACACACACACACACACACACAAACCCCTGCACACATGCACACATATTCATGTTCCTTGTCTAGGAACCCTTCCTCTCAGAGTTCTCACAGTACTCTGGACTTAACCTCTGTCATTGCAAGAGAAGTTTGTATGTTACCTGTCACCTTCTTTCATTTTTTCCACACTGGCTTCTTGAAAAGAGATACTGAATCAACACTTGATGTCAGCCTCTAACGTAGTGCCTGCCATTCAGCTGAAGTTCTGTATATTAAAAGTCAGTACAATTTTATTCAAGATGCTTCAGAATTACTGAATAAACAAATGCAGTTTTATCAGTAGGTGATTAACTCTTTAAGGCTGAGAAATATATTTGACTTGCTCATTAAGCCTCAATGACTAAGGCAATCTTTTGACCACTCAAGTATTAAAAGAAGTGCTTGCTGTGGGAATTGAACTGTGACAGTCAGTATAATCAATAACCATAATAAGGTCCTATATTTTCAAACGAGTAGAAACTAGAGGAGAGGGGAGTTGGTTTTCTCAACAAATGAAATTTAATTTTTAATTTCAATTATAATCAGTCAGTGCTTCTAGAGCAGAGATTCCAGAATGAGTGAGAAAATGAGACTTGTCTGAGGGCCTCTTGTGAACACTGCTCTACTCTTTCCAGCTCAGCATCTCAGCTCCAGCATATTAGAATGGGGCGGGGCTTTCATATTTTTCTCAGGTGATTTTCTTATGACTTGAGAGGTTTGGGATACTATTCATAGGACTTGAAAGCAGTTTTACCAAAGCATTTTGACAGCCACATTTTATACTCAAAATTAAGATTTTTGCTTTTTCCTCAGATTATACAAAGTACATACTTTCTTAGTGCACCAGAATGATTCTAAATGCTGAAAAATTCCAACTTAGTGGAAATCTGAAAGAATCAGGACACATTTGTGAGCCACATTTTCTGATCTGAGCAGCCTGGGTCTATCCAAATTAAATTTAAACAAACTCAATGACAGTAAAAATGTAAAAGCTTCATATTCTAGTCTGTTTGCTCAGCACTTTGTACATAATCACAAGTTCAATGACGGTCCTCAGCAGCGAAAAATGATTCTGTTTGTGTCAACAGGAACTACAAAATGCTCTCTCACTCCTTTTTGCAGTTCATTATAGGATTGTTTTTCAGAAAGAAAATTTGTCCACCACTTGATTGGCCTGCATGACTTTCTTGATACTTCAGGTCTATATTTACCTGGCTTAGAAAAATGTGTTAACAAGTTAAAAACAAAGCATAACATAACCAAATATAACATAACCAAGTGAACACTTGAGCCTCTCAACTGTCTCTCCCCAAGATTTCTCTTTAGAAATCACTTTGAAGATGTAAGGGTCAAGGAGGAAGGTGAAAATGGCTCTTTTACCAAAAATTTGACGGTTCTTACAAACCGTTTATATTCCCCAGGTGATGCTTTAGCTTTCTGCCTTGTACACCAAACATGCATCCATGGATTTAACAGCTACCGTAAAGCAAATTAAGAAGAACAAAGAACATTAACCTTCCGGTGCCGAGGAGCAGGAAGCTGCAGACACACACAAAAGACACAGAATAAACAAGGAAGAACTGACTGGCTAATGAACAGGACAGGAAACCAAACCAGAAAAACAAACAGGCAGAGAAAGCAACTGGTGATCAAACAAAGGAGGGGAGTGACTGCAGAACCCAGGAGTCTAGCCCTCACCTGGGGCCCACCTGCTGAACAGGTGGAGGGAAGTGGCTGGGGATGAAACCTTTTGTGGGTTCCAGCTCCCTCTCCTCCACACCCTGAAACAGGTACAGTGGTGGAGTAACCAGGAGAGCTGCATCTGTGGTTCTGTGTGTGTTTCCCCTGGTGGAGAGCCATAAATACTTTATTAAGAAGAACCCATAGACAAAACGGTCATTACAGCAAACAAATAGCAGGAAGGATGGACTGAAATTTACCAAAGCTAGAATGCTCACTGATGAACTGAAGCTTGGGCTTGAAGTGTAACTAGATTCAAGTATAGCCATATTAGAGGCAGGGATGACAGTAAGAGTGATTACAAACAAGTATTTGTAATTTGTTTAAATATAAAAATCCTTTCTTCAGGAGACTCCAGTGCAAATGGACACACACATAAAAATGCAACTAACATTTATTAAGCACCTATTTTGAGAATGGAGCTGTGCTCTAGTTTTCTATAGAGCTAGTAAAATAGATGTACATGTGAGATATATTTTATTAGACAGTCAAACTTACTGTGGTGATGTATGTGTACCTGGTTTTTATGAACATTTTCTTTCCAAATGCTCACTTGAAGTCTGTTGGGGCGGGGGGAGGTGTAGGTGGGGAATTGCTGAAGAATATTAAAAAAGATTGATTCTTTTGAAAATGGGACACAATGAATTTGCCATTCTGACTCATGCGCAGCTTTTCATAGTAGAAATATCCAAATCCTATTTTCTTAGTGAAATTATGTTTGTCCTGTTTGAAAACACTTTTGTAAATGTTCCTAAGGAAGATTTTTCAAAGGTAAATTAGAATCACTTCTGTATTTTTTTTTAACTTCAGATTGATCAGAAGAGGGAAATATTTTTCATGATTGTACGTTCAGAAGTGAGATTGGTATTCAAAATTCAAACCATAAAGTCTTATTTCCAAAAGGTGAAGCACAAATTTGGTTTTGATTTCTAGAAGCCAATGAAAAGAGGGCAATTCACCTGTCATGAGATCCAGAATACACATGGAAGCAAAAACAAACCAATCACTCAAACAAGGAACAAAAATATGGCTATTTAGACCAAGGAGAAATGTTTCCCATAACAGCTCTGAGCAATAGGAGGAAAACATTTGTACAATATCATTGCGATAAATAGCCTTTGCCACATTTTCTCATTTTCAGTTTAAACTATCTTGCTGAATTGTATGCATTACTGTAAAAATTTAAACCTGTTTGGAACAAAGTTGGATATGTGTAGAGATAGAAAATATACCTGTATAAATTTAAAAATGGCAGTCCAGTTTTCTGGAGTTTCATTTTTACTTCTTTTTTCTAAGTATTTGCTTGGTCTTAACGTGTTTTTTCTAAGAAAAGCTTTGAGAATTGTTTCTTCACTCTACAAATAAAAGCCATTTGGGATCACTGCATCAGAGAATTACAAAGCAGTGGTTCTCTCATCCCTGGCCACTTACAGAAATAATATTCATTTTCACATGGTCAGTCCAAATGCCACTTCTTCTGGGAAGACTTATCCACTTACCCAAATATGATTACTTCTGCCCTACTCTCCCAGAGTTCCTCAATTAGCATAGAACAAAAATACACCTATAGATAAACCTAATTTTCCCATTTAGAGAAAATATTCCAAAACAAAGTTCCCTGAGTTATTTTGTGCAAGCTTCCAAACAATCTGTAATTATTTCAAAATATAAAGTTAAGTTAAAATAAATCAGAAAGAGAAGGAAAAATTCTGATGGTTTCACTCATATGTGGAATATAAAGAAACCACAGAAACAAATTAACAATACACAACAAAAATATTCATCGACTCTGAAATCCAAATAGTGGTTATCAGAGTTGGGGAGGTAGTTTGGGGAAAGGGAGCTAAAGCTAGAGGGTGATCAAACTGGTAGTGATGAATGGCATTAGAATTCTGGTGGTAAGTATGATGGGATATACACATTGGTCAAGGTGTGAAATTGTTCTCCTGACACATATAATATTAAAAACCATTGGTACATCAGTTTTTTTAAAAAGTTAAGTTAAAAAAAAAAAAAAGAATTCCCTGATGATAATCATCTTTATAATTCCTCCCTTTAGTGTCTAAAGTGGTGACTGACACTAAAGCTGTAAAACTTTGACAAGGACTGTGGAGTCAATGTATCCATTAATGAACATACAACACTAAGTGTGAATGGATAGAGAACGGGATTTTTAATTTAGAAAACCTGGATTTGCATCTTACTTTTCTTTCCTCCTTGGAAAAACCTGAGACTTCATCTTTCTAAGTCTCAAGTTTTCATCTGTCTGCTGGGAACTCTAATACTCACTAGGTTATTGTGAGGATTAAATGGGAATAAAGAATTGCTAGTATTTCATTAGCTGTAAGCACTAAGGCACTATTAGTTATTATTATGATTAGTGCTAAAACTACTGTACATACACAACCATTCAATGGCTTTTGGTGTCAGTCAATTGTAGGTGGCATCATATAAGGCAGTATTAGTGTGGAACCTCTTTTTATGCCCTTGTCATACTTTATAGCATTCTAGAAGCACCCCTTCCTTCTTTCAGTCCCTTCCAATAGCCCCTCAAATGACCGAGTCCTTCCTCTTGAGTAAGGCTTAGAAAGAAATAGTTGGAAGAACAGAAAAATGGGATATTTTTACCAAGTTTTCCTTCAGAGATTTTATGACATGATTATTCATTAGTCAAAACATTTATAATTCAATTTATGCTCAGAACATTGCTATTCTTGAATGAAATATTTATATGAAAGAAGTTCATCACTAAAAACACCAACTCATGAACAGTCCTTCATCTACATACCACTACATGTTTTAGAAGGTAAATAGAACAGGTTTTTGAAGATCTAGTCAGTGAGCATGAGGAATCTCTTGGGAAGAAACTTTATAGCTTAGGGAATGAATGAAGTTCAAAGATATTACTCTAGCATAGGCCCTGTAACACCACTGTAATAGAGAAAAAAATATTAAAATAATTGATTTACTATAGAAAATGCTAAGAAATGCAAGTCAGAATTCCTTTGTGAGTCTACTAACAGATATGGAGGGAGGAGAAAACTTGCTATTCTTTCTTCTGTAGTTTGAGATGTTTTGTTATCCACCGGAAGGAACTAATGACTTTACTACTGTGATCTGGGATCCAGGTAGCCAGTCTTTGGAGCAGGAGAGGTTCACAGTGGCAGAGAAGCTGACCCAGTGCTCTGGGACACAGTCAGTCACCTGAGATCAAGGATTAGACCCCTCGTGGTGGCTGAGAGATCTGTGTCTTAGTGCATACATGAGGCATACCCAAAAGAATTTGAGAAAGAGTGGAGTTGCCATTTGTGTTTGAGTATAGACTGAACCAGACAAAGGCTTTTTGTTTTTATTAGTATGACCCTCTCAAATCCCCCTCTAGGGTTTGGGAAATCATGGAGTTTCTCCGATTGACTCCTTTTCATGATCCTACGGCACCTACCCCCCGTTGCCTTCAGGGTCACCATGAATGCATGCTGACTCATAGCCACCTCATTTTTATCTCTCTTCTTGAGCTACTGTATGCACATCTTCATAGTTGTACCAGAAAAAGAGGTAGAAGGACCCCAAGAGGGGATGTCCTTTAGTCCTGTGTTGAAAGACGAAATCTCCTTACCTATGTCAATAGGTATTCATAGCTGTGGCTTCAAAAGTTCTCTGAGCTCTCTAGAGAAGTTGTAGTATAAGCTAAGTGGCTTTTTTGCAATCTCACCTTTATTGAATTGATTATATCATTCTCTTAGGACTATGCAATTTGCTTTCCAATCAACCAACTAATTCATTAATATCTGCAGATTATGATGTCTACATTGACAACTTGCTTCACTTATTAGATACTCACTTCATGTTGGTTAAGTCATAACATTAGGGATCATCTATTTTAGCCAGTGCCACTTTGAGAGAGGGAAATGTTTTTCTCAGCCTCAGGTCTTCAATAGTCTGCTTTCTTTTCATTCAAATAACATTTTCCTGTTAAGTACATGATCCACACCACTGCATTCAATCATATATTGCCTATCATTCGTTGACACAATAAAATATGAAAATAACATGTTTCCCCTTCATTTAGTTAAGTGGTATATCTATTTGGTGGCATTTTCCTTTCATCTCCACTGGGCTCAATAGTTAGATATGATTTCTTTTATGCTAAAAATAGCAAGGATAGTATTTGGGAAAAAATCAGAATGGACGAATTGATAAATTATTTATAGCAATTTCCAGCAGCCTGCCAATCTGTTTTGTAATGTAGTTGAATCATAATTTTTAATGAAGGAACCTATGAAAATCTGCTGGGGTGAAAACTGTGACCTCTAAATTTTACAAGAGAACCCCCATCAAGTAGCTGGGCGGCACCCTCTTTTCCCATCAGCTTCACCTCCACCTGACCTTACCAGGTCCAACCTGAAGGGAGTTGGTTGGTACAAACCTGACTAAGACAGGAAAGGTGGAGTGAGGGAGAAGCCCAGCTCTGAAAGGGGATAAAACAAACCACCTTGGGGTACTATTGTGTGCCATTTCAAAAGTCTGTTTTGACTAGTTCTCTGAGCTATTCAAGTTTACATCCTTAATCTGTTGTGTCTGTTTCTAGCAAAAAAGAAAAAAATTGGGGGCAAGGGTGGGGAAGAAATTAAGGACAATCAAAGAGTATTAGTGAACACAATAAATGAGAGATGAAAGCAGGCCTGTGGAAGGAATGTCCCTGTAGCCACGATGACGACACATCTCAATGTGAATTTGGGCCATCCCATTTTTACCCACTGGTGCTTCTGCCAAAGGGCATTTGATTTGATAGGGTCTTGCTTGCTAATTAAATACCCCCAATTGTGAATGAACTCTTAGTTGTTTAGAGAAATCCAACAGAGCTGTTTACTTTGAGTCATTATTAGAACTTACACTCTTGGAGATCTTTTGCTCTGAATGCCCCCACTGAGCAGTTGAGGAAATTGAGTCTCAGAAATGTTAAAGAACTTGTCTGAGGTCACACAGCAGCTAACAAGAGAAAATTCCTACAACAGCTCACGTCCTTTTTCTTCTGGCTTCACCCTATCTACTACACTCTGTCTTCCGTACACTCATGTCCCAACTAGAGACACACACAAGGTCTGAGCCTTAACAAATGCTTATTTTAAACCAAGCTCTTCTTCCACACTCTAATTGTTTTCATCACAAGTAAAAGCTTTTCTTTAACTGAATTAGGAAGGACTTAAGTGGATAAAAATCCTACTGTCTTTGACCATGGGACTCCCTTAATTTAAAAAATACAGAATAAGGTGAAAAAGTAATAATAAATTTGAGGATAAGATGACAAATCATTTGGTGATGAGAGCGGAAGGGTTGACCTGTGTTAATATCACTCTCAAGGGGAGCAAAGGAGGCTTCCTTTATGAATGGAGAAGAAAGAAGTTGTGATCTGTTTGTATAAAATTTCAAATCACGCAACCAGACAAAACAGAGTTTAAGTTAGCTGACAAGAATTCTATGAATCACTGGGGTGAGGGAAGATGAAACTCCGTTTGATGCTCATAATTAGAAAATTGTGAACAGAAATGACTTGTGGAAAAGAAACTTTCTGTTGTGCTATGACATGTTGGAGGTGGTGTGAGTGTCCTTAATGGTTGAAATTCCTGCAGCTTCTGCAGCAGCTTCTATGAATTGAAATCAGTTTAGCATCCTGTCTCAGTTTCACTAGTCATAACTCACTGGATAATGATCTGAAGAAATGGCAGTTGCATTGATAACATTACAAATTGTGCATTTGTTAAATGCAAACTTACTTTAAGATGTTACTACCAGTGGTTCTCTATTTTGCCAATAACTGAGTCCAACATAAAGGAATACAGTGAAGAAATAAAAGGGCCTTTTTTAAATGAATTAAAACAAAATGGAAGGAAAAATTAAATTACTATAGTTCATTAAAAATAAATTTTCCTTTCATTATAAAAGTTTTCCAACATAGAGTAAAAGCAAGAGAGAATGTTAAAATAAAACTTCATGCTCCCATCTCTTAGATGTAATCATTTTTAACATTTGCCGTATTTGCTTCGTGCAAATTTTGTTTCTGGGGAAGTCTTTCAAAGTAAAATGCAGACAGCATGACATTACTCCTCTAAACCCTCTAAACACTTTAATATGAACCCATAAAAATGTGAATATTTTGGTATAACCACAATACCAGTATCACAACTAATATAATTAACAAATATTTCTTAATATTGCCTAAAATTCAATTCACGTTTGTTTCAATATACCAATCTATATTTTATAGCTGACTTTGTTTAAATCAGCATTTAATTAAGACCACACATTGCATTTGACTATTATGAGTCTTAAATTTTTGAAATACAAACCAATACCACCTGTCCACTTCCCCTACCAATATACATATTTTTTACAAGACACTGACTGTTTTAAAAGACTATATCCCAGTTGACCTACAGAATGTCAAATTGTCCTTTTGGTGATGGCTTAATTTTTCTTCTACTGCCTGCTTTTTTTTTTTTTTTTTTTAATAAATTGGAAGTTGTGCCTATAGATCGAATTAAACACAAGGTAAACATTTTTTGGCAGGAATATTTTATAGAAGATCTAATAGTTCCAGTCTTACATTTGTTCCCAAGATAAAGTACATGACCACTCACACACACACAGTCTTATTACAAAAAATTTCCATAATAACTTTATTCACAATCACTCCAGATTAGAAGTCACTCAAATAGCTGTCAACAGGAAAGTAGATACATAGCCATACAATGAAATACTATTTAAATCTGAATTAACTGGTGACACATATACCAATATGGATGAATTTTTTTGAGGTATAACTGACATATAATGGTATAAAATATCAATATTTGTATGTATTGTGAAATGATCACTGTAAGACTAACATTTGGCATCAAATATAGTTACAGAATTTTTCAAAGACAAATATTAAAAATCATTATAGTGAGGTAGAGAAGTAATTCACCAAAGTATACAAACAGCATGATTCTATTTATTTGAATTTCAAGAAGTTGAAAAATTAATACATGATTTTAGATATTAAAACAGTTATTAACTATGTGTATGAAGATAACAGACTATAATAGAAGGGAACTTTCTGGAAAAGTTAAACATCTTGACTATGGGAGGGTAACATGGAGGTGAAGATTTTTTAAAACTCACTGAGCTTCCTTGAATTTTACAGTATATACATAAATAACACTCCAAAAAAAAAAAGAATGTATAACTCTATATACTTCAGTAGCATTTCTCAGGAGTAACATGATATCAAGTTATCTATTAATAACTTGAAGATTAATCACTAGAAAACACTAAAATAAATTTTCTAAAATTTTCTTTTAAAAAAAGTTATACTTTTTAATTTTAAGCAAAATTTGAGTTAGATAAGAAGATCTTTTAGCAAGTCTATTTTTTTGTCCTTAAAATTGAACTGAGTTCTTTGAAAGGGAAAGCATAGTTTTACTCTTTTTGTGAGAAAGAAAGACAATGTGGTAGGAGTGGATGAACTGGAAAGAAAATCTCATATAAAAGTCAGGAGTAAGGAAGTAAAAAAATGATCAAAATGGATGAGAAGTTGAAAAGAGAATGAGAAAACATCTGCCAGAGACACTCTCCCTCCCCTACAAAATCATAATGTAGTAAAGTGCATTCAATGCAGAGGGGGGGAATCAGCCTTATCAACCCACAGCCCCTCTGCATTCCCCAACTTGGTGCCCTGCCATACCTGTCACACCCTGAACTTCTGGGCAGGGATCTGAGGCTAAAGAGGGATAACACGGCCTAGTTCTTGCAGCTGTTAACACTGAACACTCCTCAGGAGAGAGAACTACATGTGTCCTGGTTAGATATGAGAGTAAAAGCTCACTGAAAAGTTTTGTCCTGGTAATTCCTAGAGGTATTACTGCCTGATTGGCAGTGATCACACCATGTAATGAAACACATACAAAACCATCTTTGGCATCACTTACAAGACTGAGGCTTCTGAATCGTATGTATTTATATGGTTGGCTATCTGGTTGGCTCTTAAAAGAAAGCCTTACTTTGAGAAAAATCTGAGGTATAAAATCCTTGACATTAAAAGTATTTCAATAATCTTTTCCCATTCAGTAGGATGTCTTTTCATTTTAATGATAGCTTCCTTGGCTATGCAAAAGATTTTTTGTTTGATGTTGTCTCATTTGTTTATTTTGGCTCATGTTTCCCTTGCCACTGGAGCATAATTCTCAAAGACCTCTCAAACTTATGTCAAGTGTTTATAATCTACATTCTCTTCTGTGTATTTTATGGTTTCACTGCTTATATCCAAGTCTTTAATCCATTTTGAATTAATTTTGGTGTATGGTGTTAGATAGTGGTCTAGCGTCACTCTTTTGTAAGGGGGTCTTCAGCTTTACCAACACCACTTATTGAAGAGACAGTCTATGCTCTATTATATACTATTAAATTCTTTGCCATAAATTACTTGTACACATATGTGTTGGTTTATTTCTGGACTCTCCATTGTATTTCATTGATATGTGTATCTGTTTTTATTCCAGTACTATACTGATTTGATAACTCTTGCTTTGTAGTTTAGTTTGAAGTATGATAACTTCATTTTTGTTCTTTTTTCTCAGGGTTGTTTTTGCTATTTAGGGTCTTTGGTAACTCCGAATAGAGTTCATGATTCTTTTGGTTCTATTTATATGAAGCGTTTTGTTGGGATTTTGATGGGGATTGCATTAAATCTATATATTACTTAAGGTAATATGGTCGTTTTAACAATATTAATAGCAATATTAATATTATTTAACAATAATAATACATGAGTATGGAATAGCTTTCCATTTCTTTGTGTCTTCTATTATTTCTTTCAGTAATGTCTTACAGTATTTATGTTATATGCAATGTTCCTTCAATAAAATTTAAAGAACAAAACAAAAAACCCTGTTTCACATGCCAGTCCAGGACTCTGGGGGAAGAGAAGGGGGAGGTTCACAATCACATTGAAAAAAGATGGTTCACTTTATACAAATGATTCATCACAGGTTTCCTTAAATCATGGTCCCTCCTACATTGATCTCAAGACTGATAATCAGTCCTTCCATTCTCTCCCAGCTGTTAAGAACATAGGCCTTGTGTGATTTCCAGAGACTAAATGGGATTTATGTGGGGTTTGTGAAATGTGCACTACTTTGTAGTATTTTTTTCTATTAAGTATTCCAGTGCCTCAGATTTATAATCTTTCAGAAATTCTCCCTGTATAATGATTATTAAAATATGTATTGAATAGAAACATGCTCTATTATATCATGACGCTCTAAGTTATAAAGATACTGTCTCAATAGATACCAAAGTAATTAAAATATAATAATTCTCTGTAGTTGCCTATAATTTGAATAATTTAACCTATTTACTTTCTAATCTATACCATGACTCTGTACAAAATATATTTGAAGAGGCTTGCAAAATACATATAATTTCAAAGGATAATATGGAGATGACAAATCAAGACAGAAGGAAGATAGAGATGTGGAAATAAGAGCCGGGCAACTGTTAACTCGTGGCATTATGCCCTGTAGGTGCTAGAGGCAGGCATAGATTTAACCCTGAGCTTACTGGGCTGGAATAACAACAAATCCCTTCCCAGGAAATTCCTCCCATGGATCCTAATAAAGAGGGCAAGGAGCAATAAAAAAAATAAGACTTCTACTTAGATATTAAATGTTTCTTTAGTGACTTCCTGTGATGTTCCTCAGTGTATAGCTAAGGCCAAAATTTAAACTTAGCGAAACAATTGTTGAAAGAACTTCTACACCGCCGCCCCCCCAAAATGTGATCTAAACATATAACCTTTGTGACAATGACTTGGTTTAGAAAAATGTATGTTCAGTGCAGTATATACATTTTCCTAGAATATACATTTCATACACGTCAATAAATGAAGCATAGAGAATTCAGTTATATACTCTGGCAAGAAGTGAATAATAACTCCTTTTTTATTTAATCCTCATTATGGGGAAGACTTTCTAAGCACAAGACATAAATGATGCCATTTCATCTTCATGACGGTGCTATAGGCTATCATTCTCATTTTCACAGAGATCAAGAGGTATGGGAAGCTAAAGACTGAACAGCCAGTAAGTGTAAGGAGGAAGCTTTAGGTAGCCTGGCTTCACTGTGTTATACTGATTTCAGGCATGTGACTGTTGTGTTGCTAGTATAAATCAGAACCTAGAGAAAGAAAGATTTGGCTTCTGTCTCCCCAAACTCAGAAGCCTGACCAGGTCAAGGGCCTGAATATGCTCATTTCATCTCTACACAAATGAGATTTTATTCATTTTTTAAAAATCAGCCTTACCAATGTCTGGCAGAATGGGTCCAGAAAGATACCAGGAAAACATAGCCAGCTAACTTGCTGGGGGTAGGGAGAACATAGTCCTTCCTAATCAGAAGAGTGTCCTCCAACTCTGTCATCCAGTCTGGTATGTCTTAGAGTATTTTAACTTTCAGGTGAAACTAAAAATGCAATCTGTAGCCTGGTGATGTCAATTGACCTTGATAAGTGTTTCCATTTATCTTTAGTTCACCTAAAAGCTTTAAGTCCTAAACCAATGATCCTCAAAATGCAGTTCTTGGTTAATACACCTGAGAATGTACTATAAATGTAAATTCAAGGGTCCCATTCCAGATCTATGGTTTCAGAAACTCTGGTCCCAACAATCTGAGTTTGAACACATCCTCCTCCATGTGATTCTTAAAAGTCTGAGAGCTGCTGCCTGCACCCTGGTGGCACAGTGGACTGGGGTAGGATAAGTCTTTTACCTCTCAAGGGGTCATGGTATATGGGAATTGGAAGAGACCTTGGCAGTGACCTCTCAGAGTTCAGTTCTGTTTTACACAGATGAGAAACTGAGGCTTGGGGCTGTGGAGTGATTGCTTGATACTCCACAGTGAGTTAGTAGACGAAATGGGCTTGAACCCTATTTTCCTGATTCTAGGTCTGAGTTTTTATTCTCTGCCACTAGTTCTTATTTGTCTTCGGATCATTATATTTCCTTCAGCAGCAATTTTCCTCTTACTCTATTCTGCAGCGTCTCCATGGGTGGAAAGTGATTGCTGCATTCGCTCCTGTGAGTTTCTCCTCCAGATATAGGATTTACCTACACAGGTGAATGCACAGGTACCACTGTGGGTGATTCACAGGCACTCCTGTCCCATGAACACTCTTTAGAACTCCTAACACGCATCTTTTTTGAGAGCTTATAGAAGATCTTACATTACATTCTCTGAAGAACTACATGGTGCACTTTCAACTCATTAGTTATAAGGACAGTCAGGAGATGCAAAAACTCGAAATGATGTCTTTAGTTCAGGTTTTTAGCTTTCTGAGCTTGTAAGTATAGAAAAACCTGAGAAGACCAGTTAACTTTTCTGTGCCTTGATTTCCTTGTCTAAAATATTGCCTGGCTTAAAAATACATCATGCAAATTAGGTTAAATGATATATTTGAAATCTGTTGTCTCTTGTAACGTAGATGCCTAAGCACTGTTCTTTCATTCCTCTTTCTTTTTTCCTTATCTTCTTGGGGTTAATATCTGGAAGTGCAATGTAACTATTAATTACTTTTCAAAATCTAACGAGGAACGACTTATCTTGTTCCCTAAGAAGTTGCTGACTGATACTTCCTTTTTGATTTTTCCCTGGGATTGCCCTAAGGGATTTTCTCTGTTTTCTATTAATTGGACTTATATATCCTAACCTTTCTTCACCACTTTCTTTCATGGGACAGGAAAAAATCAGAAAGCTGAAGTGGAACAGATCATATGCTTGGCTTCAAGAGAGTAGATGTAGGGACTAGCTCTGTGAAATGCTCTTGCAGAATGTCAGTCATTTTTAGGCCAGTAATTTGGATTCACATTGAATAAAAGAAATGCTACCACATGTAATATTCCAATGACATGCTTTGGGTGAGCACTAGCAAAATACAGAAGAAAAATATTACCTTAATGGTGTTTTGGTTGCTTCAAATCTGCAAAGTTCCAACATGGCTTTGTATTTCACACATTAAAAATATGGACTCCACATTTCAAAATGATAGAAGGTGTGCTTATTCTACTTTGGTATTTAAGCTTGACTTTCTTAAAGGTTTGTCTGTGAATCCCTCACCTACTATTTCATTTCCTTTATGACTTTTCTATTGGTAGTATCACAGATGTTATTTTTCAATAAAGCAACATCACCCAACGTGTTTTCTAGTCACCAGGGCAGGTTGCCCGACTTGCAGATCCAACGCTTCCGCTATATATTCAATATTAATATTAATATTTTCCACTGTAATCTGTGTAATTAGGAGAAAACAATAGTATTTAACAAATAACTGTTTACAACTAACGTACTCTATTTCTCCACTGGGTGTCCTAGCATGCTTTTGGATGATGGAGTCAATATTCCAACTTGCCTTCGAGGAAGTCGCTGTTATTGTTTTACTTTGTCATTCTTCAATAAAATTATTCAAAAGTGTTTTCAAGTAAATATTCTGCTTCCACTTCACTATATACTAGATTAGTTATTTAAATGTTAGCGTGGAGATAAAATCTTACCTTTGCAGCAACATATATGAACCTAGAGGGAATTGTGCTAGTGAGGCAAATCAGAAGGAGAAAGATACACAGCTTTTGATTTCACTTATGTGTAGTGTAGAGAAATCAAACAAATGAACCAAATCAAACAAAAATAGACATTTAGTCCATAGAATCAATTAATGGTTACCAGAAGGGAAGGGGATGGAAAGTGAGGAAATTGGGTAAAAGGGGTCAATTATATGGTAAAGGGTAGCACTGGATTGTCAGTGGTAAACTGTTATAGACAGACGTTAATCTACTATAATGAATACCCTAAATCTATATAGTGCTATGATGACAAGTTCCTTCAATAAATTCTTAAGTCAATGTTGGCGACAAATATAATACAGATGTTGATTTACTATCATTCACACCTTAAACCTATAGAAGGTTATGATGTAATGGTCCTTCAATAACATTTAAAAAAGATAAGAAATCAAGTGAAGTGTCATCACGCCCTGTCTAAACTCTAGGTCAGCGTCTGAAAATTAGCTTTGTTAGTTTACTACGAAAATCTATGTCTCGAGCAAAAATATAATGGACAAGAAAGGCAATAGAAATGGACGGTTATTCAACTGCAAGAGAATGAGGAAAAAGAAAATCACCTTTGCGAGGGTTAACTTTCTCAGAATCAGATATTGGTTCCAGCTACAGTTTCACGGCCCCCACCCGGCTGCCAGAGGGCAGTGGGAGAGGTGAGGGCGATGCTGGAGATAATTGGCAGTTTCTCATGCAGTTATGTTTACCTCGGAGAATGGCTCGGATTCACGAGGTGGCTCATCTGTTTGTTTCCCAGGAGTGTCCTCCTCATCAGGTACAAATGACTTGTTGTTCCCCCTGCCCCGGCTGCCTCCTTGGTGACGGACAAACGAGAACTGTTCCCCGTGCTCTGGGACTCTAAAGTGATCTGGGTCTCGCTGGTGGCTGGTGGGGAGGGGGCCTGAGGGAGTCATGGGGGGAATCAGGGGAAGCCAGCACTGGGGGAACCAGTCTTTCTCGGAAAAGAAAGTGTTTGTGTTCTAGCGCTAGTGCCCTTCTCTCGCAGCTGCTGTAATATTGATCTAGCAGTGATTTGGGGTTTGATGTTAACATCACCGTCGTCAGTGGGAAAGTGAGCCAGGGAAATGGAGAACTCAGTATTTCTTCTATGAAGCAACTCAAAGAAACTAAATATTACAAGGAGAGCGGGGGAAAGAACTCCACTTCTTTGAGTCTTATAGCAGATACAGGAGGCTTGCAGGGAATAGTCATACCTCTGGCTTTTGTATCTTCCCTATAACCAAGGAGCTTGAAGCTCAGTTATGCATTAGTCAAAATCGCCCTGTTAGGGGAGGTGATCTCAGGATACATATTAAGTAAGCAGCAGGAAATTGAGGCAAGAAGATTAGCAACTTACCTAGATTTCCATGCTAATACTGTTGGCAGAGCTGGGAACTCAACAACGCCCCATTTATCCCATGACCTGGAGTTGGATCAATGGTCACCTCACCGGCACTCATGGGACACTCTGAGAGCTCATGGCTCCCAGGCCTCAGACGTTTCCACTATTTGATTTTAGCTTGCCTTGAACTTCCATCACTAGCAAAAGTGTTTGCATAAGTTATTGTATCTCTACAAGAACTTCCTTTAACGAATCTCTTAATACCCACCACGCTTCGAGAGTCTATTATGTGTCACCTGATCACCTTATATATGCTACTCACTACTTCTCATCCTTCAAAGAACACTGCTAGGTAAGTATTAATAATTTAGCCTGACAAAAGAAGCAACTGAGGACCATTAGAGCTCAAGGAACTTGCCCAAGCTGGAAAACAAAGCTCAGAGAACTTAAATAGCTTGTTCCAGGGCACACAGGTAAGAAGTGCTGAAGTCCAATTGAGGGCCCTGAGGGTCCAAAGCCTGTATTCGCTCTCTCTGGAGCCATGTTTCCTCTTGTAACGTCTTTCTGGGGCAACTTAAGTCAGTTACACCTTTATTACTAAATTCATCAAAGGTTAACAGACTAATCACAAATTAAAGAGAGATGGGGGAGGAGTGTGTGGTGGATTGTAGGGAATGAGGCTGAAGCAGAAGAGAGGATGAGGCCTTGTTTCCACTTTTTCTCAGTCATAATCTTGCCAGGTCCCCACCAACTTTACCTCTAGGTGACTGTACTGTTACCCAATGCTGAAGTTCATTTTCTTGGGCATTTGTCCGTTCAGGAGAGAAATCCCCAAATGTCACAGTCTTCTCACAATTGCCTTTCTATGCAGCTGGATGTGATTCTAACAAATATCACAACAGAGTGATGCTCCTTAACACTTAGTCATCATTCCCTTGTCATGTGATCTATGATCTACTTCCTCAGAGGAAGGACTGTGTCCCCTGTACAATGTCCTTAGGCACATGAAGCATTTTGTGCTTATATGAAAGAAAAAATGGGATGAGGGTTAGTAACAACTTCATGTTACCTGGTATCTTCATCACCACATCCTTCTGGAGATGAAAAATCTGACGTTGAGGCAAGGGAAAGGAGTGGAAACTTATCTATAATTTGGTTCATTTAACAGCTAGTTATTAACAGCCAACTATGAACAAGCGATTGTGGGAAATATGAAGATCTAGAAAGCTCTTTGGTGGCACTTAGAATATAGTTGAGGAAATAAAAACCTTCAGAACAGAATATAATAGAAATTAAGGTTCCGGAGAGCAGAATTCAATGAATTCTACAATGCAGATTCAGAGACAGGGTGGTGGACTATCTGGTTACGCCAGTGTGAGAAGTGTTTACTAGAGAAGATGACATATATGACCTTGACTTTGAAGGATAATTAGATAGGGGACAGGGATCACTGGAGTTATTCTAACTGCATATATAAGGTCGATCAGAGGTAACTTCACTCAAAGAATTGAAAAATTGGAAAAAAAAAAAAAACACACTGGGGCATAGAATTCTTGGAGCGATGTGCTGGCAGATGAGAGGAAAAAATAATTTATGGAGAGCCTCAAATCTTATTTCAGAAGAAGGGAAGATTTCTGGGGAGAAAAACAACATGATCAGACTTGTGTCTCAGGGCCACCCTATAGATGATATGGAAAGGAAATTGCTCTGTGAAAGCAGGCAGGCTAAGTGATTTCTTGACGATTTTCTTTGATCCAAGGGTAAGAGTCCTTTGCAACATTTACTTTGCAGAGGCCATAAAACCACATCACAATGAATCAGGCACTATCATCCTCCCCGTTGCTAGTTGCTATGGGTCTGATGCAATGCTAAGGTTTACTGAAATTTCAGGTAATCAGAGCGGGAGGGAAATCATTTCAGCAAACACAGCCCACTTGTGTGGCGCACCAGATCAACTCCCAGTCAAAGTCATTGTCCGAGACAGTGAGACACATTGCTGGTCAGGTTGGGAAGAGTCCTCCCTCCAATTCTAGTGCACTATGTCCAGCCCTGCAGGGGTCCATTTCTCCTCTTCCAGGACAGTTAGAGCTTGAGACCCCTTCTGCTGTGAATCTTGGAATCTCCACACTAGGAGCCCTTCACCTGGGTTGGGTAGCTTGTGTTTTTGTTCCATCAGGCATAATGCTGGGGAGCACTTAGAGGCACATTTTCTGCACAGTGTGTAGGGATTTAGTAGCACAACTCCCATTCACGTTAATGGAAATCCCGACAGGAAATCTCCATGCTGGGCCACACTGAAAATTCACCCCTGATTGTTCTGTTTGATTTGTTTCACCTGTGTCTTCCTCCCTTCTGCTCTGAGGATGTTTGCTGGCTTGTTAGTGCTGGCCTGCGCTGGGGGCTGAGTCTTAATCCCATGGAGAGTGAGGAGGCTCAGAGGTGTCCTTAGTGCTGAAGGACAGAGGGCCCGGCTGGATGGAGTCAGTGTGGGTTTCTTTGAAACTATCTTAGCTCTCAGAAGCCAAGGAGCCCCTGGATATTGCTCTGAGTACAGAAATATGTTCATTTTCAAAGGCGGATATTGTGTGTGTAGTACAGGGGTGAGAAGGGGCGAATCCCCACTATGACTGGAAGACCCTGGGGCCACCCACCTGCAGGTGCAGGTCACAGTGTGCCCCATCTGAGGAAGACACAGTGGTTCAAATTCCCCCACTTGGGGAGAGTCCTGTGAGGGGACATAATCTCATTGCTACATCTGGCCCAAAAGAGAGACTGCCCTTTACACACCAGGCACCACGTGTGGACTTCCCCGGGTGATCCAGATTACAGCTAAAGGCCTGCGCTGTTAGATCTTTTTCTCTAAAATATAGTTTCTTTAGTTTAATCATTTCTTTCAGAGAGGCTGGATCTCTTGGCCAGTTAGGTACCGTGACATGCTGATTGTTGGATTTTTCTCTTCGCGCTGTCGGAGTGCGTAGGCAGGTCTGACGCTAGGACTCTGCTGACGTGCTGTTTCTGTCCTGAGTCACCATCACATGTCCTGTTCACACGAGACTGAGGAGCGCTTGTCTTTCTGCCCTTTTCCCATGCTCCTGCATGCTGACAAATGAGATTTAAGATGTGAACTCTGGTTCTTCCCTTAGGATCTCAATGCTGTACCTTTAGCCAAGAGTTTGTACATTGGACTTTGGATTCACAATAGAACCTGGCCTTAAGCCTCCTTATCACCTAAGAATGTGATTAAGACAATGAGCTAGCAAGTTAGAAAATCAGGACCGACATCCATTGTGTATGCCCATGAACAAATGATTCAACCCTTTCAAGTCCTGGTTTTCTCCTGTATAAAATATAGATGACGGTCGTGCTAGGAAGAAGACCCTGGAGAAAAAATGAGATAATCCATACAGAGATCTTAATACTGTGTCTCTTTCATAACAGAGTTCAAAAAGTGATTGCTGTTATTATCAGTACTTCTACAACTCCAAATAATGCTGCAGGCGTTTTACATGTAGCAACAGAAACAATTTAAAGGGGCATTTAAGAACACTACTTGTCATTCTGCATCTTGTCTGCTTCTTTATAATGAAAGAAACTTTTAAAGTTTAGCGCTAATAATAATAGTCATTGCACATATATATAATGCCTCATACTTTACACCCAGAAATCATGGGACATCGGCAGCAATGATATACTCCTAATTTCACAGGTTAAGAAACAGAATCCCAGAATGGCAAATGACTTCCTACCTACACCCAGCTCCTATGTTCTGTGACTGAGACTTAATCTCCTATGTGCACATGACCTGTAGCGTATGTTCATATGACTGAGACAATCTCAGTTTATCTTTCCATAAATATAGTATGTTTTTATCTTTGTAGGGAAAACATAGAATGTTAAGGAAAAATAAGATTTTCTGGGCAAAGGCAACTGGAAGGTGGTAGGGATGAAGAACTGAGGAATCTGATGCAATTCTCTCTCAGAAGATGCCTAATAACAGCACTCTGATGTCCCTGTAAAGCCAGTGATCATGGACCTGTAGATCCTTAATTGGAAATGACTTGGAAGAAAGTAATTCTCATTCTACAGTAGCAACTTGTTCCCTTAAGGATAATTTCACTCTTTTGTGATCTCAAATTCTACCAAAAAGATATAAGCAAGAATACTGTACCACAACCTTCCCAAGGACTTCATCTGCATTTTTTGTCATCATCATGAATTATTTATTAGGAAACACATTGCCTGAAGAGCCATGTTTAAAAACTGTCCAAACAGACATTTAAAATCTCCTAGAGCTCAACTTTGTCTTTGCAAGTTAATAATCTAATGCAATTCCACAAAAGTGGATATACATACAAACAAATAAAATAACATTAAGCTAAGTGGATCAACAATAAAAGAGTTATACTATATAATTGAAAACCTCTGGATCATTGTAAGAGATTTTATTTCTCATGTCAAGTCTGAGTCTGAGTAACTTTCTGAGCTGGGAGGAAAAGCAGCAAAGGGTTTGGGGACTGTGCTTTTTGCTTTTTTAACTTCTTGAAAGATGGTCTGAACTCTCACCTCGTCTTATACTTCCAGTCTTGATCATAGAGTTGACACATACTAAACGGAAGAGGATGAAATGGGGGTAAATCAAGTGAGATAATGGGATAGGTACACAGTTAATTGGGGCTTTATTGACAGAAGAAAAATTTCTAAAATATTCTGAAATACTTCATGGAAGAAGCAAAGGAATTAAACAAAAGAGCTGGAGCATTATATCTTTCCTGGTAAACCTCCTTGGAAGTCTACTCACACAATCTAAGTGTACATTGCTGGACTATGGAAAAGTAAGACTACCCCTAATACTCATTCTCGGAGGAGGAATGAAGTTTGTTTTTTTTAATTTTACTAAATTTTTTATCAATTTTTATTTTAATAGGGCTATTTACCTAGGGAAACTAGGGAAAAACTTATTTTATCATGGTTGATCTACGTAAGCATATGGCGGAAAGTTTACCTTATAGATTATTTTACCAACAGATTAAATCTACTTACTAGAGATGAGAAGAAGGGCTTTGGGGCTGATCTGTGGAAAAGAAAGTCAGAAAGAATTTCTCTTCCAAGAATTAATCACTTCACCGAACTCTCTCTGCAACCTGGTTCAGAGAGTCATTCAGCTGAAAGTTTTCATTGAAATGACCAAAAGACATCCTCAAAAATCCCCATCTAGAGTTTGAGGATGCCTAGAATCCCAAGGAAATATTCTCTTTTCTCTTCATCTTTTTCTCAAGAGTTCTGTTTGGTTTTTAAGAAATAATTCTCCTCTCCTGTGATGAATGTCTATCTTTTCTGCCTTATGTTTGGATAGCATGTCTTTACTATATCTACACTCAGAACCAGTTGGGCCAAGTTGATTGGCTTAGCGATTGCCAAACTGAAGCATGTCATTAGTTTGCCTGCCACTTCACAAGAGACAGGAAGATGCCTCCTAGTGAGAGGTGGAGTTGTTAAAGCATCCTTTGGGGTGGAACCAGAATTCCTAGGAAGACTCAGCAGAACTAAATGTTCTTTTATAAGATGTTGATCTTGCTTTGAAGGCTCTCTGTAACTAGGGGCAACGTGGTTGATAGCAAAGGTATACATTTTCTCT
The DNA here is from genome assembly GCA_004363575.1 of Solenodon paradoxus. Taxonomy (NCBI): domain Eukaryota; kingdom Metazoa; phylum Chordata; class Mammalia; order Eulipotyphla; family Solenodontidae; genus Solenodon; species Solenodon paradoxus. The sequence continues at coordinate 430,683 of RJWH01000219.1, read as the reverse complement.
TTCCTGTATGTGGTACCCTAGTTATTTTGACCAAGTTCATGAGGTTACTTTGGTCAAGTTGATGGTTTAACACAAACATAAGTACCTACAAACATCCCTGTCCTTGCCCTCTGTGCCAAGGATCTGCCATGCTCCCGCCTCCAGGAGAAGTAGTCTGTAAGGATTTTTGACACTGACTCCACTGTTTTTTCATTTGGTTTGTTTAACAAATACTGAATTTATACATACTGGGAAGATGAGGTTCAGAACAGATACACAACCAAATTCAAGGCAGAAAGTGACTGAAAGCCCAAAGGGTACAGGGTAACGTGCATACCTAATATCTAGTTCAAGCTATACAGTTTAAAGTTTGTATTACTTTGTGGGCTCTTTTGTGGTGAAAACATTGTGGTGATGAGGATGATGTGTTCTTTTTATTTTTTTTTATTCAATTGCCAATTATTTGGAAACCCAGTGCACCTCTACCAATTTTTGAATTTCATTGGATGTTTTTGCTTATTAAATTTTTAATCAGAAATGAGAACCAAAGTGGAGAAGTAAGGTCGTTATCATAAATTTCTTTGACATCATCTGGGATCTCTCATTTTTTCAGTTGTAGCATCACTATCCCTGACTACTGTGGAAATTCTTAATCTTTGTCAAATATGCAAAACTGAAATATTGAAAACTTATTCACCAACTAAAAAAGTCACTTCCCCCAGTAACTAAAGGTGGAGCACTTAATCTCTAACAAGCAACGACGTTTTATATGTTGTTTATTTTATCCTCATAGGTATCCTACAGGGAGAGCTTATTTTGCAGTTAATAATCTAGAAAGAAAAAGTAATTTACCCCAAATCACAAAAGCCATCAATGACAGATTTCGGGTTCCAGTCCAGACTCCCTACTTAACTGTTTGCTATGCCCATGCTTTATGCTGGTTTTTCACTCTTCATTCTGCTTTTATATACTGATCTCTTACAAACATAGATGTTAATAGATTTGTACTTTAAAAGATCTCGAAGGATTTTAAATATTTTGAATCCAAGAATTAATTCCTTAATCAAATATACACCTCACTTTCGTGGTACTTCAAATATACTCTATCTCAAATAGGTGTTATATAAGTTCTTTTCGAATTGAATTCCTAATACTCTTCATCATCCACATGGTCTCATCATAACTGATCAATTAGCTTTAAATTTTCTCTTAAGAACCCACTCACTTCTTTAAACTGCCTACTAGACATCCCTAACTGAATGTCCTGCAGCCAGTACCTCCAACGCAACTTTTTCCAAATCCATTTTAGCATCCTGACTTTTCCTTTTTCCCACATTAGTTCTCTTCTGTATTTCTGTCTCAGGTTATGGCGTCCCTATCCACCATGTGTCCAATTACAAACCAGGAAGGCATTTTCCACATCTCTATTTCAAATATTCTACCCGCATTATCCAGGAAAAAAAATAAAACTTTTTAAGATCTATCATGCGTATCATATTTTAGTAATCTTTTTTCCCTTTAAAATTCTTTAAAATACATGCACTAAGCACCTGTTCTGCTCAGGAACACAAAGGTGAATGAGAGGAGACCGTCCTCTGAGAAGACACAAAATAGTAACAAAGGAAAGGAGGTTGGATATAAAGATGTATTATAGTTATTTATTTTTGTGAGAGACTATAGCTCCATGAAGGCAGAACTGAAAGAAAATAATCTCCAATCCTATCACTATGCTTCACATAAACATAGAGGAAACATATAAGATTTCAATAAATGAACTCAACTACTAAATCTGGTGAATTACAGATTCTTTCCTTAGTGCTTCTCAGAGCATGGCACTGATGCTCATTTCCATCTAATTCTTATTCAACTCTGGTTTATTTTATGAAGGGTCATGGGTATCAACTCTCAATCTAAATAATAAACTCTCTGAGTCAAGGAGTTGGGTCTGTAAACCCTCACAGTTGAGCAGAGTGCTTCAGGATCAATAGACACTCAATGTTTATTGAACTGAGTGGGTACATGGTCCCAATTGGCAGGTTGTATGGCAGGGATGGGCCTCAGATCATTTCTATGTTAACTTCCTATTTGTTGCCATGTCACAGTAATGAGTCATTAACATTAGGTTGGTCTTCAGGATTTCCACCTGGGTATTTTATTGTATGGCTGAGGTTAGGAAATAGGCAATTTAGGACAAGATCTCTCACTGAGTTGAGAAAAAGGCCACACATTTCTTTGGAGTTGGTATGAAAGCCCCATTTAGTTAAGTGGTAGATAAACAATATATGGATGAAAAATACAAGGGGAATTTGATGTCTTAGATCTGTCAAGCTTGCCCCTTCTGTTTGTAGCTCAACTTCACCGCAACCTCACACGTATTTGAAACAGTGGAGGGGGAACCAATCAAGTCATTTATGTACTGACTATCACCAGCAGCAAGATCCTCGTTTCCCTGTAAGCAGTTAAAACAAATGACACGCTAAAGAAAGAATTACAAACACTACTTCCTATTAAAGATTATGTGAGTTGGTTCTGAAAATGCCAACAGTTACCTGACATACATTCCTCCTATTGGATTTTTAACAAGCTGGACTATTTTTAGAGAAATTTTTTTTTGCCTTGAACTAAAATTACGGCCTTAAAATCTTCTCGTCTATTTTTCGTGTGTGCATGTTCCAACAGTCCAATTTATAACTGACACCTTTACTACCTACCAGCATATCGGTTTCATCTCCCAGAGGAAGAGAAAACCAGACCCTGTGACTAGTGAACTGGATTGAAAATCTAGTCTAATGCTGACAGATAAATGCACTAATTTTCTTCTGTGACCGGTTCTGCATTGCAGGGTGAGCCTGCTTCTAACAACTCCCTCAAAAGGCTCTGTAACCCGTCCAAAAGATGATGTCAAGTGCTACAAGGACCCAGGTCAGCCCTGCATCATAGGTAACAGTTACCCCAGTGATAAAGTTACCAGGCAGGTTTTGAATGAGATTGTGTTTTTAAATGAAAGACTGGCTGGAAATGTAGACTTGGACCAAGCATTAATAGGGGAAAATTTGAGACAAACAGAGGTTAGCATTTGGTTTCTTTGTGCTGTTCCACAAAGGTCAGGGAAGGTTCTAGTACAGAAGGAACCCAAAGTTTCAGTGAGGAGTTGTGGTATTCCACTAATATGTGAGCATGTCGTTGAGACAAAGTGAACTCTAGGTTTAGCCAGGAGCTGTTTTTATGATGTGGGAACCCCAGTCTTTCAACTGGATCTGGTCACTTGATTTGGATCCATCGCTGAGAAGTTGAAGGCCTGCTGGGTGTCTGGTTTAATTTTATTCTAAGGAAGAAGTCACACCCCTCCACTCCCATGCCAACTGTTTAGGTCAAATGGAGAGAAGACATAAACAGCAGGCCTGGGACTCATCAGACAGCCTTAGAGATTAGCTTTATGGTTTTCCTCCTTTGCCACCAGAGTCGGGAGCAGAGGCAGCTTCTGAATTGACAGGAGCCCAAATGGCAGCCATGTTCCCATTTTCCATCTGTTGTGTTTCCTCACAAAGGTTTAAGTACAAGATTGATTGTGCATATCTGACAATGTGAAGTACCTCTGAGTAAAGAAACGAGAAACAGTTTCTCACTCTGGACAAAAGAGCAAAGACATCCATTCAGAAGATAAATGGCGAAAATCCAGGAAAGGAGGACATCGAAGATACCTGTGATGTTAAAATGAAGATTGGAAGATTAGGAATTTGAAATACATGGGTTTAAAATACCTATCATGTTGATTTAGGAAACAAAATAAATAAAGCTCTCTTTCAAGCAAACATAACAAGTGAGAGACTACACCCCACTAAAAACAATCTTTATGTGAAAAAGAGTCACAAATTGCAAAAGCCCAAACCTAAAATTAAACTCACAGGCACTAAAAGAAGAACCAGATTGTTCGCTCAAGTGAAGAGTTTATTACGGTTGACATAAACAAAGCTAAAATATTTTCAATTTTAAAAAGACAACAAAAACTGGGAAGTGCGTTGGGGGAATGGTAATCTACAGAAGAATTTAAAAAACAGAAACAGGGAGCCTCCATGCTGTCGGGCTCCTCTCTGTGCAAGGTGGGGATTCCCCACACTGACACCATCTGTGCCAAAGGCAAAAGGCAAGTCCCTGATGCTCCTTTACCAGCTGCTGCACCGCCTGCTTCTCTGCAGGCCTAGCCCACGCGTGCTGACCCAGGACCCTCTCCGCAGGGCTCAGCCTAGCCCAGGATAGCCAGTGGGTGCTAACCCCGCGTCTTCCTCAGGTGTCACATGCTGCTCTCTCTGTGAAAGTTTTGGAAAAAACTCTTTGTCAAAGATTCCTGCTTCACAGGTCTTAAGAAGAGTCTTCTTTCCCTCCCTCTTCATCCTCAGATGGAACTTTGCTTGAAATTTCCCCAGTAGGAAAAGAGGAAAGTCAGAAAAACGAATACCTTCACAAAGGAGTGTCTGACCTTCAAAGTTCTTTCCCGCATTCTATTTCATCGAATCCTTTCCTAGGAGGAAACAGGGCAGGTGTTCTTAAGTCCATTTTGCAGATGATAATTCTGAGGCTGAGAAAGGGTAAGTGTTTGGCCATGTTCTCATGGCTGGTAAGAGAAATTCTCGATGAGCACACAGACTCTCCCAGTCTTGGACTTTTCCCACAGCACATCAAATTTCATCACACTATGCATATGCTGCTTTCTACAAAGAGCTTTGTAATAATAGAGATGATCAGTGTGTTTTTCAGTTCTCACTTACATATATATATTGATAGTGTTGCTTTACTTTCACATTTCAAAGTGATTTATTTAATATCCATTTTCTGAAGGGATAGGTAATTCTGTTTTTATATAAGTTTTCACATAGATAATCATAGCTTTAGTTGTATGTTACTTAGATATCCTTTGGAATCTCTAGAAAGATAGATGATAAATAGATGTCAAATATAGAGTTGATAGATACAGATTTTTGATAGTAATAGCAATATAGTCATTTCTATTTGTTTCTTAGAGAAATAGTTTTATTTGATAGTATATTTTCATTCAAAATTTGGCATAAACATAGCTGAAATATTTTTAATTTTAAAGTCAACAAAATTGTGTTGTGTGGATGGTAATCAAGCCAGGATTGAAAATAGAGAAGCAGGGAGCATCCATGCTCTTGGGCTCCTCTCTTTTAAAAGTTAACTCAAATTGTTAATGCCCAGGGACTTTTGAAACAAGAATTTAGGTGGAAATCTCTATACCCAATATCTTTTAATGATTTTAAAGTTTCACTAGAGGGCACTCCCACTTCATGGCCAGGAGGCAGCAAGGACAAAGGACCATACTGGTCTGGATGTTTAACTCCTATATACTATTTTGTTTTCTTTCTCACTCTCTTTCCTCCACTTTCTCACCCACTGCATAAAAATTAAGATGAAATGACACCGGTTTCCCTTTAAACATAGGAATAGAAATGAACTACATTAAGAAACTAGCAAACATCTACAACTGTGAATTTTATGGCTCACTTTGTGATAGACAGCACACTATTCAAAATCCTCTGCAGTGAATTTTTGGTCAACAGTAAGAGTACAAACTGTAGGATAAGGTGCTAGCATAGTACATCAAGGAATATGTTTTTATTGGGTCACCCCAGGAAGGAAAGTCAGTGGTGGCCCACTACTGATTTCCACCTTAGAAGATCTTCTTGGTCATCTGTTCTGAGAAATCTTTAATCAAACCCAAATTACAAAGATGTGTGGGGTCAGAAAACAGGGGAATTAAAGAATTATTCAAATGGACAATCCAATGAAATTGCTTTAGAATAACTTAAGCAATAGGCCCAACTTTCCAATGATACACTTTTATGTATCAAAGAATCTGAAGACAATTTTAAATATGTTTTAGCAAAACAATAAATAGAGCTTCTGGTTGGGAGGAAAATAAGGTATTTCAAAGTCAGAAGGAAAGTAGCCTATTTGTCAAGTGTAGAACCCCACAGAGCCCTGAGGCTTGAAGTTTTAAACTGATCTCAACCCTTTGGGGGTTTGAATTTCTTTACTGTTGGCACAACACAACTTCCTGCTTCAAAGAGAAATAGCAGTAAGAAGGGCTGTTACAGAGAGATTCAAAAGCCTTCTTGGACACCAAATCACTCTTACAAAACACCATTTTGATGAATTTAGTAAAGATTAATCAGAAACATATGGATTAAGTTTCTCTTTAAAATTACATTGGTTTATGAAATAAGGGAAAAGGGGCATGGTGAAATATGTTTCAGGCTTTTGCAAAGCCCCAAAACCTTTGAAAAGTGAGTTAAGATGCTGATGGACCCAGGGAAGTAACCAGACTTTCCCTGTGTCAACTTGAACCATCCTTATTTGATTTAAATTTATATCAAAGGCAAAATAAACATTATGAATTCCTGCCATTATTGTCCACAGAGGGGAACACGCATTGACTTCTCAACCATGGATTTATAAACTTCAATGGAAATGTAGGCTTATGTGTTTATTTCACAATGATGCAAACTTAATTATTCCTGTGACTTAAAAGGTTTCATATTGTTTGAATTGAAGGCAATGCCTCTAAAGTTTAAACTGAGAACTCCTTGGGAAATGTATCTCAAATAATTAATTACTAGAATTTTTTTGGACAGTTTTAGAAGGAAAATATATCTGATGGAAAAGACTGACAATGACCCTCTTGGGGGAAATCCTCACCGCAGTGGATGATGGCAAACCCACCAAAAGTGAATTAGCCCTAAACCAATCATGTTTTCAAGGAATAGAGGGTAAACAGCAATGCAAATACAGGTCATTAGGAATTCATGACAGAAATCACTAGAAATCTGGAAGTCCCTAGAATCCTACTGAATTTTTCCTCCCTAGTTCAAGTAATCATTTAGAAACATAGCACAATAAATATAAAGAAAAATGAAAATTGCAACACAGGTAATCATTTTTCTATATCAAGAAATATAAAGCATCTCCCTCTTGCAAATACATCAAGAGATAGTATAAGAAATTGCCTTTATCTTAAAAAATTACAAACATTTATGTACATATACATGTATTTATATATATATGTATATATCACCCTATTAAGTACTTGATGATCATTTGTAGCAGGACTAAGATAATTTAAAAAGCCCTGGTTTCAAAGATGTTTCTAGTAAATGCTATCCTTGTATACACCCAAATAAAAATGTTTTCCCCAGGGAGTGTGGTGATCAACAATTAGTTCATAATCAAAAGTTCTTGCTAGAAAGCAATTCCAGCTTTCCCTTTTAATCGTACATGGAAAATAAAACCAACTTCTATTAAGCATTGGATTTAGCCCATTATCATGTGCAAATATACCTGCCTATTAACTTACAGATTGGGAAGGTATTTTACGAAGGTGCAATATTTCTGTCCCAGGTCATAGCTTGAGCTATTCTCCCTTTTAAGGTCCCCAAAGCTTCATCTGTCACTCTTATTGTCAAATGTTCCATTTTTCCTGTCCCTGCCAGCAGTGATTTCAATTTGGACTTGACTTCAAGACAGGCCACATTGTATCTGTGATGTCAATGGGAAGGGGATAAAAGTCATTAAAAATATTTGTTATTTTGAAAGGTTAAAAGAGTTTTTCTTGGTGGGTAACACTTTCTCCGGAAAAACCTCAACTAATTGTCTGACCAGGGAATGGGCACCTAAGTGAGAAAAAATATACTTAATAAAGCATTGGCATCTATTATTTTTCCCCTTTTATTGTCCAGTGCCTCTGGGCCTGGTGGGCTTTCTGGAGGCATCTGAGCTCACTATTCCTTCAAACAGCAGAGCAATGATTACACTGCTGGGCTCACTCTCTTTCTGTCTGCCCTAGGTAAGGGATGCTTGCTTCAAACACCATTTATTGTAAAAATTGTTGCCAGGGTTCTAGAAATTGTGTGTGTGTGTCCTTAAAAGAGCCCCCCAAAAGACAGAATTAGCGGTTCACTTAGAATAATTAGAATTTTGTTATGCTTGATACCCATTTCACCTAACATCCATAGCAATAGAGAAAGAAATTAAGAATATAACACTTTCAAAAGGGCCACTGGTATCCAAATAAGTTGAATTCTTCTAAGAAAGGTAGCAATAACAAAAGCAATGAGCTCAAGGACGATAGACCAAACTCATACCAACACACCACATCCATTTGTGATGCTTTTAAAAGAATCTTGAAAAAGAATTGATCTATGTCCTTTATTTTTAATGAGCTATGGTGCGGAGGGGTGGGGGGGAATGCACAAAACCCAAAGTCAACACTTTCGTTGTCTTAGATTTTTATTTGTTTTAAAGAATCCTTGTGGATTAAGAACAATCAAAATAGAATAAGCTTATACTTGAGTAATAAAGATTTTTTTTCCCTCTTGGTATCGTTCACATGTGGATGGCAACGATTCTCTGACAGTCACCATTTTCTAAAATGTAGTTACCCGAACACATCTGAATAACACAAAGGAGAAAGGAACATTTTGATGTGTTGAGGAAAGTTGTTTTGACAAATGTCAACTCCTGGGTCTTGCTGGCTGAGGCCTGTTGTTCACTTCCAAGGCTGCATGCCTGCTGTACCTTATGCCACTCTGCCAGGGAAAATGGGACATACCCCACACAATTTCATTTCCATTTCTCTACAACATTACAAGCTTCCTTGGCAGCAAAATCACATATTCTGATCACAAAAATAAATGAGAGAAAAGAAGACATACATTCCTGTCAAGTTATGTCAAGACATATTTGGTATGTATTTCACTTCATTCTCACTGACAGGAAAGATGTCACATATTCTTAATACAAAGTAAAGAAGTATTTTCCTTTTTTTCCCCCTGCTAGGCATCAATTTCATTTTATTCACTTACAAGCACCAGTGACAGGAAGGTGTCTTTTTAAAACAAAGCTTTAAAAAAGCAAAAACTAAAATAGTTCTTGTGTTTTGCTGGATCTCTGGATGGACATATTGTACATGCATTGAATTTGACAGTATCGTAAGAAGCACAATAATAGTTATCTATTACCACTTTATCATCCATTTTCACAACACATATGCATGGTTCTGATTTACTTCTTTCCATGTATTGATGGGATCTGGGTTAAAATAAGTCATGGAAATGTTCATTTTCTGTTAATGATGCTGATAGAAGAAGAAAGAAGAAAAAGAAATGAAGAAGGAAGAGGAAAAATAGAAAAGAATTACTCGAAATAAGAAATAGGTCACCAACATAAAATAAAATTAAAATTAAAAGACCTACATGTGGCATGCTAGAGAAAGTTAACCCTCAATTGTCATCTGGACAGTGCATACTGTAAGATGAATTTCTGCCTTTTATTTCATTATTTTCTACTTAATAATGATACTTTGATAAGCATGCATTAGAGTTGATTCAGTAAAAGAATGGCTCCTTTAACGACCACATTGGAAGTATGTGGAGTTCTTTTTCAAAAGTGGATATAACCAAACCAGACCACTGACCTAGCAGGAAGGGTGGGAAGGGTGGGACCCCCGCCCCCCGAGTCAGTCTTGTCCTACCCTCAGGAAGAAACTTCCCGGAGAACACTTCGCTAATGTTCCTTGAATTCCATTGGACTCTGATCTGTGACACTAATAAGTCCAGAGAATTAAAGAACGCAGAATTATTTGAGACTATTTAATCAAATCCCATTTTACAGCTTAAAAATGAAAATTTAGAGCAATCAGAGTTTGTAATCCAGTTAGATTTAGGACTTAGTACTCAATCTGATAATAATGAAGGACCTTTAGAGACATCTTTAGAGAAGCAATATGTTAATAGTCAAAGGTGTACGTCACTGTTTTCTAGACTTTCAAAATGTCATAGTTGAAAAAAGTCATGAGAAATTCATGACCCACTAGCCATACAGACACTCAAAACTAAAAACAGGGAAACAAAATACAGTGTTGTGAACTTTTCCTTTTGTCAACTAGAGAAAAAAAAAGCAACTGGACACAGAATAGTTATTGATAAATACTTATTAAAATATCAAATGAGAGAGATTTAAAATAGAAAAAACATTATGGAATTCTCAAGTCTCTTCAGAACTGAAATTTAAATCGCTCCCTGGAGATTTTGATTCCACAGGTCTAGGTTGAGGCCAGGTTTAGGGGAATCACTGATTTATTCCATCCTGTCCTCCAAAGCAGGAAGCTTTCCCCTAATCTCTTAGAGACAATGGCACAGCCTCTGCTGGACGCCTGCTCCATTCGGGGCCCTTCTTCCTTAAAACAGATTCAAAAATCCGTGTCTGCAAAGAACTGGAGGTTTGGTGTCCGAAGATGGACATCACAGTCTCAGTTCATTTTTCTCACGTCTGAAAAAGAGGATTATAATAAGAAATGCTCATACCACGGGACTGTCATGAGGATTAAATGGAAATACATTAAATGTGAAAGTGTCTATGTAAACGGCAAAACACTACAAATACTAGTTACTGTTAACGGTATCCAGGAGCTGCCAATTGACTTACCAACTCTCTGAAGAGTTAAAAATTAATGCCAAATAATGACTTCCCGAAACCATACATGCGTGCAAAAATTCTCAAGTAGAACATGCCAAACCAAGATATTTTATTCTAGAAAGGAGAGGAGAAATGATGCTTTGAGTGTTCCTTATTTTAACATTAACTATCAGGGAGAAGTCTTGGAATCACACAGCTATTTTCCTGGAATTCTCATCAAGAAAAAATACAATTACTCCTTTCTCCTGAGTGGTATTTATATTACAGAATCAGAGGGCTTTCCTTTTCGAAGAACAAGAAGTACATAAAACCCAAGGCAGAGCGCACTGGTACCCACGCTAACTGGTACCCATAAGCATTCGAAGAAGGGAGTTCACCTTACATTAATTAGAAGTTACTCGAGATTTCTCAATTATTTCAGAGGAGAGGAAAGAGAGACCCTTTCAATGCGGAGTCAATCATCCAACATAACACATATCTCCAAGCTTAGTGCTATTTCTGAAATACCCCAACTGTGGAGAACTTGACCTATTCTCCCTATCCTACCTGAAATGTTCCCCCATATACACAAATCAACACATTCGCCATTATATACTTATAAACTAAATATATAAAAACAGCAAGGTGGCACGTGATGATTCTGCCATCCTCCCTTCCTCCCATCTTTGCGGGGACCAGGTACATTCATTCATTTGGACAGAGGTCTAGTGTGAAATGCAAGAATTAGAGCCAGCAGCTCATTTCAGTAACACAGAGCATGTCATCCATGAAATAACGCAACAGTAGCGTGAAAAAGAAAAGCTCAGTGAGAAACAAATATCCATTAAAAATTAAAAAATGAATAAACAACAAAACCAGTTACTTAAAGGCTCAGAAAATGCAGGTTCCACAACCTCAGCTCCTTGTCTGTTTAATGCTTCAGTGAGGCATCAAAGTCTAGAAAACAACCTGGCATGCAGTAGTATTAAAGGGATGTTTGTGAACTGAATGATGCAGATAGAGGAGGTTCACTCCAAGATCAGAGCCCTAAGGGTCCATCCTGGGGTAGGAACTTAAGCCCACAATTAAGTGGACCCGAGATGCCATATTTGTTGTATATTTGACCAGAGTTTTGAGTCTTTTTATCTTGGCTGATTTTTAGGACATGACAGAATTTGAGGAGTGCCCTGTATGTGATTTTACTCTTTCAGCAATGAAAATACATCAATATTTCAACATTTAAAAATAACATTAATGTTCTGAAAAAAATGAACCACCAAAAAAACACAGCAGAGGAGCGCCCTGGTGGAACAGTGGTTTGGTCAGCCACCTCCTGCCTGGCATAGTCCATGTATATCCCAAGGACTGGGGTTTGCGTCTGGGGGCCGGGGGACCAACCAAAATGAACAACTATGTAAAATAAAGTGCTTCTTCCTCCTCTGTCTTTCTGGCTGCCTGCTCACCTTCATTCCTGCCTGCACCTTTTCTTGAAAGAAAAATACAGAACACATTTACAAGGGTACACATGTTTCCTTTCATGTCAGGCTCCAATATAGCTTGACATGGTTCTGGCCTTAATTCAAAAAGTTGACCTGGTGGGCATGATGATTTTTTTCACATTAATTTTTATTTTAAAAATACTTTATTAAAGTAGTGTTTATCATGATTTTGAGTTTTTGGCTCTCTTCTCGACCCTGTCTACTTAAATTTTGTGGCTGAAGCTATCAGCTCTCTCACCTTATGCTCACCTAGCCTAGAGAACCAGCTGCCCGCACTGCTGACCTGCCTACCTGGGCTGTTCTGTACCGCAGGGCTCAACCCATCTGCCTGAGGAGAACCCGGAAACGGAAGCGAGATGGAGAGACCATGGATGGGTCCTGAGAAATCTGGAAAGCACACACCTTACGCCATCAAATTGTTTTTTAAATGAGTTCAACTAGATTCTAAATGTGAATTTATGAACATGAATTACTTTAAAGGGTCACTTTTTTTCTATATATTTGTTTTTATGTACTGTTTTTTACTCAAAACAAGTCATATATACCTCTGATTCAGCGTGACAATTATCTTCACTTTTTCTCCTTATTAATATAACCGAGAAAGAATGAGATGAATATGAGATAGCAACTCACCAGTGGAGGAAAAGGGGGAACAACGTGGGCAGTGCAATCTGTGAATCGTCTCAGAAATCAGTAAATCTGACTTTAAACATTATTGGAACCGGGAAATCTGGCGGTGGGAGCAAAAAGTTTGAACATTTATGATTCAACGAGTTTCTCGTCTTTATCTAAAAAGAGTGAAGTGGAATTTGTTACGGGTAGAAACGATTAGTTCTTTTTATAAAGTTAAAGACAATAACAACTAGGCAGGGTAATTTATTGTTTTTTAAACCAATTATGAAAATATTACATGCAAATAGCTTATGAAGTGAGAAAGCATTACAGTAGAGAAGAAAGTAAAAATGGCCCATGATTGTATCACTCAAAGATCATCATTGTGAACGTTTTAGTTATTATTAATTTAATATTGTTACTGTTTTTCAATGTTGTTAATATTCAGTTATATGATTATATATATTTGATTCCTTATTTCATTTGTAGCTCTGTATCCTTATTAATACTATATCTTGATTAGTTTCTTATATCATGAGATTACTAGTATGTATCATTTATAAGAACTACATAATATTATGTTATATGGATTTAGTAGTTCTCCTGTTATTGAACAGCAGTTTATTGCCAATTATTTTCATTATAGTAATTCTGTAATAAATATATCTGTATATAGTTCATTAGCTTCATTGCTGTCTATTAATTTAGGCTAGATTTCTAAAAGGAGAGACTTTTAAGAAAATATATACATTTTTAGCTGTTTTATTTTTTAGGCATAATTTAAATACCATTTCATTATATAAACTTTCTACTGGTCTCTGCTGATTTTTTGTTATGAGAAATAACAAGATTATTATATTAATTGGAAAACGTGTCATTGAAATGCTAATAGCTGATATTTCAATGAGAACTTTTGCTGGTGAAATCAAATGTTATATATTTTTTATTTGAAATAAACATTCCTGGATTATTAAGAGTTTGCCTGTTTTTTCAAATGTTTTTCTAATGCCTTATTTACTATTTTATATTCAGTTATATGACTATATATATATTCAACTCAGGATAAACAGGATGTTTGGAAGACATAGAGCCTCCTTTATATTTCAACTCCTCAGTTAGTCCTGGGTTAAAATTAGGGTTGGCGCTCTTGATAGGCACATTTGAAGAAATTTATTCCATTAATTTTTCTTTTCAATTTTAGTCTGATATTTTTCAAAAATGATTATGCAGGTAAATTTCAAAGCACTCCCCTAAATCATGGCTGCCACCAAAGGGCTCCCCGAGGAGTCCTTCCTGACCCCCAGGCTTGCAAGAGCCTTTCCTCATGCAGTGCTTTCCCACAGGTGATGGCTAGGAAGGCAGGTTCCCAAGAGCCATGAAGCAGCAGATTTGCTTAATGTAGTTGATGAGAGTTAGATGCATCTTTTGAACCACTAATTAAAGTCCATGACAAGGCTACCGCCTCAACCCCTGAAAATTATAAAGGCTAATCTTTTTTTCAGTGCTTACCTCATGTCTGATACTATGTGGAAACTCTTAACAAACATCATTTAATCCTCAGGGCAACTTCATGGAGTGGGTGCAATCATTATATCCACTTTACACATGAGGATACTGAGGCTGAAGTTCCCAGAGCTCAGAACCCAGAGCCCAGCAGCCATCTTGCAGTGCTGTCAGCTTCCGCATTATCGCACCTTGCTTTTACTCTCTGAGGATCTGCCAGATACCTAATGGCAGAGTGACCCATCTGAGGAAGGACTAGGGGCAAAAATCTCCTCACTTAGTCTTCACAGTGGGAAAGTGGGAAAGAGGCAGACCAGCAACCAAATGTCAACATGGAGCGCCTCTCTTCTCTTTTCAGTTTCTTCTTCCTTTCAGAAACTTCTCAGCCTCCCTCCTGCATCCCTCATCCTAATAACTTAGTGACCCTTTTCTGACTGTGAAGTACCCAAAGTCCTCTCTTCAGCAAAGGAATGAACTGCGCCTTGCACACAGTGCTTCCCTCACAGTATAACATTGCCCTGAGATGTAAAGGTGCATCCTTTCACCTCCTCAGAGCTCTCAGATCTCCCCTCTGCCCAGAATAACCTGCTCATCTCAGAATTCACAACGGGCCTAATAATGGTGAGGGATGTAGTATACAACTGCTACGCCAGCTTTGAATCAGTTCCTTGTCTTCAACTTTCCATGAATTCAGCTGATACTTTGTGAGAGGCTACTACAGGCCAGGTGATTTTCCATAGGAAAACACACTCAAACCAGAAACATGGGTCTCTGTCCTCAAGACACTCCAATGGGAAACCATGAATATGGGACCAAGTAAATTAACTGGAGTCTCAATTTTCCCCTCTGTAGAAGGGTAACAAACAATATTATCATTGTCTACCACACAGATTGGTGGTATCTTCCTGCCCTATCTCCACTTCTGCAGGTGTTCCATTATGAACTGCCAGAATATAGCTATAAAACACTGATTGTAAAAAACTGATTGCGCCACTTCTATGCTTATGACAATCAGTGATGTTCTGTCATCTTTAAGGTAAAACCCTGACTTATTAGCCAACTGTGCAAGAACCTTCATGACCTGGATGTACCTGCCTGTACATCCTGCTTCAGCTCTCTCTGTCCTCATAGACCGTGCATAAAGTCAGATCAACTACCCCATGTTGTCTTCTGTCCCATTTCCAGGAAACCTTTCTCAAATCCAAAGCCCACTTCTCTGAGCCCCCTCAGTGTCCCATGGTAATCTCTATCAGTATTTCTCACTCTGTTAGTCTTTTCCTCTTACTGTGAACTTTTGAGGATGGAAATTATGCCTAGGACTGTGTTATCTAATAATAGGCACTTAATTAATGTTGATTGAACAACAGGAAGAGGGAAAAACCCCAATGACCCTGTATGCGGTGGTTGCACAGAGTATATAAGCTGGAGAGAGTTCTTGCATTTCAACAACTTGATCTTCCCAGTGTGCCTGAAATAATGACACAGCAGGGCTACTGTTTGGTTATGTCTAGTTCCCATGGTGGGAACAAGCAAATATCTTCAGGTATTTTTGCTACTAAGGGAAGATTATTCATAATTCTCCTCAAAGGAATATTTGTTCTTGTACTAGAGACTTCCTTGGCACCATGGTTTAGAGATGATCATCAATAAATATGGATAATTCTACAAGAAAGAATCTTTAATAACCAAGTCAAGAAGCTCAGCAGTTTTGCTATCCTGTCCCTAGCATGCAGGGTAGACAGTCAAGTCAGCATAGTTGGACCCAAACTATAGATGACTCAAGACAAAGAGGCAGTGAGTACATGCTGGAATTGGATTGGGAGCGAGGAGTCTTCCAAGAATTTCAGATCAGTGTCCAGTTCCCCTTTTCTCTCTACCAACTCCAGAAATATTGTCTGCATCTTAATTTCCACAGTCCCTATAATCCCATCCCAGACTAAGTACCTGGTCAGTTGATTCTCCTGGAGGAACATGTACCCCAATATCTGCTTTCATGGCTAATTTCCACAAGAAGCCTTTGATCAGAAAATCAACTCACAAAACCACCCTTAGTTCAAGTTCCACTCTGCTTGATCCCACCAGTCTGTGACATTTTTCTATGGCAAGCAGGTCTCAAATGTGAATAAACTCAAACTGACATCTATCTTGTTAAGTCACTTACTAAAGACATGACCACGAATGCATAGCCTTTGTAATCTGCCAATCATGGGCCATGCTAACCTCTTAGTGTGATCATCTGTCACCTCTGTAAAAGAAATAGATGACAATTTAGAATTGGTTCTTCTTTAAATATTGTATCTAATTTTAGAAATTCTAGTGTTTTCTTCTATTTCCATTCTCTCTCTCTCTCTCTCTCTCTGACACACACACACACACACACACACACACACACACACACACCTTGATTATTCCCCACTGCTATATCTTTGTTCATGCTGATCTACCTGTCTGGGGTTTACCTAAACCCATTTTTTCCATTAAAACCAACTTGAAGCCATTCTTGTTCCATGCTCTTATAGCGTTTTCCTACCCAAGCCCATTCTTGGTACTCGCTGTCTTATTGTGAAATGGTACGTGAATATCTTTTTCCACTCCAGGCTCTAAGCTCCTTAGGGCAAAGGCTATGTCATATTTGGCCATGTCTTAGTATCTGGATTATAGCAGATACTCAGTAAATATTGACCAACCCCAACACTTTCATGGAGATTTTCCTGACCATGGCAGCTCATACCAGTTCATACCATTTTCAACTCTTATTGTACCCACTACTGAAGACTGTACAGTTTGATGGCTAAGCTGTGCTTGAGTTGTCTCCTGTTCTATCAGTGCTGTTGCTGCAGTCATGTCCTCAGAGAATTCCTACTGTCACCCCCACAGTGCATAGAAGTGCTAGGTAGAGAATGGCACCAAAAATAGTTGTGTGTTGTTTGCTTTCTTAGAAAGTTAGTCACAAACTGATCATGAATCACAGCACAGCAGAAGGATTTCAATAATTATGTAACCCTTGATTTGTCAAGAGTTGTATTGTTCTGGTTAATCAAGATGCATTGCAGTTTTTGTAATTAACACCCATTTACTGAGGACTTTCCATGAATCAAGGCTTTTATCGAGTATAGTACATACATGAAGCCATGAGATTTTCATGAAAACACTGTAGAACAGATACAGTTGGCCCATTGTATGCATGGGGAAATCGAAGTTTGGTTGGGTTTAGTGACCACCTCAGCTCACTCAGTTACGTAGAGAAGACCCCTGAGCCAAAGTCAGTTCCGTGAGATTCCATTGCCTGCGCTTCTTCCATGCACTGCAGAGTTTAGCTGGAGTGAGCACTCTCTGAACGTTCTTTCCTACTGCTCCTTAATCACTGCAAAGAGCCATGCCATCCGTGTCTCTTCAGTGGTTCAGAGAGCCTGAAGGAGGTCATTTGGGTTTAGGCTTTCCAGGGTGACAGAATTTCTTGGTGAACCTGGATGTCTAATTCATCTTGAGGCTCTGCAATAATGCACAGAAGCTCCTAAAGCAATCTGGTCTACCCAGAGTCCAAGACATTGGGAGTGACCTAGGGCCAGCAAGGAGGCCCTCAAGGGTCAGTGCTAATTGGGGCAGATGCCCCCGGGGTACAGAGCCCAGACTGTTCCCAAGGAGTTCAGCTGGAACCAGATTGCCTCAGGAATGTGAGTGAGGCAAACAACTGCTTGATTGTTTGAGGCTCTTGGTACCCAGTGCTGCTTCCCAGTGAAATGTAGGCCAACAGGATTTCTGAAAACTGTTTGCAAAGCTGAATGCAACACTTCCTTCATTTGCATTTAAAAAATAAACTCAGCCTTGAAATGGGCATTAGCCAAGCCCTTCCTGAAAATTGAGAAAGAGTGTAATGGGATAAATCTCTGCTCCCCAAATGGTCCTCTCCCCAATTCACATGAAAGCAAAGGTTGTTTTGTTTATAAGCTTCTCTTTCCATTAAACTCGAGTTCAAAGTCTTGAACAACAAGTTGTTCCTTCCAAGGTGAAATTGTCCTTATTGGGTAACTGGCAGGTAGTACTAGAATTTCTCTCTACTATTAAGCTATTTTAGACCCTTCATCTTGACTGTCACACATTTTAAGAGCATGTGACTAATCATCCCTAATCCATAATGTCTACCCTTCATAAATGAAACTTAGGACCTTAGCATCTTGATTTTCCCTCTTGTTTTCATAGCAGAAGGGCTCATTACAATCAAGCAGCTAGTACTTTCTCTAGGCGAGCCCATCTGTCACTGACCTCTCATTCCCCAGTCACCTATACCACACAGTCAAATGAGAATTCTGTGCAACATTTACTGGCTTCTGAGAAAGTGGTTGCTTCTTCTATTACTTGTCTTCTGTACCTCTTGCATTAGATCTGATGTAAAAAATGAGAATGATATTAGAATAATAAGTATCAATTTGACAAATTTAATTTCATCATCATAGTTCTACTTTTCCAAAATCAGACTCATCAGGTCTCATTGATTTTACGTGAGGGAAAATAGAACAGAATATAGAGTGAGTTAATACTAAGGAATTAAGGTTTCTAGATGAATCTTTAAGACGACCTCTAATTTCCCCCCATCCCCCAATCTGGACTTTATTCACAGTCATTTCTTTAAGTCATCAAAGATGACATCACTGACTTGATTGTCTTCAATGGGCAGATGTGGCTGAAATGGACAATGATACATAATCAACTTGTGCCCAAGGTACTTTTATGCTAAATGATAGGGACAATTGTCTAGAACCATTTTTACCAACTCACAGAAAAAGAGATTAGATTTGCAGTGCCAAAAGTAGGGATGAGAAGTGGGAGAGTTGGATGAAGGTGGTCAAAAGGTACCAATTTCCACTTGTCAAGTGAATAAGTACCAAAGATGTAATGTACTCTATGATGACTATATGACTTTGACATATGGGATATTTGAAAGTTGTTAAAAACATTGATCTTAGTTCTTATCACAAAAATAACTTTTGTTTTCTTTTTGTATCTGTGGGAACAAATGGACAGCAACTAAACTTATTGTGGTAATCATTTTACAATATAAGTAAATCAAGTCATTATGCTGTACCTTAAACTTAAATTTATACCTTAAACTTATACTGTGCTGTATATCAATTTTATCTTAATAAAATTGGGGGAATGCCTTTTTCACACCAAACTGAAAACATTTTCCTTCCTTTCAAAGCTTACACATATCATCCCCTAAGAATAGAGTTTTAAAATAAAGTCATAAGTAGAGTCCTCAGTTAGATGTTCTTGCCTAAGATGACTAAACAAAATTATTATATTTCAACTGATTTTGAAATAATTTTGTGTTGGGTTTACATGTTTGTTTGCTGGTGTTACTTATAAAAACTAGGACTCTGTTGGCATCTGGGTGAAAAAGAACTCTCTGGAAAAGTTTTCTTGTTTTCTGCGTCTATAATCAAATTACACATAAATGATATGACATGTTGCATAATGTTTGAAACGTTGCTGTCAGAAACACACACATACATACATACGTGTGTGTGTGTGTTTGTGTGTGTGTGAGCGCGCTTTGTGGTTGAATTCGCCGAGGCTTCATTTTAAATCATGTCAGTCTCTGAGCCATTTCTACCAAAATGTGGTAAAATGCAGAAGTTGGCAATTCAATTTTATTCAGCCTTTCAAGAAGGAAGGCCCAGATAAGCTTTGCTTGTTCATGTCAGTGATAATATTCATCAGCTAGGCCTAAATCTAATTCTGTAGGCTTGCTACTGCTTTGTTGTACTGTCATTTCTGAACCTCAATCTCCTCTCCCTCTCTCTCTCACTCTCTCCCTGCTCCCCATCCCTCTTTTTTAATCACAGCAGAAAGTTTCTTAAGAGCTTAACTTACAGCCAAGTGCCAGCTCCCCACTTAATTTGTCCTGCTTCCCCACAGCCCTTGTACGGTATGTACAGGCAGAGGTGAGGTCAGTTCTCAGGGCCTGGCTCTCTGGACACCCGTAATGATGACCTCATTAGAGTCACAGATGTTTGCTGCACTTTGGGAGATCTGGAAAAAACAGAGCAGTAAACTAGGCCAGCTTGCAGTAAGACTGTTACCCACAATTCAAGATAAAATGCTGAATAGTTCCCACTAGGTTCTGGTCGGCTAGGAAACGGCAACTTATTAATCTTGTGTCAGAGAGCCAGCTGCAGCCGTGGCAGTTACCATATTTCACCACCAACTCCATGTCTGGACAGCCATTGTCTTTTTTTATGAAAAAACTCCACAAATCAGCTGCGGGCTCGCTCCCCCTCGCCCTCTCCAGTCCCCCCTTAACTTAGCGAAGCCCCCACTTGTCCTCCTTGGAAAAACTGCGCCCCGGCACCCATAGACTGGGGGCGCACCGTCCGTCCTGCGGTCGGTTTACTAATTCAGAGAGACTGCTTACTTTCCAACTTTAATGATATTCCCTCAGCATATCACTTTGGTTGCCTGGCGACCGGATTTGAGCTAGGCCTCTCATTTGATTCCCACACATCAGACCCTGAAAAGCACTTTTTTTCCCGTCCCTCAGCTTTTGATTCTTTCTCCTCTGAAACCCTTCCCCCTGCGGTGTCAGTATGGGTGGGCAGAGCAGGAGTAGAAGGAGGGCAAGGGTGAAGGGCGGCCTAGAGCGTCGTGGTCACACATCAAGGCCTCCAAACAAAGCCTCCAGGAACCCTTCCTGACAAACACAAATTCCCCTCAGAAAAAGCAAATTTGGCTTTCCCTTCATAGTGTGGGTGTCATTTTTAAGACTTTCCTTAGATACTTTATTAAATGTGATGCTTTTCATTGTTTTTCACAAAGGACTTCTTCTTATCAACAAGTTGCTCAGGAATCAGTCAACAGATTGTGAAGAACTGGAATAATCTGAAAAACACCAAGCCTCTCACCCATGTCCTTATAGGTCTTCATATTATAACGTATGTGTTAGTGGAGGAATTGACTACTTTAAATTTATTATAGTGCACCACTTTTCCCACACCAAAGAGATACTGTAGGCTAAAATCTGCAGGCTACAATCCGAAATATTACTGCAAAAGAAAAACATAGATTTGCCTCTTTGGGTCTTTTTAAAGAAAAACAGAGATGCTTGTATCTTTTGTTTGAAAAGGCTTAACTGAGAAACATTGCAATGAATGCAAGCGTGTGTGTGTGTCTGTGTGTCTGTGTGTGTCTGTGTGTGTTACAATTGAGGTGGCTACAAAAAAAGACAAAAAAGAAGAAAGTAATAGAAAAATTCACATGAAGTACATATTAGTTTCTCCACGGGATCATTTCAGTTGTTTAAATGGAATTTTGCATCTTGTGATTATGTCCTCAAAACAACACAATCACAAAGAATTGGAGTATTTCATGCGCTATTTAGTTTTACTAGAGCTAGCAGATAATCACATTGCTAATGCAGATTTCAAACACACACACACACACACATATATATATTTGGTGTATATTTGTATAATATATATGTGTCTATGCGTTTCGATATGTACTCGTAGGTTGCTCTTAAAATATTAATGCTTTTATATGTATAAGCATGTCTTTTTTGATAATTGGCCTATTGTAAAGTGCAGTTCAAATATTCTTGTTACAATTTATTTTCTTACAGATCCCTGAAGGATTTGTTCATGTAACTCCTATTCTCGTGGGCAAATCCCTTGTGTATTGATGGGAGAATGGACTTCTAATTCCACACTGGAACTGAAAGTAGGATTCTTAACCTTTACTCTCTTGTTGAACTGATATAAGGCTTACAAAAGTTCTTTATTCTTTTTTCAGCAATGATTAAAAATGTGTACAGAGTTACTGCTTTTCCACTAACACTTTTTAGATCTCCCCCTACACTACCCCCCATACCCTCTTCCATTTTCTATGCTTATTAGAATTACTACCTAAGTACTTCCCTAGCATTACTCGCTTTTTTATGAAGTGGTGAAGCCAACAGCTCCATACTGTACTTTCCCACATGCAAAATGAGAACCTTTCCAGATTAGTGTCTAAGCTTCATTTTTTTTTTTCTGTTCGAAGTTGTAATTAATACATTATCTCCATTTTAGCTGTGTAAACGGGCAAAGCAGATATCTATTTATATAGTCTGTTGATTCAGTGATTCTAGTATGTGGTAGTTTGATACTTCATGTAAGCTAAGAACATTCTGGTTTTTGAAAACTGTCACATTATCTATGAGGATATAGGTATATATTATGTATGTATGTACAGTGACTACTGAATGAATTTAATGAGTACTATATGAAATATTCCTATGTTAAGAGCTGCTAATAAGAAAACTAAGCAGTTTCTCTTCAATTTTATTTTTTCTTCTGAATGAATGATTGGTAAGCAGACCAAGAAGATGAAATGAAATTTTAAAATATATGCAATAAAAAATCAAGATAACAATACTAATGTCAGTATTTTATATCTGCTTGTGTTTAAGGAGGTCGTGTCAAGTGGAAAAGAAAATCTAACAGTTTGGGGGGTGAGTAGGGAGGACATTTGGATATTCAAAACAGAGTAACTGGAGTGATTTAATAACTGAGGAATATCTCAAATATCCTTACCACAAAGAAGGTTGAGACCCCCAATAAAGAACTAATTGGTATTTTTGTGACTTTTCATTAATCAAATATTAAAAACTAATACTAGTAAATCAATGTTGTGGTTTTTCTTTAATTTATGCAAAGTACAATTGTTATTCTCTTTGCCTTCCTTCTACTTCCTCACTCTAATTGAATTTGAATTAGACATTAAAAAGAAAACCCAGCACTTTAAAAAGGATTTCCTTAAAATATTTTCAATCTTGTAACTATCAAGTTTCTAAAAAGCCTGGTGATAGAAACCTGATCCTTTCTAGTTCTTTTTCAGCATGTAGACCAGTGGATAGGCATGCATTTTTGGATGTGTGCCTAAATTGTTTTGTCTGTAATTCCCACCCCTAGTAGCAACTCACCTAGGCTGCAGAACTATACTCATTCTGGAGACCTTTGTACATAGATAAAGAACAGAGAACACGAGTAGAGAATGGATAGTGTTTTGCTCTTTGTCTCTGTAGAGGACCAAACAGAATCAAGTCTGAGTTTGAACAGATAAAGGCTAATCTCATACATAAACAGATGGTCATCAGAAACTTTGAATTACTTTGCAGTTTGTTATTTTCATGGTCACAGGGTATGCATTTATGTAAATGATGAGTGCTTCATTTATTATGAATGAATTATGATGTTCATCACCACTATCATCACCATCATCACTATCATCCTCACCATCACCGTCATTACCATCATCACCATCACCATCATCATCGCCATCATCATCGCCATCATCATCACTATCATCATTATCATCACCATCATCACCATCACCACCATCATCATCAGCATCACCACTGACATATATGCACAGCTTAACTGCATTAAAATCAGTGAACATGTCACACTACCAAGTGACACCTAGCTCTTATTTATATGCTGCTCTTCCAAACAAGAACTACAAATGATGAGTTGCATAATAAAGAAGAGAGAAATGGAGAAATCTGGAGAGATGCTCTTATTCTTGTCATAGCATCCTGGATCTTAGTTTCCTTAGCTGTAAAGTCATGCGTCACATAGAAAACTTGAATAGTCCTTGCTATTTGGTTCCTATGATTTGTCTCTGTGGTCTCTCCAAGGAAGGGCCTTAATGATAGCACCTATTTCTATGTCATGAAGAGAAAAAGAAGGTTCATGTGCATGTGAGTATGTTTAAGAACCACATAACTATCTCAGCCTTTCTAACATGACACCACTCAAATGAGTCTACATGGTGAATAACTGTCTGATCTCAGTTTTAAAAACAAAGGCTCACGAAGAGGAGAAAAGAATATAAAAAAGAAACCACCACCCAATATAGACTCTCAGAAGAAATCGGAAACCCCTCAATTTACTTCTCTTTGTGCATCTCAAAGCTTTTAAAAGTCAAAACAGACTTCTTTTTGAATGTTTCTAGCAGATCTCACTGTTCCTGTTGTTGCATGCACCGAGTTTAAATTCTCAGCACAGATGAACACAGCCCAGCGGAAGTTCTAATCCTCAAAAAGTAGACAAATAACAGGGAAACTCCAACGGCCCCTTAATACAGCTGAGCTCTCAGGCCTCCCCGGGATGCGGGACTCTGAGTGAGCCTTAGTTGGGGTTGCTATTTTGTTTGTCCCCATGAGCCCCACCTCGCGTGCCGATGCACTGATGTAAGACTTCCAAATGAGCTTGCTCAGAAGGGCCCAGATTAGCCGGGTTGCTAGGATCTCACCATTCCAACCCCCTTTTCCACTTCAGTAGACTGAGCTTTTGACACTATGAAAAGCACCATTTAAAATTAATTAAAGCTTCTTATTTGGTACCAAATCTCATCATTGCCGACTACATTTAATATGTTTTATGTGTGGCTTTTAGTCGCTGTCTCATCATGTGTTGTATGGTCCTGCAATGAAGCAGATGCAAGTTAGAAAACACAGAAGCAACCCCAAACTTAGCTCTTTGGTATTCTGTCTGGTGTGTTCAACTGCAAAGTTGGTCTGCTAGTCTCTGGGTCATGCTCATTTTGTTAAATGAGAGAATGGTGTCCTGTGTGGAACTGAAACAAGAGACCCGAGTTCTAGTCCTGCTCAGTCACTAATTTCTTGCATAAGATGAGGGGCAAGACACAGTTTCTTTTTAAAACTTCAGTTAGCTCACCTGTAGAAGAAAAGATCTGAACCCCTATCTCAGACACTGCCTTCAGCTTCTGAGCTTCGGAGGGGTGGCTGTACTGTCTGAGAGCCACAAGTTTGGAGATAGGTCGTTCTTGGAGGTCAAGTTATTCTGGGTTTAAATGGATTTGAATTTAGCAATTTACTGAGCAAGTGACCTGCTCTCTCTGCCTTCAGTTTCATCATCTGTAAAATGGGATCAGTAATTCTTCCCTACAGGGATTGTTGTGAAAATTAAACAAAATTAATGCATGTAAGACTTAGAACAGTACCTCATTCATATTAATCCCTCAATAAATGTGAACTAGTATTGATATAAGAAAAACATAAGAAAATTTTCATTGAAACTGTGTGAGTTTTCAACTCCCAAACATCCACTATAAACAATGTCTTCATATTCAAGGCATTTGGGGTCACAAATTATTTATAAATGATTATTATTTTCAAATGATTTACTAGCAGCTTTCTCTGAAAGTCAAGAGACCAGCTTGTCCATCTCTGTAATGGCATTTTTAGCTTTTTAAAATTAACTAGAATCAATTAGACTAAATAATAATAAAGATTTTTTAAGGTGCAAAATGTCTTATGAGAAGAGGAATAGGAAACAAACCCAAACTCTAGTTATAAAAAGAAACTGTGACCAAAATATTACAGGTAGCCCAGTCTGAGCTTTATCTGCCTATAGGAGTCTTAATGTTTTTATGATATAATTTTCTAATAGTTTCTTTGCATTGATAACTTACTAAATGTACTTGCTTGGATTCTGGCATTCCCCCCACCCCTATCTTTTATACACAGGAGGGAAAATTAAAATATTAGCAGAATAATATTTATTCTACAACAGGTAGAAAAAAGCATCCTTAAAACATCATTGTCCCTTTTTATTTCGTTCTGCTGTCCAGCTCACACTCTTAATGCAGTTTTAGAGAGGCACTAAAAGAAAACTCCACAGTGAGAGAAAAATAGACTGAGGTACATGATACATCATGCGTTGTCTTCCATTGACTTGACCGAGCAGCTCCGAGCACAGGACTGCCACTCTCCTAATGCATGAAACCAGGCTCAGAAGCATCCCATGTTTTAAACAAGTGACCAGTTCATATTGGCAAAATCTCTGGTTAAAGCAGTTTGTTGAACTCTCCTGACGAAAAATTCTCTGAAGAACTTTTTGGCCCCACTGAGGCTTCCATCCTTTAAGTATCAATCGGAAATTTCATCAAATTTGGATAACATCTTAATTACAAGAGATGTGTCCAGTTGCAAGCTCTTTTAGTCTCCCTTGTCTCATCTGTAAAATGGGAAGCAGAATATTAGCAATAATATAGTTAATGAAATCTATCTCATGCAGTTATTGTGTTATCTTTAACATATTTGCTCTAAATGCAATGCCTGCCATATATGTAGACCTTTAATAAATAGTATGTCTCATCCCTGTATGACAGCATGATAGGAAAAGGGTGTAGATATTATTGTGCATTACCACAAGGTTGATCAGATCTGGGACATCCCCACCAATATAATGCATAGTTCGGCTTAATAGGAAATCATAACAAGATCCTGAGACGTATATGATTATCACAAAAAGCATCTGAATGCTTTTCTCAGTGTAGGAGTACTCATAAGGGGTTTTCTTGGTAGAGCAAATAAATCTATTTCCTTGCAAAGAACCAGCCTTAACATTTAATAGCCAGCATACAGCTACTTTCAAAAGAAAGCCCCACTGTTCCGGACCTTTTGTTTCCCGGGTAGGACTGAGAATCTCTGTGTATGACTGAGATCAACAGCTAGATACCCAGGAGCTGGCAGATCAATTACTATTTCCCTCTAACGTTGCCGTTTGCAACTCAGCCAAATACTAGTATGTTTGTGTGGTCCTCTATCTAGGTAAAACCATTAATTAATTACTAAAATAAGCTAACAGACATGAAGAGAGAAGAAGTTATTCAGTTACTTCAAAAGAGGAAATAAATGTGAACATGTTTATTTCCCCTGGTTGGTAGTTACAGAATACTCGTTCAATTTAAATTGTTTTTGTGTGTATTTCTTTGTGTTTTTCCCTGACTTTTGTCATAAAATTATTTCATGAAATTCAATTTGACTGTTAAATTTCCATTCGCCAAAAGATAGTGAGATCTTAAGCTATTCTTAATGCATTATTCTAATAATGCAATTTACTTGAGAGCAGTGGGAAATATTGCTGACATGAGATTTGAAAAAAATCAAAATAGAACCTTTTGCTGTTAAATATTCCTTTAACTAAAATTATTACAAATGAGTGTACTTCTAAATCTATGCATCTATAGCTACAACTATATGTAAAAATCTCAATGTAACACTCACTCTTCAAGCACTGCATACTGTAAAAAATCACTAAGTACTAATAGCTTTTTCCCTCCCATTGGGTGCTTAAATTTTTATTTTAAACCAGAAAAGAATAATAAAATTACTTAAGCTCTGTGGTATTTCAAATAGTCTCAGTCAAGAGTCAAATGTCACTGACAAAAGGATCTAAATCTTACAACTTCATTGAATGAAATACAAATATTTTATTATAGCTCAAAATAAACAATGCAGTCTATTTACACATTATTTTCCAAATTAATGTTGCTGTGAGAGACTACCTGAATTAAAGTGGCAAAGCCTTCAAATATTAACTCTAAAAATTGCAAGTATCTCTTATAACTATAGCCAAATAATTGCCCATAGGGAGTTCAAAATTGAATGCTAGTTTCATTTGATATGATTGATCAATGTGTTATTCCTCAGGTGATGTTTCTGTATTTGCATGCACACAACCAGTATCTCCCCCTTTTGCTAAACCATATTTTGAACACAGATTTCCCTCATGAATCTTTAAAGAGAATGTAAGACAATACAAGAACATAGTCTCTTGAGAATAATCACTTGTAGCTTTAAAAAAAAATTCTCCCTACTCTTTCTTTGTACCCCAAAGCTAGGAACTTCTGCTTCCCTTGTTTTCCTAAACAACTCTTTGAAAACCGTCAACCCCCTCTCTAGGATTTAGGAAGTTTGTTGATCTTATCAGTTTAGGAAGAGCTACATTCATGGATAACATCAAGGGTCATTGTCTCCTTTCTGCAAGCTGAGTGAAGACATCAGACTGTGCCTGCCATTGGTGTATGATTGAGATTAAATAACTGGATACTAGAAATGGATAGGTCCATTAGTATTTCACCCTCAAGTTGCTAAAAATAATTTCTACCTTGTCCAAGAGCCCCTCTTTAAAAGTGAGCTCAAATATTAGAGTAATGGATTAAGTTAAAGTTTTCTGGTCTCTGAGAAAAGATAAATCCGTAATTTTGAATTAAGTGTCTTATTTTTGAACATCCTTAACTCAACTGATAGGATGCAATGGTTGATGGGCATAGTTTAAAAGTATCAGTAATGTCACATTTACAAGTGGTTGAAAACATGGATGAACCAAAATGGAATTGTGCTTAGTGAGACAAATCAAAAGGAGAAATATAAACATTGTATGATTTCACTCATACAGGCTATGTAAAGAAGTTAAACAAATGAGTCAAATCAAACAAAAACAGACTTTTTGTCTACACATTCAAATTGGTGGTTACCAAAAGGATAAGGAGAAGAGAATAAGAATGTTTGGTAAAGGGGTCGATTATATGATGGATATTAGAAGTAGACTTTCGGTGGTGAATTTAGTGTATCATATACAGATTATAAACATTTGCAATGAAGTATACTTTAAACCTATATAATGTGGTTATTCACTTGTCCTTCAATAAAATCCTTTGAAACTTGTTGAAAGACTTTAGATTTGAAAAAGATACCCTTTCCTGAAAAATTAAATTAAATCTTCACTAACCAGCAGGGAAAGGGAATTATGCTTAGTAAGATAAAGCAGAAGATAGACATTGTGTGATATCACTTACATGTGCTATATAGAGAAACCAAGAAAACAAATAAACTAAGTCATAAAAAAATAGACTTTAATAAAGCAAAAGAAAAGCAATAAAAGTGGTTGCAGGAAAGATAAGGGAGATAGGAGGTAGACAAATTGAGGGGATCAACTGAATAATGAAGGAAGAACTAAAATGATGGTGAACTTAATATAGACAGATATGAATTTACTGTGATGCACACCTTAGAACTATATAATATTATGACGCAATGTTACTTCAATAATATTAATTTAAATTAAAAGAATGTGTTCTAAGGTTTTACCATTTGGAAGAAAAGGAAGAGAAGGAGTAACATTGTAGTGAGAATATCAGATCTAAAACTACAGGAGTATTCCCCTGTACCAAGTAAGGATGCAAGAAGGCAATTCTCTTATTTGGCCAGAAGAATGAATCCTAGAGTCTACTAATTGATTAGGCAGTTAGTATAAATAACTGGTATGAACCAAAAAATTCCAGGAGAACAGCCCTTAGAATCAATATAAGTAAGATGTGCTTTCCTTGACTTCATCAAGTTTGTAGAAGAGAATTAAAGGAAAGATTGAGTCGTCAGAATTTTGTGTCGTCTTAAGCAGTACAAACAACAAATTTGCTTTCTGCTAAATAAGCATGCTAATATCTTTTAATCCATAAAAATAATGTAATAAAGGGCAAAGAGGAACGCATCTATAAAGAAAAACAGAGTCTTTCTTCTGAAGTGAACCATGCACTGCTGAGCTTAAAGCTTCCTATGCCCCATTCATCCTCGTGACCTAACCTCTCTGACCTCTTAGAAACCTAATACACTTCCTATTTTACTAGTACTCAGATCCCGGAAGACTCTTCTTTATATGGTATGTAGTATTTCCTTACTTTACAACCAATCAGAAGGTCACTATCCTATGATACACAGAGTGAGTAGTGTATCTTGGTTTGATATGAATGGAACTTGATATCAAAATTAAAACACAAAGGAGAGTCGAATTTTTACAAGCCAGGTACATGTCAAGTGAATGTAGGAGAAAGCAGTTTGCAAAATGTAAAGTGTGATACCAATTAAGGGATTATTGCAATTCAATTGTTTCCTTTAAGTGCTTCTTTTCATTGGTAAATAAAATAGGACCTTTAGAAGAGACTTATTTCATGCTCCCTCATAGATTATATTTAATTTTGGAAGTGGGAAAATAATAGAACTAAATATTTAAAAGCAATAAAGGAAAAAAAAAAAACTTATCTTCTATCCATAACATCTGGATTTTATAGTCTTTGCTGAAATTCAGATTTATTTGGCAGACCTGATTTTTTGGGGGTCATCTCTGCTCGACATCTTAAGCCTTACTAAATGGTTGGGGTAATAATTTCTTAAATCAATTTGATTTGCTAAGAAATTGTGAAACCAAATATCAATCCACATACCATCACATAGGGGGTAGGTAGTCAGTTTACATTTTTAAAAATCATCATTGAAATTCCCCCCACTCCACTACCATCACACACACAATCCAATTCTCAGTGAAGGGGAAGAAAAAAGAAAGAGCTCTACATAACTGAAATTAATTTTGTTTAATCCACAGATTTTATCAAAATGTTTAATTTAGAGGTAATAACTTAAACATAGTTGTTGAGACAAACTAGATGTATTAAAGAAGTTGATACCAAAAATGTTGAGTGTCAGTGAAACTTAGCTGAAAGCCAATAGGACTGGCCATCTAATGGCGATTAAGTATGCTATAAATTTAAATCTTTGAAATACTTGTTGAGATTTATTCAGGCAGACAAACAAAGATAACAAAAGTCTTTTGTGTGTTTGTCAGTCATTTCCACTCCTCTGTTGTCATAGTGTCAAATAATGTCAGTTATTTAAGGGCAATTACTGTAATTTTAAATTCTCAACAAATTAAACTATAAAGACTAGAAGTCCAGGAAGGACCATATTTATTTTTCACATATTTTACATCTTCCATTTTTAAAGGTAAGTTTTAATTGCCTGAACGTTTAGAGAGGAAAAAACAATAACTTTTTTTATTTTTTTGTCTTATGCTTTCTAAAAATACTATTCATGTTCGGACATTTCTTTTTCACTGAACTATTGTATTGTATTTTATAAGATGTTTCCAGTGGCATCATGCTTTTGTAGATGAGAAAGAGAAATGATTTTGAAATAGACTTCATTTTGTGTATTAGAGTAGTTGTATTTTTAATCCTCTTTTATATTCTACATATACAATGTAATGAACTTAGGTTAGGGTCTAGAAAAAAAAAAAAAACAATCCATGGAAGCAAAATAGATCTTGAGCTGAGTGAGAAAAATATGCATTTAAATCATGCTTGATAATAGAATGTTCTACCAATAAAAATCTTGAAAATGAAATGTAAGCATAATTAATTTGAATAGGATCATTAAAGTAGTTTCATAAAATAATTTAAAATGAAGCAGGAAAATAATTACCTCCCATCATCTTTAAGCTATGTTGACAAAGTTTAAATGTTACATAATTTAAGAGGAAGGATTCAATACATTTTATATTTCATGAGATTTTTTTAAAGATTTAGAGCAGCATCTAAGATTTCTTTGCAGTAATAAAGACAATGATCCATTATGTTCTTCTATTACTAATTATTCTGTAAAGATTGTCTGTTCCAAAAGATAATTAGAAAGGGTGAAATTTAATTCCATTAAACAGAACTCAGCTGGGACATAATGAAATTTTGCTGTGAAGTGGAAGACTTTGAAGCAAAATAAAAAGCTTTTACATAGATAGAGAAAATGAGATTGTAAAACTCACACCTTACTCATACAGGGCATATTTAAGACATACTAGGATAGGATTGATGAGTTTAAATGTGCAGTGAGCACAAACATTCATAAATAATGCTTTTTCTCTTTACAAGAAAATTTTAGTGATGATCAGAACTATTTTTAAATTTTCCATTTGTTCATTCATTTATTCAGCAACACTTTTGCATATTTACTGTGTACCTGACACTAGACAGGAGACTAATGGCACCCAGAGTAAGACAAACAATGACTCTATGCCCTTCTATGATGATCAGTTGAGTCTCTGTAATTTAACAACAATGTTTAAACTTGTTAAAGACTTGAACTTTGCAAATTTTTATTAAGCTCTTTCTTTGTATGATTGAGGAGTTTTCGCAGATGGAGAAGACTCAGTTTTTGCTCTCAAAGAGCTGATCACACAGAAGAGGCAGGCATGTGCACATATAACTGCAAAAAAATTTCTAGAAGCGTTACACATATCTTTGAGACCCTTCTAAATCCTTGTCTATCACCATTTCCTCACCCTGGCACCACACACCATCCTGCCTTTAGCTCTTTAATATGCCGTCCCCCTAGACTGGAAGTAACATGTAAACAAGTACCATGTGGATCATTTTCATCTCTGTGTGTTTCATACCAGGTATATATATACATATATATACATGCCTAGCACGTAGTAGGTGCTCAGTATCTGAGTAAGCGATAAAATGACCACAGGCAGTTGATGATAACTGACCATTACAACTAAGACCACTCTAGCTCATGAATAGTTGAAAACACAGAGCTCATAAGGATTTCATATTTCAAAAAGCATGTAGTTGTTAGAAAGCCAAAATGAAATTTGAAATCCTGTGTAGATGGTTTCAAAGAACTGTCCTTGACAAATACTGAAAGTTGTACTGCTGAAGGGGATTCTAGGAAATAGAGAAAATGAGGTTAGTTATTGTTTAGCTTTGTACCGCTTTTTTGTTTTTGAATGCTAGGATGCTTCCTTTAGTTTTATGTGAATGAGCGTGAAGAAGGAGTCCCTCACAGGAGTGGTATTTACAGAAATAAGAAGATGGACCTAAGAGAAGTGGGTTTTTAACAAAGACAGACACCCCTAAAATGAAAGAAAAATGAAACATTGTTATCTCATTTCTCACTAAAGCTAGCAAGGAAAAAAGGGGCTATCCCTAATCCAGAGGAGATTATAAATTTATAGCTCCTTAAGGTGCAAATAGTTAGCACTAGGAAGCCAGTCTCTGCAGCCCTCAAAAGATCTTTGGAATGGCTTGTATTCAGTCAGGAGTGGGTATGTGAATTTGTAAGGTCTCCTCTCGAAAATATGATTTTAATAGTCAATTTGGAGTGATACTTTAGTTCTTTGATGTCTAGATTAACTGAAGGTTATAAAGTCTAAAAACAAAGATTGATGCTATAGTAGCAGCGTCAACTTGGTCGGGATTATTTGTGCCTGAAAAACCCAGGCCTTGAATTGAGAATACTCGATCAATCTTGATAGTGTTTCAGGACTACATTCATCAAAATAATGAGGCATAATGCTTTATATCTGGAACCCAAGTGAAAAGTAATTGTTTTGTACCTGTTGAGGCTAGTGGAACTAGTCTCTCTCTCCCCCACCCCTCCACTTTCTTCCTCTTTTTCTCTCCCTCTCCCTCTACCTCTCTGTCTCTGTCTCTCTCTGTATATTTATATATATGTGTGTGTGTGTGCATGTATATATATACACACATACATACAATTATTTCACTCTATGCCAACCAATGAAAAAGCTCATGGCCCTATGTAGGAGGCAGATAATGACTCTCTATGATGTCTACGATCAAATCCCTAAAACTGTGAATATGTTTCATTACATAGAAAAGGGGAATTAGGTTGCAGATATAATTAAGGTGGCTATTCAACTGACCTTGAGCTGGATTAACCCAGATTATCCTACACAGGCTCAATGTAGTCACGAAGGTCCTTATAAGTGGAAGAGAGTGAACTGGATAGATTGCAGTAGAAGAGGTCTCGACCTAACATTGCTGACTTTGAAAACGGAGGCAGAAGGCCATGAGTCAATGTGGGTGGTTTCTAGAAACTGGAAAATACAAGGAAATGGATTCCCCATGGAGTCTCCAGAAGAAATACAGCCCTGTCAACACCATGACCATAGGCCAAGGAAACCCTATTTAGACTTCTAATCTGCCCCCCTCTTCCCCCCCCCCCACAAAAAAAATTATTTGAAGCCACCGGGTCGGTAGTAATTTGTTAAAGCAGCAATATGAAACTAATACATGTAGGAATAATTGAGTCTTCTTTCTATTATAATAAAACCAACAGCACAGAAAGCAGGGGATAAAGAAATTAAGCCCTTGTGGCATTCCTTAGCCACTGAAATCTATTTCTGGTGAGAAAAGTTTTTTTCCTACAGAAGGAGTCCAGATACTAAATGTAGAAGCAATGAGACAAATGGAAGATTATCTTTAGAACATCTTATAATGATTGATCCAAATAAGACCTGTGATGAATGCTGAAATTAGTTGGTGAAACTTAAATGAGAAATGGGACATTAGCATAACTTTAAAGTATTCTACCCCCAAATATTAATTAATTAATAAATACTGATATGATGTATATGATAGTTTCAACATAAATCCACATGTACTTTGATCCTCCTCCCTCTGATGACAAGCCCTCTTCCCCCTGGAGTGTGAGCTGGGCTTAGGGACTTCCTTTCAGCCACTGCGTACAGAAAGAGAGAAATAACAATTTCGGAGAGAGTAGCCCACACAGAGCAACATTCTACCAAACATCTCATCTGGGCACTTCAAAATGTCAAGGTCATGAAAATCAAGGACAGACTGAGACTGTCACTGACTGGAGGAGACTAAGGAGATGTGACGATGAAATGCAATGTCACATCCTAGATTAGAACCTGGAACAGAAGAATAGTATTTGTAGAAAAACTGGTGAAAGCTGGAAAAAAGTGTGTAGTTTTGCTAATAACATTGTCCTTAAATTCATTTCTTCATTTTCATCATTATACTGTGATTATGTTAGTCAGTAGGCGAAGTTGGGTGCAGGGTATTTAGGGATTCTGTGAGGTGTCTTGGCCTTTCTTCTACAAATCTAAAATTACTTAAAAACAAGTTAAAAAACGAACAATTCAAAGGCAAAGGACAAACTGAGGGAAATGTTCACTCTGGTTGGCAGAAAAATGACTGATAACCTTAGCACAAACAGACTTGTACAAACCCACTGACAAATGAACACAGGCGCACCCTGGTGGAGTAGCATTGGACACAGTCCACACACATCCCAAGGACCTGGGTTCAGGTCCTGGGCCAGGGAAAACAACTAAGATGGACAATTAAATGAAATAAATATAAATACTTTCTCCTTCTCTCTCTTCCTGCCTGCATCTTTCCTTAAAAAAAAAAAAAACTTTAAAAGTAGGCATAAAAATAAGTTTTATCAATCCATCACTTCGACTATCAAAAAATGGACAACTTATAATGAGAAAAACAATTAGACATATAAGAAAATCGACCTTGCTAAGAATCAAAGATATGAAAAACGAAATCATGCTCCTCTTTTTTCAATCTAAATGATTAGTAAAGATAATTACCCCAAATCCTTTTTTCAAAAT
Organism: Solenodon paradoxus; assembly: GCA_004363575.1. NCBI lineage: Eukaryota > Metazoa > Chordata > Mammalia > Eulipotyphla > Solenodontidae > Solenodon > Solenodon paradoxus. The sequence continues at coordinate 395,555 of RJWH01000219.1, read as the reverse complement.
CTAAACATTTTATTTCATCCAGTTTTTTTTTTTTTAATTAATTTTGTTGAAGGAGCACTGCGTTCTAACATGTGCATTTAAGGTGTGCATCATTTTAAGTCAACATCTGTATGTAATAAATAAGTCACCACAATCATTTCATTCCTCCTGTGCTCTACAACGGATGCCTTCTACCCAATTTGCCCACACGCTCCCCTTCTCTTCCTGCAGCAACTAATTTGCTTTTGTTGACTAAAAGCCTATTTTTGTTTGATTTGGTTCATTTGTTTGTTTGATTTTTCTACATACCACAAGCGAGTGAAATTGTACTAAGTCTGTCTTTCTCCACTGGCTTATCTCGCTAAGCGCAATTCCCTTTAGGAACCAAACAGTGTTTCTGACTCTTTCTCTGATGTTGCGTGTTTAAATCGTCAGTGCTCACAAAATCAACATTCATACTTCTTATAGCAAGAGATGGATGCTCAAAAGGAGGAGAGGTCAGATCTCAGGCTGTCATTAGGTAGCAAAAGAGGCAGAAATTTATCTGCAAGTCTGTGTCAGTTTTTAACTTAACTGAAATGTCTTTCATTCATCATTCCTTCATGTTTTTCCATGATACCTATGACAGAAAAACATTCATCATCTCTCACCATCTTAACTCATCGTCGAGGGTCGGGGGTGTGGGGGCAGGTATTACATAGGCATCAGGAAAATTTCATTCAGTTAGAAAATGCATTTCAGATTCTGTTGAATAAAAACAAAATACTTCTTTAGGTTATTACAAGAAAAAAATAGATACTCTCAGATGATCTTATTAGAATATAAATTGATATAACTTTTGAGGATAATTTATCAACACAAATAAAACTTTAGAAATGTACAAACCATTGAGGAAGAAAACTTACCTTGCGGTGTGTGTGTGTATAGACACATATACACACATTCTTTAGTGTGTGTCTGATTTTTTAAACATGAATACTGGTTCCCTTTAGAATTAAGTTTTTAAAAGCTATTTACCTGAAAATAGATAATTGTGCAAAACAAAATACTATGAAGACAAAAAAATGGTGTTGGAAAAGTTTTCATCGCATAGAAAGATAGTCGTGATATTTTGTGAAAAGAAAAAAGAGCCTCTATTAAAAGTATCACCTACAGTATGGTCTGTCTTTAAATAAAACATTTACTATGTTTTTTAAAAGACAAAAAGTTTATATGCCAATATGCTAATTGTGGTTATTTTTCATGTAGTAGGATTTAAGTGATTTTTACATTTTTCTTCTTTATTTATAGTTTCTGAATTTTCTGTAAGAAACATATTACTTTTAGATTCAGTTACTTAGTTATGAAAGCATGCATTTTTAAAAGGGGACATAAGAAAATATTAGTATATCTCAATCATTCTTAGTTTTTTGGGGGGCAGGGGGTGGGATTTGAAGAAGCACCCCATTTATTTTATTTAGTTGTTCATCTTGGCTGCTTCCCAGGGCCCTGGGTCTTGAACTGGGGGATCCTGGAGATCCATGCAGACGGTGCCTGGTGAACTAAAACACTAGGCCATAGGGACACCTCCTAGGTTTTCTTTTTATCATGGAAATCATTTACAGATTGCTTGTCTGACTGTGCTGCCCTGCTTGTCTTAAATCTTACACGATTATCCTTATCAACTGTTCTTGCTACAGACTTTGATGATCTGTCTTTGAAAATAAGCATCTTTGATTCGGGTTCAGTCATAAAGAGTGAATTTTGAGTTGATGCTTAACCATGATGAGCCATGGTTAGGAACAAAAGTCTCTTGTTAGAAACACCATCATTATTATCTTTTGCATAAAGATGACCTTAAATAGTGAGCAAGAAACATGCATAAGAGGCTTAAAGAAGGAAAACATCTCTTTCATTTTTTCAGAAACAATTTGAAAACCATTGCAGTCACCGACCTGCAAAAAAACTCAGCCCTTCTGAAGCTGATATAATGCAAGCCCAGATGGATTCATCTGGACACAGAACATTCCACAAAAATGCTGATGGACTAATGCAATCTGTCTCCGAATTTTGGTGGTATCTCTGACTTTTACCCTGGTTCCAATATTCCGCTAGACACAAGTCACAGAGCAGGGATTAGTAGAGGGTTATTCGAAGACTGTCTGGCACATAAATGGCTAATTAACTTCTGATTGAATCCTGTTAAATCCCCATTTCCTTTTGAATTACATCCAGTCTTTCCCTCTACCCTCTAAAAATTTTAAAGTACTGTGTAAAAGACAAAAATTGTAGCTGAGGGTCTTAATTACATCTCTGGCAATGCTGTTTGAAAACAGTGTGTTTACCTTTTCTCTTAAAAAGTCACTAATTTGTGTATGGCAATGATCACTCAGGCAAAACATGCACAAATCCAGACCCAAACCCACAGTCTCAAGCAGGAAAAAGATTCCCGTGGGGGAAAGATGATATTTACATTGCATAAGAGATGCTAAAACAAACCCTGTGTATTTAGGTGGAAAACATACATAAAACCCTTCCAACAGATTAGCAACAAAGGTGTGTTTCAGAGGCCAGAACAAAGGCTATGTGCCAAGTATCCATCTCTACATGAAAGTCACCCACGCAGAGCTCCTCTCTCAGAGAGTGGAAGACAACCTCCCCATTTCTGGTCCCTCTTTTTTTTTTTTTTTTAACAATTCCTCCCCCTTTCAGGAAGGCAGAACCATCTAAAGGAAAACGGACATTTGACATCAGAGTATTTGAAAACAGTCATTGTGAGTCATGTGACCTCAAGTAAGTGAATAAATTGCTTTTTGGTCCCTCCTTTCCATATCTATTACCATGAGAAGTAGTAGTAATAACTGCTTTAAAATATTGTCTTGGGTATTCAATGTGGTTATATGGATAATGGTAGGAATCCTCAAAATGATAGTGATTATCATCATGACCTTCACCCCTGTGGCTGAAAATATGGTTCCTGATACCCTGACCTGAAATATTTAAGAGTCCAATGCAGAACTGAGGTCACGAGATCTTTTTCTCTATTACGTAAGCAGGAAGAAGCACCTGAATTTAAATGGTGTCGACAGCATTAACCTAACATTATAATGACCGAGTATTGTCTGGCTGAAGATACAGAAAATTCTTCCAGCAATGAATTTTTAACATTGAAATTTGACTTACCTCTTATGTGCCACTGCCTTAAATCCATTTGGAAATAGGCAGAGCATAAATAAATCAACAGTCAACTCTTCCCGGGATGTTTAGGTGAAAACAGGTGGCAATTGAGAAGACTTGGGTCAATGTGTGTGTGAGAGGTAAAAACAAATGTCTTTGCAGGTAAATAATTTGAATGATGATAAGAGTGGAGATTTTTCTCAAAGGGGCCACGTGGATGTCTTTGCTCTGGGAGCCTTTGTGCTTTGTTATCAACATTTGGGGTAAATTGAAAAGCAGGGTCCTGCTGGCTTGGCTACTCTCTCTGTCCTTCCCTTATTTAATTTCTTTTCCAGGCCTTTATTATATATTGGGACTTTCTCCCATTCGATTAGTCTTTCCTGCCACAAACTTTGCTTTCCCCATCCTTCAGCTTCACCTTGGTTCTTAAATTTCCTCACCCCTCATCCTGTTGCTAGGTGCTCACCGACATCTTTTGCTGGAAAACAAGACAGAGCGTCCGATGCTACCCAAATGCCTTCCCTTTCCGCTCTCCAGGACAGGCTCACATATGCCCTCCCTAGTTGATTTGCCGGGGCCAGTGTTGAGGGTGCCCTAGAGAACACCGCCTGCTGACTGAGAGTAATTTCCTGTCCTTAGCATCACTAATGGGACATTGCATTTAAGCTTGGCCCTTGTATTTGGACAATTGCATTGAGATTTCTTTCTTCCCCACGACACCTTCTCGATCATTCTCAAAGCTCCTGGCATCTTATGCTGTTCTAACATTGTCCTAAACATGCTTGGGGAGCTGTGCCTCCTTTTAGATTAATGTTGGATTAGCCACAGGCAAATTTAAATATATACTTAGGGTTCTGGCAAAGCAGAGGCATGAAACAAACTACTCAAAACACCAGTGCCAAAAACAAACAAAACCTACAAAATAGAAATAGCAATGAGGAGTTCTACAAAGAGGCAATTTTAATTCAGAACTTCACTTTCATGTCTTTAAAACCTTTAAATTATATTTTGAATTACCTCTGGGAAGGAAATGCTTATAAACCTACTGGGACTCAGGTGCTGCTCAATTCGCGCTCTGTGTCTAGACTTGATGAGGGAATCTTAAGGGACGTTTCCTCCAGGTTCCTGAAGTTTTTAGTCAAAATCAAATGTTGGTGCATACGGGTATTTTTCAGGCATTTAGTCTCTCCAAGGTATTTGAAAGTCGGACCTGTTTTTTCAAACCATCTCTTTTGTGACGTAAACACCAGGACTGCACTTGATTTATCTTTGTACATGCGGGGACTGGGCAGTCCCAGGCAGAGTGGGCAGATTTACTGGTCTGGAATGTTCTGGGTCTTTCTGATTACTGAAGATTATTATTTTTTTCCTTTTTTTAAAAATCTATCAAAGAGTGATTCAATCAGTGATTCAATGACCTTACTCTGTCATGATTATTTAACATTCTGGACTATATGATTCTAATACACACACATGCACAGCGTTTCCTTTTTAAATTATTAGATGATTCCTAATACTTGGCCATACTTAGAAAAGTCTTAGCATTAAATTGGTTAAAGAGTCACTTTCTGTGTTTTAATATTGGGGATCGCTTCTTCTTTAAGTCAAAAATGTGTTTCCATACTTTGTCTTCTTATCTGTCCACTTAACATCAGCCTGTAATTGCTTTATTTGTTTTTTAAATTAGCAAATGTTGTCTGAGGGCAAAATAAATCTGGAGAATTTTGTCACCATTTTGTCACAGGTTCCCCACGCTGTGCTAGAGTCCCCGGGGTAGCCTGTTAAATGCCGGGGTTCCAGAGCCCCACACACGGAAGTTAAGGCTGCTGGTCTAGAATCCCAGCTGATGCTGAGAAGGATGCTCTGACTTAGGAAAACACTGTTCTATGTGGGCTTGCTCTCCCATTAATATTCAATGAGGTCGAAAGGCATATTTAGAGGGAAAAAATTAGCCCTGTATCACTCTTCAAAATTTTTCTTGGAGTCGGCATTTCCAGGAGACAAAGCGACTGTGGAAAAGTGCTCTAGGGCTGAACAACCAGCCCTGTGACAGGCTGTGGGGTATAGTTGGGTTTGGTTTTGAACATGGGAACAATTTCTAAATGAATCCGTGACAGCCTACACGACTTGTGAAGCCCACAGCCCGTGGTCTCCTGAGGAGGAGGACAGAGGTGCGTGTCTCTCGACCACTCTGTCCCTTTGTCCTTCATGCAAATACATCCTGAGGGTATTCGAAAGCTTCGTGGAGCTCTGCTCTGTGTTACAGGTAAGTGTGTTGGTGGTATACAGCCTTTCTTCTCACCTTCCCTGGGCTCTGGACAAGGGGAGACCCTGCTTGGTTTGGTTTGTTTGAAGAACATGCATCGCTTGCTTGTCTGTGAGAACTAGCACGAGTTGATTTAATACCAATTTCACATCATTCTCATCATGTCTGCACACTAGAGCCATGGCGGTTGCACCCTGTCATATATCACCTCAAAATGGAGGGCATGTACCCCAAGGATTACAGTCCCCATACTTGCAACACCTGCTTCCCTGTCTTCTCCTGGCGCACACTCAAACGTGCAAAGTGAGCGCCCTTTGCTTCAGGCCTAACAGCAGAACATTAATAAGTAAAAACACGAATTAAGTTGTGTATTTCCTACTCCACAGAGAAGAAAGTTGCCCCGAAGGAGGTCAGCGACTTGCCCAGAGTTGGAGCCAATCAGTACAGTAGCCGGGATCTGAACTCCAGTCTGGTGCCTTTCTGACCCTGGACGTGTACTTTTCTACAGCAGGCTGTGTTCTGGGCCTATTCTGAAAGTTTCCCCAGAGCTGTTCCCCTCCCGTGGAAAACAGAGGGTAGTGTTGGAAATGTTGAGGGGGGTCTTCTGAGAAAATTTTTCCGAGGGCACAGGAGACCCCGGGCTCCTTGAAGGAAGTAACCGTGTCTTATTTTTTGTTTGTTTCCTCGTGTGTGTGTGTGTGTGTGTGTGTGTGTGTGTGCGCGCGCACGTGTGCACTAGCCTGGCATCTAACACACTGAATGCCTGTCTCTTTATGTCCATCACAATAGGCACACAAGTTTATTTCAATATACTGTCACCCGTTGTCTTCATTTTAGCACCCGTGAGGCAACTGTGCTGGAAACATCTCCGGGGTGCTTGCCAACTGCTCTACACACAGTGCTTCTGACAGACTGAATGTCTGTGTCTCCACAAACTCATGTCTGGGTCTGCTCACCCGCAATGTGATGGTGTCTAGAGGAGGGGCCTTGGGGAGGTGAGCAGAGTTGGAGGTGGTCATGAGAGTGGCGCCTTCGTGGTGGGATCAGTGCCCTGATAAGAAGAGGCCGGAACCCTTGCTTCTGCTCTCCATCGTCTGCTAGCACATTTGAGGACCCAGCCAGCGACAGCTGTCTACAAAGTAGAGCAGCAGGAATCTAAGTGGTTACCTTGATCGTCACCTTACCTGCCCGGAGAATTATTAGCAATACGTTTCCATTGTGTAAAGCCCACCCCCGCCACCCCGCCCCCAGCCTATGAGGCACAGAGCACTTAGCAACTTTCTCAAAGTTACACAGCCAGCATTGGGCCCAGGCTGGTGTGACTCCCTGTGGGAATGCTTGCTTCTCTGTGCGGACCTGTTTCCCTGACCCTGACTGAGGAAGACCTGAAACGTAAAGCAATGCTCTGTTACAGAAATATTTGAAGCAACAAAGCAAGGCTAAAAACAGTGTTAGTTATAAGAGTACTTGAAAGAAGATTTAAAAATATGGTCAAAATAGACGTAAGGGAGTGGACCGAGGAGTAAGGGGCAGGGGGCGTCCAATGGACAGTGGCAGAGGACTGTTGGTGATTTGGTGGTGGCATCGTGTCTTATAACAAGTTATTTTATAAATCAAAGTTACCTCAAAACGAAAGTAAAAACAGATCAAGAATCACGTTGTGAAATGCAGCTCCCAGGCGGGTCTGGAGGCTAAAACTTGTATGATCAATACATAAGCATTGAGGCTATCATTTTCCCATCCTGTCCTTCATTCTGATCACCTGTTTCTTTCTTTCTTTCTTTTTTTTTTAAATGAGTAAGGCAGAGGAGGAAGAAGCTTTTTTTTTCTTAATGAAAGAAGGCAGGACGGAGGAAGCACCCTTATTTTTTGGTTTACTTTTCATTTTTGGTGGTTCACCCCTAGTTCCAGGCCATGAACCTGGGTCCCTGGGCTCCACATGGTCTATACCCATCCTAGCCATTGACTTAGGGCCTGAACCACCAGGACAGGCCTGATCACCTGTTTCTTGAAACTGTTGTGACATAAATGCTGCTTCCAAGCAACTGCTGATTCTGAGACATGGACCAGAGCTGACCAAGAACTCTTGGTCTGATATCTTGCCTGATCATCTGCCAGCCACCAAGGACTAGGGACCAAATCACACACTTGTAACTTAGCAGCTCTGAGTGCCATTCTTATCCACGGGCTACCTCATTTTATGGGGTTTCGGGAAATCTCTAGCGTGAGTTGCTAATTTTCAAATTAGGAAATTTACTTGGATCCTGCCTCAGGGGAACCACCCAGACCAGCTCCTAGAAATGACTGAGTGCAGTTGGAAAGCCCTGTGGTCACTAAAAAATGACTGTAGCTGGCAGGGCTCTCGGTAGAAAGACTCTCACCTCACTCTCCACTCTGCCACTTGCCAGTCATACGTACCCAATCTGCAATGTGCCTCAATGTCCTCACACAAAAACTTGGAATATGAAAATCTGCCCTTCAGCATTGTCATCAGGATTAAATGAGATCATTTGTGTCTGGCACAAACCACTGCGCAAATAAGCTTTGCAAATGTTTTTTGGTTTTTTTAACTAGACAAAGATGAATCTTCCCCACTGACATGTTTTTCTTTAGAAAGATAGCAGTACCTGCTTTTAACATAAACCTGCATCTGACTTCTATATAACAATGGACAAGATAAGTTACCAGAAATATTTTAGAACTTCTTTAAGTGAGCTCTATTAGTCGGTGTTAAAGAAGTAAAAACCTTTTACTACAGACTGAGAAGGAAGAGAAAGGAAAAACCAGCCTCTTTAAACAATGAGGGATTTTTTTTTTTTTTTGTCAGTATCTTAAAGAGGCTTTTCTTATACAAACAGGAGTATTTGCTGGTCAGTACTCAGATTTTTTTTTCTTTTGATGTATATTTAAAAAATTAAAAGGAATATTCTTAGAAAGACATCTGTGCCTGGGGTGACTCACATTTGATCAATCCCTGTGAACCAAGCTTTTCAGGGGATGTGCAATTATTTGCTCAGTTAGGCTTAAACTTTTTATTTATCTAATCACCCCCCTGTAATGCTTTGATCTGAACTTCCAAGGCCTATTTTTCAACCACTTTAGCTACATATTTTAAGTCTTATGGTCTAATCAACCCCAGCCCATAAAACATGCAATGTCCTGTTTAATGCATCCTATTAAGAAATCAGCTGCCACACGGATCTTGAAATCTCCCACTTTGTGCCTGGGTGAGCTGTGTGGAAGTGTCATTAATGTCATTATTCTGGGAGAGCAGGAGACAGCCAGCAGCCAAGTGCACCCTCTGTATCCCGGCTGGCTTCTCTCTGCTCTTGCTTGCTGAGTGACTCAGAGCTGAATCACTGATTCCTGCAGGTATATGCTCAGGAGGTCCTGAAAGTCTTCCACATCCCAGCAGGGGCAGATGTTTATTTCGTTAGTTAGTGGGGTGACTTGATGGAGCCAGCCAACTTGAGTTGACTGGACAATAGTTCTTCAATATATGTATGTGAATATATATATATAATATAGATACACATATATGTGTATACATATATGTATTCCAGGAATGCAGTGCAAATTAGAAATTAAGAGCAAAGTCTATCACAGAGCAATTAAAAAATGTGTTATTCTGAAATATTTGTAAAGAAAAGTCATTCCTATGTATGTCATTTCCCCCCCTCCCCAAAACACTCAGTAAAGATTTTCTTCTCTTTTCTCTTTCTCTGAATCGTACCAAAGGCGAAGGTCCTCACCATCTGGTGAATTAGTCAGTTCTAGATTCTTCGCAGTTGTGGCTTTTTTTTTTCTGTGTGGATTCAGAAACTAGCACATGGCAGACATTTCTCCTCTTTTTCTTTTTCAAAGGGAGGAAGGAAGAGAGAGGAGGAAGAGGCATTTTAAGGAAGGTAGACATGAAGGAAGGGAGAGAAGAAAGAAGGTTATTCATTTGTCTATTTCTTTATTTTGTTTTTTCACCCTGGTCCTAAGTGGTGCACCTCGTGCTTGGGCTTTGCATCAGCTGGCAGCGCTACAAGGATGTATTTCACTTTTTCTTTCTAAAGAAAGAACACTCCTTTTTTTTTTTGTGAAATCTAAAAGTAGGTCTAAATATGAACAAACCTTACTTTTGTATGGTAACAGAGCCAAATGGAGATAAGAGCTATCGATTAAATAAACAATTTCCAATAAAGATGGAAGAGCATTGCAATATAGCTACAAGGCAAAAAATTGTTGAAAATTGATGATCATGACTGAGATCTATGACACATGATATGGAATGGTAATAACTAACATTGAATTCTTTCCTATATTCCTGTTTTATTAAAATTCTTTACAGGTACTAAATCTCCTAATTATCAGAACACTACTACTACTGTCTCCCTTTTACAGATGGGAAGATCTAGGCAGAGGAAGTTTAAGTATCTTGCTTTATGTCACAAAGATAATCACTGAGTAAGTCAAAATTGAAACCTAATCAGTCAGATCCCAGAGCCTGCATTAAAAAACTCTACAAGGATGAACTAATGTCAGATTTCAAAACAAACAGAAAAATCTACGTGTTCATATGAATGGGACCCACTCCAAATTGTCACCTATGTATACTCCCTACTTATTCCAAATGCTGCTATAGTCTAACAAATTTAGAACTCTTTTCTTTTTTTTTTTTACTTTCCTTTTTAATTTAATTTTATTTTCCCTCTGAGACTATGATTTGCTGTTCTATTGAGAGGTCGGATTTAATTTTTGAAAGCAGCCTAAAGCAATTCAGAACCCATGTTGGTAAAGAGAAGAGGATTTAAGTTTGGGGAAATCGCTCTAAGTTAAACTGCCTCTAAAGATAATTTTCTTTTTTTTTCTTTTTCTTTTTTTCTTTTCTTTTTTTTTTTTTTTTTAAGGAATGGCATAAAGAAGAATGAAGGCAGGTAAGCAAGCAGGAAAAGAGAGGGGGAAAAAAAAATTTCTATTTATTTTTATTTCGTTGCACATCTTAGTTGTTACCCCAGCCCTGGGATGCAAATCCAGGTCCTTGGGATGTATGTGGACTGCACTTGGCCGAAGGTGGCAGACATAACCAGTACTCCACCAGAGTGCATCTGAACATAATTTTCAAAAGAGATTCTAAAATTCTGAAAATCTTTGGTATGATGACCGCATCATTAAAATAAATGTATAAACTTGCAAAGTTCTTTCTGAAGGGCATTAGAGAGTAGTGGTGTTGATATTTCTGATACAGGGATTCAGTCTCTAAACATTATTAAGTCATGATATGATAGATGCTCCTCGTTCAACTGAATCTGTCAGAAGCCTCTTTGTCTCTTTCTGTATACAAATTGATTTAGGAAACATTTCTGTCACGGTCCAGCAAGAAAGAGAGAGTAACTAAAAGGATAATTTACAGGGTTTGAACAGTTTGTGGAAACCAACAACAGAAAGTGCAGATACCTGGAGGAGCAGCAGAGGGCACAGTCACCTGCCTAGCCCAAGGAGAAGAGGGGAGGAGTAGGTCCAAGAACTTGAGGAGGTAAGCGGGCGAAGGATCCTGCTGCCTTACCAGGTCTGAGGCCGCTGACCAGGGTGGGAGCTTTCAGTAGCAAATGCCTCCTGCTCACTCTCCTGCCTGCTGGACCCCGCTGGGGCCTCATTGATGAAGCCCCAGAAGATTATGGACTGCAAAGAGACTGTCCGCTAGATGGGCCATAGAGAGACCTTTCTGGGCCACCTGGCTCAAGTTCCACCCACATTCTCACCCCCTCTCCAGGACAAATATCCCCCTGGGACCGCTTGTATTCAGGGGACTGTTCCTAAACAAAATTAGCAAAATCTGAATTTCCACTCTCTTCTCAAGTCTGCTTTCCACAATTTTCCTAGAAAAGAGGAACAGGAGCATAATAAAGATCATTTCATATACAGATTACTTTCTGATTGCTACACCAGCTTGGCATGAGAGGAGAGGAAGAATCTGTCCTTTATTGAGTGCCTGCTGTGTACCAGGCATTTTGCTTATGTTAAAAAAGAGAACCCACTAGTTCCATCCATCCTGTTGCAAATGGCAGGACTAATCCAAGGGGTTGGACATAATAGAATTAAACTCAGTAAACTAAGTCAGGAGAAAGGCAAACATCACTTGACTTCACTCATTTGTGGCATATAGAGAAACCAAACAAATAAACTAAAATTTAAAAAAAAAGACTTTTAGACTATGAATTAAATTGGCAAATCAGTGCATCAGTGGGTGCCGAAAGGTAAAGGGAAGGGAGGGAAAATTGAGTAGGATGAAAAATAGAATTGGATTGATACATAGGATGATACATAGATTTTATTTTAAAAAACGATGCCCACCTTGAACTGGTGTCATTCAAAAAAGGAAGAAAAAAAGAAAGAAGATAATGTCACTTACTCTGTGGTCTTCCTCCCCAAACCCACAGCCACACTCTAATTACAAATTTCTGTTGAGTGGCCCAAAACATCTAAGCCGCGATCCTCAGAACAATCAAGGTCTTCAAAGACAAGCTACTGAAGAGGAATTTAAGGAGGCATGACCCCAATGTCACGTGTTGTCCCGGATGCAACCGCATTGGTTCATTCATTGTGAAACATTATCATACGTGTATGAGATGTTAATAACGGGAAATCAGGTGCAGGAAAGATAGGAACTCTCTATTAGTTCCACAGTTTTCTATAAACTTTTGAGAGCTTTTCTCAAATAAAAATTTTATATAAAAATAAAGCCTAGTGCTTCCCCTGGAGAATCAGGATGCGTAGGAGGCGAGGGAACAGGAGGGAAAACTCGACTCTTAGGATTCTTTGTGCCTATTGGTCTGCTGTAATGCCCTGCCCCTGCTTGACTAAACCCCTGTAAGCAAATTGCATGAATGTTCTCTTCTTATGATGGGAAGTACATTTTAAATTTATGGAACTTGAAATTTTGGGGGGCCACCGGGTACCAAGCAATAATCATGTCATAAGACCATCAGTATTACTCTTAAAAAAATTAAACTCCCTGTCCTTTTAAAAATTCTCCTCAAAAGTGACATGTGTCTGGCAAAAATAAAATAAGGACACTTTAGCAAGTGTTGGGGCAATGAACAATTGCTGGTACGTCTGATTTTAATAATAGAAATAGTAAACTCTACTCCTAAAACCAGCTGACATTGAAAATTTACCAGAAGAGTGTTTTACAAATAAACTGTCTTCTAGAGATGCCAACCACTTATATCTCAAAGATATAGAGAGGCCACATGAGTTGCATCAGTGTGTACCATCCTACAAAACGTGCACAACTGTAAGGTGTGTGCCCCTGGGGTGAAAAGGAGCCATCTTTTAGTGGACACACCTCTGGTCCATCAAGATAGCCCCAATGCTTCTGTGAAAGGACCCTATAATTTATTTTACTTTGAATTGAATCTGAGTCTCTCCTGGAATGCAGGAGCTTGTATGTGGTGGGTCCACGTGGGAGTCCCTGGCATGGATGGACTACTAGTGGATGAGTAGCAATGACAAATTATTCAGTAACTGAGAGACCCTCCTCTGTCAGCTCATTCTCAGTCTGAAATGTCTTTTGTAGAGTTAAGACTCTGCCAAATTGCCCACCCCGCTCTGTCCCTTGGAACTGCGTGATGAAGACCGTGTTTCTCTGTGGAGGTCCATGTCCTGTGAGGACACAGGAAGGACAGTCCAGCACTAGCAATGAATTGCGACTTGTTCCACGCCAGCAAAGCCTTGTCTTTTCTCTGAGGAACACAAGAAAGAGATGCTATGGATTGAAATGACAATGTGTGAATCTTGCGACCTGCAGAACTAGGCTAGGATCTGGCTCTACCCTTGTCTGCTGGGTCAGTCCTTACAGTCCGTTTGCTCATCGCAGAAGCAAGGATGTGACCCAGAGATGATAATGCCTGTGGTCTATCGGAAGGATGAGTGCAGCACATGGCAGTTAAATACATGACTTCTCATCTGAGACCACGTGTACTGCCATTTTTCTTTCTATAACACTGACAACTCTTTCTCATGGAGTGACTAGGGGTATATTTTACTTAGGCATTTAGTATTTTTTTTTTCCTGGCTTCCTTCTTCTGAACAGACTGCATCTGAGGATGCCTTGATCCCATACGGTTGTCTAAAAGAGGTGCTCATGGGATACGTTAAGCAATAGAATTCAAAAGGACTAATGACAAATGTTCAATGACTCAATCAATGATCCTTTTGAAGGCAATTCTGCAACAAGTATACACTTGATTGTGAAAGTGTGTGTGTGTATGCATGCGTGCATACATGCAGGTGCACCACAGACCTGCAAACGTGACATCCTTCTGCACACACACATATGCAGCTAACAAACCAAACACATCCTTGTGAAAAGTAACACAGGAATATTCATGACTCAGTGAGCTAAGCCACAAGTCCTGTGGATTTCAAATAGTTCTTTGCACCAACTTAAATCAGTGTTTCAAGTGTGAGTGAATGGTGCTCTGAAATTGGATATTAAAGCATTCTACCAAAAAAAAGTGCTAAAGAATAGCTGCATATATCCATGAACAAATTTCCAACATTAAGTGGGCTTTTGAAGTTTTTCAGGAGAACAATTGTTTCCAGTGCCTACTTCAAACATGAAAGCGAGGATGTGCCAAATTCTGAAGTACTCTTCTTACTTTCATTAACGGGAATTCAGTTCTGTCAAGATAATGCTATTCTAATTGCTCCCCCAAAATAATGGCCACATCATCTTTATTATTAATCCTTTTGAATTCTAAAGAATCTGTCCTCAAACTTGAGATTGGTGTTCTGGTGCCCAGTGCAGACTTGATCAGCGTTTTTCCTCGTTAGCATTGGAGCATTTGTGTCTTGATGGGGCTATACATGTGGAGTGTGTGCCCTGTCCAGCCCTAGATCCCCAGAAAGTTCACTGAAATGTGTGTGACATGGGGCTTACCCCTGTGGCTCAGGCGGCTCAGATGGCTGAAGCTCAGACCATTTAAAGCTCGAGGACCCAGGTTCATGATCTGAGTCTGGGGTAAATAATAGAGGGGAGAGGGAGATGGGTCTAGAGTTACACGGTTTAAAAATAAATAAACAAGCAGAAACAAAGACCCCTGACTTTGCAATCTAAACCTGACTTCACTATCTATACCTGTATAACCACTGGAAGGTTACCTTCTCTGTCTTATTCACTCAGTGGTAAAATATTGGGGGAAATATCTACCCTAATCAGAAAAAGGAAACTGGTACATAGTTGAAAAAGTTGGAGCATAGAACTTTTGGTCACAAACATGGATAAAGGTCAAAAATAAAAGTCTATAGAAAGCAGCCTGCCTTCTTTGAAGAAATCTAAAATTGCTTGCCAGAGGGACTATGCCCAATACTCATAGCTGCAGTGAGCTTTGACCTCCATGATCTCCCCATATCTTGGGAGTCTACTGACAGATGAAATTATCATGTTACCACCTATCAGTGATGCAGGAATATGGTCTGTCACCTTTAGAAATTGGGGAAATTGAGGTTGAGAAAAGTGAGGAAACATTTCTGAAGTCCTTATCTGGTATGGGGTGGAGACAGGATTTAGATGTAACTGTAGCTGACTGCCTTCTTAGCCCCTGAGCTAGGGCTTCTTAACAATCTGCATGCCCTTGGGCTGTCTGGTAGAACACTTCCCAGAATGTGCTTTTATAAATGTATAAAATAAAATACAGAGGTTTACAAAGATCAATTTATAAATTCTAATTATAAGACATTTAAAAGCAGAATTCTAATATAGTGCTATATATGCATATTTATTAATTGATTCAATGAGAAGAGTTGGTGGCAAGTCATGATTTGGAAGCCATGATGAATATAAACAATATCTTGAGATATTAGCAGCAACTTAATGGGATTTGAGAGTGATCTGCAAATTCAGCTAATGACAGTCATAGATCTCTCTCATACTGCTCTCTTGCCCCATTCAGAATGCAAGAAAATGCTAAATTTCAGTTAAAACTGAAAATTATAAGTGTCAGCTCTATTCAAATTCATAAGTCATCTGAATTCTTCTCAGTAACCCTAGATTAGGAACTCCTGGGCCAGGATATATTGTCTTCCTATGGCCAGGGGCTTGACTGGCAGAATCCTTGAAGCCCAACCCTTCCTTAGCTGCCATAGTTGGTGTAGGAGGGAGCTTCGTAAGTCCTTCTGGAAAGGAGTGATGCTTATGGTGCAGCAGGTCACTGTCTAGGGGACAGCAGAGAACCTATGGGTCCCATAGAGTCAACACCGGATCAAAGGGTTTACAAAGTAAACACAGGAGAGTGATGAGGCAGGAAGGAGGACTTGTAGTGATGGCTCAATGGATGGTTCACGGTTAGGAAGAGACCCAGGCCAGAATCCTGTACAACAAAAGTACCTGGTGCTCAGAATGGAAGAAGGTCCAGAGGAATGGAGGTGAAGAGCAGAGAAGCGAGTGGCAAAATATTCTTTCCCTCCTCTGGAGACAACATTAAGAATGAACAGGGAATATGGAGTAAGATCAAGTTCCCCAACTCCTGCTGTCCTCACTTCCAGTCCTGTGGCCTTCAGTAAATACAGCTGCTCTCACAGCACCGGGTGCTACATCTGATGGAAGGAACTGAACATCGAACTTAGACCATTTGAAGAGTCTGAGTTCCTAGCACATTAAGCTGAACTATATGAGATTGCTGCTTTTGAAGGTCAAAAATGGTTGAATATTGGTAGCTTTATATGTTCCAGTTACAGCTTCATAAGTTCCAGTTATAGTTTCTGGAAAACAGGGGCACCGTTGTGAGTGTAAGTAGATTGATTTGGTGGATTCGCTATGATATAGAATTAAAGGAATCCAATCACTCCATCTCCCCTTCTTTAGGGGAGAGGCTATTACTGAGAATTTATTTCCCTATAATTAATGGTAATTTCTATAAAGGGATGCTTATGGTCACATTCTCTCTGCTATTCCAGGGAATGATGAATCACGAACTACAGTATAACATAAAAGGACATATGAAGAAGTGGATGAAGGAAGAGAAAGACTTTATGATCTTCGGATTAGCATTTTTATTTTTCTGGAATGAGTAAAACAGCCCATAGTGGTGAATTGGAAAAATGTGTAGTCCCTTCCTGGACTTTAACCTGTACTCTGCTTATGTGACTTGGACCCACCCCAGCCACCTTGAACCTCTCACCTGTTTATGAAGGATTATTAAACCAGAATCTCTCCACGACGCTGTCCATGGGTAACCTTGACAAGGGAGACTTTGGTTTGCTCCTCAGCTGTGCACTAGGAAGCTAAGTTCATTCGGGGTCTCAGGTTAGCCATCAACTCAGCAGTACAACAAAAGCTCACTCAGTAAATGGGGCTTAGGGGTCCCAAATTTGGAGGTGCATCTGCACACCTGAACAGATGTCTGGAAAGTCATGTGCAGGGAGGGGCCTTGCTGAGAATCAAAGTGAGAATCAGCAGAGGTATCCGAGGTCAGGGGAATTAGGCAGAGGAATACCGTTTAGGTTTGTTGTGAAGTCTAAATTCCCTGCAAGTTCATTTCATACTCAGTGATCAGAACCTGATGGAAAAGTGATCACAAACCTTTTTGCAGTAATAAAACAGTCCTTGGGGAGAAGATGCACTGAAGCTTAATACATCTAAAAATATCTTATTTTTCTTGATTGAAACTGATGTAGGTGTGCTTGGCATCTGACTTGGGGAGGTCGTGCCTTTTTTTCCCCCTTCTTCTAATAATTCTGTTTGGCAGCTTTTCACTCTATCTTACCACAGCTCTTTGCCAAAACTTGAATTTATTTCCGTCAGATTAACTGTCTCCAAAAACAAACTGGCATTTCTTCTAAGGGCTCCGATTAAAAGGCTAAGCTTGAGTGACACTCCCTTAAATGGCTGGATGTTCTCACAGGGCTAGGAAATCAGAAGTGGAAAACGCACAGGGCTGAATTTAATCACACGGGGAGAGTGGCTGCTCCTTGTTCCACTGTGTGTTTAGAAACAACAGGGACTTACGATGGTGAACGAATACCTCTCAAAAAACAGTGAGAAGAAATGCTTTTGTTCCAGGTCTCAACCTTCCCTCTCTTTATTTATTTTAAATATCTAGTGGTTTCACTGATCAAACTATGCTGACTTCCCCAAACCACCAACGAAACAGAGGGCCTCTTCTAGTTGTAAGGCTGAATGTATATGGAATTTGAATGAATCAACTATGGATGGGCCAAAGAACTTTCTTTCTTAAGCATTCCAGCTGACACAGGAAGACAAGAAAAGATGAAAAAAGCTTTGCCAGTTTTTCCATTACTCCTATCTATAATTTTATCCCACAAGATATGTGTCAGGGCCAAAATAATTTTCCAAGCAGGTATTTTTTTTCTTTTTCCCTTCCTTTATCTTTCTTTCTTTTTTTGTTTATAGGGGTTTATTTTGGTAGTCATTAACTTTTTTTTAATGTATCTGTACTGAGGAAATATAGGGTGCGGAAGGAAGAAATAGGGTTGCTGATTTTCTTAATAGATTACAAATTTGAATGCCTAACAAACACAAAAGTTAAAATGAGATAACATTTCAAGAATTTCATTGATCTGTGGGTCCTGAACATTTTCTCTCCCTCACTCTCATTCTCTCTCTACTCCCTCTCTCTCTCCCCACTCTCTCCTTCAGCACACCTCTTCCTCCTCCTCTTCCTCCTCCTCCTTCTTTTCTCTCTCTCTCTCTCTCTCTCTCTCTCTCTCTCTCTCTCTCTCTCTCTCTCTCTCTCTCTCTTTCTCTTTCTCTCCCTCTCCCCACACCTGGTGAGTCTCCCTCATGGGGTCCTGAGTAAAGGGGTCCTGTGAGAAAGCTATGGAAGACCTTGCATCAAATGTAAATACTACACTAAATTCTCTAATCTTGCTTTGATACCAACCATCCCCAAATGGAGGAAAACAGCTATTATTGCTTTTTTCTTTTACTGCTTAGTCAAAGAAGATGTAGGATCAGTACATACCATTTTGAATTCATTAATTCATTTAATTCATTTAAACATTTTGCTCAGATTGCTATATATACTTAAACTTTTGTGTTGCCAACACACAATTTTTGAGTTAGTACCAATTCAACTTATTGAAATATGGTTATATAACATTTTAAATTTATATTATCCATCTCTTTTGATCTCGAAACTGAGATTGTCATCACGTCTCCAGATGTGTCAGTCTGAGCTAAAGCCAGAAATGGATGGTCACAGTCTTGAGCCCATTGAGTTACCGAGACGCCTTCCATTTTCCTGTAAGGATGAAAAGCACCCCTAGCCCTAATGTCTTGGCAACTAATTCCTTAGGTGCTCTTGATTATGGTGTAAATATCCTATCATGGATGAGGCAGTTTATAAAGACACGGTATAAACTGAAATGCACTACAAAAATATATCTGAGTCTCCACTGACAGTCATCTTGGTAGAATCCCTCTGAGATGTTAGAATGACAGCTGCTGGTAACAAATGCTATCGTTTGAACTTCACATTTTTTTAAATCAAATCCTTGAAACAAGTGGTTGCCAAGCATTTTGATTCTATACCCCCAAAGTCTAATTTGGAGCATATACTCTCAAAATATGCGTTTTCACTTATTATATACCTTTGCTACACTACTGCTATATTGCATACATTATGAAATGAGCACAAAAATAGGAATTTTTTTAAAAATCAGATGAGTAGGAAACAAATGTTATTTTAAATAATTTCTTCATTGTTTAATGGCACAATATCATTTTTCGCTCAGTAAAAATATAACTAATATTGTAGTGAGAACATTATAATTGAGTATGTTTCATGTTCAATGAAAAGTCCAACTTAGCAGTTAGATTTAAAGGCTTTGCTCTAAGTTCATCTTATGTGTACATTTGTTGTTAATGATATCTAAGTTGAAACAGATTGTCATTGTTTTTTAGCTCAATGTGGCTCTCAGTGAGCTCACACTAGGAGGAAAGGGTCGCTTTTACTGTTTCATATTTGTGTGTATTCACGAATAAAACTGTAGTGCTTTATAATATACTGAAAGCAGTCTCCAGGATAGGGTGCCCAGTCGGTCCCCTGAGACATGGTCTGCCTCTCTCTCCCTCATGATCTCTTTGAGCTGTAGGAGACCTATGGTCATTTGTTAAGTGGGTCAAATGTCAACCATACATGTAGAGTTAAACAAAAAAATTATATTTTATGTAAAACTGAAATGCATCATATATATCAGTACATGTGTACTACATTTAAATTATATATATATATATATATGTATATGTAATAGTATGCTAAGTCCTTCCTTCTTTCACCTGCTAGTATGAGAGCAACTGATTTTGTAAAAAACATATTATTACCCCCATTTTAATGATGAAGAAATTAAGCTAAGTTACTAAGGGTCGGAGTCAATAATTCTCTTCTCTAACTGGGGTTTTCCCATAATTAATGCAAAAAAAGAAAAAAGAAAAGAAAGACACAGTCAAAAAGTTTAGTCACCACTGTTTTTCTTTTAATTTTTTAATCCATTCTTTAAGACTATTAGTTAAAGGGAAAGTGTGTTTTTCAACTTGTTAGAATATGGGAGACTTATGAACCAATTACTAATAATGATGAGTGGGACTTATCAGTTGATAGTATCCTGATATGAAAATACTCAGTCTTCCATTATTCCTTTTCTCTGGTTGGTCTATCCAGTCCTCTCTTTATTTCTTCTCTATTTTCTTTATTTCTCTGTCTTTTGCTTTGCATTCAGATCATCTGTCCACCAGCACACTTAGCAACTAAGGGTCAGCCTTCTTTATTAACACAGGACCAGGATCAGAACTTAAAATAATATTGGTTTCCTTTTTATCTGATTCTTTTAAAATTCCTATTTTTGTGCATATTTCATGTCTACCTGTAAAATAATTCCAGTGAAATGGAAGTCATTTTAAACATTACTTGAAAATATGACTCAAACACACTATTCATTTTACCTAAGATTCTTCATATTATGAAAATATTTGCTATATACAAAATTTGGAGAAATAGAAAAAGAAGAAAAGTTACTTGTAATTCTGCTTCTCAAGATAATCACTGTTAGCATTTTGCTGTATTAATGATTACTAGTATTGCTTCTAAATATTTTCCTACATTTCTGTTACTGGTTGCAATCAGAGTACATATGTAATTTTGTACCCTCTTCTTTTTTGCCTTAATATAAATATAAGAAACATCATTCATGCTTGAAAATTCTTATTGTAAATATTTCCTAGGTATAAGTTACTTAGAGGCATAATAATCTATCAGATGATGGCAGCATTCCTTTACATGTACGAAGATCCTTGAGGTAAGAGAGATAAATACAGTATTATATAGATGAATAGAGTCAACTCGGTTTCCCACTCGAACGGGAAGTATGGCTAGATTAAATATTTGAAAATCAATTGTATTTTCTTTCTTTTTCACAGACATTTTATCATTTGAATTTTGCTAAGACTGGGTGAACAATATTTTGTATTTCATAAACATTCATCTCATGTGAAAAAAGGGAATATGATCTAAGAACACAGTCATTGACAGAGGAAAAACAATTTAAATAGCTACAGAAAATACACAAATATTATCTCACTCGATGTTGTACGAACTATTATATGAGAAGATCAATTAAACTTTGTATATAATATTTTAATAACAAATTATTTTTAAGTTGCAGGCTCCTGCTTCTGATAACGTTATTTATACTGATTCATGTTATGAAAAGTTAGCCACTATTTTATTAATCTATTTCTGTACCTGTAAAGATAATATAAAAAAAATAAAAGGAACCTAACTTTTAAATGAAAACTGTCATAACTTAAAATTGTAATTACTCTATAGAATGAAAGAAGAAACAAGGAAAACACTCATGAAACTCTCCCTGAACACAAGCTGCTGTATGGGAAACGACCATGTAAGAAATACGATGATAATTGACCTTGGAGAGTGCATCGCTGTTATGTCTTTTTTGCTCATATGTGTCATTTTGAAGAATGCCTGCTTTATGCTAAGGTTATAGTTATTTTGAATCAAATAAAGGACAAAATTTAAGATCTTTTAAAATATATATCTTACTCTGTTTTCTATATTTAATACCTATGAGCATATGATGCAAGTTTGGTTATCTGTGTGAAAAGCAAAATAACAAAAACTCTTAAAAAATGTAATCAACTGAATATGTAGTTCCATCTAGACAAAAATGTTTGAATAATTCCACTGCATTTGTTTTAACTTTCAGGGGAAAAAAAGCTTTAAAATAGTTGGTGGCCTTTGAATAAAACCAGTCCTCTTGTTTTTCAACAACAGAAGATATTAAGATCCCAAAATTCTATATTAACTGCACAGTCACTTCAAGCAGTTGAAAAAAGGAAAGAAGTTAATCAACCAGGTGTCAGGTTGACAGATTTTCTTCCCTGCTTTCTCTTCCTTCTTTCTTTCCTCCCTGCTTTCCTTCCTTCCTCTCCTTGTTCTCGTCTTTTCTTTCTTCCTTTCACTTTTAATTGAGTTTATGGAATTTCTTGAATATCCCAAGGTTCTGTCGTCAAACTACAGACAATATAAATTCTTTATCTTTTGATCTTCCGGAAATTTCTCTATGTCTGTATAACAGAGATTTTGAGATAAAACCTTTCTCAGAACATGTCTCATTGAATTGGTAATAAACTAAGTGCGTCCTAATAAAAGTAATATTTTAATTCTCAGAAAGGATAGTGGCATTGTCCCAGAGTTAAAGAGAGAAAAATCAGTTCTCAGATATGTTGGTCTTTAATTAAACATAGGTAATGTTGGATTAACTCCATGAGCCTCCTTTTCCTCAACTGTAAAATAATAATACCAATCATACCTCCCTTAGGTAGCTGTACAGTTGAAGTGAAATGACATTTGTTTAGTCCTTGACAGAGTGCCTGACATATAGTAAGTGCTCAATGAACAGTATCTCTTGGTTTTTTAAGATATCATTTCCTTGTATGTGCGGTACAAATCGTTTTGATCTCATACTGCGTGGGGTGATTGCCCAAATGCTCAATTATGTTGCTCTAGGAACAAAGGACTGGTTGAGAACTCAGAATAAATACACTGAATTCTCTGGTAGCGTGTTTGTTGATATTAGTCATTATGTATTAATTGTGGAAATAGGAAGACAAGCGATGATACCTACAAATACTAGAACTTACAATAAAGACTTAATTTCATGAAAGACATTTTATGTGCTAAATTTGGTCAGGAATTAAAAAAAGAATCAAGCACTGATCCACAGTTTTGAAAATTAAAATGATCTGTGAAGAAAGAAACCCACATAAATATTTGACCAAATATTTTTGGCCTTATCATGAGAGCACCTGAGGTTTTCGAATATTCTTTGAAAGTGTTTTCCTGACCTAACATTTCATTAAAGTTAGGAGACCAAGAAAAGCTGCTGGAAATAGAAAAGTATCTCACCTGGGTTAATTTAGCTTTTCTATCTACTTAAAAATCAGAGCAAAATAAAAATAACAAAACTTATGTACCGCTCCAAATTGTTACACTATGAACGGAAGAATTTATTTGGTGGCTGTTGAATGGCATGGAATCTGACAATATAATTCAGCAAATGAGCCAAGAAAGACTGGAAAATGAGTGGAGAATTGGTGCTTAGTAAATGAGTCTAGATTAGAGTCATTGCGGTTTCTTTAGAGCCATCCAAAAACAGAAACTTCATCTTATTAAAAAAACAAAATCTATTAGTGTGCTTTTCATAAGGGAAAACTATTCCCTCAACCTACATAATTTTCCCACCTTCTGTTTTATAGCAAAGCTTCATGTTTTAATCCAGTAAATAAAGATGTGATTGGGAGTGAGGGAAGGTCAGAACACACAGCTCTCTCTTTCTTTCCCTGAAGATCTTTTGGGGTTTCCAATCAATTCAGTCAAGGGCAAAATGAATTAATTAGTCGAAAGTGATATTTCAAATAAAACAATTAGCACTTTAATCCCATTTTGTAGGGGTGGGGACTTTACCAAGTCTCCTGCCTTTTGTTGAAATGAATTCAATTTCAAACTTAATTTTAAGAATTAAAGGCACAAACTTGAACCTCTACAGCAATATTTAACTATTTGCAGCGTGTATATTTTTAACCTACCCAGCTAAGTGAAGGAGAGAGCTTCTGGAGATTTCCTCTGCCACCTTATTTACGAAAGAAAATAATGAAACAAATGTAGTAATGAGGTGACCTATTCTACTGCTCTTGGAGGCATGCTGAAAACCCTCTGGCATTCTATGAGAAGAACAACTTAAGAATTTAGAGTATATGTGACCAAAATGAGATGTAACAGGTGGCCAATGATTACTCTAAGAAGAAATCAACTGTCATTTTTTTATTCCATATTGAGCATAAACATTCTATTGTTATGCTAAAATGTTTTGAAATTATATAAGCCATATACAAGTTGATGCAAAAAGCATGAAAAATAGTATAGCTATTTAAACAATGATTCTGAAATTGAAATTGTGGGGTTTCTTTTTTTTGCAATCCCCCCACCATCTATAGAAAAGTAAGTACAAAATCAGAGCTGCAAGATGTTTATTATCTTTTTAAACAGAAGAGATGGAATGAATTATTTAAATAGTATTTCTTAAGACAAATATCACTACACTTCTGCTATCTGGGAACCTGTCAAATTTTAATACATGTAGTGTAGTTTGACAGAGCCCTGTTTTAAAAGCTCTAAGAAAAGTTGAATGGGGGAATACTGTTGGGTATAAGTGATACGCAAAAGAAAATAAATGCTGCAGACATGAGCTAAGCAGAATAGTGAGCAGCATCTGCAAGTTTAAAACTGAGCCTCCCAATATGAAACTGAACGAGTACCTGGTGAGAGAATATTGTGGGAAGGCGTGTATTTTAATAAGAGGCTGCAAATTGGTTCTGATTTCAATCTGATGGTGCCTGTACCTTAGCCATCCTCAAACACGCTTCCACTTTAAATACTAGAAGTCTACTGCATCTAAAACTTAACGAATAAGCCTGCCTACCCCACCCCATCAATAACTAATAACCAAGAAATGAGTAAAGGCTAAGCTAACTTTTTGGTGAAAGGAAACCTTGTACTTCAGAGCCTTTTCTTACACTGCCAGTCCCAGGCCTTCCTTGATGAGTAATGTTGATAAGAATGTTTCCAGCCACATCATTAATTGGTCTACTCTTACTTTTCACTTTCATTTAAGACCAAAAGGGGGAAAAGCGATTTCAAAAGCCCCAGCAATCTGACGTGTGTGAGCAGAACTGAAAGTATTTTTTTTTTCAAAATTGGGTTAATTAGCATTATCAGAAAAACAAAGGGAACAAAGCCACGAGTAAGGACTGCATTAATCATATTGCTAGTAATTAATGCCACAATAGAAGTACAGGACAAAACAAAGAAGTAGGAAATAGTTCTAAAACTAGTCATATTTTGTAGGTATCACTAGCTAAAAAATAGACATATTTGGATGTGCAGAGAGAACAAGAGTAAAATAGAATCTCAAAAATCACATAGCATTGTAAGACTCAACTGCATAAATTCTGAACCCCAGAGAAATGGAGAAATTGATATAGTTATAGTGCTGAATACCCAGAGTGAAAAAAAAAAAAAAATAGGAAAGGAAGAGACAGGGAGGATGGGAAAGAATTGGAGGAACAGACTGTATTTCCATTTTGAAAAGAGAGAGCTTATGCTATTATAACAAAGCTAATGCTAGGTCTAGCCAAGCCTTTAATATGCAGGATTATTTTGAAACACAGAAGCGGTGAGATTCCTTTTGCTTTAAATATATGATTAGATGACATGGGGAATGTAAAACCTTCCTCAGAGTGATAGAATATTACATTAATTATAACTTTTAAAGAATGGAACAAATCATATGGTTGATTTCTTAGCCCTTGATTTTTTCTGTATCAGATTCTATTCCAAGAACCCTTTAGAGAAGCATTTCATCTGAAAGTGCTGATCTGTGTTGATTCATTTAACAAATTAAAATTGAGCCCAGTGAGGTCCAGATGAATATGGATGAGAGGAAGACTCAAGTGTTTTTTTGTTTTTTTCTGATTCTAAATAACCCATATTGTCATTTACTTTTCTATGCTCCAATTTGTCTTACCTCGAAAAATAAAAATTGGCAAAATAAATACAAAGTGTTACTGTTACTTCATTGAAGACGGCCTTTGAGGTCTATATGGAACAAATAATTTTGTTTCTCATATCAAAAAAAAAAAAGAATTGTGCATCTGGAAATGGTGACAGGAAATGCTGACTTGCAGTTGATTTTCATCTCGAGACATTCAGAGCATAGAGACAGGAAGGAAGGGACCTCTTGGAAGCTAAAGAGAGATAGTGCCTAGGTACTTTCCTCTTATACTTCTATACTCTTTCCCTTTTCAAGTTCCACTAAATACCTTCCTCAGTCTTGGAACTTTTTATCTTTGATTGACACCTCCCTCTTTCGCTTTCACTGTGCCTCCTTCCCCACTGGACTATCTCCTTCATTCCTTATCTGGTCCTCTAAGTTCTTTTTTCTTTACAACCCTTTTCTATTTTCATGTTTTATTTTAATAAAATATTTAATAAATATTTAATAAAAATATTTTATTTTAATGTCTTCAGCAAGAGAGTCTGGGAGTCAGTTACCACCCTACTCCCTCTTTCTCTCACTTTGATCAAGTTATTTTCCAGTCCTCCAAATTTATTTATATGTTGAGAATAGCAGCACTTATCTTAAATGGCCTCAGACTTTTCAGGTAAAAAAATATATATATTCAACAAAACACAGTGTTACTTAATTTGACTAATTCAGTAGCCAATATATTATCCTAAAGATTTTTGGAATGTTAAAAAGAATTTAGAAATAAATTCCCATGCACACAGACTGAGTTGTGAAGTCACTATCTTATAAAGCATATAGCAATGTAAACAAAAGAAATAATTTTTAAAAGTTTAAATATAGTATCAGATAGATAGAAATTCTAATGGAAAAAATTGGTCATTCTGATCACCCATAATAAATAGTAGCTGCCTATATAGATAAAAAATAAAGTTAAAATGTCACAATGTTAGGAAAAAAATATGTCTATTAAGTATTGCTAGAAAGAGGGTCAATTTAATAAACACACAAATAGCTCTTATAAAATTGATAAGTATAATACAAGACAATCATTAAAAAATAGACAAAGAACACAAATAGGCATTTTTTAGAAAACGATATATAAATGGCCATTAATAGTGTTATCAGTTCTCTGTAACTATCACTCATAATTATAGAAATGAAAATTAAAGTAATAATATATCACTTTCACCTACCATATAAAGATTTTTAAAAAACAACAATGTTGTTATTGACAAAAGAATGGACAAATAGGTGTTTGGCCACAGATACATTAAGCAAATACTCACTGAGTTCTATTCTGAGACATTAACAATGGGACCGCAAATTGGTGCAATCTTTTATGAGGGTAATTTAGTAACTATGGTTCTAAGAATTTATGCAGTTATGTAAGATATGTAAGGATGTATCCTCATAAAAAATTTGTTGCTGCGATAATTGTAACAGCAAAAAAAAATTGACAATAACCTAAATGTCCTCCAATAGGAGAGATTAGTTCAATATATGCTATTTTTATACAATATACAACAGTATACAGGTCATAAATGGAATGTTACTTATCCATATAAGTTGATACACAAGCTATCTAAGATATATTAAGTGAAAAGTAATTATAGATATAGTATTTAGATATCCCTTCAAGAATGATTTCAATTTGCAAAAAGAAAAATAGGTATTTATTTCTGTAAGAATATTTATAAGTTAAAATTTTCTGCAAGGATACAGAGAAAAATGTTATCAGTTGCTGCATTTGGAGAATGGTAATTAGGGTTAAGGAGAACAAGACATTTCATGTTTTCATTTTAAATTCTTTTGTCCTGCTGAATTTTTGGTTTTACAAGGAGTTTCTGCATTGCTGCTATAATTTCAAAACTCGTTTACAAAATATGTCATAAAAATTAACTTCCTGTCTTTACAAAAATTCATTTCAAAAGAAGATGAGGAAATTTATTGGTATATGTAGGCTTTTAAAAAAAAAATCCATGAATGAAGCCAGAAAAAATTTTTTTCATAATATTACTATAGATTTCATGCTGATATGACTACCTACTATAAGAATAATTACAACACACGGTAAATGGATATTCATCAATTTTGTCTAGGGGTAGCCTTTTTTGTTCATATGTTGAAATTTGTGAAATTAGGATCAAAACTAATTAAAATAATCTTCTCAAATAAGAGTAGGAAAAGAACAGTGGACTCCGAGTCTTAATTGGGAAATAGGGATTTTTTGCTATCTTTTGTAAGGTTATTTGTAATTTTAACACCAAAGACAATATTTAAAAATTGTTTTAAATAAGACTGAGAGGCAATTGATAGTAAAGTAAGAGCAGGTCGCCTATGCATCCTCATAACCACTCAGGGGCAGTCAAGTAAATTAGAAGGAACATAGGTTGTGCATACACCCCTAGTTTCATCACAGTTGGGCCTCCAGAAGACAAACACATCATCTCACTCGGCTTTGGTTTGTCTGTCTTGTTATGGGTGCTCTTACTGTAAAACTGAGATAATAACACCTACCTCGAGATCTCTGTTTGTGGGCTTTATAATCTGGTCAATGAGGGCAGTGTGACTCTACACAGAATGTACACTTTGGAGTCAGTTTAAAACTTCACTCCACAGCTCCCAGTTATGTGAACTTGGGGAACTAAATATATCTTCTCTAGGCTTCAGTTTTTTCATTTGGAGAAACATTTGAGAAATACACGTTTTTGCTATGTAGGGTAAGATTTAAGAGGTAACATAAAGAAAGCATGGAACATATTCTGACACCCAGTTAATGCTAAGGAAGTGTGAAGGTGAGTCGTCTCCTATTCACATGGGCAATCATAAAGAGAATGTGAGAGCTATTAGTCAATGTTGATGATAGTTCTTCCTCTCCTTGGTCAGAGAAAGCAAAGGAAGAAAGAAGGGAGCTGTAACTTGACAAAGACTTCGGTCTAGCAAGGACAATTCCGCCAACCATTCTTTGCATGTCTGCTTCTAACCAATATAGAATAACAGGGACTGGAATTAATTCTGCACTTTATCGAAGAAACAAGAAACAGATAAAATGTATGAAAAAAAAAAGCAATTTTCAAGACACTGGCATCATGACTAAAAGATTGTGACTCCTGAGAAATGCTTTTAAAACAAATGAATGAGCTTTACTAATGCCCCGATTATCAACTTGAGAGCATTTTCCGGCTATGGTATGGGGCCTGAGAACTCAGGTGGAGTCTCGCAAAATCCCGAGATAAGAAAACAACACTGAGTCTGGGAAGATCAAGGTAGCTAGAATTCATAGAACAGAATGCCAGAAAGGAGAAAATTGCTTTGAAAATTCTGGATTATCTGCAAGGATCTCCCTTCAATATTTAGGAGAAAGCTGATGTACCTGATGATTGGGAAAGAACCACTAGAAATAATTAAAGGTGCTAAGTGCTAAGACGAGGTTCATAATGGAACCCGTTCCTGTCAGACTGAAAAGCCTAATGGTTTTCAGGGTGTTGGAGAGAGCATATCTCAGTAATGATAATAATTAGCTTTAGACTAAATACTGTCCTGGTTCTGCTTTGCATATCTTAAATGTAAGATCCCGAAAGGATAAAAGCGTTTCCAGATAACTTAACTATATATATAAAACAAAATTCAAAATTATGTTTAAGAATATAAAAATACCCAGCACCTGGCAAGCCCTTAGGTCTTAAGTTCACAGACTCAGGCAGTGTAGTCCACATACATTTCAAGGACATAAATTCATAACACAGCACCAAGGGTGAACAACCAAGATGAAAAACCAAAGTGTACAACTGAATAAACAAATGCTTCTTTCTCCTCTCTCATCCTGCCTACCCACTCACTTTCATTCCTGCCTGCACCTTTTCTTAAAAAAAGAAAGGATAAAAGGAAAAGTTAGTATATTAAATCAGACTCAGAATTAACACAGATGACAGAACTAATCAAAAAAATTAAAGTATTTGTTTTACTTTGTGGCATAATAAGAAATATATTTGGTCTTTGTCCCTAGTTCCTGGCACAGATCTCTTAAAATCCCAAGAGTTTCCTAACTGAGTGGGGTATCTTTTATGATTAATAGTGAGCCCTCATTGAGCTTATCTGAGTTTATATGCTAATGAAGTACTTTAGGCAGGAACATCTAGAGAGCCTCAGGATGGAGCTGGTCACCAGAAACAAAATGATTTTAGAGGACTGGAACTTTCAGCTCTACCTCCCAACCACTGGGAAGGGGAAAGAAGAGATACTAGAGAGTAAACTCCATATAAGCTTGTGAATGACAGTGTCTGAGAAGCTTGTTTGTTGAATATCTGAAGGTGCTGAGAAGGCAGTACAGCTGGAGAGGATGTGGAATTCTACCTTCCTTCTCCCACACATTTCCCTATGAGTCTCTTCCATCTGACAGTTTCTGAGTTGTGTCTTTTTACGGCAAATTGGTAAATGTTCCCCTAAATTCTGTAAGCTATCCTAGCAAATGAACAAATTCAAGAAGAACTCATAGGAACCCAGAGTTAAAGTCAGTCAGAAGCACAGATGACACCCTGGACTTGCAATTAGCATCTAAAGTTGAGCCATTTTGTGGGATTAAACCCTTAACCATAAAAAATAGAAGAAAATATGGATGATATGCTGCTTGATATCAACTTTAGAGATATCTTTGGAGACTGGACTCTAGTGGTGAGGGAAACAGAAACAAAAATAAGCAAAGGGGATTCATTTTTTACATTAAATAAAAAAGCTCCTGCACCACAAAAGAAACTATCAACAAAAGAAAAAGACATCTTACTGAATGAGAGAAGAGATTTGTACAACATGCATTCGACAAGGTATTAATATACAAAATATGTAAAGAGCTCATAAAACTCAACAACAATAAAGCAGACACTAATGGGCAGAAAATTTGAATAAGCACTTCTCCAAAGAAGACAGGCAGATGGCCAACAGGCACAGGAAAAGATGTTCTCATCAGTTATTAGGAAATTACAATTCACTATAACTACAAGATATCACCTTATATCTGGATATTACCCAAAAGACTAGAAACAACAAGTGTTAGTAAGGCTTTGGAGAGACGTGCACCCTTAAACACTGTTGGTAGGAATATAAATTGGAAAATAGTATGGCTATTCCTCAAAATTTTAAGTTAGAAATTGCATATAATACAGTTATTCCACTTCTGAATATTTACCGAAACACAAAAACACTAATTCAAGTAGGTATGTGTCCTCATATTTATTGCAGCATTATTTACAATAGCCAAGAGCTGGAAACAATCTAAATGTTCATCGACAGATAAGTGGATAAAGAGGATGTGAAAAGATGAAAATTAGAAATGATGAAAGGCTGTCATTTGCAACAAGATGGATGAAATAGAGGGAGTTATGCTTGGTGACATAAGTCAGAAGAAGAAAGACAAGCATTGCATGATTTCACTCAGGTGTGGTATATAGAAAAACAAATAAATAAATGGAATAAATGAATTGAAATAGAATTTTAGTCTATAAAATCAAATCAGTGGTTACCAGAAGGTAAAAGGGAAGGAGAGAGGCAAGTCAGATAAAGGGAGACAGTTATTTGGTGAGAGATAGAGTTTGACTATTTGTGGTAAACTTCATGTATTATATACAGATATTGATTTACTATAATGTATGCGCGCATTCTACATTATGATGTAAAGTTCTTTCAATAAAATTAAGTAACAAAGAAAAAAGAATATGTGGCAGAAGTCAAGGAAAAGGAAAAGAGCGAATAGACAAGTAATAAGATGATAGATTTAAACATAAACCTATTAATAATCGTATTACGTATAAATGGTCTACACATTCCAATGAAAAAGGCAGAGACTGTTAGTTGGATTAACAAAAAAGAGAAGACTCACTTTATGCTACCTATAAGAAACACATTAGTTTGAATATAAAGACAAGAGTGGGTTACCTGAAAAATTTTGAAAAGCTGTATGGTGGTAACATCAGAAAAGAACCAGAAAAGTAATGTTGATTTCAGAGCCAAGATTATTACAAGGACAAAGAAAGTCATTGCATAATCACAATGTGATTAATCGAGGAAATATCAAACTCCTAAGCAGTCTAAAATTTCCTTTGCTATTATCCAGAGTTAACTCCTTCACAATTCACATCTTTTATGCTTATGCTGTAACCTGTGAAGACACCTTAAGTTTCATTCATTCAACAAATGCTTATTGAGGGATCATTGTGGAAGACAAGTAATGCACTAGGCACACATTCTGCCTCCGTAACATGACAAGATTCCACAGGCTATTAGTACTATCCAAGTTTTGCTATGGGTATCCTGGTCCAGAGAGTCAAAGCAACTTACCCAGGGTCACCTGCCATGTTAGCTAAAGGGTTAGATTTAAACTCTAGTTCTTTGATTTGTGGGGAACTTTCTAGTAGACTCTCACCCTCTATGAAGTCTCTGTATGTGTTAGTTCAGCTTTCCCTGTAATTGATCATCTTAAACGTATTGTCCTTTGAACTCTTATGCTCTTGATATCACACTTCCACTCCAATTCTCCAGAACCCAGAAGCCCCAACCTATGCCTTGATGCAGCGTCACCTGAGTTACTCCTGGATGAGAAATCAATTTGACTTTCACACTTTTCTGTCAGTATGTGCAGAGTACATCCAAGTGTGCAATGTCAGCCTTTTGAAAGGACCATGTATCATTTGATAATGTTGAAGAAAAAGACAGGAGTGATGATAGTTAGAATTTCATGATGAATTACAGTTTCCAAAGAGTTTTACATATGTGGTTGAAAACGTAATCTTTACTACAAATCTGTTTGCAAAATGTTATCATCAGCATCCTCATCACCACTTCAGTGATGAGAAAACAAAGTTGAAAAGTTAAAGGTATCTTTCCAAAATCAGTGGTTCTTATATGGAAGAACCAGGAGCAGTCCCATCTGATAGTAAACCTCGTGCACTTTACCGATAGCTCTCTTCTGTCCATGTCTCAGTTACCAGCTAGTCTTAAATGTAATTGAGAACATCAAACTTCATGCTTACTGCCAACTTTACAAATTAAAAATCTACACACACACACACACGCACATAACCTGATCATTTGACTTTCCTTTTGACCCCATGTAACAGTTTGCTAGATTTTCCCTGTAAATCTACTCTTCAACTCTTCATAATCAGTTATGCCTTCATGTTGTCTACAATTAAACAGAGACTTGGAAATTGGGTTGGTTTTTTGTTATTTGTTTTTAAGGATTTATTTAACCACAATTATATTCTATGAGGTCAAACAGGCTGTAAAACCAAAAGAGGACTAGAATAAGCAGGACTTGGATATATAAATGCTAATCCAAAGTGTTCTTCATTGTGAAGAAAATAGAAGAGAAATTCCTCTTTCTTTACAAGTGCTATTTTGCTTTCCCGGAAATTCTCTTTCCTCCCAGTGCTGGTAAGAAAACAGGACTACAAAATGAAGGACATGGAAGGAAGTTCGTATTAAGTTAAACTTATTTGTGGGAAAAAAACCCATTCTGGGACAGCTTTCTAAATGTAGCTGAGTTCTTACTCCCTGAGTGTTTAGACTTAACTGGAAGGTTGAAGGCAGAAAACAGTGAATTTAGGATCAACCTCGCAAGACTCCCAGACTAGAAAGAGGAATTTAACCAATAATTGCAATAAGTGACTTGTCTAAGTCATGCAAATCTAAGTTCCTTCAGGTTGAAAGTGCTTTATATAAACAAAAGTGTTTATATATATATATTATATATTATATATTATATACATACATATAATTTGGGCCACATTTGATTTGACTTTTGCAACATGTCACTGACTGATCTTTTAACCCCAACTAGGAAAGAATTTTTACTAAAAAGATGTGGCATTTGGAAGAATTAATGCTTCACCTCAAAGTGGGAGTTGATAACATTTCTTACAAGTAGTAATGTTCCCTTTATAACAGTGTTTGCAAATTGGTGGTGTCAAACACATGCTTCCTCCAGCAACATTCTGAAGAACAAGTCTTCCTGGAGATTATAGAGTCAGTCATCAAATTTCTATCACAGATTAGAATAGCATTGAACTTGGGTTAAATTTACAGTTTCTCTTGAGATTCAAACATGTGTAAGTGTTCACCTTTTATACTTTAAGTCTGTTTTGCTTATTGATGGAGCCACCTACTCTTATCTTATCTCAACTCATCTTACCTTTCCTTACCTTATCGCCTGCTCTGAAGTCATTACACTCACATCAAGACACTTCCTAACAAAAGGATCTTGTTCTCTTTAGGTTGTTTTCTAAGCTCTCTCTTCCCTCTACCTTAACACAAAACATGTGTACCCTGGGTTCTTTTTTCTTTGTGAGTGAAGCATTTAATTGAAAGTTAAAAAAAAAGAAAGAAAAGGAAAAGGAAACAAGCAAATATTTCGTTGAACAGGAGCAGATACACACATGCACATGCACCCAGCCCCAGACCAATTAGAAAAGTATGCCACCCTGAATAGTAGGGAAGGCTGGCGGAGTGCATGCCTTTTGTTTAAGCAGGTGCTTGGGAATAAGGACACATCAGCCAGATTCAGAGTATCGTGTGAAGATCTGGCTTCACTCATCGCTCGTTGTTTAGCACCAGGAACAAAAATGTAGCAAATAATGCAAGGAAAATCCTTCTAAGAGATTTGGGCCCAGACGCTAATCCAGGCAAGTATGACTTGTGTCGGTAGCTTTATAAGGGCAGATGGCTTTGGCATTTAATTAGTGAATGGGTGGATTCTGCACCTTGAATTTAAAAGGGGGCAAAAAAAAAGGCCATTTCATTTTTCAGTCCTTGAGAAGCCAGGAGCCATCCAGGAATGGACTTTGAATTGCTCAAGTCAATTGCTCCCAGCGATTCACAACAGTCTTGATGGCATTTCGCGACTATCACCATGTATCACAATGCACCAAAACGGAGCATGGCATTTGGATGAGTCTGTTTGTAAATACAAGTGAAAATTAAAAACAGACAGGGAATAGAGGGGCACCCCTTGGTGGGGATTATCCAGCTCAACAGGTGTGTGGCAGGAATAAAATGAAAGCGGGGGAAGCGGGGACGTTATTTAGCTTTATAGTTTCAGTTTACTGACAGAATGGGCCTGCCTACCACAACCAGTGAGCTGATTAAAAATCTCTAGTTTCCACTAGGGAATAGTCAGTCCTTGAGCTACAGGGTGCAGGGAGGGAGGGAGGAAGGCAGGAAGGAAGACATTATTAAACACGTGCTGCAGGACTGCAACAGCACTGGGTGCAGGCAGGTCACTGGCCCAGAAGAGTGAGGAGAGACGGGAAATAGAGATAATGGATGCTTTTGACAGAACTGACTTGCGTTCTTCATTTCTTGACTTGGAACTCCACTTACACTTTTTCCTTCCTTCTCTCTTTTCATCGTCTGGACTTAAAGAGTGTCATCTCTCGCTCAGAGTGCCTGCACTTACTCTGGAAGAAAGACACGGAGGGTGTGACGGTCCTGTCATCTTCTGGTCACCTGGTTGTGGAGGATGAGAGAAGTCCAAGTCATTGGTGGAGAGATTGTTGAGGGACGGGCTAGTGCTGAGATGAGACTGCTGGAAGGTTAGGTTTCTGCCTGAGGAAGACCTGCTTTTCACTGCCTACCACAGACAGGCCTTAGAATCTTATGCAAATGACTGTACTTGACCTTTTTCTCTGAACCTTACTTTGTAGAGTGGTTAAAGGAACAGGTTCGAAAGCAAGCCTACCTGGGTTTAAATCCAGACTCCAAAACTCCTTAGCTATTAATCTTGGGAAGTTACTCAACCTCTTGGTCTCATGTCCTCATCGCTAAAGCAGGGATGTCAACATGTCCTTTAGAGCAAGTGTGTGGATTGGAAGAGATGCTGTGGGAGAAGTGGCAGTACAATGCCTGGCACACAGTGAGTTCTCATTGTGGTTATTCTACCAGTCGGTGGCCACATGACCCTCCTTTATAGGTTCTCAGTCATCAGTCTTGCAGAAATCATTTCAAGCCTCCACTTCTCAAAAACTGCTCCTTGGTAACTAGTTAAGAGCCACTTCGATCCTTCTTTATTTCTTGCCATGTTTGAATTTTTTTCCTTAGGTTGCAAAGATAATCATTTCCTAAATGTTTACATCAGTGTTCTCTGAGTCCTGTGGCTTTTTAAATCAGGCGAACCACGTTGGAACCAGTCAGCAGCATGTGGTGACAGTGACTGGGTTATTCTTGTCTCCATTTCATGAGCGAGGACTATGACTCACAAAGAGTATGTGGGCAGAAATGCCCAAGGTTGCGCAGGGCATTGAGGCTGTTCTGACTCACTTACCTTGGCTACCACAGGATGCCTACTGACCTCATTAACTAGGCACACTTACCATTTTCTGAAATGTCACCGTCTAAAACAAGACTAACAATGACTGATTTCTACCCTATTTTGTAAAGCACTTGGGTACTGTGTTGATAATGTTACATACATACCAAGTAGAATTGGAGAAAAGCATCCAGAAGGCAGAAGGTAATTTCAAGCATGCAAATGGGGTTACTGACATGGAAATTCGGTGATATCTAATTCCCGCGTGCCACCATTATGTAAATATGTAAATGGAATTTTGTCACCACATTTCTCAATTGTTACAAATTACCACTGCATTTCTTCAGATCAACATTTCCAAGAGGGGCGTAGTTGTATCTTGTAAGCTAACCCTGCTTTCATCGAATCTGAGCATCTAGAAGCTCTTGGGCTTGTGACTTGAAGTTGACAATAACATGTGTATAGCATTTGGGTACAAATGATAGATGGTGAACTCCACAGGTATAGGATATGAGACTTCATTGTGCTCTAGAGAGTAATACAGGTGGGTGATTGTCCACCCCAGCCCCCATTTTTGCAGGTGAGAAAACAGGCTCAAAGAGAGTCTTTATTCAAGTGTATATTGATGATCAGCTCCGTAATAATTACTATTCCATAATCAAGTTGATAGATCTCAAATCCACTGACTGCTCCATCTCACTGTTTAAGTTTTTGAAATCAAGTAAAATGTTAGCAGCAGAACTAATTGCACCATCCCTTAGGAATGCTCACCTGCACGTTGTAATTTGTTTTCTATGGTTCTAGTATATTTGGGAGACTGCATCTTCATTCACTACATGTTTACAGTCAATTCAAAATTCTATAGATTTTTCTACCTAGAACGTTCTCTTCATCCAACTCTTCAGACAATGATATTTGCTCCTGGTCCTCCAGAAAATAGAACTTAAGTTTCTGTAAAAATCTCTCACCTCTGGATATTGTTCTTCAATTTTGTGTTTCTGCAAATATGAAGGTCTTTGATGGTCCCTTGGACTGAACTTTATATTTCTACCTGCCTGACCCTCCCTAAACCTCGTCCCCAGGGGGTAGAGTTGTCCTCCCTCCAAGTCCATGCCAGCTACCACCTTTCTCTCTTTTAAACTCACTGGAAAGCTGTTCCTCAGATCAAACCCACTTTATGTGCTTTATCTCTCCATTTTATCTAAGCATTTTCTCAGGGAAAGTCTATTTCCATTCATCCATCATATGCTTCTTTTTTCAGATGATTACTTTAATAAGTGTTTTCTTCTACCCTGCGTTTTGCCTCTGAGGAACTCATCCTTTTAATTTAAAATGATCATTTTTTAACAAATAAGGAGCCACCAAAGGAAAATGATGACTGTGTGTCACACACGTGTGCAACCACATTCATGAAACTGACTCTCGCTTTTACCCCAACTTACACGGAAACTCAATGTGGATCATGTTTTAATATTTACAGGTGCGCACCTGCATGCACATTTTGTGCCGTTTCCAAATTGTCTACACGGGCTCAAAGAAATAATTATATGTTGATTTTTTTTTTCCAATTTGAACGTGGCTTTACCTATTTTCTGAACCACATTTTTCACTGGAGTGCCATGTTCGCTTTGATAAGAGATCATTCTCCCGTGTTCATATCTTGCTGCCATAAGGGACTCACTGGTTATCTCTGATTGCAGGCAATTCGAACTTTAAGTAAGCCTGTCTTTATCAACTACTGTTTTAACAGCTGATTAATTAGTGCTGTGGAGATCCAGGGGAGGCCTTTATCTGAAGAGCAGTTCAACCATTAGCAGAGGAAACTTCCTTGTGCACCAGCAGCTCAGATAACAAGGTAAGATAATAGTTCACAGCCCTTCTCTGGCTAATGCAAATAGGAGCACTCCCTCTTATCCCAGCACAGGGACCAGAGAGAAATGCTCAACCAAATTCTCACAATACCCTGATCTTAACAACATCAGAAACTGGTCATTTTTGTGACTGTTTTTTAGAAGAGCACCTTGCAATTACACAAAACAGCTGACGCTTGGAAGCTTGAATATTGGATAGCTCTTGGCTAGTCTCAGGAAGAAATCTAGGCTCAGTAGGATCAGGCAATGAGCATGGTAGGATTTGCCTTATCAGTTGAGAATGAGTCTGCAAGCCAGAGCCAGCCCTCTTGTTAGCTATTTACTCTTGGACAGTAAAAGACTATTCCTGGAACTCAGTTGCCCAATCTGTAAAATGGAGCAATAAGCGTACCTGGCATTGTTGTGAGAATTAGGTGGACCAATGTTTTCAGGGTTCTTAGGATTTGCCTGACATGTGAAGAGCTCTCCACAAATGTTGATGTTATTATTAACATAGGCAAGTAGTGAAGAGTCTTAAAATCCTGAGAGAATTAAGCAGAGTCATTCAATACAACCAGAGAGGATCTGGGGTTGAGGTTGGATAGACAGTCACATTTACTACCACTACTATGACTTCTCCTAGAGGCCACTATCTAATCATTGTGATAAGAGTTGAGATTACTTTAAATACTTTATCTAGATTAATATATTTAATCTTCCCTCTCTTTCACCTTCACCTGAGTTAGGTATTATTTTTAGTCCTATTTTGCAGCTGATAGAAGCCCAGAGAACTGAAGTGCCCTGCCAACGTCCCACGGCTTATAACCTGAAAGATATTTTGACTTCAAACTGTGGGACTGAAGACACCCGCTTTTTTGCTCTTTTTATTTTTATTTTTTTTTTGAAGGAAACGTGCAGGCGGAAATGAAGGCAAGCAGAGACAGGCAGACAGGAAGAAAGAAGAGGAAAAAGCACTTTATTTTATTTAGTTGTTCATCTTCGGTTGTCCTACCCCCCACCATCCTCCAGCCCCAGGCCAGGAAGCCCCGTCTTTGGAATGTCTGTGGGCCGCACTCTCTGGCTGAGCTGACCACACCGCTACTCCACCAGGGCAAGCCCAGACTCACCACTTTTCATCACAAGTTTCCCTACTGAACAATGGTTTGACTTAGAATTGTTTAGGATGACAGGAAAACTGTGCTTATGCTTTCAGGAGAAACCTTACTTGGCATTTTGATTTCTGATCTTTTCCTGCGCTAGTCACAGGTGGTATTAGACTCCCTGTAATGCTGGGCAATAGCAGGGAGTGGCATCTCCCAGGCAGCCAGGTGATAGTGAGAGAAAATCACCTTCTACCAGCTCTTCTTGAGCTTCAACGGGAATGAGAAATTGATAGCCCTATTGCTGCAGTATCCTGTTATCTAGAAATGAAGTTGAGTTCAATGCTTCAAAGATTCTTCTGGATCAAGTTGTTTTCTGCTGTGGACATTCATGGTGAGAACCCATACAGCTATTCTGTCTGTCATTTTCAGTACAGTATTCAATACATTACATGTGATACCTGACAATATTAT
Source organism: Solenodon paradoxus (assembly GCA_004363575.1). Taxonomy (NCBI): domain Eukaryota; kingdom Metazoa; phylum Chordata; class Mammalia; order Eulipotyphla; family Solenodontidae; genus Solenodon; species Solenodon paradoxus. The sequence goes on along the minus strand of RJWH01000219.1, from coordinate 356,324 downwards.
AAAATAGGCTTTACGTTAGATGATATGTGTCCAACCAGAGGTTAAGGGAAATGATCTGAGCACGTTTAAGGTAGGAGAGACTAAGCTCTGATGTCAGGTAGGTTAAGTGTATTGATTCATTTTTGACTTACTGATATTCTCCATTTGCAATGGGTTTATTGGGATGTGAACCCATCATAAGCAGGCAAAATCTATATTATTGTTACTGAGTACTCACTCTGTGTCAGACCCTTCCCCAACTATGGATACTAGAGGTGAAGTGACTTACCCCAAACCCAAGGTTGATAAATAACTGAGTGAAAATTCAAAGCTCAATTTTCTCCAACTGTTTTCCTGGCACTATGAAACCTCTTCAGTGTTGGGGCTTGGAGGGGTGGGTATGTTCGGGACTAAGAAGATAAAAGGAATGCGAGTTTACCAGTCTTGACCTTCTGTCCTTTTGGATTCCTTCAAAGGCTCAGGCCCTTGTTCTGAACCATCATTTCTCTTGTTGCACAGAAAGGTCTAGAAGCCTGCAGTGGCAGACAGACTGCAGGCAGGAACTGAACTCGCTGTACATTCTCCCAAGATCTATTCAATGGAGATGGATGTGCATGCATAAATCTGATTTGGAACCTAATTTCTTTTATTGTATTAATTATTCCTCTTTCGTTTGCTTCTTTTTAGTGGATGACATGAACTTGCTTAGCTCTAAAACATTAATTTACAAAAGGCTAATTGAGCTCTCTCATTTGCCCAGAAAGAGATGAAGTGGGTTTATCAGAAGAATCTGGAGGCAGAGGCCCTCCCACCAGACACTGGCTCACTGACCTGTCTCTCCTTTCACATTGTAAGAAGCAAGGGCCTTTCCTCATTCATGTTTGTACCCAAATCCTAAGCTAAGCTTAGCACAGAGTGGAAGCCCATGGTGCAGCACATAGGAGGTCATTGGAGGGAAGAAGATGTTGTAACCCTTAATCAACACGGAACCTTCATGAGAACTGCTCAGAGCATGACTCCTAAGAGAAAAAATCTAATGGAAAACTTGTTTTCAACATATGAGAACAACTGAGACTATTTCAAGGCTTATGTAGAGGAAAGCCCAAGGAAACCTTTTGAGAGGAGTAAAATAAGCCAAGCACATGTTTAGAACTAGAAATGCATTGCATTTACGAAGAGGCAGTATGCCATTGGTGCTTACGATTGTCTTTTTCCTTTCTATGGTACTGAATGTCTAAGAAGTAATTCTAGCAAAGCTTTTCTGCTTAGCAATGCTTTCCAGAATATATACAAACTATAATTAATTTTGAATGTAAAGCATCAAGTCATTGCTAGAGAGCATAGCCTCCCGTATAAGGCTCCGATTCTTCATTCTTCCATACCTGCTAGGAAATTCTAAACCACGTTTCCTGCTAAATTTCTCAAAAGACCCACCTCTGGTCACCTGGTCGTAGAGGCATCAAAAGAACTAATTGGCACCCTTAGGGCATGTCCCCAAACTTCAGTCCTCAATTGAGACGGAAATGTCACATCAATTATGGAGGAACGTTGGCAAGGGGCTGGAATGAGGACCGGGCTACAGGACTCGAGAAACTTGTTTGGCTGTTGCAGAAACATTTCTAGAGTACCTAACACAGTCAAGGCCTTGGGGGACCCAGAGCGGGGGACACAGAGGAGACTCCTGTGCCCTTTCCTTCTCAGAGCATCCAGGTACCGCATAAGTATCCGCAAGGTAAGGGGTGTTAAGTGCCATAAAAGATGAACAGGTTAAGTGCTAAGGGAGACGCAGGAGCAGGGAGAAGGCAACCTGTCTAGGTCCTATTGCACTGTCGCTAACATTTCCTTCCCTTGGCTTTCCTTGGAAACAGAAAATGTCGCACCACACGAAAATGTGTCCTGAGCAAGACCAGGAATACATGATACATTCATGAAAGTGTGTGTGTGTGCAAAGGGTATTTATATTAGCATTATTAATAAATAATAACCCCTCCAAAAGAAACTTGACAGAATTTATTGGATATGCTACAACACAATTATTTTTTAAAATGACATAGAATAATATTTAACAAGGGAAAATGGATACATTTCTAAGGTTCTCATACTTGCAAACAAATACGTATGGGTGTTTATATGTTTGGGAATATAATAAAATTTGAAAAGCACATATGCCAAAGGAGCCAATTAGCAAACTTATTCCTGAGGGGTAAAATTATGAGTGGTTTTTTTTCGTGGTGATTCTGTGTTTTCTGGAGTAGCATGTATATTTGTGTCGATATTAAAAATAAATAAATTTTGATTCGATACTGCTCTATCTATCCTGCCCTCAAACTGCATTCTCTGAACCACTGCAGTTTGCATAGTCAATATTAACATTCCACTAGGTTGATTTTCCTTGTTCCTGAGACAGCTTCTTCTTTTGGAGGTCCTGGTTTCTGGACGATGACAGCGACTGAAACCAGACTAGAAAAGCCCTGTTTTGTTGGGTCTGCCTTGACGTCACCTGGGTTTTTACCAGGGAATGTTTCTTATTTGGTTTCTCACGAGAAAGGTTTCTCTTCATTCTGTTTAAATATTTGTATGTTTATTAGAGTTGCCTATCTTGTTTTCCCAGGACACCTGTCTTGAGGATACCATGGTGTGGAGGGTGATGGCTATGTGCCCGACTTCATCCTCAGGCCAGGGCTGCAACCAGGATGTCAGGCTCTCCGGACCTGCCCAGTGGCACCCATCCCAGGTGACTTGGGTCCCTGAAAGACATCATAGTGATGTCTTGCTTCATATCTGGGACCCCTCCCTCTCTCTGTTCCCTTGCCACTGTGTTTCGTCTTGCCTCACCACCATTGCCCCTACTTCCCTGGCCAATACTGTAACCACAGGAAGTTCCAAGTCGTCTTCAGAACTGGCAACAGATGGGTGTCTGTTGGCTATGCGACCTATTTAGTCAACCTGATGGTTTGCAGGATCACCTCCAGAGGCCTATGATCTGTGCACACAGGGTCCCAGGCTCCTACTCTTGCTTTCTTGAATGTCTTCATAAGATTTTAATAAGGGACCCCACATTTTCATTTTACATTGCACCTTATAAATTGTACAGCTGGTCCTGACGATTTGGTCTCCAGTCGGAGCCTTGTTGGGAGACAGAGTGAAATGCACATGATGTTTGACATCAAGCAGTTCCCATGTTTGAATGCCAGCTTGGCCACCTATCTGCGTGGTCATGTTGCTGGACCTCTTTGAATCTAGAGATGAACGCCTGGCAAATTGTTAATACATATTAGAGAATAAATAATATTTATTGGTATTAATTCCTAAGTAGGACGCTAAGACATCTTTCTCCCAAAATGTAACCTTACCTTTGATTTTACCATTCACTTGGTCAAGGTAACATAAATTAGTCTTCATAATGCCCAGGCTAGCTAGTGTCCAGGACATGATCTAGTATGGTGTCACGCCCACTCCACACTGAAGGACCAGGGCTGAACTCAGGTCTGCCTGACAACCTCCCCATGAAGGCTGGGAGGGTCTTTCTCTTCCTGGTTGCTATGGAGTGTCGACCGGGGGTTACCTGAAACTCCCATGTTTCCTTCCCTTCCTCCCCTAGGTGACATAAGGAGACAGTTCCTCTGCAGCTAGAACTCTTGATGGGTGACTCTGATCATCTGAAATTCCTGAAGTTGGTATTTGGCTCAGTCCCTTGACTATCCTAGCTTTATAATGGCTTTCAGGTCACACTTGATCTCAAATCCCTTTTTGTTCCATTATCTGTATATGCGGGTCCCAGTAGCAATTGTACTTCATTGCCTTCATTTGAATAGACTTAAATCCTTTCAGAACATTCATGTTATTTTTATGTCATTTGGTCCTTGAAACTATTCTCAGAAGGGGTCAAAATGCTATAATGAATTTTTTCAAATGAGAGAATGAATGCTAGGAAGATAAAGTAACTTATTCAATGATACCCAGAAAACTGGTGATAGCCCAAGCATAGAAAAACATCTCATCATTCATTCATTCATTGAATCTCTATTGGACTTTATGCTGGGGATATACTGACAACAAAAGTAGCCAATATCTTATCCTCAGGCAGCTTATAGTTTATAAAGTAAAGACAGAAATTAAATAAATAATCACCAATAATAAGTATAAACTTTCAGTTATGATAAGATGTGGGAAGAAGAGGCATGCAGGGCCAGTTTCTAACCAGTTATATCTCCCTCCATCAAGTTCCTTCTTTGAAAAGAGCAAGATGCAACTTTATATTTAGAGACTTTTGCTTATTTACCTGTTTATATGATATGTTATTAAATAAAAGATTTCTCTGAAATCAGAATAACTGGTTTCTTTGGGTGGATATACACAACCATAGAGTCTTCTCTTTGAACCATTCTTAACAGTTAATTCTTCCAGGGAAGTATGTCATGGTAGAGCAATCTGCTAGGTGGGTTTACCTGGGTAGCAGCAAATCAAGGAATCTTATGCAGTTCTGATCCTTGGAAACATTTACCATTAGAAAAGATTGCTTTCTTAAGCCTCCATTCTGGATCTAGAGCATCATACTTCACAGCATGTGTCTACTTGGCACAAAAGAGAAGGGTGGACACGCGCCATCATTCACACTTGGTGCTGAAGACCCTCTTTACTTACGACTATCTTGATCTTATTCTAACTTTCACTTATTTAGCAAAAATACTCCTTCAGGCATCACTCAGGACCTGGAGACCAAGTAGGAAGCATGAAGGACGAGTTCCCCCGTCTGAAACTTATTGGAATTGGACACTAAGCAAAACAATTGCATAACATAGTAAATTCTGTAAAGAAATGTGACAGTTATCCTGGGAAAGAATAAAGTGGGCATCAAGTAAAGTGTCTCTCAAAAGAAAATAATAATTGAGCTGAGATGTGAAGAATAAGATGACATTCATACAGGTAAATCAAAAGAGGACAAGTTTTCGAGAGAGAAGAAATAGCACATCGGGGGAGGGTGAGAGAGAGACAGAGATATATCAAGTAATCTGAAATAACAGTCATTGGTGGTTTCTCACAAAAGCCTAAATTAAATGCTAAAGAATATACAAATCAAGGACAAAACTACATTTTGATATTTTTAAAGTTTCTTTGGGTGTGTGTAATTTAAGAGACAGCATTTTCACAATGGCCTAGGTTACTGCCAGCACCAGAAAGTTCCCTTTTGTTTGGTTTTGCTCCCATTTATGTATTAGAGTTTTAAGTGTTGAAGGCCACTTTCCCTGCCTTTGACTTATCTGCTTCTTTCCTCCCTGCCAATTTTGAGCTTTTTATTTGCAGTGCTGACCTTTGAAACAGAACTTCTACTTTCTGTCGCCACCTTGAGAGGAAACAACTCGACTTCACTCTCCTGATTGTATGAAAGCTCCTATTCTGTCTGTAGCAGGGGATGGCTTCTTTCTCTCGGCCCATATGTGTTCCCAAGTGCATGTGACCCTGAAAGCATTTTTATAATCTGAAGAATAAACAGATTGCTTGTCAAATTCTCTTTGTCAGTTCCATTGTGATCTACTAACATTTACACTGCTTTGTGAAAACATGGCAAAAGGCTTGGCTGCCTACACCAACTATTTCCATCTCAGGAAAATGTGACGATGCAGGCTTTCAGCAACGGTGACACCCCCACCTCAAGGCCAGCACCTATGGAAGACGGTGGGACTGAATGTTCAGTAGTTATTCACAACTCTGAATCATTTTAGAAAATTCTCTTGAGATAATTGATGCATAGATAAGACTTTTTAAAATAGATATATAAACTCTTCCTTCTCTAAAGCTATTGTTTGGGAACTCATTTTGTTCCCCCTTATTGTATTTGGCTAGATGTTGAATATGTATTTCTAAGAATCCATGATTTTTAAATTACAAAAGACATGGGCATGGAGAAACGTTTCTTAGCAATAAAGGAAAAGGTTTTAGAAAACTCTGCGATGACACGGAGAGGTCATATAATAATATATTACCCCATTTCAGCATTATTCCTTCCTCCTTAAACAATTCCAGCCACTGGGATCTTCCCAGGTAAGTCCTAACGTCTTCGGACAGCTCAAATCATTAGATAATTCTGCCTATGATGGAACGAGACTCCACCTATATTTTCTGTCCATTGGCTGACTTCGCCTTTGCAAGGACAGCACAGATGCTCCACTGAAATATTGTTGAAGTAAAAAAAATGAGTTCAATTTCTCTAAGCAGCTGGTTTGAATTAGCTAGTTCACAAATCCTTTTCTCCTAACTGAGACCAAATTTCTTTTCAATGAAAAAAATTTTACCTTAAAGAATGTCTGAGCATCTTAATGTAGATGTTCCAAAGTTCTCTTCCAATGACTTTAAGTAATATGTTAACGTTTTTCTAATTTTTTTTTTCCTTTCGTGATAGCATGTTAGAATTTTAGGAAAATATTGTAATTTAATAGAATGTGCTTGAACAAACAGTGAGAACCAATGGTCTTTGCTACCTACAGACTAGATACCACCACAGTTTGGCCCCTTTCTAAAGCCGGCTACCTTGGGCCATCCCCAAAGAACCGGTGATTGATGGCCCAAATAATTGCTGGACTTAGCTGCCAGATTCATTCAGAAATTGCTAGTATTGTCCTCTGTAAAATGATATGCCCCTATGATCTCTCTCTCTTTTCAGCAAACCAGAATCCTGGATATAATTTGATCTTCATTATGGAGAGGGAAGCTGAATCAGATAATAGAAGACCTGAGAGTTTAAGTAACAGAGGATCAACCTCAAGCTCCCCATCCGGCTCTGCTCCCCAGCTGGTAGTTGTTCAGGGCTCAGGTTAATTTGATAGAAACTGGGGAAAGAATATTTTGAGTCTAAAACCCGAGGCCAAGGACTTTCCCTCTTACCACCCAGCCCCTGAAATCTACCCAAATCTTAGACTTACATCTGACAAAGGGAGATGCCAAAACTGCTTCTTTGCACAAAAAATGCACCTTGCCCGCTTTCCTCCAGAAACCTACAGGTAGCAATTTGCCACATCCTCTGCACTTGACAGAGGGCTAGGAATTGAAGGAGGTGTTCTGCTTCTCTGTCACTTGTCTCCTCACAGTATAATTATCTGAGTTCCTAGGTGCTGCAGTGATATGTAAAGAAATCCAAAGAAGAAACACAATATGTCTTCATTGTCTTTTGTCATTAGCTCGCGATTAAATATTTCTTACCCTGGGCTAAAGTAGCATGAGGTGGAACAAGCCATGGGCCTCAAGCCAGGAGAAGTGAGTCTTAATCTCTCTCCACATCTGTTAGCTGTGTGACTTTAATGAAATTACTTACCATCTCTCAGACTTGGTGTTTTCTTCTCTAAAAGCAGAGGATCAGTTGAATTATTTCTGAAATTCCCCCAGGGATATTTTTTTCAAAATTCTGTGACCATGATTTATACTCAAAATCATAATGGGCAAAATACTCTAAGTACCAAGCAAAGATCATTAGAATTAGTACAGCAGTTAATCTGATGATGAACTGTTAAGGTTTCTTCCACAAGGTAATTTCTAATTTTATCTTCCCATCCAAAACAGCTGGTAATGTGATCAGGGTGGCAGGAATATAAGCAATATGTTTTATGTGAACAGTAATTTGTTGAAAGTTCAACGCACCTCTTAGGAAATATTTTGAACCAATTCATGTATTTCGCAGTCCTTATCATTAAATTCTGAGAAATATAGTAGCTCTGTGCACATCTTCGTCATATCTCGGTGTGCCTAGAAAGTGCTGAGATGAATGTCTAAATATCATTCCGCAAGAAGTCTTGTCACGTGTCATCCATCATTCCCTCCTTTCTGTAGATAAATCATATCTTAAGCAGAGAGAGAACTGAATAGGTCATTTATGCCTTAGACCCTTTCCCCTGTCCTTTTATCATCTACAGAGAAAACAAGTGAAAAATACAAATGAAAAAAACCCCACAAAACTTCTATGATTAAACCCAGGTCTGAGTAATCTCATTCTATATTAGAATGCTGCTTTAAAATGTTTTCAAACAATTATTTTACTAGTTTCCCCATTTTGCCTGTGAAGTACAGAGGAGGGTAATGTTACCCTGATTTTGTCAGTGAAGAAATGAGAGCTGGGTGATAAAATTTAAAAGAAAAGAGGAAAGAGATGCCCTCTAGGATCTTGTGGTCAAGGCAGAGTCTTCGTGTGAGATTTCCTCAGCAACAGGAAACTCCACCAATATTTTCATGTAAAATATTGTTAGACGTTAGAGAATATTGCATTCACCTTGCTTTTCCTCAAATGAAAAGTGATCAAACACATTTTCAAGGCAAGTTCCTTGAAGCTTGGGTAACTGGTGTCTTCTGCATGGTACCCAGACATCCAGTCTCTCGGTTAAGAGAGTTTTGAAGGGGATTTCTTATCAGCCTGACTGTGAAAATACATCCTGTCATATACACATAAGGAAATGTCATCCAAAGCTCTGAATGAGCTTGTAGAAATTCCATGCAACTAAGCCTAGCTGATTCTCTAGACTCTAGACAGTGACTGAAATCACCATGTGCTTCCTAAGAGAAGACTTCACTGTCTAAAATATGGTTTGATCCACTCAAATGTCCAACAATGTTTTTGAGAGGGGATAGTCTTCTCTGCTTGAATTTTGGATTGACGAACGCAAGATTTTGTCCGCATGAGTGTGGGTTAGTTTGGAATCTCTTTCCTGTCGCAAAGATCCCTGACCTGGAGCCACAGAGGGTTAGAGAGACAGTCACGTTTTAAGAGGGTGCGAATGTAATCCAACAGCCTGAAGAGACATCTCCTATCCTTCAAATGACCCCTGCCTGCCTCCTGCAGGTCACCTTACACTTGCTAGCTTGAAGCCTTTGCAAAATCCATACAAGCTGTGAAATGATTCCCTTTCCATGAACCCCTGCAACAAAGAAGCTCACCCTCTGCTTTCTGGTAAGCCTGGCTGAGCTAGCTGGCATTGTCACTTAGCTCCACCACCTTTAGACCTCTTGCAAACAATATCATTTCTTTCAAATGAAGATAATAGCAAGCAAGGCTACTATGGTCATTACCTTCTCTTTCACTCTTTTTTTCCCCTCTGTGAATGTTTCAAGATTTGGGAGGCAGGAAAAAAAAATCCAGGTTTGCAGGTCAACAGCAAATTTGGAGAAAATGTCTTCAGTAACACTCCACACTATTTGATTTCATCTATTGCAGAGCAATAACTTGCAGAGACAAGTAACGTCTTGCAAAATCTGTTGGCTGTTCAGCTTTGTCATCTGATTTCTTAAATAAAAATCCCCAGTTGTCGTGGATTTTAACACCCTCTGCTTCACGATGCTTTAGGAAGTAAAATAGTTCAGAAAAGTTAGGTCCTAGGAGAATCCAGTTTGAAAGATTTATTTAGTGAAAGATGATGTAATGCAGAGGGCTGCACGCGAAGTACATAAATGGAGTCTGGTGAAATCACTGCATTTCAGAATCCCCTAAGTAGCTTTGACTGGGGAAAATATGGGCTGATTTTATTTCCTGGAATGCATCAAACTGGTAAAGACTCTTTTAGGGGTAATCATGACCCCTAAAGAGAAGAGGCCTATAAATGCCTTCTGGTCCAAATGCCTTCATGCTGGAAGTACAGTCTCTGCTTGCACATCTCCAGGGAGGAGGCCTCATCCCCTCCCTAGGCATTCATACCACATGTGACTTACAGAAACTCACTATTTAAGCTAGAATCTTCCTTCTCGATGCCCATCCAGTTCTGGTCTTTGAAATATGGTAAATGAATGGGTTAATGAGTTCCCTCTCCCACTTGGCATCGCATTTAGAGATAATGAAGATAGTAAAGAAAAGAGATGATAAACTTGAGTATTTGTTTCTCCAGCTAAAGAGCCCTCTAAAATTAAAAACAGAAAATTCTCCTATAATAAACCTACCAGAACTTTAATTTAAAAAAAGAAAATGGGATCTTGGGAAAGATATTAAAAGTTCTTGGGCAGGATTTAATGTGTTAAGGGTGTCACATAATCTATAAATTCAAGGTGATCCCAATCAATAAATATATAAATTCTAAAGACTATTAGATTTTTTTCCCTTAAAAACATCAAACTCCATCTAACTTGCAGTGGGGTTTATTGTGTATCAGGCAGTTTTCTAGCTACTGGACATACATCTCTGTGACAGACAAGATCACACTGGGGTTTGCATTCTAGTGGACAAAGACATGAAGCACTTATCATCATTTAAGAAAGCGTCTAGTGAGATGAGGAATATATGATCGGGTAGCAGATGACTGGGATGTGGGTACAAAGGTGGGTGTGTTTAGCCAAAGGCTAGGTGAGGAAACCTTTTGCACAAATGGCATTTGAGCAAAAAACTTAAGGATAAGAGTGAGCCTTGGGACTCACAAACAGATGAATCCTCCCAACAGAGGGAACAGCACAAAGCATAGCCCTGAGGCAGATCTTTGTGTTTAAGGGATGGCAAGGAGGCCAGAGTTGCTGGAGTGGCCTGGGGGGAGGGGGAGGATGATGAGTGGGTGGTCAGTCACTGGTCAGATCCTGTAGATGTATGCTTGGTGGTCAACAGCTGAATTTCATCAAAGAAATTTAAGGTGAGCCATGGTGGGGTCTGCCTTGAGATGATCACACTATGTACTGGGTAAAGGATCAACTGTAGGGGAGTAGGGAGGCAAGAGTGGAAATAGACCAGCAGAGAAGGGGTGGGGGGAGGGAAAGGGGGAGAGAGAGAGAGAGAGAGAGAGAGAGAGAGAGAGAGAGAGAGAGAGAGAGAGAGAGAGAGAGAGAGAGAGAGAGAGAGAGAGAGAGAGAGAGAGAGAGAGAGAGAGAGAGAGAGAGAGAGAGAGAGAGAGAGATTGAGAGAGAGAGAGAATGAGAATAAAGGTTTAAACTATAGCAGTCAGAGGCGATAGGGAGGAGGAGACAGGATTTCCAGGTTGAATTTCAGAAGTAACACTGATAGAACTTGCTGGTGGATTGAATAAGGACTATTAGGGAAAGAGACGAGTCAAGGGCAATTGCAAACTTTATGGCCTCAGGAAAGCGGAGAGGATAATGCTGCCATTTGCACCTCTGAGTAAGGTGGGGGCAGGCAGCAAATGGAAATTGGAAGCAGAAAATATTCTGTCTTGGACATATCAAGTCTGCAGTGGCTATTACTGTGTGTGTAGACTGTCAGAGAGAGAAGTCAGGAGCTAGGGAAGAGGTCAATATGGAGAAATAGAATATTAAAAAATCTAGGACTAGGTAAGATCAAGTAGAGGGAGAAAAGGAATAAAGATTATTGTAGGGTACCATGTCCCAGTCTGACTGAGGTTGCCCTGATTTAGCAACATTGGTCACCTCCTCCCTGTTCCTTCTTAGCCTGAAATCCACTCCCCTCTATCTGGAGGCAACCTGAATACTGCCCCAGCCTCACACCTGCTCCCAATTTCAAGTCTAAACATTTTTAAGTCTAGGAAAAAGAATATAGAGCATGGAGGAGTAAGGGAGAGTGGAAATTGAGACAAGAAGAGGAGAGGAAAGGCCTGAGGTGATTTGCTACTTAGAGATTAAAAATCTCAGATTAGACAGCAGCAGGAGAAGTGATCAAGGAGGCTGGACAAAAAGCAAGAGAATCCCAAAGCCTCTGGAGAAAAATACAGCAAGAAAGAAAGAGTCATTGACTATGTCAAATGATACTGCAAGTCAGGGAGAACAGAAGACTGACTATGGATTTGACACATGGAAGACATCCTGGAGCTTGATTAAAGCTGCTTCGCAGGAGTGATGGAAGGAAAACTCAAACAAGAAATTGTGGGGAGGATAGGGCGTAAGAGCAAACACCAGCAACTCTTCAAATATTCTGGAGAGATCAGGGTTAACACAGAAACAGAGCAAAAGAATTGGGACAGATTGCCAAGGAGATTTTTTGTTTTCTTTTTTTGAGTGGGTGATGGTAAAGGTATATTTAGATGCACAGTTAGTAACTAATGATGATGCGAGAGAAAGATAACTGCAAAGACCAACGGGGGAGGTGGATCAAGACCAGTGGTGGAGAAGGAGGTTTTACATAGGACCAGGGACCCCTCTTTTGCCACAAGAAGAGGAAAAGCCAAATGTAAACTGTGGACCAGCATTTTGGTAAGGGATAATATTACTTTGATCTGATCACATCAGGTGATATAATTTTATCTAGAAGAATAAATATACCTAGGCAGCCAGAAAAATGTATTGGTAAGAGAATAGTGGTAGAAATCGGAAGTCCATTAGAAACGAAAATAGTTTTATATAAGCACTAAAGAGAAAATCCAGGATTAGAGCACAATATAGCTGAGAATTTCATGTATGGTAAAAGTAGCCTTTAAATCAGCAGAGCGAAAATAGATTCATCAATAAATGGCATTAAGTTACATGTCTAGATGTGTGGAGAAACAAGATATTTGATCTCTGCTCCACTCTTTAGAGTAAAATTAAATTCCAGATGGATCAAATATTTAAAAATAGAAAATACCACAAAATATTTTAAAAGTATGGTTTTGATATGGTAAAAGCATGATACAAAACTCAGACTCATAAAGGAAAGAACTGGATTAAAATGTAGTTAAAATACAAAATAAAAGTTAAAACTTAAAAGTGAAATTTCATGAAAGAAAAATACTACCAAGTGAAAATATCCCATATTTTATCATAAACAAGGTCAAATGACAAGCAGTAAAATAAAAACTACCAGTTCTAATATCTATGACAAAGGACTAGTATTCTTAATATGCAAAGGATACTTAGAGCTCAATATGACAAAGAAAAAGGTAAATAATCCAACTGAAAATCATGTGAAATACATGAAAAAAGAGTTCAAAGAAAAGGGAATACCAATTGCCAATAAACATAGGGAAGAACACTCAACCTCACTCATAAAATAAGGAATGCAATTAAAACAGTAAATAAGACACTATTTCTCACCTATAAAATTTTAAAAATTTGAAAATACCTAGAGTTGGTAACAGGGTGAATAAACTACTCAAGAGGGGAAATTTGGAAATAATTTATAGGAAGAACAACAAATAAGCATGTGCTCTTTGACCCAGTACTGCCATTTATAAGGATTTAAAGTATGGTGATTCTTGTATATGTAAACTGCATCACCAAAAATGTTTATTGCAATATTATTTGTGATTAAAAAATGGAAACTTAGATGTTTATCAAGAGAATATCCCTAAATATGTAAGTCAAAAGAAAATTATTAATTAACCTGTAATGCTTTCAAGCTATAGAATGTTATATAGCAATTCAAATAATTTATAATATATACATGGATAATATGGAGATATAATAAAATATTTAAAGTAAAAGATGTAAAACTATGAAAACTTAATCCCATGTATTTTTGAAAATATAGACTGACACGTCTAGATATGCGTAGAAAAATCTGGACTATATATATTGAATAATATTACTTTTCTCTAAGAAACGTGAGTAGGATATTAAGATGATAGTGAAAAGACTTTTACACTTCATCTTATACCCACCTGTCAGAGTTATCGTTGTTGTGATGATGATCTATTTTTCTATAATATAAAGCCAATCATTTAAAACTTACATCCAGAAGTAAGCACTATATTCAGATATTGCCTAATATGTGCAGAATGCGGACTGTGGCTAATGTTTCTTTTTATCTGGCCATTCTCCACATACTTAACTTTTTTAAAAAAGATGACTGAATCTAAACGCAATATTTCAGTCATATCTAAGTGAAAAGGAAATGAAACATTACCTCAGCTACTTTGAATACCATACTTCTGAGAGTGTGCATTAAGCTATATCCATCTATCTATCTATCATCTATCTATTATCAATCTATCTATCATCTGTCTCTTTGTGGAGCCCATGACGTATTAACATGGTAACTTATTACTTAAGTCAATCAAAACCTTCCATTTTTTGGACACCCTCTATCATCTTATATTGGTACAGGTTTAAAAAAAATCAAATTGTAGGCTTCACATTTTATTCCTAATGAATGAAATGGAGTTATTTCTGCCCATTCATGTGCCCTGTCAAGATGTTTCTGAATCTGATCATTTTGAATCTATGACACATAATTACTTCATTGCCATTCACATTTGCATTTATGTGAATGCTTTAGATAATATTGTTTACCCAGCTATGAAACCACTTCTCGAGGTCCTGCAAGGTTCAAGGAATATTTGTTAAATAATTCATACGATAAGTTTCTCCATCAGTGCAAATGAAGATGGCTGTGTTTCTATATCCCCGGAGAAACAACATGATTCTGGCATGTCCAGAAGCCTTGAACTAGCCAGGGTCGTGACTACATGTTCTTCACTTTTGAGAAGTAGTTCTAAATTGAACTCATGTCCTCAGGTCTCTTAGAAATGGATTTTTTTTTTAACCACTAAATTTAGAATCACCAACTTGTAGAGGTGGAAAAAAGTGGATTCTCTGACCCCCAAATCTGTTCTCTTCCTAAGACGATTTAAATGTCATGGCGAAAAATCATTTCAGAAATATCGACTTAATAAAATTGGGACATAAGGGTTTGCTTGTTGCAGTTAAGACTCATTTCTGTCCAAAAGGAACTGCCCTATTAGGGATTATCCAATTAGCAGTTTAACCATGAATAGTTGCTCTGAGGAAAAGCTTTAAGTTGTATCTTCCAAAGGGTAACTTACTTAAAAGCAGAATTGCAACTCCCAGTTGTATTCACTGATTTAGTGATAATTTTTTTTTTAAGGAACTAAGCAAGAAAGAAAAGGGAAAACGAAACAAAAAAATCACCAAAGAAAATTCCCACTTTCCTGAAGAATTCTGTCCCTCATCAGTAGGAATGTCCCTTTATTTAGGAAGCTGGAACAAAAGACCATCCTGGGTCACCTTTAATTTGTCTTAGCTCTATGTTACCTCTTTCTTCGTCTTTCCTCATTCAGCTGCCTTAAATATTTGATAATCCTCCTTTACCTCTTCTCTAGTTATGCCATGATAAATCCTATCCAAATAAAGGAGTGACTATCAGTTAATTCACAGTTCGGTATGAATTTTCAACATGTTTTTTTCTTCTCCAAGATATTGGTATTTATCTGTTAATAGTTATTATGGAATGAAATGCCTTTATCTGTGTTAACAGCATTCCAGAATGAATTATTCTAGAATAAGAGTCTCTTGTAAAAGCTTATTCATTTGTTAAAACTAACAGCGGCTGGTTAATCAGCTCCAAAGGTATTTTGCTTAAGTTTCTGAAGTCATGATAATAGTTGATGTGCTCGTTGTAAATTTATTTACAAGAGAGAGAGAAACTCAGATGGAAGAATCCTCTCCAGGAAAATGTTTCCAAGAGAATGTGAAGAAAAATACAAAAATGCCTTTTCGAGTAGGATTTAAGAATAAGAAAAAAACAAAGAGAAAGAAAAAAAACAAAGAAAAAAACTAAGAAAAAAAAACCACATGAAAAGAACATTGGAATCATCTATCCCATATTCTCACTTCGCTAATAAAACTCAGGCGACAGTTTGAATACCTGCTCATTGACATGTGGATGTTAGTGGCAGAAATGAAACCAGCACTCAGATCTCTCTATTGGTTTTGAGTTTGTTCATTCCTTTGTTCATCAACACTCGTGGAGGGTCTCCTGGGTCCCAGGCTCTCTCTCTGCAGTTCTGGGTTAGAATCAGGAATAAAGCAGACCAAATTCCTGTGCGAGTATCACCGCTGATCATTTTGTCAGAGCTGTGGGTCAAGAGAGAGCTGTTCCCCAGATGATTGCACAAGAACTGGATTGACCTGCAGGACATGTCAGTGAGTGAACTTCGCTGATTAATGACGATCTGTGAAATGCTTAGCGGGAGCTTAGCAGGAGCTGACACAAGTGCTTTCTCACCATAGATGTCAGGGGAATTTCAGCTCACATGTTTCTGACTCACTGGGACTTTAAATACCTATTGGGCTGTTATGACAAGAAGACCGGATAGCCAAGATTCTTCTGTCATAGCTCTGACTTCAAAGTGCACAAACTCCCTTATTCTACCAATAAATAAACAGAATTGCAAATAGATTCTTTTCCTTTTTTTAAAAAAATGGAAGCATTTCACCTCCTAGCCAGTACCAATTTTGTCGTCTAACTTCGTAAAGATTGATTGGAGTGCTACTATGCAATAGCATATTTGGTAGCAAGTGTGAAAGAAAAACTCCCCTTCTACCTGCTAGCCCAATTTCAGATGCACAAACATTGCAAAGCAGATTTAGATATCGGAAAGAGTTTATATTTTCCTGAACAACTCTTATATGTTAAACATGTGAGGGAGTGAAATGTGCTGTTTGACTCAATTTCCTCAAATACTGCAGAAAGGGTTGGGGTTTAGATTTAGAAATGAGAACTTTGATCCCAGTTCTGACATTTATTAGGTATGTGGCCAGTGACTGGCTGGGGCCCCCGTCTATTTGTAAAGTGGGGACAACGGCACTTGCTGCTTAGAATTGTCACGAGGATTGCATGTGGGCTTCTTGGAGAGGAGTACCAAGCTCATGCCTGGTATATAGCTGTTTAGAAAACATTCCAGTGTGCCCTGGTGGAGCAGTGGTTAAGTCAATTTCCTCCAAAGGAGCGCTGACCACACACCCCTGGGTTTGAGTTCTGGACCCAGGGGGAGCGGCCAGCATGAAATCTGAATAAAAATAAAATAAAGATACTTCTTCCTCTCTTCCTCTTTACCTGCTTGCCTGTCTCCTCACCTTCATTCTCGCCTTCACCTTCCCTTTAAAAAAGAAAGAAAGAAAAAGAAAGGAAATATTCATCCTTCCTTTCCCTTTTCCCTTTCTTGAAAACTGCTTATGTCCCACATGGTTGCCGAGATCCACTTTGCAATTCGGCTTGGATTTCTTTTTCTGCCCAATCTCATTTGACTCCAGGTCTTCATCTTCCAGGAAACCTGGCATTCTCAGTCCAACCTTTTCTCCAGCTTACCAACTCACTCTTCTTCCTCCCCCGCCCTCCTCCTCCTTAGACGAATGCTCCTACTTTATAAATATGTGAGAGCTTATTACATATATCCAAATGGAAGCTGAATTGAAGTTGGCCTTTGAAGTAGGCCCCTTTTCTACCAACTTCCAGTGACTTACCCATACTCACTGTAAGAGAGGATAACACGTTCAAATCCTCACACAGTACATTGCCATATGAAGGAAAGAAAATTGTAACATAATTTCATTTTGTGTTGTAAAATATCTATCTAATCTAGTTATTTATATATACATAGAAAATATTTGGATTAACACATCAGTGTTTAATTTTAATGAGTTAGATTGAATGGTAGAGAATAAATACAGGTCTCTTAATTTTTTACTTAATCGAACTGCTGTTATTTTAATGTTTTAAATAAAAAGTGTTTATATGGCAAAAGTCATTTTAAAAATATAGTGAAGAAAAAATTGTGTATCCGGTTTTGGAGGTCCTGGTGTTTGAAATGATTTTGAAACAGGTTTCAGAATGACATTTTCTGATGATAGAATAATCTTGCCATTTGGCTAATTATGTCCAAACAAAGATATCTTCTTTTAGATTATTTGATATATCACAACCTGAACTCAATTTTAATTAAATTTGGAGGTGATCATGAGCATTACACAACTAAGTTTTCCTGCCAAGTGGAAACTATGCTTGAGTTTGATTAAAGATAATTTACAAACCAGAAAACATGCTAAAGTAAGGCAACATAAGGTGCTTATTAGAAGACACCAAGTTCAAAATAAAAATAAAGCATCTTTAGATTCACTTACGATTCGTTTCTACAAACTTTACACTATCATCCCCTGTTATGCTGTATAATTTCAGATGTATTTTTCTTATTTGGATTTCAAACAATGTGATGAAATGGACGATGCTAACCTCATTTATGGATGAGAAAACTGAGGCTTGGTAGGAAGGGTGACTTGCTCAGAGTCACTCAGCTAAGAGGATCAGATCCAGGACAGGAACCCTGGTGTTGGGGACTCAATGACTTGTCTCTTTCCTTGGTGTCTCAGTGCCGGCGAAAATTCTCTGATGAACTCATGACTTCCCAGGAACACACAGGAAAGCTGAAGGGTCTACTGAAATCAACTAGCATACTTTCCCTCTTGGATTGACACCCTTTGTCCATTGCTATTGTACCCATTTGTACGAAATGCCAACATTTAAATTCTGCAACAACCCCATAGAATTAAAAAAAATCCAATTATTAAAAAGCTTTTCCCTGTGTCATAATAGCAAGTATAAAACTAGATAATAACAATGTGCAGACAATACCCTTAGCTGTGTCAGTAAGCTATTTGACTTAAATTAGACTTTCGCTGTGCTTTGTAGTTAAACATAGCCTGCATCTTGTTGTATGTAATAGAACTTATTTATACTTGATATCCTTTGAAAAGTGGGGGCACTTCAGCAACTCAAGCCGAAGGTCTTCCAGACAACGTGACACATCATGATCAGATAACAGCATTGTTAATATTTAAATCTTGGCATCAACCAACCTGTTCACTTCCAAGACTGTCGAAGGTCCACCAGGGGGAGATACGTAGATGTGCGTCTTGATTCAAGCTCTCAAATGTTTGGAGGGCATCTGTAGTAACAGCAGGCTGGCTCAGATACCAGACCCTGCACCACCAGTTTGTTGTCCATAGCTCCATGACGAGTCTGCAGTGATGCATGACTCTGCTCCTTGCCAAGATATGGGCCAGCATTTCCTGCTCTTCACTCTTCATTCTTGTCTTTGAATTTTGGGTGACTCATTGCCATACTTGTCACCCTGGCTTCTTAAGGTGAAACTCTGGATCCCTTTTTCTGTCTTCCCAGACAATCCAATTGGGTGATTCTTCCTTTAATTAGGTTGTCTCTTTTTTTTTTTTTTTTTTCTGTTGTTTTGCAGATCTAGTTAAATCAGCCTTAAGTCAAGATGTAAACTGTGTTTCTTTTTCATAAAGTCTGGTCAATAGGAAAGTCCTAACTTGGGGAAAATGGTTGACAAAATTGACATATGATCTTTAAGTCCACCTCTGCCCTCCATGCCAACATAGGCACATCCCACTACAGATCCTGGGTTTAAACTCATGACTCGGCCTACAGGTGATGTCGAGCAAGTCACTCCCTTTCTCTAGGTTTCTATTTCCTTCTCCACAGAAGGATTGTGTAGGCCTGTCTCCTGCCACTGTCCCTCTTGTGTGCCCATGGAAAACACTCACTATTTGAACACCAAACTTTCCTCATCAGCTACACAATCCTCAACACAACGTCCTTGGTATACACATGTAGATGATACATCATTCAAATAACTTTGAAGGACACTTTTTACCCTCAAAATCTCTATCCAAATTAGGCCTTTTTAAGCGGCTATTTGCATTTCTCATTTTGGAGATCAAGAAGAGAATAAAGGTAGCACAAATGACTGGCACTCTCAGACAGTTTCCCCAGTGACCTAGACTTGTTCCAATTATCCTGTTGGGAGTTGCAAGGAGAGTAAAATACTCAGAGGGTTTGATGGATTTGCTGGTATTTTTTATAAGATTGACCTAGAAATTGTGTATTGAAATGCCTATTGGTGTGAGAAGTGCCTTGCTATTTCATTGTAAAGATAGGAGATGATGCTTGGGGAATATTTTATGAATTATGTTAACAAACATTTGAGAACTTCCAAAATGCCGTACTCTCTCCTAAGCACATTTTAAATAATAATTCATTTATTTGCTACAATAGCCTTGTGATATGGCCATTAACCCACCCATTATAAGGATGCTGTTAACATGATCATCTTGTAGGGGGCTCAGGCTGGTTAAGCAATTCACCCACAGTCACACAGTGGGTCAAGGTTTGAGCTGGGATTTAAATCCATTATTCTACCCCTGAATGAAGTTCTTAATCACTACACTCTTCCTCTTTAAGTTGTAGGAACTCTGTGAGGCTTGACCTGCTGGCAGGTGGGGGCGTTCATGAAAAGACAAGAGATTGCCCTTGGTCTGCTTTACCTATACCACAGTAATAATGTTGTGAGGATCAAATTATGTAAGATATGCAAAGCATCTGCATGCTGAGTGGGTGTATAATCAAAGCTCCTGCCTTCTATGCTGCCTTTTCATATAAGAAAATTTGCAAATATGTGAATCCAGGAAAAAATCAAGGAGATATGTTTTCTGCATGAAAATATTTTAATATGGAATTCTGCAATGAATTTAGATTAAAATCTCCAGTGTAGAAATTAAATACATGAACATAACCAATGATATGAAGAAGGCAGAGAATGAAGAGACGCGATTCATTGTTTAGGAACATTTAATGGCATGCTTTACATATACATATATTCTTTGGTGATACTTTAAAGCCCCTGTTTCACTGTTTGACTGACATTACTATATGAGGGATAGAGTGTCTTACTCCTACCCACCTTCTCATGGTTCCTTATCATAAAAACACTGAGATTTCATTTCATTTGATCTGATCAGATATTTATCAAGGGTCTTCCCACTTCAAAACACTATTCCATTCATCCCTGTCTTGAAAGGCAGCATGGAGGGTTTTAAGAGTTCAGAGGGTCTCCTGACAACTAGGGATGTTTCTCCTGAATTCATTCTGGCCATGCTTTTCACTCAAATGCTGTTGAAGGCATTTAGCAGTTCACTCTATGGATGGTATCATCCATTGATTGGGATTCCTTTGTAAGTGATCCCACTGAGAACAGGACATCTTAATAATGCCTATTTCAGCCTGAAAGAGGCAAAGAAGGATTTATGGAGGAGGCTTGAAGAAGAGTGGGATTTTGAATGAGGGGGAAAATCTGAATTGTAAAGGCATGAGGGTGTGCTGGGCTGAAGGAACTGGAGGGGGAGTGAAAGGAGGGGAACACAATTGCTCCTTTAGAGACAGAGAGTTTAATTTTTATTCTGTACACACAATGATGTGTCAGTTAAGTATGTTTGGGTTGCAAGTGACAGAAAATACAATTCAAACTGGTTTGAAGGGACAAGGGGGTGGAGGGAGAAGGCTGCAGGTGTCCTTGGCTCACATTACCTGAAAAGTCCACGCAACAACTTGGATTGTGGATTAGATAGCAGGCACCCTAGGTTTCCCCATCTTGGCAGTATAGCTATGCCCACAATGTGGGGCAAGCCTCTAATTTTGCTTTATTTTAATTTTTGCAGTTAAAACAAGTATTGAAGGAACATTGTATTCTAACATTACATAGGTTTAAGGAGTCATCATAAGACATCGTAAGTCAACATATCAATATCTGTATATAATAGATTAATTTTTTTTAGAGTAATCATCTCAGAGGCCGACTTGAAGCTATATTGGAGACACAAAATTAGGAGCTCAGCTGTCCAAAATGGCAACTACTTCTAGAGTTCAGAGAAGAAATGATGAGCGGTGGACTCTGCCAGAAGTAGTATGTAGGAAGAGGGCATGAGGGCATTTAGAAGGTCTACTGATTGAATACGAAGAGTGAGAGGAAGAAGAAGATAAAATGAAATTTTTTTAAAATTCCACCTTTGGGCAACTGGATAAAAGTTGGACCTTCCATCAAGACAGGAATGCAAGAGACTTAATGATTAAAGCTAGATAAACTTAATCTTGCATTATCTCTGGGACAGGTAGGTGCAGATTTCTAGCAGGATATATTCATGATGAGCTCAGAAAACCATTTGGGCATGGGGATGTGGGTTTGGAGCTCATCAGAATACATAGACACCAAATAGTAGCAGTATTTAAAGGTTGGAAGTTGAGGAGAAAGATTTACGAAGTAAATCAAAAGGAGGGCAGTCAGCCAGGTGCAAGAACAAAAATGCAGTTCCAACAAAAGCCAAGATACAGTTACCACCAAAACAAAGAAAGAGGAGGAGGAAACGTAAAATTCTAGGTGAAATTAATTTAAACAAGACATAAAAAATGTTCATAAGCAGTAGCAAACAAAAAGCTCACCATGGAGACAGATCAGTGAAGGAAACTATGCCTTCAACAATCAGATGCTGAAAAGAATCAGAAACACCAATTAAGTAAGTCAACATATTTATTGATCACCTGTTAGGTGAGAGAAACTATAGCAAGGACAAGGGAGAAGTAACAGAAAAATCATCCTACCAACCCTGAGTACCACGAACATAAATGTGTTATGTTCAATTTAAATTCATTCTGGCATTATAACTTAATTCAAAATGTGAATTAATTTATTCAGGGGGTGGTTAAGCTTTCTAAAAAGGAAAGGAAGTTTATATACCAAAGTGTGTAATCAAGATCAGAGAATTTTTTTTAATCAATCATGTATGATTGTGCTCATTAAAAGTACTCCTTGTTATCTCTGTTCAAGCCCTAGTAACTATTGCAACTTTACCCTCTTTCTGGAGTATTCTCACCACTCTAACAACTTCCATCTTTTCCTGCTCAGTGACTTGATTTAAGGGAAGCTTTCCCTCAGTAGCAGTTGCCACTTAATGATTCCTGCCCCAATGCTGTTGAAAGCACTTCTTCAGTTTCTTCCTCTATTCTCTCTCCCTTTGAGTCAAGCGCAATAATGGCATCTACCTGAAAGATGGTCATTTCACTCTTCTTGTCTGTCTTTTAGCTCTTGGTCTCCCAGTGTTTCATCTTAATCCCTCTTGTAATGCAATCTGACTTTTGAATTCTACTGCAGTCTTTCTCAGGTCTCTGGGAGGAAGTGAAAAGTCTATCACTCACAATGGCAGTGGAATCCGTAATTCCCATGACCTTGTAGGTACTGCCTTACATTATAGAGATGGCTCTATAAATGTCTGTGTAGATGTGTGATCCAGCCCATATTCCAGGGATTAATCATTTCTGTCCATAGATATACTTTCACTAGATTTTTGCTGCTGATGGAACTTCTTGCCTAAACTCACAAACCTTTAGAAATTCCCAGTAGACCTATAGACATGTAGACCAAATCAAAAGTTCTGACTTTCATGAATTCAAATGAACTGAAATGGGACTCACCTATTTTCCTTTTTGTTTCACAATTCTGACTTGTCAGTGTCCCTGGTTGTACGTTCCTTGCTCCTGTTCCCATTCTTCCTTGTTTTTCCTCCTAAGTACTGGAATACATACAATGCCGCCGAAAGCCAAACAGAAATGAGTTTGGAAGTATCTGCTCTTTGCCATCCTCACTGCCTATGGGTCCCTCCATTGGGGGGGACCATCAATGGCCAGTTGTTTCTGTGTAGTGTGTCTGTGTGATTGGCACTCCCTGCAATTACCCTTTCCACAGCCTCTGCCCCCGAGCAGGGCGGCTTCTTGGGTTACTGATGGGCTCACAACAAACCTGACTTTGTTCTTTTAACCATCTTCTCTCAATGCCATCTCATTAAAGTATATTGCCAGTGAAAGCAGCCCTGACAAATGTCTCTCCACTTGTAACCTGGTCTGAAATTGTCTTTCTAACTTTTCTGGTTGAATGGGTTAAATATTCCAAAGTGATTTAGTAAAGAAACATGAAAAAGAACAGTTCCCGTTGTCTCCTATATTTTAGAGACATTGTATTAAGCACGGGCCACCAGCCTTTTCAATTATTATCCTGTTCCAATACTGAGACAAGTATAATTTGATTTAGTGTCATTTAAGTATGAATTATGATAGAACACGAGACTCAGGCACTTGGGGGAAACAATGGGTGACTGAAGAGTACGGAGGCAAGGGGGACCCCAAATGTTGAGTCTCTTGTGGGAATCTTTAGGAAGGAAAACTTTTTCTGAAAGTTCTTATTACAAAGTGGTAATATATTCTGTATCTGGATGGAAAGCTGCCAATAAAAAGCTTGCTCATTTAAAAATAATCATATGACTTAGGATTTCATGGAGACTAAACAATATTCACTGAGACAAGCTGGAGTTTCATTTCCTGTCACACGGTCTCTTCCCCAGTTCCTGGTAGATGCTCTCGAGGCTCAGCAATGATTCAGAAGCTAAGACAGTGCTTGGAACTGGCACTTTCCAATTTGGAACACAATTGTGCTCCAGTCAGTAGTGGACTATTGCTAGATTCCTGTACTTTGTATCCAGTCTCCTTCCTAGTTCTCCAAAGGGAGATGCTGTCTCAAAAGGAGAAAAGAGTTAAAAACAAAGTAACAGTATTTGTAATTGTAATTTTAAAAAGGAGAAGAAGAAAAGCAAAGGAGTTTAAAGAATAGATTCTTTTTTCTTAGCTACAAACTACTATATATGTGTATATATATATAGTACCTATAGATAGATATTTGTTTGTAATAAATTTTCCAAGGAGACTATACATGTGAAGTAGCTAAAATGTCAACTCAAATTAAAACTTTTTGGGTTCTAATTTTAAATCCACCATTTCATGCCCCTTAACCTTAGAAAGGCTAAATAAAACAAACTGCTTAGCCACCCCATGCCCCAGCTGCCCCATCTGTAAAATGGGATGCCAGATTAATTGGGATTGTCCTTATCAAGTGTTTAAGACAATGCTTAGGATTTATTAAGCATTCGTTAAATTATTAGGATTATTATTCCTATAGATATAACTCTAAAAATTACACGACATGTTTCTGCACCTAAAATATATGTGAATAATTCACATGTGATTAAGTCTCCTGAGAAGGATTGGTGTGAAAGTGCTTAAAATTTGAAGAAAGGAATTGGCTAATATAAATGATTTATAAGTAAATACATGAGCTGAGTGAGCTTATGACTGACCAGCCTATTTACATAGATCTAGTCTCTTTCCTTTCAAGGGTTACAATCTGGCATCAGTTACTTCTACACACCTGAATCTTTATGGATACACAGATGAGTTCCTCTGATTTGAATCATAAATGATAGCAAAACAAGTTTATATACTTATGTCTCTTGATCCTGCATCCTTTACATACTCGTGTGTGTGATTATTATTTTATAGATATAAATTAACACACAAAAAGTGGGCTGTCACATCAACATTGCCACATCTGCTAAAGGTCATAAGTGTCTATGACTTGACTGGGAAAAACATTTTCGTACCAGTACACAGACTGTTTCAAATGACCCCTCCACTGATAAATCAAATAAAATAAACATGCAGGTAAAAGCTGTTATTGTGTTCTCACCTTAATAATAGGCCTGAGCAAAGCTCAGAGCGATAAGTAACTGATTACATACACAGCAGCAGGGACACTAGGATTCATTCTAAGAGTTTGCTTGGTATGAAGTTCCTGTTCTTTCCACAATATTACGAACCCCTCTTTTTATTATTATTTAATATTATTGAAAGAACATTGCATCATAATATTGTATAGGGTTAAGGTGAACATCGTTACAAATCAACATCTGCATGTAGTATATGAATTTACCACCAATGGTCCAATTCAATCCTTTACCATATAATTGACCCCTTTAATGAATTTGTCCACCCTTCTGGCAACCACTAATTTGATTCAATAGACATAGTCTATCTTCATTTGATTGATCAATTTGTTGGCTTGGCTTCTCTATATACCATATATGAATAAAATCATGTAATTTTGTCGTTTTCCTTCTGAATTATCTCACTAATCATAACTATTTCTAGGTACATCCATGTTGTTGCAAATGGCAGGATTCCACCTTTATTTATAACTGAGTAGTATTCCATTGGATATACATGCCACATTTTCTTTATCTGCTCATGTGGTGATACTTAGGCTGTTTCCAGCTCTTGACTACGTAAATAATGCTGTACTAAACCATGGGAGTGCACTTATCTCTGAAAATTCATGTTTTTGTGTTGTTTGAGTAAATACCCAGAAGTAGGATAACCGGGTCAGATGCAATTTCTGTTTTCAACTTTTGGGGATATCCATAGTACATTATTATTTTTTTTTTTTGGTCACTTCCATTTTCCTGCTTTTCTGGGTTTCCTGCTTTTCTACCTCTATTATAGAGGTAGCAATAGCAAAAAAAAAACAACAACTTAATATTAGCTACCCAAACCTATACACTAATAAATAGGAATTCACACTTCTACCAAAAGATCCAGTTGGTCTGGAAGAATATACTTGATCAATGTTTTCATCATACTTTCTTTCTTCTAGAGACATATTTGACCCAAGGTACATCTCTTCATGCATACATTTACACATGCACCATGAAGATCCTCCCATTAACTCAAAGGATGAAGTTGTATCTACAAATATTTAAGTATTTGCATTTTACTTACTTAAAACACTTCACCTACAATGAAAATTAAGAGTTAATCACAAATTCAACAGAGAAGGAAAGGGTGTTCAAGATATTTAGAGAGGTAGGAAAGATATCTTAGAGTTTCTTGCAGTATCCACAAACTCCCATTAGAAATTAGCCCGCGTGGCGGTTAAAGCAGGCATTCTGGATCAGACAGGTCTGGTTTGAACATAGGCTGTGGAACCCACTTAATCCTTCTGAGCCTCAGTTCCCTCATCTATAACACGGAGTAATAATGTCTTGATGGTTGTGGGAGTTAAAGGAAATCCATTGCCCAGAACAGGGTGGTCTCTTGTTCAATATTATTTGCTGTGGTTCCTTCCACTCCATTAATCTCCATTTTTTCCAGAACCCTACATGACAATATGGCAGAATTAAGTGAGGGTGATTTCCAGGACCTCTTTTTTTTTTTTTGAAATCTCTCCTATCTGATTCATCTCCTAGGCTTTGCCTGTGTGGCCTGACACACTTGTTTCCCCTCTTTATGCCCAGAGGTGGTCATCACCATGTAGAATTTAGGACAATAGTCAAGGTGGAGTTCACTTTCTGCTGTCCACTCAAAGTGTCAACATCCAGATGCTAAACATTCATCTATTTATGATCAGGCCCCAGTAACTGCATGAGAGAAAGCGTATCTATGTCTCTATGGTCTGGAGACGCTGCTCCAGATCATTCCAGGTGGCTTGAATTCGGGGGAGGCGGAAGAGGGGTACAGTTAGATGTGAGGATAGTTATTGGTCTAACTTTGAAATAGCCACATACCAGAATGGTAACAAAAATCAAAATCACAAACACTAATGAGGCTCCCTAGTTGGTGCCAGTTCTATTCCTGTCACCACCCTCCACAGTCCTAGAAGAGAGTGGAGGATTACAGGTTTGGTGGAATCCTTGGGGCACATTCAAAGAGTTTGAGGTTTTGTTTGAAAGCCTGTTTGCAGACAGTTAAAATGGATTAAATTGCCTCTCCAACACAAAGAAATGCCAGGTCTCCGTGGAGGTAAGACACCAGAGACTTCAAGTGCTACTAGAAGCAAAATAATGAAAAGAGTCCAAAACGCTGGGCCATCTTTGCAGCCAAAATCATATACCTTGTGTTTAAGAGAATATACACTCATTGTGATGGAAGGCACCAAAGCAGTAACGCATTCAACAATGTGCCTTTGCTTCTAGATATGAAAGGGGTTATTTAAGGACTATGGTATATATGATACCTTCCTTTCTTAAAATCACAACGGAAAAGTATTTCCTTTGTTCTATTTCCTATTGCCACTTCCTCCTATAAAATTCAGATTTTCTGAATGGATAACTTCTAGAAATGATGTAGGTCGGACTTACTATATTTACAAAATGCCATTGCAACTCAAAGTTAAATGAAGAATAAAGATGCGACTTTAAATCTCTTCACTGGCAACATTTCAAATAATTCTAAGAGGTTAAATAATTTTGTATTACTTGTGTGCATGTTGAAAGCTCCAGATTCTATATCTTGGGGAAAAATCGCTGCTCGTGATGGCTGTAGCAAGATGATTCTAATAAAAAAAAAAAAGAGCCATTTGTTTGGTAAAGATGATGAAGCACTGACATCTTCAGCTACATGACCGAATTGAGGTCCTGTAATAAATTAATTATATGAACAATGATGGTCTAAATCATCTTCGTCCTCCACAAGTCTATTAGCAGTTCCTTTCAAGGTTAAATTCATATTTTCAAAACTTAGTCAACATGTGTAACGTACATTGGATGTATATTTTGCTCGCTCTCTCTCCCTATATATATATATGTACACATATATGTATATATATACATATATATACTTTAATTTTTGCCTTTCTTTATATGTGTTTCTGTACTGTGCCCAAGAATTTCCAGACAAACTCCTCAACAGCAGACATCGTGCTCAGTGGACGGAGTGCTGTTACTCAGACCAGAGATGCCCTGGTGTGGGCAGTAGGAATATCTTGAGCAGGAGCTGTGGAGAGAGCACAGGGCTTGAAAGAAAACAATAAATTTAGTGGACAAGCGGGCACTTAAATTGGGCTCTGAAGGAATGTTAGGAGTTATTTTGAGAATACTTTCTCTTTATCATAAAATTGATCACATTCATTATTTTGTTAAATCGATAGCTTTTATTTTTTAAATCAGTTTTAGGTATACTGACAGTTGAGCACATAGTACAGAGTTTTTATCTGTGGAGGTCATCCCTTCATGGAGTTTCCCCTATTATTAACACCTTGCGGTAGTGTATCAATTATTTACATCAGTTACTTGCTAACCCATGTTGGGTTAGCAAGTAAATGATGTAAATAATACAATATACTATGCTATCATAGTATCATACAACATTACAATAGAAATAATCAATTAGATGATATTGAGGATATAATTGATTATATTATGTATATACACATGTGTGTGTGTATATATATATCCTAAGGGTATAATCATGCTCAGACAATCCAACATACGAGTAGGACAGAAGTATCGGGGAGCATGGATGGGGAGCAGCATGAGCCGACACCTGAAGGCAGGTGACGACAGATATGGAAGTCTTTGAATGCTCACCTAGAGGTCTGAATGTGTTGGGTAGATTCAGAGGCTTCTGAGTAGGGTAATGACTTTAAAGCCATGCTCTTGTGAGACCGTGTTGGTGGCACAATGAGTAAATTGGAATAGGGTGATAAATAATTCTGGGACCCAGTTTGGAGCTATTATATAGTGGAGGGTAGACATGGCAACTTATTTAAGAAGACAGCAATGGAGATGAAGAAGGAAGGATGAAATGAGTAGATGCCGCCTGAGGCTCTAGTTTCTCTGACCTCTCTTCACTGTTTCCCAACAACTGGCTCTCAAACACATCTGAACAGAAGCCCCCCCAGCTGACAGAAGCCCCCAACTCAATTGTTGTTTGCTTAGATATGGGAGCTTTGAGAACCCAACAAAAAGAAGGGGTTTATTTTCAGTGTGAATTCTAAGTAATGTGACAAGTGAGAGCAGACATTTTCAGATAAAACTAAAACTTGCAGTAGTTTTTTTTTTAAATCCCGCCGAGATTCCTTCCATGCTCACCAAGAGATAGTTCTGGGTTTGAATTTATTTATATGAGAAGTCACATAAAAATGTAAAGTTGCAATCACATTTAGCTATACAGTAATACAACTGACTCTTAGAAAGAATACAATTATACGACATTGAGAATGTTGCCAAATTCTGGGATGCTTTGTTATCATGAGCATGGTACCCATCCCTCTAATGGGCCCTCACAGCTGTCCGTAGAATTTGCAAAGAAAATAACAAGTTTTGAAGGCACTCGTGAGTCATCCATATTCAATGCTCAGTCCAAGCTGAACTGGTGGCTGGGACCCAGGGGCGACAGTCTAGTTGCCTACGCTGTTTG
The DNA here is from genome assembly GCA_004363575.1 of Solenodon paradoxus. Taxonomy (NCBI): domain Eukaryota; kingdom Metazoa; phylum Chordata; class Mammalia; order Eulipotyphla; family Solenodontidae; genus Solenodon; species Solenodon paradoxus. Next base: position 326,779 of record RJWH01000219.1, on the reverse strand, counting down.
GCAATTCGTCCACACATTCATCATTGTTAAAACTGTGAGAATTCATAACATGTCCTTAAAATCAAATTCAGGGTTATGTCAGATGGTTTCACAAAGAGAACAATTACACTATGAGCACGTGTTTCTATTCTCTCTTTCTGAACTGACACATATATTTAGTGTTAGGCCCATTATAAATTATTTGCCTTTTGCCAAGGTTGTTTCTGTGTTCTCTCACTGATATGCGTGTAAGCATCTCCATGTGACTCCTTCTGTCTTTTTCTGTTTTCTGTTATATAAGATCTCACTGCTGTCTTCACCGTGATCACACTTCAACAGTCCAAAATATTTTTTTTTCCAGGTGTTTCAGATGAAGGAGGTTGCATGAGTTTAACCTTCGCTGGTATCCTTGTGAGCTTTCTGTATTTAATACTTGTTTTATCTGAAGCCTGTGGAGGTTCTAAACTATTAGAAGACATACTTTCTGAGAACTACCTTTCTAGTAGCCTGAAGATATATCATTGATGTTGGGCAACAAAGTTATTCTCTGTAATCCTCTTGATGTTGTAAATGAAAAAGAAGTCGGAGCCAGCACCATCTGAACTTCGGGCAAACCATTTGCTCAAAAGGATCATCAAAGGACCCAGCCTGCCAAAATAATATTTAAAAAAAAAAAAAAAATCCCGTGGAAAGGAAAACATGGAGCAGCACACACAACAATGAAATTGCTACAAATTAACTCCATTGTGATTGGAGAGCAATACAAAACAAACTCCCACCACAGCCTGGAAAGGAAAGAAAGCCACACAACACAGACATTGAAGTTATAGCCTCACAGTAGCCATCTTTTAACAGCTTGCTTTCTTCAATGCTTTAACCTGAAAAAAAAAAAAAAAAAAAAAAAAAAAAAAAAAAAAAAAAAAAAAAAAAAAAAAAAAAAAAAAAAAAAAAAAAAAAAAAAAAAAAAAAGGGAAGAAGAAAAGAAAGAAAAAGAAAAAAAAAAGGAAAGAGAGAAAAAGCCTACACATTGTTATGTGCTCTATTCATCCTTCATTCAAAGTCATTCGCTATGCATTAATTACCACTCTCTTCAAGGCTAGGGAGCGCCCAAAAGCGTCCTGTTTTCAAAGCGCACACTTCCATGCCTCTGCTATTTATATGCAGAGTCTGCTGAAATTTTCATCCCAATACTTGGAGAGCCACTTAATTTTTGCATACTGTAATTGTTCATAAAAAAAAAAAAAAGACAAAAGAATGAGTTCATGCTTCCAGGACAGTTGTTTGCATCGCTTTCATTTTTCTTTCCAGCTGTGACTGGCAGCAGTGGGTTTTTTAGCAGGTGTCCTGCCTGCCTTATGGTAATTTTTAACTTTCCTTCACTTTCTTTTATGTCTGCCACATTTATAGAGACTTTTCTTTTTTTTTTTTTTACCCCTGTTGCCTGATTCTGTTTTTTTTTTCCCACCTTTCTTAGACCAATCTCATATCTGCATTTTCTCTTCACATGTGACTCTCTTTAGGAGCCACCTAGGAAGTAGGAAAAGAACTGAGTCAAGAGTTCAAACTCTCATGTAGACATTTTAACTATCTAGTAAATTAGATCTGACACCCCCTTCATGTGCATGCCTCTAAGTCTGATCATTATGAAATTCGTGGAGATGACATGTTGGTTAAGAGAAAACGAATGCACCATTGAGAAAAAAATAAAATTTGCTCTGTTGTCACCCACTAGAAAGCTTTGATTTTGCTAATACGATTCCAAACACTGAAAAAATGGTGGCAGCTGATTCACAACTAAACTTCAATAACTGAAAGTTAGGAAACATATCCGTGTGTCAATTCTGATTTTCCTGAAACCGTGTGATGCTCCATCCTCTTCAGTTAAGCTAAGATGCATGTTGTTTTCAGTGAGACACAAAGATAAGGAATCAATGAATTGTATTCGCCTTTTGGATGGTATATACATACAAGAACCCAAGAAGTTCAGGCAAATTGTGAAAAACAAAACAAAACAAAAACCCACTAAAAACCACATGAGGGCTAGATGTGGAAAATTATTCTCTTTCTTTCTTTTAGTAGTTGAAGAAACTAATGCCTAGAAAGACTGTGACTTGGGTAAAGTCACCCGTGACTAATGAGAGACTCTAGATGTATGATGCCCAACTGCAACCTAATCTAATAGTTTAGAATATTTTCATGACATACCTGCTGCTTAGAAAAAAAAAAAAAAATCCAGACTTTTATGAGCACAACCACTGCACACAGTAAAGAGTATCTGTCACCCAAACCTGGAACCACCATGGGACCATGATTTTGAGGATCCTAAGGATACGATCAAGTTTCTGTATAATGGCTTATAATGCTGACATACAGCAGATGCTTTAGAAATGAGTGTTGTCATTACTGGTACTGTTACAAATGCAGGCCCCTCTCTGCCGTGCTTTTTTGTGTGTGCATGTGGGCAGGTTCTATTTTTACAATGGTTTGCAGCATGTGGAGACAGAGAGATAGATAGGAGATTGCCTGTATGAAATCAAAAGTATTAATTACACTACCATAATCAGTAGCTTTAATAGGTGGAGCACATTGGAAAATATAAATTCTAATAATATGGGCTCAGAATTGCAGATCTCATAGATGATGTCATTCAACAGCTCTCTCATTGAAAGAACTCCCGCTACACTTCAGATTCCTTACATTAAGTAGTACAATGCATCACAAAATAGACCCATAACAATTTAAAAGGAAATGAAGCCTATTAATAGTAGACATCATTTATGAAGTGCTTATTTTGTTAAGCACTACGAAACAGGTACTTTAAATTTTGTTTCTAGTGTTTATGAACAACCTTGCAAATTAAATATGCGTATTGACTCTATGAGTCTCCAAGGAACGTGAAGGCCTAAATGGCACTCAAAACTTCAACTTACATCCTGCATCCAGATACTTCACTCAGGAGACAATAGCTCCAGAATTCTGAAGAAATGCACTTTATTCCTATTCTAATTTTTCTATTAATTTTTTTTCTTGGATTCTCTCCTATTTTGTCAAAGACATTCTCACACTTTGAATTGCTATGCCAATCCCTCAACCTGTACCATGGCCAGATGATTGTCAAACTGTTTTATAAGTTCAGGGAATCTCAGTTTCAAACGAGAAAGAAAATACAGTTTCTTGACTTGATCTAGGTGAAATCCCATTTGATGTATATATTAACCTGGAAAGAAATGATTTTTGTGTCAGCACATTAACGTTTACACTCAACCCGAGACTAGGAAATGCTGGAGTTCAGGTACTGAGTCTGTGGTTCTCTGCAGCCTTGGTCATGTCACAGTGTTTCTGAGCCTCAGTTTCCCCACTGTTCAGATGGCGTGACTGCTGTCGCTTTTGTAATAAAGTGGATCCCTGCAGTGTAATATGAACCTGCACTAAACTGAAATGGATGATGTAAAATTTCACACTTAAAAATCATCGATGTTTGGAACCTCTCTAGAAGGACTGATAATTAACTATTTGAAAAGCAAACTGTTTAGCAATAAGGAAATAAATAAGCATTCCTTTGCTCAGAAGACAGCAAAATACTGCCATCATCCTTTTGTTTCCTAAAAAGTAAAATCTGAAGGCGATTTCGGTTATTTGTTTTGTTTTTAAAGGCAATGTTTAATTATTAAAAATGAGGAAGGAAAATATCACCCAAAGTAATTATGACTCAATTGCAATTCCATTCTTTGGACCTCAGGTATTTTAGACATTTTTTCTTAGTTAAGAGAAAGTAACTCATAAAATATAAAAGCTAAAGTAAATATAAGACTCCTCGAACAAGATGAAAACTTGAAGATAATCTAGTTGGTCTCCGCCACTTGATTCAGGATAAAATCCAGACTCAGAAAGAGGCTGGAGACCCAAGTGCATCAGGCTCCTGAACTTGGATCAAGGATTCAAAGGAGGCGCCTTCTAATTCAAAATCCAGGTCTCTTTGCTGAGCCACAGGCCTTTGTTCTAACCATCAAGGACACCTGGAGAGTCTAGTTTACTTTGTTAAGGCTGTAAGCTCCTAGTAAAAATGTTTGTCTTCGATTTCACACACCCTTCAGGGTACCATGCCTGCCCCTCAGGAAGTGCCCTCCTCCAGGCGGTAGAGGCTGAAGAACAAGGTGGAGATGAACCAGCCTGAAGATGAGAGAGGGAGAGGGGGGTGGATGGTGGGGGAGAGAGAAAGAGAGAGAATGGAGAAGGATGGCCATAAGAGACAGAAATTACAGGAAGGGATTTCTAAGAAAAACTAAAAACAAAAAGATTTCTCTATCCACTTCTGAGGTTTTCTTTAACAATATCTCCAACAGTAGTTACATCTTATCGCAACCATAAAATGATGGGTACTTAAGATAAAAAAAAAGCAGAAAAAGTGTCCTCATCAGTGCCCAGCTCCTCACCCCTTCAGAGAGCACTGATTTCCACAGGGAATAACTTCTGATTGCAAGGTCCCCAAACCTTCGATGTGCACATGTGTTCATTGCTGCTGCCAAGGCAGGCCAGTAAAGACAGTCGCTCACATGACTACACAGAGCGGATCACTTTTATTTTCCCTAAGCTCATGGTTTAAGAAACAGAAAGTTACGATTATCTGTAAATGTGCTAAATCACCGGAAAAACAAAATAAACTTTTTCAAGGAAGTTTTACATTAGGAGGAGGAGGGATACATACACAACTTTTAATTAGTAGCCACAATGGGTAAACGAAAAGCAAACGTGTTTGTGACATACTCAAAGTTGGTGTTTCTCTGCACTTTTAGCATTAAAGTGAGTTGGTGTTCTTTTCAACTTAAAAAAAATACTAGGTGTTTTTAACTTCAGCATTTGTCAACTTTATATGAAAAGCTTACTTGGTATGCCACTGGTAGGAAATTTTGGCTTTCCATGAGCCTAGCAAGGTTTTGTCATGATCCGGAACACAATTCTGTGGCAGATGCTTGTCTGTCATTAATTGGTGATTTCTGATGGCCACTGGGTTACCAGACAAGGAGAGAATCCTCCGTCAACTGTCTCAAGTAGTTTCTCATTTTCTCTTCAGAAGAGAATATTTTATTTATCAAAGATTATTAAGCTCTTAAGGGAAGTATAACCAATCATTAACGTCAGCCTTCTGTAAAAATATTAGTTTCTAATATTGTGTCTTTCAGGTAACTAATGCTAAATCAGGCAATTTTTCCTGGTTGTACTTAAATTTACAAAGCGCTAATAAAATGCAATTTTTCTGTATTTTATGAAACCATCGAGCAAAAATGATTCCCACAGAGGCAGTGAGAAACAGCTGAAACTCCCAATAAATGTGGGCTCCAGGGCACATTTAAATGTTAATGTGCATAAAAAAAAAGCAACAGCTTCCCTCCTTACGATCCCTCTCCCTCACACTCAGGTGTGTCATGCACCCTGCCATTTCTTTTACCATTTTCACAAATATTGTATGAAAACCACTATCTTTAATTCAGATAAATATAAATTTAGCAGTAAAGCCAATAAAAATTTTACAATGAATGTTGATACTGATCTTTCTATGAAGAGCTCTCAAAAATGTAATACTATTGATGATAATATTGATTCTCTCACTTGGCTGGTTGTCACAAGTTTTATAACATATATGTGACATATTATCCCTTTGTATGGTCATACGATTAAAAACTATAAAGTAGTAATGTAAAAACATTAGCAAATCCTCTGTGGGCAGATTTTGATGACTCAAAGTCATCTGACATATTGTTTACATCCAAATACTTGTACTTGAAAGCAGACAAGTCTCAGAACTATTCAAATATAAAGGAAATCATCGTCTACTTTGTGTCTGACACACCACTTGGGTGCCATGCATTTTGGAACCTCAAAAGCCTCTAAGTTAATTTTATACCCTTCGTTTTGAAGACTCAAAGATAACAAAGAGCTTCTTCAGAGTCACAGCTAGTAAACGGTAAAGTCATATTGTAAAGGCAATTCTGTTTTCTTCTGTTTTCCTTTCAATAGATTTTCTTTTTTAGAGCAGTTTTAATTAAGTTCATGGCAAAATTGAGCAGAAAGTATAGAGTCCCTTCCCCTGCCCTTCACTAGTCCTCTGGCCACTATCAGCAATCCCCACCAGAATGGTACATGTTTTTTATACTCCCCGGGGCAACACTGGCATCCCATTATCACCCAACATCCATAATTTGCATTAAAGTTATCTCTTTGTATATTCTATGGTTTTAGCACCCATAATTATAGTGTCGTACAGAATAGTTTCACTGCCCTACCATCCTCTGTGCTATGCCTCTTCACGCCTTCTTCATACCATCTCCAGGATTTTACCTTTTCCAGAAGGTCGTGTAGATTGAACCACACTGGAGCCAGTCTTTTGAGATTGGCTCCTTTCACTTAGTCATATGCATGTAAGGGCCTTTCAAGTCCTTTCATGGCTTGATAGTCCATTTCATTTTAGTGCTAAATAATATTCCACCTCTTTTTCAGGCCCTTTCCAGCTCCCCAGGCTCAGCCTGCTCCCAGCTCAGAAATGTATGGATGTCTGGAGTCAATGTGCCTGGCACTGAATGTGAGAGTCATCCTGGAGAAGAGTTCCAGACACCTTCCAAGTTCTGCCCCATTAAGAAATTTTGGGACCTTTGGAATAATTCTTCAATAATTTGTGGAATTACATTGCAATTTTATTTTCTTTTATAAATATAAATGAAAGCAGTTCCTTCTAAGGCACAAAACTGGTGATCATATATCTGAAGGAACATGGATTATTATGGCAAATACACTTGGAATCTATTTGTGAGAATATGATTTTTTAAATGAAAAGAGCAAGATTATAGGCAATGTCCCCTTAATAAAACTAAAGAAAAATAAATTGAAAAGAGGAAGAAATGTAATTGTGCTTTTATCTCTCCATTCCCACTTTCTCCATAGTCTGAGTACAGAAGTCATTTTGACTTATATTGGTTGACATGCAGGCTTCTGACACAGACTAAGGATTCTCATAACCAAGCCGTGTTGTGCATTGTGACTTGGCTCTAAATACAGCTCCAGTAGGGATACACTATTCCCTAAAGCGTTGCTGAAAATTACACATAACTTGGAGTGTTGAGGGGTAAATTAACTAAGAAAAATTTTTTTTTTTCAATTTCCCAGTCTTCAAAAGTTTCAACTATTAAACCGGATACCTTCCTGTAGTCACCAATTCTGATTTTCTCCTTCAGTCACACACTGCCAATTGATCCAACTTCTACAGTTTCAGGGGGTTTCTCAATGACACCCCAGGAGTAATCACGTTGGGTCCCATTTGTGACTGCAGCCTCATTAGTGAAGTAAGTACATTTAATCCAAGATTTCATTTTAGCAAAATGGGGTGTTGGGCCATCTCCTGGTTAATAAGAGCAAATACATTAAGGAAGGCTGCTGCTGTTTCTTTGAAAAGTAAACTTACTCCAACACCTGACACAATTACCCTTTGAAGGAGAGTGGACAAACGTGGCTGACATGTCACCTTTTAACCTCTCAGGCACTTCCATACCTGGGGCATTTGACTCAGAAAAGTGCAGCCAGGTCTGTTTGTTTGCACGCTCCTCTGCGCTTCTGCTGTTTGTTTTGCCCACACTGCTGTATTTGCGGTGAACACAGCTAAAAAAACGTCACCAGGAGCATGGCCGAGCATGGCCGAGCATGGCCTCTCATCTGACATGTCAGCAGCATCTGGGAGGAGAAATCCTCAAGGGAGCTGCCTAATGTGTCGACTTGCACTGGGAATGCTATTTGTATTATTCTTCACAAGAATCTGATCTGGAAAGACACATCTTGAAGGTGCATATGCAAGCTTTCTTTTTCCCAGCCTCTTTTTTGTGCATTCTTTTCCACTAGACGTGGTTGTGCATTCAGGCATTCCCTTGTGTGGCCACGCAGAGCCTGGCTGGCTGGAGTGCTGGAGAAGGGATTCTTGCTTTGAATCAAAGTTTGAACGAAATGACCTTTTCAAGGGCAGAGATTCTATGATCCTATGGGAATGGGTAGAGAAGCAAATATTTATGATATTTAAAACAGTTCTAATATAGGTTGTTTGGGCAAAGATGTATAAAGTAACACAAAGGAGAATAACACAACTTTTTTTCTGAGCAAATCATTTATGAGGAGAATTCATTAGCACCTTGGGTCTACACAGTTTCTGCCAAGGACTTGGGCTTTGATGTCCAGTGAACAGGCTACTGTGAGCTCGTCTCAGCATAGTCAGATTTCAAGTGAAGGCTGAGTGGAAGGTTGAATGATGGCCGAAGGCGCCAAATCATGAATTGCTCAATGGTGCCTTAATTCTTAACTTGGATTTATGATTTTTCTTCATGCTTATGTCTTATAACCCTCCATTCACCATGACGTTTTCACCTGAAAATAAAATCCTCTCTCTGAAAGTTTCTATGTTGTTGGCCAGAACACTTTACCCACCTGGAACTCAATTTCTCCATTGGAAAAATTGGGCTGATATGTGAGGCTCTTTCTCCATGAAAACCAGAGCAGGGACACTGGGTAAAGCCGCTAAAATTCCATTCTTCCCCCAGCTCTGAGTCTTATACATCCCGTAGGGCAGAGAGCAGAGGCTGAAAGGAAAATCAAGGTGTCTTTATCTGCAGTGTGCTTTTAGATAAATGACCATAAATCTCCTGGCCTCAGGCACCTTACTCTTTAAGGAAGGGAATTAAATATGATTGACCACAAAGATCCCTTGAGACACACTCATGTTCTAAGACTCTCCTACCCAAAAGAAAGCACTTCGCCCCCTTCTTTCTTGTTTCCCAATTTCAGCAAAAAATATGGAGATTTCTGTCTTCAGAAGCCTTCTCTACCTTTTATTGACTTATTTTTCATACCTGCCCCTGGGTTGCCTGTTACCTATCAAAGGTGAGGGAATGAATTTGTATCTCAGACACAAATAAATCTATGCCCTTGTGTCTCCGGCTTTTAAAAAATACTATGGAAATACCCCTGAGGCAGTCAGTTGAAGATGCTGTCTCACATGTGCTAGTGGGAATGAGCAGAAAACAATTCATTCAGGCTGGTACCTCTGTCACTGCACGTTCTCTCAGTGAGCTCTGGTCCTTGGAGAAAGTAGGGTAAGGCCTCTGCTTGTCTTCAAGGGTGACATTACCCACACTTGGGTCAGTGTCATCACACAAGGCCCACACCACTAGGGAGATTTGCTTTTCCATCTTGAAAGTCAGAAGGTAGTCAGAAACGCATGTCTATCAGCATAAATAGCCCCAGGCTCACTGTGAATGCTTTGCTTTCATTGATTCACTTCATGTCACAACACCCCTAAAAAGTCAATACTTACTGTGATCCCCATTGTACAGAAGCAAAAACATCCTTCCACAATTAAGAAGTCAAGCCAGTTTCTAAGAAGGACCACGTGATTCTCAACCTCCTCTTTCCAAGGTATTCCACTGCTTTTCACCTGATCAATGAAGGAAACACTTCAAACGTGTCATTGTTAATACTTGATTTTTTTTTTTTTTAAAGAAATCAGGAAGGAGGGGTGTATAAAAATGTCTCAATAAGTATTTTTTAAAAATTCCCTTTCTAAAATGGCCGCACAGTTTTCATCAGCCCTAACCAGGAGCTTTGAAAACTTTTTAACTGGTGGCAGCAACCAATTGCTCATTTGATTCCTTCCTCTTGAGAGAACGACTGGCCATCTAGTTTTTAAATGAAATAAAACTAATTTCATTTTGAGAATTCATTGGAACATTTTCATGACATTCGTTGAGATAATTGGGGACATCCTGGAGTGTCACAAAACCAAGGTTGAACATCAGTATTCTAAGGACTAAAGAAGCAAATTAATTTTTCTTTCTGGTTTTCTTCAGATAGTTTTTATGTGTGAAAACTCCACTTTCTGGGGCTTTCATGATGTGTTTTGACTTTCTTTTCCTCGTTATCCTTTCTCTGCTTTATTTACTGTGCATAGCCTACTGCTGAGTTCATTAACCTAATTAGATTCCTTCCAATGAAACAATGTCTCTGCTTCCAGAAATGTGCAGGTTTTCTGAGACAGGAAGGTGCTGTGACCTTCTGAACTGTTCCGCTGTCCGGCTGAGCAAAGGTGATTCATGAAACACTTGTCGAGGTCCCGGAAAAAACAGCTCAGCAAGACAGTGCCCTGTCTTAATAATAGGAAAAATGCATTTTCAAAGAGTTGTGCTAGGCTCCTTTTGAAGACTCTGCTCATGGTTTTCAAGGTGTCTGACCTAACCTGATTGAATTCTGGAATAAGTGGAGCTTCAGAAGAGGGAGCCTCATGCTGTCATCGTGATGTGTTTATAGGCAAAGCCAAACAGTTCTCAGGGAAAATTAAATAGAAATGGCTAGTTTGGGATGATGGCCCATTTAAAACTTAAATCTCATGTATTCTAAGCGTGAGTCCCATGGACCATTACATCTGCCATCGATCTATTTACCTGTCATCGACAGGTAAAACAGGTAAAAAATCGACATGTTTTTGTTTGTTTCCTTGCAGTCTTCTCAATGACATCTTGCACTGCCTTTTCTTTTTCTTGAATATTCTAATACTCATTATTTCCCTCACTCACTTCTGTATTACTGAGTCTGCACTGCGGCCAATGCAACCCTTCCACAAAAGGCTTTTTGGTGACCAGCTCTGTTGCTTTGGAGAAGTCATGAACTGCTCTGAGCTCCAGTTTCCCATCTGCTAATAAATGGAATTGAACAGGAGCTCTTCCGGTGATTTTATTTTATCATTTCTAAGCAACCCCCCCACCCCCGATTCATGACAAGATGTTGATACATGATGACAGATTATTTATCTAAGCTGAATGTTAGCATTTCTTTATAAACCACTCTCTCCATAGCTATACTTGTTTTAACTGGGAGCCCAGACAAGCAGTCTGAGGCAGGTCCGATGTGAAGTTTACCAATGAAGGGGTCCAAAATCCCAGAAGCCCACACACTGGATCCTCAGATTGTTTGGGTTTGATTCGTTGATTGTTTTAAGGTTCCTGACATTGAGGCTCATTGTTTAGAAGGAGAACATTTAAGACTCAGTAATAGTCAGAACCAGACTGGTAACCAAACCAGAGACAGACTGTCAGCTACGTGCTCCAGCATCCTTGCAATCGCTTTTCTCTTTAGTGGTTGGGAGACTTAGGATTCACATAAGCATTGGACTGCACTCAAGACAATGAGATGAGAGCTGGAAGACAGCATGTCGCTTTGGGCCAGGTCCTCGAAGACGGACACACATGCCATGGATTTTTCCTTCCACCCCTCCAGCAGCCTGGGAAGTGGCCACAGCTGGAAAAACCTTGGAAACAGATGCTGAGAGTGCCGGAGCTGCCCACCAGACGTGGGCTTCTGCCCACCGGAGAGAGATAGAGAAAGAGACTATCATAAATACCAGTGGTTATCACAGGATCCTTTGTGACGACAGCTTAGCCTATACCCCAACGAATACACTCTTAGTTCTGGACCTACCAAAAGGAAAGAGTTTTAGAAGGAGATGAAAATATTAAATATCACCTAAGGAGGAAGTAAAGAGTTGCTAGATTATAGGTGGATTATACAGCTTTTTAAGTATCTCCTATGGTGGGGGCAGTGGGGACCTGAAAAATGAGGACTAAGTAGTGAGGTCCACTTAAGAGTCTTTTTAGTTGGGAGAGGCCCTAGGGCTGGCTGAATCTTACAAAGCAAAAAAGACTCTTCATGTCAGAAGCAAAACCTATTATCATACACATAATGAAAAATAAATTTTGAATTTCAGAATATGACTATAATCATACATTTAATTTTGTTATTGTAGTCTTATATCCACAGAGTAAGCAGATTCTGCAGCCAGGCAAATTTGACTCCAAATGTCACTTCACCTCTGGCCATCTATCACACTGGGCAAGTCACTAACCCCCGAGTCTCAGTTTCCTCACTTATAAAAGGGGCATACTAATATATGTTTCTTTCCAGAATGGTGGCGAAAATCCAAATACTATGTGAACTAAAGTGATACCTGATGCCCAGTGTGTTGTCTTTGACGAACTATTATTACTCTTATCTTCCTTTGACTTGGACCTGGGCAGTCTTATTAACTCAGCAGCACACTTGCCTGCATTGCACTTTCTGGGTGGACTCAGTGAGCCTGTCTGCGTATGTCTTTCTGCAGAAGACCCCATTAGAGCAACGCCTACCATAAGCGCCTGCCTCTCCAGACAGGAAGCAGGTTTGTGGCTTCCAGGTGTCCGCACTGCCCGCAGGAGGTTTGAGTAGCTCAGATCCACTCGAGGCTTAGAACGTGGTCAAATTACCTGAACAGGTCAAATCCCTATTGCAGTCTCATTTGCAAATACAGAGCCTCAGCCTCTGCCCCTCACTTACATGCTTTCTTCTCCTGATCCTTCTTTGAGGATTATTTTTTCAAATAATACTTGCAGAGCTCTCCAAACGCTGGCCTCAAAGGAGCCTCATCTTTTTGATGCACTTTGCTGCTGCATATTATGGAGTTCTCATTTGGAAATGGAAAATTTTTAAATGTATGTCACGGAACGTCTGAAATCCCTTTACGTACTTTCTAGTTACCCTTGAAATATCTTTGTACAGGTTAAAGGGACGGCACAGTTTCTTCAGAATCAGACCTGCTTTGTGCAGCACTCAGAAGGTTTTGACTGGGATGCTACCTTCAGGAATCCAAACTGGGGAGCTAAGAAAAAAAAGGCTATGCTCTCTGTATTGTCAAATGTGCCAAATAACTACTCAGATCATTCATGCTCAAATAAAAAAGCTAAACAGGTTGTAAAGACACCCTGGCCAGTGTGTTCAAAGCCCTTCTCAGTCAGATATAGAATGGAATTTCCACATTTCTAAAAATAACTGCATTACATGACATGATCATATAAATAGAAAACCCTAAAGACCACACACACACGCACACACACACAGACAAACACACACAAAATCTATTGGAAATAAGAGATGACTACAGCAATGTAGCAGGCTACAAAATTCATATACAAAAATATGTTGTATTTTATATGCAAATAATGATCTAGAAGAAAAGAAATTGGGACAACAACACTTTACAATAGAAACAAAAAGAAAAAATACTTGGGAATGAATTTAACAAAGGAGGTAAAACCTGTACAATGAAAACTATGCAATATTGTTAAAAAAAATTAGAAGAAAATACAAAGAGCTGGAAAGAGATTCCATGCTCATTGACGAAAACAGTTGATATTAAAATTACTATCTTACCTAAAGCAATATATAGAATTGATGCAATTCCTTTCAAAATTACACTGGCAGTTTTTTTTGGAAATAGAGTAAACAATTTTTTAATTTGCATGGAATCTCAAAAGACCCTGTATAAGAAGTATGAGAAAAAAAGTCTACAACTGTAAGTACTACACTGCTGGATTTCAAACAAAACTACAAAGCCATAGCGATCGAAACAGTATGGTACTGGAATAAAAACAGATACATAGATCAATGGAATAGGAAAGACCCCAGGAATATACTAACATATATATGGTCAGTTAATTTACTGCAAAGAAGTCAAGCGTATACAACAGAGAAAGCCTTTTCAACAAATAGTGTTGGGAAGCTGGACAGCCACATATAAGAGAATGAAACTAGTTTACTCTCTAACACCATAAACAAAAAATAGCTCAAAGTGGATTAGAAAATTGGATACAGTACCAGAAACATAAAATATATAGAAGAAAATAGGCACTATGTTACATGACATTAGACTTTGACATTTATTTGGGGACTGAACTCCAGTGGCAAGAGAAGCAAAACAAATACAAACAAATGGAACCACATCAAACTAAAAAAAACATCTGCACAGCATGAGAAACTACTGTTAGAACAAAAACAGCCGTCAATGAAATGGGAGAAGATATTTGCACAATATACATCTTGCAAGGAATTAATATCCAACTGGTGGAACTCAACAACAAAACGAATAACCCAATCAAAAAATGGGCATATCTGAATAAGCATTTCTCCAACGAAGACTTATGAATGGCCAACAGGCACATGAAAAAAAATGCTTATCATGTCTTATTATTAGGGAAATGCAAACCAAGACCACAACAAGACATGACCTCACACTGGTAACCATGGCCTATTTTAAAATGACTAGAAGCAAATGTTGACAAGGTTGTAGAAAATCAGGAACCCTTGTACACTGTTTGGGGGAATGTAAATTGGTGCTGTCACTTTGGGAAAACTGTATACCATTTCCTCAAAAAGTTAAAAACAAAACTATTGTGATATCCAGTAATTCCACATCTAGATATCTATCCAAAAATATGAAAACTCTAATTTGAAAAGATATATGCACTCCTATGTTCACTGGAACATTATTTATAATAGTCAATATGGGGACAACTTAATTGCCCATCGCCTGATGAATGCATAAATATATATACCCAAAGAATGTGACTCAGCATAAATATATATATGTGTATATATATGTGTATATATATATATATATATTCCTACTATTTGTGACAACATGAATGTAACTAGAAGGATTATGCTAAGTGAAATAAGTCAGAAGGAGAAAGACAAACACCAGATGCTTGTACTCATATATGGAATATAAAGAAACAAACAAAGCAAAGAAATAGACAAAACAAACCAAAAACCAAAAACTAACCTTTGAACTCTGAAAGAAGATCTGTACCAGAGGGGAAGAGTGGCGAGGGAGCACAGAATCAAATGGTAGTGGGGGTCCAAAGGAGAGTAGTGTAGAGCTATTAGAAATCTGGTAGTGGTGGAAGTCTGCTATATATTTGATGGACCTACATAATTAAAATTATACTACATTATAAGTCAAAGTCATCTCAGTTTTTACATTGAGATAACTACATCTGAGTTTCTAATGATGGTGAATATTTTTTTCCAACAGAAATCATGCCAACTTCAATCTTCAGATAGCATGGAATATTTATCAAGTGCCTCCTGTGGACAAGACAAGGCATAAGGCCCAGAGCTTTACATTAACTACTCCTTAAAGTTAATACTACAATTATACCAATTTTCAAGGCAAAATGAGACCTGGATGAATGACTGAGTAAAGACTAAAACCTAGGTCTATCTGTCTTAAAAACACTGTCATCCCCAATAGTTCTTATTCTTTCTCAGTCAGATTGGGAGCTTTATGAGGTTTAATCCATTGTACTTGTTATAAAAACTGATGCTCATGTCTCAGAATTAACTTAAATGGAGATCAACCATATTTTTCCTTCTTCATATTGCAAAGTCAGACATCATGGTCTTGGAGCAAAAATTAAAAGAGATATTTTGTAAATAAACATCTCTTTTTTTTACAGATATAATGGGGGAAAGAAGTTTCATGGAATTTCATGTAAGTTCCAATTATTTAAAAACTTATTTTTCTCTGTCGACTTGCCTCAGATAGGTGTCCGTTTCCCTTGGTTAAATGGAGGTAGAGGGATATGCTTGTCAGATTAATTCCTCTTCTCTAAACCTCAAAGATGACAGTCTACAAGCAACATGTCTTCAGAAAAGAAACCTCTGAAGATTTTAAGGGCGTATTTCCATCCAGCAGAAGCAAAGGTGGGGAGTTTCTGCTCCTTTCTTCTTGTGCACAGGAAGAACCCCAGGACCTCCACCCTGGTTTTCACCTGAGTCCCTCGTCACCGCCATTTAGCAGACAGTGTGTCATTTGACAGTTATTTCACTCATTTTTCCTGCCTTCAAATTTCCACTGTACCCATCTCCTTCATTTGCATTTTTTTTTCCAGATAAAACATTAGACATGTCCTGCTAATGAGAGAAGTTCACGTGGCCGAGAGGGCAGACCACATTCATGTAGCCAGGAGAGTAAGGCCGTCCAGATAGGACTAAAGAAACACTCAGCCCAGAACAAAAATGAGGGCTGACAAGTAAATAGGACAGAAGTCGCACCTCAGTGGAGGCTGTATATCTTCAATCTGGTAATCACAGACTCTATTCTACAACGGAGCAGTATGTGAAAAAGTAATAAACAAAAACCTAGTCAGTTAAAAATTTTTTTAATTTCAGAAAGAAAACTCTCTAGAGAATGTCTTTAAAAGTCATTTTGGAATTTTATAATTTTTGAAGTATTAACATCTATAACATCCCTCATTTAAAAAAATAGAAATTAAAGACTTAGAGAAATGACTATTGGAGTCATATATGGATTATAACCATTTTATCACTAACTAGCTACTTTATCCAGATACACTACTAGCATTTTACACTGGATATTTATCACATTTAATACCATAATGGGTTGATATCGATAGCTTTTAACAATTTTCAAAACACTTTTCCATAATGAATACTTGTTAAATATTTTGAAAAGTACTGTGGAAGGGACACGTCCCTGGTGCTCAACGTGGGTTATTCCATTGGCTCCTTCACAACTTGGTGAGTGAGACATCATAGCTCTCTAGTCACTGGTGGAAAAACTGAGGTTCAGGTGACCTGCTCAGGATGCCAGATCAGTAACTGGCAGACCTCAGACCTCAGGCTTCGTTCCATTCTTGCATACTCAATACAAAGGACCACTTTTACTCAGTCGTACTTAATGTGATGAGAGCATTTCAAATAACATTTATCAACAACATTGGTAATCCTCTGTCATGAAACAGTAAGTGTTGCTCTATCTTTTCCTACAGACAACATAATTTTCAAGGCCCAACCAGGGCCTGCTGAGTTTTGATGCTGCACATACTACCTGATTTCCTTGTTGATGTTTCTATCTTGCATGTGATTTGATTCCGTATGGATCATTCACCTCTGGCATGGTTTGGAATAGGGAACTAATTGTCCATCAATGTGTCTTCTCTCTGTCCAAGAGAAGATGTGGCCCCTGGTAATATCAGAGCCCAGAAATGTGTTCTGAAAACCCAGAGGACAGAGAGGTTCTTTCTGCTTCTGGACAATGGGACACTCCATGTCCTAGAGCACATGGAGTTTGAACTGGGCCTTGCAGAATAGAAAATAAACAGTTGTTGAGGAAGAAAACACACTCTTGACCCTTACAAAGGAAGGCCGATAGTAAAATAGCATCCGTTATCTGATTTAAATATTCCAATATTTAAATTCAATATTAAATAATCCATAGATCAAGCTGGCTCTTTTTGGTATGTATTTTTATATATAAGATATAGACGTGCATCCAAAAGTAAAACAAAAATAATTAAAAGAACTTTGGGAGCAAGATCTATGGGGTTGATGAATGTGAACCAAATAACTCCTTTTCTGCACTGATTCTTGGAATGAGAACTATAGAAACATACATCGCACAGGTTATCTTTAGTATACATAAAATTGTAAATTTTAGGTAGGTAGATAAAAATAAGTAGACATTGATTCACTTTAAGTATCATTCTGGGTGACTCAGGACGGTGTTTTCTAGAGTCCCATCTACTAAGCTGTATTTTGTCATCATTGGCAACTTTATAATCACTGTCTTTAGTGAAGAACATCCACTACACACACCCCCTAACCTCATCCATATCCACACACACAAATGCATATATATGTCTGTTACTCTCCCACTTCCTCAAAATAGTACCTTTGATTTTTGTATTGTTCACATTTCAACATTTCTTATTTAAAGTCACTTCTTTAAGATGAGACTATTTCAATGAATTGCTTATACTTTCTATATCCTCTTATAAACCAGATCATCTCATCTGGTTGGAATTTGAGGCATAGGAAGCAAATTCTGATTTGATGACCAGTCCATAATTTGAGAACTGCAAACTGCCCATCTTTCTCTTGCCTTGCTGATCTCTCATCACCTTCTTCATTCCTCATTTCACACCATTGACATTTCCTCTTGCCTCTTAATTTCAGTCTTCAAATTGCCACCAGAGTTGCCTTCTCCTACGTTATGTCACAATTCTTCCTCCAAGCCTCCAGAGGTCCCCATCAATCATGAAGTAAAGTTTATCTCTTTCTCGTCTAGAGAATTGCACTCCAAGTACCATGATAACGCATTTCTCACCACTCCCTGAAACAGGCCCCCAATCCTTCCATCAACTGCATCCTTTGCATCACCCAATCAGAGCTTCCCTCTTCGCCAGGAAAGTTCTTCCTCACGTTGTTCTGAATGGAAGAATTCCATTCTCTCTTAAAGATAAAATAAAAAAAAAAAACACTAATCAAGAAGAGTTGATTAAAATGAGACTTGCTTTGTCTAATTTTCTCAGAAGACAGGTTGTTTTTCAGTATTCTCCTTACCTTCCTTCTCCCCTACCCAAGAGTTCCAATCACAATCACGTTTTCTATGATGTCACAGTGCAGCCTGGAAAATTTTATCTCTTTGTTTTAATTTGGCTTGTGTTCTAGTGAATTGCTTATGTATCTCTAACCCCAACAAAATTGTAAATGCCTTGAAGACAAGAATTATGTCATTTTTTTCTTTCATACCCTGAGTCTATATTTTGACTTTAAAGACAGAGTTGGAGGCTTTTGAATTATAAATGCAAAATCAATCAATCAATGCAAAAGTCTTAATTTAACACTTGGAAAACTACAGCTAGACACATGGCATAGTATGTGGCAAAGCCAATATTCAATAAATGTTTTTTAATGGGAATGCTGTCTGAATTGCATATCAATAGAATAAATTGTTGAGAGAGAATATTGTTTATTTTTTCCTGTTCTGCTATAGCACTATCCAGAGCAGACCAAATAAAACTACACATTAAGGGCTTTTCTTTTGTTTCCTTGACATTTTTCCCTTTCCAAATACAAACCTAAGCGAAAGAGTTTTTTGTTTTCAAGAAACTGACATTACTTTTGCAAAGATGGCTTCTTTTATCTTAAGAAATATATATATGTATGTGTATATATATGAGTATGCATGTAAAAAATGCTCATAGACATACATATACATACATATATAATTAAGTCAAGTTCTCACAAAGAGATTGGGAAATCTAAGCTCTGGTGTTCCACCTTTGGAGGTTCTAGAAGATTATATAGCCCAGTAGAGCTACGTACATTTTCTAAATATCATTGCAGACAATAATGAACAACAGCTTACATTTATGTGTCCCTCCCCATTTATGAGGTATTTTCATGTGTAGTATTCCTTAATAGTCACAGAACACTCATAAAGTAAGTTTAATCTAATTTTTCCAGTAAAGAAATATGTAAGTTTAAGTCACCAAAGGTCATGCAGCTAGAACACAGAAGAATTAAGTTTGGAACCCAGTCTTTTGACTCCAAATTTAGTGTCTCCATAGCATCATATAGAAATAGAGGAAGGACTGGGTCCCCGGACTGTTTGAAATAGAAATTAGTGTAGTGCACAACCCCACAGGTTCAAACTATGACGAGATTCTTAAATAGTGCTGCCTCCTCACGTAGGTGGTTGAGAATGAGAATTATAGTCTCAGACAATGGATTGGGTCATGCAGCTGAGAAGAAGTGCCAGAGCAAGAAAGCAAAACAGAAGCATCCAAGAGGCTAGAACAAATCTGACTGTTCCAGGTGATTTGAAACAAAACTCCAAACAAGTCATGACTTTATTCCTAAAATAAATTGGATTGCTATTCAATCCCAAGGGAGATTGTGATATAGACCAGAGAATGGTCTTTGCATTCCCGGCACGTTGTACAATGCTTAACCTCGAAGGTATCAGCACCCTATAAGTGGAAGATTGAACTAACATCATTGAAATGAGTCCTGGGAGGCTGTGCCCAGCAGACCCAAATGTTTTAATCATTTCAGTTTAGGAAAGTCAAAACAGAGAAGCACAAGAACAAAATCTACAAATTACAAATAATGTGAATATGTTCACAAAATCTTGGAAATTATAGAAAAGAAACTCTTTAAGATATTGAGTAAAGGGGCAGAAGGGTGGATACACAGAATAAAGGGGTCAATTATGTGGCAAAGGATAGAAGTAGATTGTTGATGGTAAATTTAATGTATTATATACAGATTTGATTGATGAAGATGTATGCCTTAAACCTATATAATGCTATCATTGTGAAATAGTCCTCTAACACATTTTTTAGTTAAAAAAGAAAATTGAGTAAGATGAACACAGGCTCTGCAAGAAGTCCAGCTGCTGCCTCACTTCAGATATTCCTAATCAAATGCAAGCAAAGGGTTTCAAAAGTTGACCGAACTGATGGATTGCAAGCTAGATGGTTCCTAACAGAAATTGGGTTGATCCAGACTTGTCAGGTGCCTTTACTGCTCATTCATGATATACCACTTGTGTGTTATGTGTCAGACCTACACAATGTGCGAGCCGTGCCACAGCAAACAAGAATGACAATCATCAGTCTCCTGCAACTAGCAGTCTAGTTGACTGATCAGAGGATAATGGGCTCACGAGTAAGTCCTTTGGGCCTTGGATAGACTTGGGTTTGACCTTCAATTGCAGTTTCTAGATGTCTTGCTCTTCCCTCTACTGCTAACTTAGAACCAAATAACAAACGAAACAAAACAAAAAAACAACAAAGAAACAGGGACCTGCTGATGTTGAATGGTGGAGATTTAGCCCTAAACAAGTAATTATCAACTATTCACGGTAGTACAGAAAAAAAAAAGACAACGAATGACCAGAGATGCTTCTAAGATCCACTGGTAGATCTTATAGTAAATATAGTCAACATCTCTGTCTTTTTCAAGTGCTCTTGTACAACCTGAATGCTAAATGTTAAGCAGGTTCTATAATAGAAAATGTGCTATAACAATTAATAGAATATCTATATCCTTTCTTTCACCTGTATTATATACCAAGCACTATCTTAAGTGCTTTATGTTCATTATGGCATTTAATCCTCCTAGCAACTCCACAAGATAGTTTTTATTATTATCATAGTCTTGATGGTGATAAAATTGAAGCTCTGGGTATTTCTTTAATCCAAGATTAACCTTACCTAAAGTCAGGAAGATAAGTAAATACTGAAATCAGGATTTAAAACTGGTTTTGTCTGATTCCAGAGTCCATCTAAATTAGATGCCACATTGTCTCTAACTCCCTGTCTTCAGTGACCTTAGTCTTCTAGGAGAGAAGGATTATTTAGATTGTCATTTTCAGCGTAGTGATCATTACTTAAGAAGAGTAGACATTGGGTATTGATGGGCACACATGGGAAATCATTAAATTAAACTTTCAGGAAAAAGGAGGTAACATCTAAGCTAAGCTCCAAAGAATGTTCAGGCATTAAGGTAGTAAGGAGCAGAAGAGGAAATAGTACGTGCGAATATCTGGAGGCAGGTCTGGAGAACTACAGGTACCAAAGCCATGGTCATGAGTAGCCAATCAGTTACCATGTGCAGAAGTAGTGAAACGTTTTCAAACAAGTACCTGAGCCCTGCTGGCGTACAGCATGAAGGCACATGAGGACTCTGGCCATGCTTATGAAACCTGATACAAGTTTGGTAGGAAATCCTACACTCTACCCAGAATCCCCGCACAGAAGTCTGGAGTCTGGATGTCCTTACAGCAAAGCAGCCTGGGAGGGAACATGCTGACACACAGCCAACGCAAGCTCAGCTGGGGCCATTCTTCCATCCATGACTGCCTGACAGGTGGAGATTGGCTGTTCCTTCTTTGTCACCAGATGCTGCTGGAATTCTGAGACTTTGGTTCTACTTCAAAGCATATATTTGAATAAAGGCGAATAGACTGATTTAAAAGAGTCAATTCTATCCTGACTGGCCACAGGATGCAAAACACAGACTCAGCAAGACAAAGCCATTGGATCTGAGGCAAAACCCTGAAGGGAGTGAAGTCAGGTCTTTACACTTTACCATAACTATCTGTTTTCTGGCATCTTCTCTGAGGCCATTGTTTCATGAACTGTATTAGTTTTAAAATAATGTGGCCTTGGTATCATTGATCAGTAGAGTTTCATGCATTCATTATTTCATTTTTTAGGGAGGAAAGGAAAAGATTTCAGAAACACAGAAAACTGGATTCAAGCCTTGGCTCCAGGACGCACTGGGTCTGTGGTCTTGGGCAACTTGTTTATCCTTATCTTTAGAATAAGGATAATGCAGACTTAGAATGACAGAGTGGGGATTAAAAATGTAATATATGTAAAGCACCTAGTCTGCCCTTCTGGAGGCATTCAACAAATGATAATTATTATGATGATTATATTGACATTTAAAAAAGAGCTTTCCACTGACTTAACTCCAATTTTGACTAATGGTGGGAGTTTGAGGTATTTGCAGATAGAGATTTTTTGCGAGTATTGATTATTTGGGGAACCAAACAGTAGTTTAAATTCACTAAGGTTTCTTGCCATTTAAAGGAGTCCTAGAGTTAAACAGCTGTATTTCTGAGGCAAGAAATTTTCACCCATGCTCTCATCAGTATCAGCAAATGTATGGGAATGAGAGAATAGCATAATGAAATCAGGACCCTCAGAAAAATTCCAGTTCATGTTTATTTCAGGAAAAGAGACTCTGGTAATTAATAATTTTTTGTACTAACTTGAAACTTTATTAGTCCTACTCAACCAACTACTCTAGTCCTTTAGTAAAGAATCAAGCTTATCAATTGGTAGGAAAGGACTGTTTTTACTCTTATAAAACGAATAGACTAGTCATGCTTGATTTCTTCTGTGATATAACAGCTACCCTGTACCAACTAGTTATAAGAACGTGGGCACAAATAAAGTAAAACAGAAAATTGTCTTCTCAACAGAATGGAGCAGAGAGCATCACCATGGACCTGCTATCTGGAATGAAATGGGATGAGACTTAGACTCCTGGCATCTATACACATGAATGGCTGTAAGTTGGTAGGCACTGGAAGTTAAATAAAAACTTTACCCCTATCTGAAAAATACTGTCATCACTTGATGCTCTCGTTATTTATATGCCACCCGCAAGAAACCCCAAAAGTTATAGCACTTTAGTCCTCAAATATTAATTGTAATATTAAACTAAACTATTTTTGGATAAATACATTTTAGATTATAGCAGATATTATGGGAGAGGTACTGTCTTAGCATTCTAAATTTAGAATGCTAAAATATCGTGGAACATTTAACAGCTGCCAACAAGGGTGTAAATTTCAATCTGTCTTAAAAGAATCTTAATTATGGAATTCTGAAAACAAAAGCAAACTTTCTACAAAAATAAATTTTCTAAGGGTCATATATAAGTGTCTCATTAGCTCATTGAGTTTAAGGGCTTCATTTGAGGAAACATAAATCACCTATCTTACTTTAAACCGTCCATGTTTCCCCTAATGGTGTTTACTAAGTCTGAAAGGCATTTATTTAAAATAAGCAACTTGTGCATTGATTAAACTGTCTATCTCCTTAGGTAGATGATGGAATTGCAATTTAGCATATAGAGTTGAAGAGAGCATCAATTAAAGATATAGCTAGGATGAGTCAGGTGTTCATCAGAGGAGATGGGATTAAAGATCAGTGAAAAAACATAAATCCCCAAGTTTGCAAAACCTAAATGCAATAATATAATGAAAGCACAAAAATCAAACCAATTGAGACCAAAATGAAGCACTTACCTAGTATGATCACCTGAAAAGCGTGGCAAATTCCAGCAAATTGCAGAAATTCATATTGCAAAGTACAAAAAATACTTCTGTGTAGTTAGATAGAAAGCCGAGGAAATTTTGCAATATTTTGCAATATCTTGCAAAGTGCTCCACCAGGATCCAGTGTTTTGAACTGACATTCTGCCTTCCTTGGTGAGTCCAAATCATGTAACCACTGGTCTTCAAATGAAGAAAAGGGAAGCCCTGGAGAAATGAAAGATTGATTTTCAGCTCTGAGACTGGGCTAGAGGTAAAAAAAATGTACTACTAAGAGGTAACCTGGATACCAAAAAGAAAAAATAACCAACAAATAACAATGCCCTTTTGATTATTTTTTTTTCCAAGTATCTGCTTCTTAAAAGACCAGAATCTCCCAACCTCCCACCTCATATTTTAATAACCCAACAATGGAAGAGAAATAGTTGATGGAGGATATATTAGATGTTGATGACCTCCAACTGCTTCCAAATCTGCCTAAATACAACTCCAACAAATCCCTACACAATGAAACAACTGAATGGGGCTCTATTTATCTGCCACTGAAGGATAAAAGGCTAAGCCAATCCTACTGATAGTTAAGTCTGCCGCTTGCAACCTACCACTGAGGTCACTAACCCACCACTACTGGATGGGTTGATGTAAACAGCTGAGGTACTCAACAGAAATTAAGACTCAAATCAATTCACTGCTGAAACCCAATTTAGGGAGTTCTCAGCTGGCACAGTTTTGGCTGATCAAATTCAGAGGCAGGATTCGATTTATATTTCAGTCATGAAGATCAGGGCCGGGAACTGATATATTGAAAGGTGTATTTTTCCATTTCTTCTCAACATAAAAAATTCATGGATGCCATGTTCTACAGTGTAATCTGACAGAGCAACCGCTGCCAAAAACCTGGTACCTGAGGCCATTTTTACATCAATAAATTATCAAAGGTTACATCTGCAGCAAGGTAGCTTTATTTGGCTACGCAAATAATACCAAGGTACATAACACAGTTATCCCAGCTTTTGTTCCCTTGAGGAAGGACTATTGTTACACACCGTGCTGCAAAGCATGCTGGGACGCTCCAACCAAGATGTAAGAAAGTAAAGTACTGGCTTTTGTGCTCTAAAAAGGCGGTAGGGTGTTGAGGAAAGGTCGTAATTTGGCATAAAAGTAGTGTGAAAATGACAGATTATTTCACCTCTCTGAAGCAGTCAGTTCTTCATTAAAATAGGATCATTTCTCCAGTTCCCTACTGGTTCATTGTCATCAATAAATAGACAACGTTTTTAAATGATCTGCTACATAAGGAAGAGTCAGTGCTGACCATCCGATGCAGTCAAGGTGCTACCTTCTAAGAATGTATCATATAATACTGAAAAAAGAGTTGCAGCTCCCATAAATTCGGGAAAACTTCTTTTTCCTTTTAGGGAAATTGGTCATAGAAATTAAGTTTTCTGCAGTCCTCAAGACATTGGTTTTACAAATAGAAGATTTATTCCTTTGCATATCTCTTTACCCCAACACCTCTTAGAGGACTGGATATCTCCTTCTTCCTGCCCAGAGTAATGGCCTGAATGTATGGATCACCTCCCCTATGAAGCTACTAGCCATCTGCTCCAATACTGGTATTAAAGACTTCATATTTTGGAAGTACATTTTTAAAAACATCGTTATGCTTCATTTTTCTTTTTTAAGTTCAGAAAATATATGTAAGAACCATTAGTGACCTCACACCAAGGCCACAGCACGCATCTGGTATACCACATGAGATCCATGCCTGGCTTTGAGGCTCAAGATCTGTTGGATATTCATCCTGTTGACTCATGCTCAGGTTAAGTGTCAGAAGCAAGTCAGACTGAAGGAGGAACTTTAGAAACAAGGTTCTTAATGTGTCCAAACTGAGGTAGAACCTCTTTGGCTGCCCCCAAATTCATACCCCTTGAACCTCCTTGCCAAGTAAACATGCTTGTAAACTAGATTCACTTTTTTTTTTTGGGGGGGGTGGTCTTTGAGGTTCTTTCTTAAAGAATCAATTAAATAAAGACTGCAATAACTAAATGCATTTGTCCTGGTGTTGCCCAGATAGGAGTTTAGTCTCTTTGCAGACATTATATCTAATCCTTGTCAGTCAGCCATGTTCAAACTCAGTTTATAGACATTGAAAATGGAGGATAAACGTCTTGCCCATGTCTACATGTCTAAGGAATATGAATTTGAGGTCAGTGTGTCTTCAAAGTCTGCTCCTTCTACTACACCACACTGCCTCCTAGAATCAATTAGTATGTTGATACTGGAAGAGAGTGTCAAGAGAGCCTCAACTTCAGTTCCTTACTCACTGATCCTGTTGCCCATTCTGACCCCACACAGTAGAGTAAGGAGGAGGAGGGGGAAGAGAACAAAACAGTTTCACCTGATTGCCAAGACAAGCGTCCTCTTGGTACTCAAAAGACAAAGCTCATTGAGTAAGCCCACTGGGCACTGGGTAGCTAGAGCCCTGTCAGCAGCAAGAAGCAGAGACTTGTTTCCTCCTACTGACATGTCAAGGAGAGTCCGGTCCACTGCAGGAATACAGACTTCTGTATAATATATAATGATCCCTGAGCACCACTGAATGTGGATCACAGGAGACCACTGCTCTTTCTTCTGCCTGACAGAGGTGGTTCTATTCAGGGGTGGGGTGGACTTGTGACTCAGCACTGACTTAGCCTCCGGGAATTAGAGTGAAAGGGCAAGAGCTGCCATTTTTCAGGAGCACTGTGTTTTGTTTGTCTAGCAGATAGTATCCTGGGAAGGCTCACAGCCTCACGCCCATCATCCCCAAGGGGCAGGGGGCACCATGAGATGTCCTTCTAAAGGAAGAGATCTAGTTCTGACTCACCTGACTTTCTGAATACAACGCCGTCATGCTTCCATCATGCTTCCCTCTCAGATACCACCTACATCAAAGACTTGTACCATCTGAGTTGGGAGAAAAACATCCCAAGGCAGTATGGCCTCAAGCTAACAAAAGCAGCCTCCACAGTAGCACCTCTGCTCTTAGCGTGCAAGGGTTGTCCAGCATTTGACTCAAATGGAAATGGCACTTTGTGGGCTAGGTTCATTAGTGAAAAATGTTTCAATGGTTCCATTCGACAACCTGGAATGTCTTTTGGAGAAGGCCAAATTAATGTGATTTCTACCTTAAGAAGCTTAGGAACATAACTGCCGCTAACTCAATAATTACATTGTACTGCCAGCAACAATCCAATATTTTTTTCTCGCCTGAGGGTTACAACACATTTGCACCATGGGGAAGCTTTTTCTCTTTACATCTCAAAACTGTACCACAAACTCTTCCTTTATTCATAACAGTGAGATCTCCAGCTGAGATAGGCACTTTTGTATTGCTCTAGATGACAGTTTTCTGTGTTCTTTCCAAGCACAGGGGGTTTAATAAACATATCTGGCAGGCCTTCCATAGCTGGAGGGCCCAGGATGACACTGTGTGCAAACAATATGCTCGCACTGGAGAGAAACAAGTTTATTCAATTATTCAATTAATAGATTACAGTCAAGATACTTGTTATCCTACAATGAAAAATGGGGCAAGAACTCCAAGAATTAGGGTAGGTCCCAGGATAAGTAGCAGCAGGAAATATGGCATATACACATCATGAGGGCCAGGTCAACTGCGTGAAAACATACCCACTAACTATACACATGTGTTCACACACACACGCACATGCAGTCACTCAGATGCACATATGCACGTATAAAGATACACACACTGATGACTGTACTCTTAGAAGGGGAAAATCAGACTTTCAAAAGCAAAATATTATAATGGTCTTGAAAACTCATCAAATACTTTAGTCAATTTTAGTTCTGAGTTTGCAGAACTGAGGTAGAGGGGGAAGTTGGTGTCAGAAGGAGCAGCTCTGTGAGAATTTTAGAAAGACATAGTCAAAGAATGTTCTCTGTGCACATCAAGTATTTTGTAGGGGCTACCTTTCTGCTCCAGGACAAGATGGCAATATACAACCTCTTAACCTATTCTCTGAGCCAAAACTTCTTAGAAGCAACATCTGATTTCAGAGTGAAGTTAATATATATGTGAAGATCCTAATAAGAGCTAAACCATTACGTTCACACTAAATGTATAAATGTTTAGGAATAGAAAGGGCACATTTCTTTCCAACAGATGTTTGTATGTCATGTTGACACAAAATAATTCAGAGATGAGAGGAAAGATAAAGCTGGAAAGTTGCCCTGGGGAAAACTAGGAAGGGTACTCTGTGCTTGATGATGAAATTCTCATTCTATTTTATGGAGAATAGGGCAGCACTGAAGGACTTCATGCTGAAGAGTCACCTCCTTTTTCCTTCTTCTACTTTAGCTGTGCTGTTTGAAATTCCTGGCTATTATTTAGAATTTTGTAGAATCAAAGACTTGGGACACAAATCAAAATTGCTAGAAGTACCATCCATGAAATGATAATGTGCTTAGCATTCTATGTAACACAAGAATAGTACAGATTTGTAGGAAAGAATTCTATAAGTGTTCCATTATATATTATATATATATTTCTTTGAAGTTCTTATTTGTGAGGATATATACCTTTCAATTATGTTGTAATCGGGCTCAAGGTAACAATGAGTAGTTTCAACTACACTGTTTTATTGAGATCATTTCCATTTTACTGATCAGAAAATGAAAGCAATGAAGATGTTGAGAAGTTTTTCCAAAGATGACTAAGAAATAAGATGGGAAATATATTTCCAGGTAATGAAATCTCTTGATTCTTTCATAAAAGCCTGGGGACAGCCTCTGGTCATCTTTAGTTCATTCCTCTGAAAGCTTTAGCTAGGTGGGAGGGAAGTCAAACAATTATTTCAGCAAGTAAGTGGGCAGAGGGAGTTGAGCAGATGGCTTATTTTAGCTGCTAAGGAAGATAGCCAAGCAAGAGCCTAAAGTTGAAAATTAAATCTCCACCCAACCCCCAACATTCTCAAGAGCGGAATCGTTCCTAAGTTCATGATTGTCTTCCAACAAAGGAATTGAGATAACTCTTTATATGCTTGTCCTTTGTGACCTTGTCTTGACTGTCTCAACTGGAGTCATCAATGTTCTCTGTAGCAGGCTTAGCCAATCCTCCTTCCCATCCCCTATTCATTCCCTAGGCCAAATCAGAGCGGGACAAGCTTTGGTCTGTTCAGAAGGTTGGCTCTAATTTATAGAGTGAGGCCACCATGGCCAAGGCTGGAAGCAAATGATGCAGACTCCTTTTCCAAGAATGGCAACCCCTCTTTGTAAACTGTAAGTGTGTGTGTGCCAAATCAAGGGCCATGTCTGAATGTGCATATGTGTGATGGGGCTAAGCCTGTAAAGGTAGTTCAAATAAGTTACCCAAAGGTGGAGGAGAAATAGATAGGAAGAATTGTAGTTTACAGCCATGTAGAGACAAGAAGAACAAAAGGGTAAGTAAGAAAGAGGTCTGATACATTCCTGAGTCAGAGGCTATTGTCTATTACCTTGGCTGGTACTTCAAGCCAAGATTGCCAGGTGGTCAATAATTTTCAAGGGGATACAGGCAGAAGAAAGAGAACAGGGCCCAGGTGACCAGATGGTAGGACTTGAAATTAGACTTGTTATCATGGGTCTCTTGTCTGATTTGCCTACCAAGAGCCTGGGCACACATCTGGCTTCTGAGTTCTAGCTTTTGCTGATCTTCATCACCTTTGCCAAAACTTGTGCTACTATTATTTTGGAAATAGCACTTTATCTCGGATCTCAGAGCCTTTAGTTAGAGCCCAGATTATTCCCTTCCTAAATCTTCCAGTAATTGACCTCAAGGACTCTACTGTGAGGGTCTTCTCTTCATAACATTTTGGTTTTGGGTTTTTTTTGCAGGGGGTGGGGGTGCGGGGAGGGATGAGGTTCTAAAATTGTGATGTCACCCAACTGACTTTTGAGTGACAACTCTCCTTAAGATCCTAATTTCTGACTTTCACCTTCAGATTAGACCTGTTAGGGTATTGGTTCTTGATCAAATGGTGACTCTGTGCACATTACGTATTGGGCAAACTGAGATCCCTGCGGGATCCAGCCCATTGGTTTCCTCAGCAACTCTCACTGCTTCTGGCTTCCTCCTTCTCTCCTCTGTAGAGTACAGTTGGAATGTCAATAAGTCTTGTTCTCAAACCTACCCCAGTAAGGACACTGTTTCCTGTATGCCTTGAGCTGTTCCAGTGTGAAAAACATAGTTTACTTAATTCCCATTCACAGAGAATCTTAGAATCATTCCACAAAAGAAACAACTCAGATATGAGAGAATATATGAGAACCATGTTTTGAAAAATTTTAATAACAATATTTTAACAGTGAAGAAAAAATGACCAACATACTTGAAGGAAGCAAAACATATACATGATCTCATTTAACTTAATTCTTCCAAGAATACTAGAAAGTAGTTACTAGTATCTCTTTACAAAGTCATTGCGACTTAGGAATTTACAGAAGTCATTCAGCTCACAAAGAGTATACCTGAAATTTCAACCCAAATGAGTTGATTTCTAAAACCCATAATCTGTCTTCTAGGAAGTTCTGCCTCTATAAAACCACGCATTGCAGAGTTCAAAAAAGACTATTTGCATCATCCTCTATTAGCTAGATGGAATGCCGCTCAATTCATAAATTGTTTAATAAAGCCAGTTAGACTTTAAAACAATTTTGTTCAACCAATTAATGGATCAAAGAGCATATAATAAAAATTATATGATAATGCCAAACTACAAAAGCAAGAGTTAAGATGATTATCATCATGCATTTCTTAGAGGAGTTGAGACCTTAAGATAACTTGGAAAACTGACAGACTTTAGATAAGGAGGAGGGTATTTCTGTGAGGAGGATCAGCAGTAGTGAGACCAATGAGTAGAAGCGATACTGAGAAGACCTGTGAGAACTGAGTGGGACAGATTAGTAAAGGAATACTGAAAACCAGGTCAAAGAGTTAGACATCATGGGGTAGAAAACAGAAAGACAGAATCACATGGAGACTATCTTGGAATAGTCTCAGTCATTGCAATTTTTTTGTTTTTGTTTTTGTTTTTTGTTGTTGTTTTAACTCACAGTCACGAGGGAAGTTTAAACCAGCTGGTGGCCCACATCAAGACTTTCCTCCACCATACTCATTCTGGTGAATGACTCATAAAATTAAGGTATGAGCTGTATGCATAATGAAGGTGTGAAAGGACTCATGCTATGAACCCAATATTCCACACACTAAGGTGCTGAAATGCTGGTCACCTTCCAAGCCAGAGTTGGAGTAGAAGTCTGTTCACTCATTTTTACTCACAATTACATTTTTCCTTGACAAACATTCAGCTCTATTTCATCTGTCCCATCAAAACAAGCATATTTCCCTCTCAAAATGTGACAGTCAAATGATTTCAGTGAGTGGGAGATTGGAGAGAGAGAATGTAGGAAAGACTTGGTCCCAACAGATAAAGTAGACAATATGATTGTGTTGTGTGTCTGGCCAAATAGAATGACAAAAGTGTTCTGGATATTTATCAAAGTCACAATCCTCTTAAGGGCAAAATGCAATCGCTGTATCTCTATCCTATAGTGGCTGAAACAAGCTAAAATGTGGGCTCATTTCTAAAGCTCTCTCTGTCCTGAACCAGGCCTGCATTCATCTGCTGCTGCTGCCATAATAAAATACCATAATCTAGGGAGCTGAAAGAACAGAAATGTGTTCTCTCACAGTTCTAGAGTCTGGAAGTCCTAAATTAAGGTGTTGGTGAGTTTGGTTTCTCCTGAGACCTCTCTCCTTAGCTTTCTGTTCACTACCTGATGTGTCCTCACGTGGCCTTTCCTATACTAAGGTGCACTTCTGGTATCTCTTTGTCATCTTATAAGGATACCAGTCCTATTGAATTAGGAGCCACCTTTATAACCTCATTTAACATTAATTACCTCCTTAACGACCCTATCTCCAAATACCGTCACTTGGGGCTTCAACAGATATATTTGAAGGTACAGTGACAAATTCATTCCATAATTAGTCCAATAAAAATTATAGAATTATTGCTCATATTAATATAGTTATCAATTAATTGCTCACATTGTACAAAATTTCTGGTAGCCCATATCAAGTAAGTTTTCTCTAAGTCACCTTACAGTAATTGGAATGTGGAATGATGTGAGAAAACTGTGTCAGAGGCTAAGAATGCGGGGAGTACAAGAATATGGTCCAAGTCCTTCTATTAACTTCCTCAGTGACCTTGGAAAAATCACTTTACTTATCTATGTGTCAATATCTTTATCTTTTAAAGGAGAGACTTAAAAAAATAATCTCTAGGGCCATTTCTATCTATAATACCTGTGATTTTGTGCCTTGGCTTTACAATTTAGTCAATCAAAAGCTATTCATTCAGAGATGAAGAAGCCTTCACGTACTGGCTACATGCTGAAATTGCTTAGGCCTGAGAATAAATATTTGCATTTTGCCTTAAGGCAATGTCTCTTCACTGTAAGATGAGGTGAAATCTGGACCGCATTCGGTTCATCTGCTCCTGCAGTCAACTGGGACCACTTCAAGTTGTAAGTTGGTATTTAGGTAGACAGGTTTGAAATCAGGGAGATAAGGCCCAAATTTCCACTTCATTAGATGATATGTATGCACAACCTACATAACACACCCTTGACTTGTGTGTGTGTGTGTGTGTGTGTGTGTGTGTGTGTGTGTGTGTGTGTGTGTGTTGTACATTTTCCTGGCTTCTTTTTGGAAGACATAGGTCTTATAATTAGCATACACCAACTCTATTTAATCAGACTGCTCATTTAAAAAGATTTTTATTCTGCATGTGGCATCCACAGGTGTCACAGGTAATTGGTGATGAATGTATGTTAGCAGAAATGTCACAGTTGTAATATAATGAACAAAAATGACAAAAACACTCCAGGGATAGACAGATATGTAGTCAATCTACAGTCAGGGTAAAAACATGATTTTTTATATTCTTGTGAGATAAGGAAGGAAAGAGGACAAAGCAAAATGAAAGAAAAAAAAGGTATATTTCAGATAAAATATCAACCTATCCTCTTTAGTTTAAAATATGTTGAGCTTGACATTTTTATTGAAATGTGTTTACTGCTTATAAAATTAACCTATTTAATGTCACACTTATTTGGAGTCCGCAAAGGAGAATTATGGCAACCCTTTGGTATACGTGGTGAGAGTCACATAAGTTTACTTTATAGTCATCATAATTCAAAGTTTAAAATGCACATTTTCCACGCACTCTTTAATATCTGTTTATGAAATCACAAATAAAAATGGGTCCTCCGAATTCAGTTGCATAAACTCACTTGCATTCTAGTAGCATTTCCTTCCATACATCAACCTACTCATTATGTGTTCACTCATTCATTAGAAACTATATGCAGGACAGCCATGCACTAGTCTAACAACTTCTAACATCATCATTGATTTCATAGGACCTACAATCTACTGAAGAACTAGGCAAATACAGAGAAAGCAAGTGATGAGAACAAAGAGGAAAGAAAATACGATCTTCTGATAGATAGTGATTTTCAAAGTATGATATTTGAACCATTACCTGGGAGCTTGTCAGAAATGCTTTCTTTTTTTTTCTGTTTCAATATGCTTTAATTTATTTATTTTACTGAATAATTTTATGATTTCTAAGGAAATTATTGCATTGTTATATTCATTTTAGGATACTGAACTGGCACCTAGTCTGTGAGTATTCCACATGGTGCCTCTGCCGGAGTTCTTGTGCCATTTACCACCACCTTCTCCCCTCCTTCCCCCGTCCCACACCCCCCATAGCCACCATCTTGTGTCCTATGAAGTTCATTGGCTTTATCTATTTGCTGTGCTTCTTTATATTCCACATATGAGTGAAATCATCCTGCATTTCTCTTTATGGTTTATTTCGCTTAACATGATCCCCATCCAGACTGTTGCAAAAGGCATAATTTCATCCTTTTAACCAGCTGCATAGAAATCCATTGAGTAGATGGACCACAGCTTCTTTATCTAGTCATCTGCTGATGGGCATTTAGATTGATTCCATGTCTTGGCTATTATGAATTGCACTCTAAATGGAAGTCCTTAGGTCCCACATCAGACTTACTGAATCAAAAATTATGACACAGCAATCTGTGCTTTAACAGTTCCTCGAAGAGATTTGATGCACAGCAAAGATTAAAGAACGCCTGTGAACAAATGGACTTGTGGCAAGACAAGAGCGACCTTTAGACTGAGAACTCAGGAAAAGCTTCTCTGATCCAAAGTGACTGGGGTGTGATATTAAGAAGTAACCAGTTATGCAAGCAACTTGGGAGACATTTTCCATGCAGAAGAAACAGAACTGCAATGACCTTGAGGCAGAAGAGCTGAATGAATATGCAACATCGAAAGAAGGGGCGTTATTTAGGTTTTTGATATTTGCAGACTTCTGGGAAATGGGGTGGAATGTTCCAGGACTAGGGGATCATGCCTACTTCCAGTCTTAATTTGGTCTGGACAGGGCTGCTTTGGTGCAGAGGGCTAGAGTTTTTTTTTGTTTTTTTTTTTTTTTTTTTTAATTATTTTTACTTTTACACATTAAAATGAACTCCTATGTATAGGTTCTCCATTCCTCATCAGAGGGCTAGGGATTTAATATGCCCTTCTTCTTGGCCTTAGTTTCCTCTTCCTCTCCGTTTTTCCTGACCAGTTTCCATAGTTGTTCTCATGCATATTCCAGAACCTAGAGAATCCAGTCACCATTATTTTCTAATCTACGGTTGTAAATTGTTCTCTGCAACCTATCAATGATGCATTTCTAGTGATTCAGCATTTTCCTAAAAATAAGCATGTCTAGCCATAGGTTATCTTTCGTTTGTCCATTTTGAGGAAAGGTGCCAGCAGCAGGCAATAGGGTCAGCAGACTGAGAGAAACTGAGATCCTCAGTCCAACAACCTGCAGAGAATGGCATGTGATCTTGGAAGCAGATGCTGCATCAGTCAAGCCTCTGATGAGAGCACAGCCCTAGCAGAACCTGGATTGCAGCCTCTGATACCCTGAAGCAAAGGACCTAGCCAACATATGCTTGAACTCCTGACTCACAGAGCCATACGATAATAAATATGCTGTTGCTTTTTTAAAAAGGAAGGAAGCAGGCAGGTATTAACAAGTAAGAGACAGGCAGGAAGGAAGAGAGTGGGAAGCAGCATTTATTCAGTCATTCATTTTGGTTGTTGCTCCCCAGACCCCAGGTCATGAACTCGAGTCCTTGGGCTTTATATGCATGAGGCTAGAGCCACAGACTTAATGCCAAAGTCACCAGAGTGTGCCTCAGTAGTTTGTTTTAAGCACTAAGTTTGTGGTTATGTTGTTCTGCAGTGAAAAATAACTGATATAAATAATAAGCAATGGCTTACATTAATTGGGCATTTTCTTCGTGCCCAGTACTGTTTCAAATGTTTTCCATCAGTTCATGAATTTATCATTATTACCATTTTACAGATGAAAAAGCTGAGGCACGAGGCAGCTCCTTGCCTAAGTATATACCTAGTAAGTGAAAGAGGCAGGACCCAAACCGAAGTCTATACTACACAGCAGTGCCTCTCAGTCTGCCTGCTTATCACACCAAAACCAACTGTTCCGAAGGCTGGGTGACAATGTCAATGGACCCACAGCCAGTCTACAAAGAAGCACTAGACAGTATTCACAAGGGACTTCCTTGCAGTCATTTGCTATTGTCTAATTTCCCTTTGATTGTTTAAACCTTATTTGAGTTCATCAGTGTTCAAGTGGCAAGGTGTCCATTGAGAGAATTAGTTAGGAATTCAAAATTATCCTGGTTTAGAAAACACATCTGAACAAAAATTCTAGTATATGACCACAACTAATGTATAGTTTATGACTAATCTTGATAACATTTTTCTCTAAGATACTTCTCCTCAGTCCACCCCACAGTACCCCTTTGGAAAATGGAGAGTGGATATTACTTTCATTTGAAGGATGCTACGTTTCAATAGCAATGTCGTCCTAAGGAAGTTGCTTATCAAGTAAGTAATCCTACCACCCTAAAGGCAAGAGTCATTAGAAGTCATATGACCTAATGACTCAACTAAATTTTTGTTGACGAAGAGTAAATTATCCTGTATCCTCCATCTCACAAGTCAGGGAGAAGGGAGCGAACAGCGTCGCAGAAAAGTATCAAAACATGATAATGAAGGAACCAGGTTCAAAGTCACATATTGTTTCCTCTCTTCTCTAAGCATCTGAGGTTGGGAGACAAAGATGGAGACACCCATGCCTTACGGGTATTACTCAGTCTCTATTCAAACACTCTATGATCTACTTACTCCCCTATCTTGTCTCCTCTCTCACCCTTACTCATTTAATTTTGGCCTCGCTGACCTCTTTACTCTCTTCAGAACATGACAAACTCTATGCAGGGTCTTTAAACTTTCTTTTTCTCTCTCCTAGAAAGATTCTTTCATCAGATCTTCTGGCTTTCGGCTGTCTACCCAAATATCACCCCAAAGACATCATTGCATCTATTCAGTCCAAAAAGACCTAACCTGCTTTCCTGTGTCCCCTTAATCTTTTTGATTTTACTTCAAAGCACAAATCACTACTGACAATTTTGCTCCATTTGAAGGTTAACGCTGTGTGCGAGGACAATGCTTTCTCATTCTTTATTGGATCCTCAGTTCTTATAGAAGTGCCTACAAAATAGAAGATGCTCAATAAATATTTGTTTCGTTAGTGAATAAGCACATGAACTCAGAGAAAAGTTCCACAAAAGGACACAGGCAGCTTCACTCAGAGTGACATAGGATGGTTCTTCAGGCAACTGAAAATCCACCTAAACAGTCGTCCAATCAAGTCAACCATCAGGTTTCTAAGAAAATCTCTCAAAAACCTTGTGGAGTCAAGATACTCTCCTTGCTTGTGGTGTTGATTTCCTAATCTGCAATAACTGACCAGAAATGTATTATTTTATAATTCTGGAGATCAGAAATCCAAAATGGGTCTCACTGAGATAAAATCAAGGTGTCTGAGGAGCTTGGAAGTGTCTGGAAGCTCTAGGGGAGAATCGCTTTGTTGTGTTTCTTTTTTTTTTTTTTTTTTTTACCTTTTAGAGGGTGCTAGCATTCCTTGACGTATAGCAACCTTCTATTTCTGGAGGCAGCAGTGGCTGTGGATTCTTTCAAACAAGGCATCACTCTGACACTGGTGCTTCAGCCTCCACAGGTGATTACATGGGGCCCACCCTGATACTCCAGGGTAACTACCCCACTCAAAATTCAGTTAACAAGCAAATTTGATACCATCTACAATATGAATTCTGCTTTGCCAGGTAATCTGATTTATTCACAGATTCAAGAAAGCGATAGAGGTCGTCTTCGGCATTATCTTTTTGCCTGCATCTACCAATCTAGTAACGGGGTGTGCAGGGGTGTGTTTTAAGTAATCAGAATTTGTTCTCAGAGAACTGCGTTACCGCTTAACATGTGCTCCATTCATGACACTGTGCTCAGAGATTCTCCAATTTAAAAATCAACTCCACCTTTGCTAGAGACCAAACACTATGTTGGTCAAGCTTGTACTGTATTCTCTCTTGTCAGAAAACTGGAGCGATGTTGGTCCCTCAGTCTTCGACTCTTCTCTTATTCTCTGTGGTTTCAGTTTGAAGATTATTCTTCTTGTTAGCTCAGTCCACAATTCCTGGTAACAAAGCCAAAGATTCCCTAAGTAAGGGGACTCACATGAATCAGAGTCAGGCCTCCTCACATCCTCTGTCTCCCTATAGCTCAGAGGCCCTGTTTACCCATGTCATCCACTTTCATTTTCATGACCATCTTACTTAACCACTTGAAAACAACTTCATATTTTTTTTT
Organism: Solenodon paradoxus; assembly: GCA_004363575.1. Classification (NCBI taxonomy): domain Eukaryota; kingdom Metazoa; phylum Chordata; class Mammalia; order Eulipotyphla; family Solenodontidae; genus Solenodon; species Solenodon paradoxus. The sequence goes on along the minus strand of RJWH01000219.1, from coordinate 289,346 downwards.
TGACATTTTTTAAACAATTTTGAACCACTCGGGGCTGGTCTCATTTGAATATACTTCTGTTTAGGAACTCTCTTTTGTATGCTAGATTTTTGTGAATCTTGAAACTTAAAGAGAAAGAATGTCTACTCCAAAGCCCACTTGAGTAAAGAATGAACCATGTAAGTTTGCATGGAGTTGGGCAGACGATGGGTCTAGTCCTCTCCCTCTCAGGGTTTGTCCTTGGCACTGCATGGCTGGTGTCTATCACTGTGCCATCTTTCTTCCATCTCTCCTATGAGTGCTTTTATTTAAAAGCTTATATTTCTGAGCTCGTCAGAGAATCCTTTTGGCAGTCACAAAAATTTCTTTAGATGTTTCTAACTTCATTCATATGGAAATTCTCATGACTCGATGATCAGAATTACATTTCAGAGTCCTCTGGCTCCTTGGTCATTGTCCCATAGAATGATGCCACTTCTTGAGAATCATGTCTTTGAGTTAAGGAGGGAAATGCATTCTGAATGCCTAAAGAGCAAATTTGACTGTGCTCAATCTCTTCTCCTACAACTATTTTAACTAAAAAATTATACTCATTTTCTCCGTCCTCATCACCTCTATAAGTATCATTTTGCTAATGAGAAGTTCAGAGCAGCAGTGATCTCTACCTTCTGGAAGTTCAAATTGCTGGTAAAGCAAAGGAAGGTAAGTATCCTATTGCCTAAATGTTGGTACAATAAGTCTTCCTGTCAATGACTCAATGATAATGTTTCTTAAATTACTTGGATGACCTCTCTGAATTTTACCTTCCCATCTCTCAAGTGAGAGAAATACCTACCCTCCCTATTTTTCCTAAGGTTTCTAGCAAGAACCAGGTGAGAATAATGTGAAAGCAGCTTATAAAGTGAAAGGTAAATAAGCAAAAATTCTTAAACATCTCAACCAAGATCCATAACATATGAAAGAAAAATCATACAGATACCAGGCAGGAGCTTGTGTGGATGAGCAAAGGCAGTGAAACTGGATTCAGGGGTCAGAAAATGCCTAACAACTCAAAAGTGCAGGACTGGTGCTTATCGGTATTCATATTGTGACATGTTGGGAGGCCTGCAATTCAAAAAGCATAAGGAGAACCTAGAGAAAGGAATGCAAGTGTTAAGAAGTAGAACCTATGCAGACAAATGAAGCCCACTGACAGGCTTCAGCACAGAAGGGAAATGTTTAAGAGGTGATCCATTGACTCAACAAAAAAGTTAAAGCTTACTATTTGCTAAGTGTGTAGAGCTTAATAAAAGTTATAAAATACATATGGACAAAAGATAAGGTTTTTGCCATCAATGAGCATTTATTATAATGGATAAAAACTACTGATTTTCGAATACAGGATATATTCTTTCAAATAAAAAATACTAATTTTTAAATTTCCAATATTTATTTCGGAAATGGTTCCAAGTTGCTACTGAGAGGCAAGCCATGTGTGGAATGTGGAGCAGTAAAAATACAAAGATGGTTTTTGTTCACCAGATAAAATGAGAGATAGAAATCCATAAATAATTCAGAATTATGTAAAGATTTCAATACCAGTCAGCTTGGGTTAGATACTGCTGCTATAACAAGCAATCTCAGAGCTTTAGTCTCATGAAACAATAAATGTTTATTTCTTCTTCAGGCCACCTATCTATCTGATATGTGGAATACCATTCATTATCAGACTATATTTCAGGAAAGTGAGTCTCATTCTTAGATTTGCTAGTACGCAGCCTGCATAGGACCAACATTAGTAGATTTATTGTCCATCAGGAAGAAATTAGAAGAAATCTTCTTCAAGGTTTCCAGCGCAGAGTTTCAGGCTGGCCTTTTGGAATGATAGGTGACCCCATGCTTGAAAGCCATCTTCTCAGACCCCTCCTTTAAGGCTCCCACATAAGGAAGTGTAGCTATGATCTCTTAGAGACAAAGACAATTACCTCATGCCTGGTACTCCCTCGACCTGGAACATACTTCCTGGTCTAACTACCACCATTGATACCTACCTAAATCTAGTTTGGGACTAAGTTGGCAAGTATAAGCCCGACACAAGGATGTATTTCCTTACAAGAAATTCTAGTCTTAGAAAATCCGAAACCTGGTATTCCTTTCATCTGAATATTTCTACTGTGAGTCCCCCTGATCGGCATTCATCCAACATCTGTCTCGAACTTCTGCTGAGTAACAGACACTGTGCTGGGATCCCGAGATAAGAGGATCAACCTGGAAACAAGGAAAATCACTATTTGCAGGAAGAAGACAGGGTTGGTAACTGGGTAAAGGGGATGAATTGTATAGTGAAGAAAAAACTGAAAGAGTGGTGTTCTCTGCCATCATGGACCTTAGTGTGGAGGCAGATGTTAAACAATGATTGCATGAATAGATATTCCAAAGTGTAATAAGTGCCGGAAAAGAAAAAAACAGCGTACGAGTGAGTGTGTACCATGGGTATCCTGGAAAGATTTGCTTGGCAAGTGGCATTTGAGCTGGAGTCTGAGAATGAGTTGTAGTTGAGGATAGGTGATGAACTGATGAACTAGGCCCAAGATTTCTAGCCGCATGGTGTTCAGTTCTAAGTCATATATAATAAGAAACCTAACAAAGTTTAAAAGTGGTTTGCACTTTTTAAATAAAATTCCAGACTAATTCTATGAATGCATCATTCTCAATCACTGCATTGTATTCTACTTCCTTCTGCTGGAAAGAATGGAATTGTAAACCATGAACTCCAAAATGCACACATCCTTGTATATACTTATTAAGATGGTATTCTTTTCCCCTGTTCCTGACTCTAATGTCTCACATGCATCTCTATGATGAAAGGTTGAGCACTAGTGGGAAACATGAAATATCAGAGGGAATTCCAGGGCTGATGTTTCCACCACATGCCAGACGGAAGGTCTTTCCAAATACTCAATATCAAATGTTGCAGAATATGATTTTAACAGTTCTTACTGATATGATATAAATAATAATAAAAACAATGACCTGTTTACTTCTAAATTTGTTTCAATAAAAAAACATTTTTACAAAGTTAGTGCTGGGCCCAGAAGTTTATTCAATTCTGACATGATGCAAAGGAAATATCACATTGGCTTTTCTCTTTCATGTTTGCTTGATTTTCTTCTCACATCCCAATCCAGTGTATTCTACATGTGTGTTCTGTGCACACACACACACACACACACACACTTATATATGATGCATTTTATATATATTCACCCACATAACTTGACAGATGGGAAGGAACTTACAGTCATTTCTGAAAGCAGACAAAAGGCCGTTGGTTCTGCTCTGCATGATGGTTTGTGAAGACAGAATATCACACGCTTCCGTTGATGATTATATAGCTCTATCCATCTGTCTGCCACTGGAGGTTGGGAGACGGAGATACAGCTCCTACTGTCCCCATAAACAAAATTAGACCATGCTGTCACCAGTCAGACACGCCAGTTAATTGGAGCTGTCGACAGACACAATATTCTGTGTCAACAGCTCTAGTAACAGTTTGAAACAGCAATGATATGTTGGTTGATGGTGAGGACGACACGTGGGTCTCTAATAGCATGCTAGAAATCTGACATAGCTAGAAAAGAATTACTAAAATGTGATTCCGGGCCTGGAGTGCTCCTGTTCTGGCGTCCCGATCTCCAGCGCTTGGGGGTGGGGGTGGGGAGGGTGGCTGCCATACGTCTTTCTCAGCATCATTTCCCAGCCTGACAGCTTAATTTGATACTCGTAATGTCTAACTTTAACATTAATCTTGATAAAAAGATGTGTTTCAACAAGTCACAAATCTCAAACGCTTTGCAAAACAAAAAGGAAAAACAACAAATATTTGTTGAGCTTTCAAAGTTGAGGCCAAAATAAAAGTGAAACATTTTGTCAATCCCCATTTTGATGAATGTACACTTATACTAATCTTCAGGAAAGTCATTTTTACCAAGTTGGTTGTATGCACATGCTTGGAGAGTTGATTTGTTTTTGAACGTCATTTCATGACAGACAAAACAGGCCCCCAGTAGAAAGAGTTTTGACACGACTTTGTGACATAAAGGTGTATTGTCTAAATTGTACCTGTTAGGAAAGCCTTACATCATACATTACATCCATGGAAAGTCTGGCAATTTGACATTGCTTTCTAGCAATTTATTTACCTTCTAAGTAATTTAATTGTTTGACTGCCTGGGTTTGAATTTTAGCTAGTAATCTACTAGCTCAGGCAAGTTAGGGAACCTCTCAGAGGCTCAATTTTCTCATCTAAAATGGAGCTTTTGATATAATCTACTCATAGTTTGGAATGGGTTCTGCTCAAAGATGAAATGGGTTATTACATGCCAAGTGCTGAAATAGTGTCTGGCTGTTTTATAACCACATAATAAGCTTAATACTTAACAATAATCAGTATTATTATTATTATTAAAAAGTTAATTTCCAAGAAAAGACTTTAGTGATTTGAGAAAGTAAGCAATAAATTAAAAACCATCAAATACAAAGGCGCAAATGTGTAGGAGTCAAACTGGCCTGTATAGAAATCCTTGTCCAGATATTTTACCAAAATTTGTGTCTGTGACAAGTCACTTAACCTTTCTAAACCTTTTTTCTTGTTTGTAAGTGAAATAATAATCCCTACCTTAGAAAGATTCTTTGAAGAGTTAAGATAACATACCCAAGGCACCCAGTGCAATTCCCAACATATATAAAGTATTCCACAGATTATATCAAGAATTAGTTGTAGTAGTTTTCATTATAGAGCACTTTTATTTTTAGATTAATTATCTTATTCTCTTATTAATTCAATGAAGTAAAATACGATCACTTTTTTAAGGAAAGACTGGTGCTCCCTGTGGGGTCACTGGGTATGGGATTATTAAGGTTAGACTAGGTCTCCAGTTCTAGGGCAAGGGTGATATTCAGCTCTTTTCAACACCCCCTTTGCCAAATGACTGACCAGCTGAAAATATTTTCATTTGATTTGCCATTTAGACCCCCAAATTTTACCTTACCAGAATTTTCTCCCTCTTTTTTTTTATTCCAGTTTTAGGTCTGGAACCCAAGTCCATGGCTTGCATAGCCTGTTCCTTACCTGCCTGAGCACAGGGGGCATTCACAGATTTTCTCACAGTCCTTGTTCCACTGTGAAGATGAGTAAATTGAGGAAGCAGCACCCAACACACCACCACCACTGACAACCACAACTACACAAATGTACAGGTGTCTTGAACTGAAATTGTTTAAGTTATGAGGAAGACAAAGAAAAAACATTTCTCAAAATAGGCAGGCAAGATTCTTTTACAGCAAATACACCTCAAAGGAGGATTCTGTGTAAGAGGCATTTCCACATCCCAGTCAATGCCTGTATCAATAATGTGTTGGCTTTTAATCTTGATATTACCAATTATGCATCAATAATAAAATATGCTACAGAGCTTTGTCTGGTCATCTCAGTCTGTCATATTAGCTTCCTAATATGAAATCTTTTACTTCCTGTGAGTAAGAAGAGAAGGCTTTATCTTCTAAGAAGCTGTAAGCAGCTAAGCTCTAACCCTAAGATCTGCTGTGTGGAATTGGGGAGAAGAGGGCCTTCTGCAACACAACCACACCAACATTAGGGAATTGATGAGTCAGACTTGGCTTCTTCATTACTCTGCCCAGATTCGCTAAACCTACCCACCCAGCTTCTGCCACCCAGTGGAACTTCCTCCATTTTCATCCATAGAATTATGCATGCTTCCCTCTACATTTCCACACCTCGGGGCCTGTATTCGTGGCCTTAGCCTGATATACTGGCTCTTTCATGTCTCTAAGTGACCAAAGTCATAAACCCACCCATCACTAAAAGCTCCTCTTGTGATGGCACTCCCTCAGGTTTCCCTAATTCCCCCTAAACATAGGTAAATCTCTCCCCTTTGTGAGTTCTTCTAACATGGCATATTCACATATTATTTCATTCTATGCATTTAAATTACTCACATACAAGTCTTTCCCCCTGTATATGATGACATCTTTGGTAACAGCATTCTGGCCAGATTTGTTTTTATTTTCCATACAAAGTTTAGCACATTGTTGACACACTCTTTATATGTCTTGGTTACTTGAATAAAGCAATGAATGAACTCACCTAATTCCTTCTCACTTTCAATATTTTTATGTATTTATTCATCTGTTTTTTTAGATGAAGGCAGGCAAGCAGGAATGAAAGCAGGCAGGAAGGGAGACAAAAGAGGAAGAAGCATTTTTTTAAAAAATGTATTTGTTCATTTTAGTTGTTCCCTACTGGCCCTGGGTCATGAACCCAGGTCCATGGGTTGAATGTGGACTGCACTCTAAGTGTAAGCTTAATACCTGAGCCACCAGGGTGTGACTCACTTCCGGTATTTAAACTGTATATTTTTAAATAGACAAAGCCAACAACACACAATATATCCAGGAGAAGGAAAGGATTATGGTGAACATGGTGGGATTTAAACAATGGTGCTTTTTAAATGTTAATGCTATTTATTCTCTAGGCCCTGGGTAGCTCAAGGATATGGTTTATATCAATGTATTAGCTTTAATCAATTCTGTTATTAAAACAACAAAAGTATTTTAGCCTAAAATCCATTATGAAAGAATTTTCCCTGTATGATCATTAAGAATCATTCATATCAGTGATATCTACATCAATTCCTCATAAACATGTAGTTACATTGCATAAATCTTGATAAACCACCTTGCTTTTCTCCACATAATCTCTAAATCAAGAATAAATCCAGGGTAAATGACTGTAGGTAATGGGCAAGGGTGCTTATGTCTTATTATTCACACATCAAGGAAAAGAATAAGCCAGGCTCATAATTATGTGGAGAAATGACTTCATAAATTTTAAATAATGCTTTTTGTTATATTGGATTATTATGGCAAATTTTGTGAAAAGTACAATTGCATGTAATTTCTTATCTCAGAGATCATCAGTCTATCAATGTCAACCTTCTCGTGTTTTCTTCCTGTACATCTCTGGATATAGGAAAATATTTATCTGCCTAATGCAGAATATACTTTCTGTACTCCTTCTTGAGACAACATTTTTAAAAAGCCCTTCTCAAACTCGGCTATACAACAGAATAATCAGAAGAGGCTGCTTAAAATATTGTCTTTCAGATTTTTCCACAAGAGAACCAATTCACTGAGTTAGGGCCCCCAAGGTGGTCGTTTTAATAGCTACCACCTGCCATAACATTGATTTCCTCCAACAAATTTGAAAAACACTGATTTAACAGGTATGTCCTCAGGTATTCAGGTGATTTCTGAATAGAGGAAAAGGGTTTTACCTAATTTGCTTGACCCTCTCAGCTATGTGGATCAGACAGCAATCTTACAGAAATAGGAAATCGAAACTGGACCCAACTCACCTTAACATCCTAGCCCCGGCTGGGAGAGAGGTTTTCCAGTGATCTCAATATTCCCCTGGAGAATGGAAGGACCAGGGATAGTGTTAGTTATGTCCCTTGAAACAAGACTCCAGAGAGTCTCCAGGGATTTTTCTGGGCAAGACCAGTCTCCTCAGTTTGGGAGGTGATTGTATGAACTTGTTACCTGTTCACACCCAGTCTATCTGTTGTTCCGGCATATGTTATTAATAATGACGCCATCTCTGGTTCATGAAGTGTCCCAGTTTGGACAATAGATTATATGGACTCTAACTTGTAAGGAACCCTTCACCCTCCTCTCTCATCCATACATGGAGTTTATTGCTTACTGACTCCATGTTTAAGACTCCCCTTCCTTTTCCTCCCCGCCCAAGTGGAGATATTATTAAAGAATTAATTGTTCTCTTGTATTTAAGAAAATTCTTCATAAAACCAGGACCCAAGCTGTTTTCATGGTAAAATTTTGACTACCAATTAAAAGCTGTTGTCAGATGCTGTTCAAGGCAATGGAAACAGAATAGTGAACAAAACAGGTAAAATGGCTGCCTTCCTACAGACTATATACTAGTGGGGAAGATGGGTTACAAATAAGGCAAATAAGTGACATATTTAAAGTAGTAGTAACAAGTGATAAGGAGGGGAAAAATAAGCAAGGAAGGAAATGCAAAAAGTGGGGGTTGAAATTTTAGTCAGGTTTTCCAGAGAAGAGTCCACTGAGAAAGTAGCATTTGAGCAAACTCCTGAAAGGAGTGGAGGAAGAGCATTTCAGGAACAGGTCATAGAAAGAGCAAAGGTCATGGGGTAGGGTGGTGCCCAGGGTGTGCAAAGAATTGCCAGACCAGTATGGAAGAATGAGATGAGTTCTGAAAGGTGGGGAACAGTTTTATAGGTCAATTGAAAGATGTTTGGGGGTTTACTCTGAAATGGGAAACCATCGCAGGATTTTCAGTGAAATGCTATAAGATTTTGAATGGAGGAGAAAAACGACTTCACTTACACTGACAATTACTCTCTGCTTTGAGAATACACTTGAGAGGTCTGGGGGTGTGGGGAGGGAAGTCAGGAAGTGACGGGGAGTGACAGAAGCAGAGATGCTAGTTAGATTGTCATCATTCTGGGAGGGATAATGGTAATTGCACAGGTTGGTGGTCATGGAGGAGAGAGGAAATGCTTGAATCTGGTTTCAAGATGGGGTCAAAAGAACTTGCTGGAAGGTCAGATGGAAAAAAAAAGACAGCGCAAAAGGTGACACTGATTTTTGTCTCGACTCCTAGAATGGGGTTGCTCTTAGCGCCTATGAAAATCACAGGTGGAGGCACTTTGGAGGTGGTGAGCACGAGCTCCGGTAGGTACCAGTTTGGTGTGAGATGCTTGTTAGACTCTGGAGTGGAAATTTCAATCATGCAGTTGAACCGCAGGTCTGGAATTCTGGGGTCTATAAAGAGTAAAGAGACACCTTCAGAGCCATCACCATAGGAAAGGCAGGCAAAGCCATATGACTGGCTGGGGTTGTCACGAGAATGAGCTTCAAGGGAAAGGATGACCAAGGAGCACATAGCAACATCACAGTGAAGTCAGAAACCCAGTAGCAAAAACAGAAACAAAAAAATATTGTTTTCTTGTACATGTTAGTCTGTTGACTGATATGTGAGCCCTATTAGTGTGTTTTCGGAGGTCTGAACCAGGCTCTTCCACAGGGCTCAGGAGAAGACACAGTACATATTCAAGTAAGAACTGGATTGGCTGGAACACTTACATTTTAAGTCTTGGAATTCAAGAAAATTGGTTGGCAAAATCATTCTATCACAATTAAACATTATATAAACCAGAACATTAAAGTATAAAGTAATTAGATATTTTCATTAAGCTTTTCAGCGATTTTGCAGCTGTTATAATCTGTCTATTTTTAATAGAGTTTCACTTAGGCTGATCCTAAATGACTAATGATAAGATTTTCAATAGTTTGTCAAATGAACTCTTTTTTAAAAGTATATATGACCTGAAAGAATACAGAAATATTCATGCATCTATATACTCATCATAAATGTATTTCTATATTCTTGGGTGCATAAAAATGCGAAACAGAGATATTATACTATATAACTAAGAGTCTCGAAACAAGCATCATTTAGGGAATACAAGTTGGAGTCTCACACACACACACACACACACATAAACACACACACACACACACAAACCCAAAATCTGTTTGATTGGCTCAGAAGCAACAGAGTGATTCTATTGTAAGAGACTGAAGGGTAACTTTAAAAGCCAGGGCACCCTCCTGGAAAATCTGCAGCCTGTTCACAAAAGGTAACTTTGAGTTTGGTGTGTCAATTGCACTTGTAAAAAATGAGGAAACATTTAATAACTAAAAGAATAAACACAGAGAAAATGTGAAGAACACTTGATGATTTGGTAAAGGGCAAGGTGTGTTGACATATGTATGAGGAATGGGGAACCTATTGATATGAGTTTGTTTTAATGTGTAAAAATAAAAACAGGTTTTTTTTAAAAAAAAAAAAAGAAAATGAAAAGAAAAACGCATGCTGTTAGAACACTTTGGTGGTCTGGTTCAGGGTAACTTTACCAATGAGTTCTTTCTTCATCCTCTGCCATCTCTGTACTTCCATTGTTAGAAAACTGATAGACTATTAGATTTGCAAAGAGTACAACTGATTACATCTGAAAAAAATGTGGAACTATGCTAAATTGTTGAGCTTTCCAATGAATTGATTTTAAGAAGCGAATGTATAACTTAGAAAATATTCCAAATCTGAAGATCATTAAATGGAATTAGACAGAGACAACAGCAGTGAGTCCATCTCCCCGTCCACAGACCTCCCCCAGCCAGTGAACTCTAAAGCACATATTTACAAGGAGAGGGTGATGGGGGCATTTTCAGCACAGCTCTTCATTCACGATGGCAGATGATCTAAGAAGAGATTCCAACGAGGCGATTTTCTCCCTGGAGTCGTGCAGCAGATTCCAGAAGGTCTCAGGAGGCATCAGTATAAACACTGTGACCGTTATTTACTCGGAGCGGGACTCCAGCAGCTGGGCTGTTTGCATGATATGCAAATGGTCACATCTTTCAAGGAAGGAAGGATGAATGCTAGGGCACTGGCAGGGCAAACACTAACTGCTATGGGAAAAGGGCCAGCAAAAGAGAAACCAGACAGAAGCAAGTGGGTGGTGAGGGCCTGAACAAGAAGTATCTCCCAAAGAGGCAAAACGCAGGGGCCCACACTGCTGGCTGGGAACCATCCATCCTGCACGCTCGCCTCAGTAAACAACAGATGGAGATGGGTGTGCGCTGCAGCCCTCTCAGGCAGGACTGTGAGTTTGCTCTTGGTTTCCTGATCTGGATTAAATTCATAAAACACTTCACATATGGAAAATCACGGAGAGGTCCAGAGACGATATTACCTGTAAAAGCAAAGGCGCAGGGACTTAAAGGAGTGTAGGGTGAGAGAAACCAGACGGTGACAGGGGTTTCAGTTTGACAAATTAAAGCTTTGGATTTAGGACCAGAGTCTCGATTTCTCTGTCCCAGATTCTTTATCTGTAAAATGGGTATAATAATATTACCCCACAGTGTTATATAATAATGATGATGATGCTAATAGTAATTATTATTACAGAGATTTATGTGAAGTGCCAACTAGTATACTGATTAATATCAGAGTTGGAACTTGAATTATTCAGGGTTTTTGACCCCAAAGTGCAGCAATTCCTGGAATTTCGAGAGATCCCAAAGCAGCAACCATCTGGAAGTTCTGTTTCTTAAAGAATGCTTGATTTAACAAAGAGTTACATAGTTCAGAAGTTAACTTCATTTCCAAACAGGTTACGAGACAAGTGGGTAAAATTCTTTCCTTTATGTATTTTTTTGTTTCTCCCTTCTTGACTTTTAAAAAGTATTTTTCCTCATCCTTTTTCTAATTTAGATTTGTATATCTTACTTCTATCCTTTCAAGGGTTTCCTTAGTCATTTAAATATGTATTTTTATTTTTTCAAACTCTGCAGTTAATAATAGATCTATCCTTCTCTTAAACTATATAATGATATACTTCTCTTAAACTATAAACCAAGGAAACCATTGAACACTAAGCCTAATAATAAATGTCCAATTTATATTTACTTAATGTGCTTTTATCTTATTTTCACTTTTTAACCTCTTAAATTGATCATTACTGTTTTACATAGCAAATTTTTGCTTAAAATTACCTATTTCCTACTTTAAAAAGTCTTTCCTTATTAAATAGCAAACTTCTCACCTGGAATCATTTTCTTCTTGTCCGAAGTGTATTCTTTAGATAACTCAAAATGTGTTTGTAAAATGACTTTTTTCAACCTTGTTTTTAGGGTACATAACTCTGGGCTCTCTCAACACCTTAAATGTATCATTGCGTTGTTTTTTTATTTTCACTAGGATAGCTAAGAAGTTTGGTATCAGTCTAATCATCATCCTATCTATGTAACCTCTCGTCTCTAGCTGTCTTTAAGATTCTCCTCTCGTCGTCGTCCTGCAATTTCACTAAGATTGTACAGATATGAATTACCTTTTAATTATTATTCTTAGTATTCCCTGGGGTTCTCAGATCTAAGAAATACATTCTTGTGATTTCTGAAACATTTCAACCATCGATTCCTCATGTATCACATCTTCCGCCCATTCTCTCTCCCCTTCTGAAACTCTGCCCTACATGCTTCCTAGCTAGTCATTATCATCACAGCTCTTTGTGCTTCATTCTACACCATTTCACAGGAACTTTCTTCCAGTTCCTTAGTCAGTTTTTAACAGTGTCTAATCAGCTATTAATCCTATCTATGAATTTATCATTGCAATGATTACATCTGGTTCTTTTTCAATGTCTGGAATTTTTTAAATTTTCTTTCTCTTTGCCCCTAATCATATTCTCTTCCTTTATTCCTCTAAATATATAAATATAGTCATTTTACATTTGTGTCAGACAGTCTGAATTAAATATGAGCTTTGCAGGTTGGTTCTGTTGGTTCGTCATACATAGTTTATGCAAATACATGTTGTTTCCACAGGGGTTTGATTTCTTACTATGAACTAATGTTCATTAAAAGTTCAATCTATGGGAATTATTTGGGTCTGAGTTCTAGGTGGATTTTTTCCAGACATTTGTGTTGGCTTGTCCTAGACACAGGATATTTCACTTAATATCAGTTTAAAGGTAATTGTTGGCTTTAGGATTTTTAGACCACCTAGAAAGGATTTGGGGGGACTAAAAACCTAGGTGAGGACTCACTGGTAGCTGAGAATACTAATTTTTTTTCTCCTCCTCCTATCACGAAGACTTGAATGAGGCCGTTTTCTTACCTCTTTGAGGGAATTTAAGTTTTTATATTTTTACCCTTACTCTGACACTATCATCCTTTGAGGTTTTAGTTTTATGTCAAAGGTCCCTAATTAAATTCCCCTCCTTGAGTAGGTCTTATGTTTTGCCTCCTGTACACAGTGTGAAATTGAAACTCAAAGTCATTGAGACCCAACCAGCTTCCTTGTGTTCAGCATGCCTCTGTGGGGTCGCACTTTCACTTAATGTTTGACTTCTCCGGAAACTTTATCTTCTTGTGAGCTCTTCAGTACCTTTGAAAATATTTTTAAGTCTTTTATACAGAATCGATTCAGTTTAACAGAAGCGTCAGTCACGATCTCTAACTGGTAATGTTGCTAAATAGGGAAACTATGATGAATTTCCACCAAGAGAGAAATCTGTCCTTCGACACTTTAAAACCAGTCATTTATTTCTCTTCTGAGATTCTTGCCATCAGAAATTTTCTTAAATCTAATATATGAAAATATATTAAGTCAGGCGTCATCTCTCCTACTTCATGTTATAGCGAGGCCCAGAGTATCTTTATTATCTAGTATCCAAAACCCTTTGATGGTGAACAGTTCAAACAAGCTTTGAGCCTTGGGAATAAAGGCTTACAGAAGGCATTAATACCATTTTAACCTTCATTTTCTTGAACAAACTTAGTCTTCTTCTTAATTAATAGCAGGCTAATAGATGTCTCACACTGATGCTGATGCTGAGATAGGCCAAGAGTTTTCAAATGATATGTACATACCTCTTCCAGGGTGGAAGATGATACATTGACGTGCAATAAGAAAATATTGGAACCTTTATTATCAGATGTTTTTATTGCAAAAATAAAAGGGAGTTAATATACACATTAGATAAATAAAGACAATAGAGGCCATCTTTATTTCATCTGCATGTCCTCAGGGAAGAGAAGACAGGCCATAATGTGGAGAGATTAATGGTCTACCTTCTTTCTCTTTCTTCCTCTTTGGCACACTGTAGCTTACTGCAGTGTGTATATGCAGTTCAATTCATTTCCAGGCTACACAGTCTAGCTTAAGTTATCCTCTCAAAATGGACATGTGGCTTCTATCCTCTCAAAATGGACATGCGGCTTCTAAAGTCTTTCTGCAAAAAAAGCTGTAGGTCCAAAAATTTAATTATGCAAATACATGTGAACAACAAGAAAATAGTGACAAAGACACTTCTACTCCTAGAAGAAGCTCTTCATTGGACATATTACAAAGAAAGAGTGAATAATGATCTTATCTGATCTGATAAGACGTTGTCCTCATTACAAAAGAAATTAACGTCAAAAATGATTTTTTTGAATCTGAATTTTTAATAGTAATACTATTTATTTTGCTCACAATGCTATGTTCATTTTAGGATATAGAAAATTGAGACTGTCTGTATTTCAGTCTATATTTCACACCACACCCACCACCAGAGTGTCCTTTACCAGCACCTTTTTCCCTCTGAATTTATGTTGACTGTTATCAATGAACAATCTTGCCTCGAGTGTATTTTTTCTGAGATATTTGCTAATGCCATTTGCTATTATCCATATTGGCTAAGATATATTTGCATATCTATCATATATATATTACTGTAAATAAATGCAAATATATTAGGACTACACAGCTAGCAATTGCTTATTATTTAGAAAGGCTGGAACCTACTGACTAGGCACCCCCTCAAAAATCTTTCCCATGACATAATCCATTTCTCTTTGGTTACTAACTCATATAGAAACTATGTTTTAGGAAATTCAGTTTACTTCCTAATGAGTCATTTGTACAAATGTTCATTCCTTGATCACATGGAAAAATCACTACATTCTCCCCACTTTCAATTGTTTTTAAAACTTTTCATTTACCTCAACTTATGAGTACTTTTCACAATCCCATTACTCTTGCATTTAGTTGGATATGTCATAGCAAATAATTCTGATAAAATATCTCAAAGCTATCCACAAACATTGCAAATAATAGACTAAGGTAGTGTCTTGTTTTCACGGGGCCTTTAATAGCATCAAAGTTAAAATCCCCACATGGTTTCGATCCTTTCTGTGAATGCTTTTAGACTGAAAAGTCTTAAGAAAGCATTTTCTACGTAGTCAAAGAACTCATAGTATCTATGAAAAAAAAAAAGGTTAGATTATATAATGTACCCACCTTAGCCAAATCTAATTGCTGAAGATTATTTTTTGGCTTGCAAACAGCAAATAAAGTCTGCTTTCACTCCAACCTCCATAAAGAAAGAAGAAAAATCTACTACAAAACTAGTCAGAAGCATAACAAGAGAGATTGTCCCTGTCAGCTGCCTTAATTGCCCTCATTTCATGAGTATAAATAAGATGCAAGTTCTACTGGGTTTAAAAAGAAAAAGAATTATTTATTTTGATTCTAACAACCTACTATCTCCTGAATTTCACTATCACTACGTACTCACTTTCCATCACCTAGTGTCATCTTCCTCTGAGGTCTCAAAACCTTTTGGTCTATTGATTGATTGCTTGATAATGAATCAAATACACATATATCATTACTAATAGAATACATGCAGAAAAAAACATACACAAAAGATGAGTGTTAAGAATAAGGATATTTAAAATAAACTCCAAGTAGAAAGGCCATCACTTGATCATGTTGCATGTCTCTGGAGTACATAACCTACTTGAGCAGTCCCTGGTGGATAAAGATTGAGAGACATAAAGGGAAGTATTTTCTGGTTTCTTTTGACATTCTCACAGCCTAGGGGCAAATAACCATAATCAGCAAACATAAATAGAATGAATTAAGAGGATTTTGCAAAGAACATTGAGGAATGCTGAATGGTGGCAGAGTACATGGTGTTAAACCAAAGAATAATCTCAAATTCCCTTAGAAGAGGTGGACCTTGGAGGACATCCATACTAACCACCCACCTGCTTTTAATTCCTCCCACCTTCTCCCACCAAATGAAAATTCTCCTAAGTACTCAATACCATAAAACCAAAGGCAGTTCTTGAAAGGTCTGTTCTCATTACTAATGTTGTGCCTTTCTCTAAAGTCTCTATGACTCAGATCAGGCTAATGGGTTGAGATCTAAGAAAAGCACCACAGTTGCTAATATATGGTACTCTATACTCATTAACTAATATTTATCAAATGCCTACTTGTTTCCTCAAATTACTTCAGGCATAATGATTATTAAAATTCTGACTATGAGAAGAGAAGGCCATGGCAATAAGGAGTGTATGGACAGAGTATAATACAAAAGAGGCACTCAAAGGGCGTAAAGATAAAGCTTGAAGAAATCACTTCTTTTGTAACTGCTGTATGGGCTGCTCACTGATGCCTGCTCCCCGTTGTCATCACACATGGGCAAATGACAGCATGCGACTTAACAATCATCTGGTGGACACAAGAATGTGCTTTCATGTTGCTATTTTCTCCTCCACCTCTCTCTTTTCATCACTTCTTTTATTATTATTCTTTATTTTTTGAATATCAGTTTCTCACATCCAACCAAATGTAAAGGAACTTCTTACTTGAATTTTCTTATCAAAAACACACCTTCATAATAGATACAAAACTGGTATCAGAAACACATTAGCAAACACTATTAAAAGTAAATTAAAGGATCACTCTAAAATGTGTTCAACAATTCATTGTTCAAATAATTTAAAGTATTTTTAGCCTCTTGCATTTGGGTGACCTGTCATGTCCTGGTATGTGAAAATTGCCACTGCTGCCCCCCCAAGTTACTTTCACCATGTCTTAGGTGGGCATTGTAGGCCAAAATGTCCTCTTTAAGAACAGATTGCTGAACAATTACAGATGAGAGAAAGGTCATAATAATAGGTTATAGAAGCCTGGGCTGGCTTTGGGACCATTTAGATGGAACTATTTTGTCTTATTGTTATAAAGATGAGAAGGAAGTAGTTTAAGGTAGTTAGAGACAAGCAAACAAAGGAGAGGCAAGCAGAGCTATACAACTTCTGCTTTCACTTCCTGCCTACTCCATTACTTCTAGCATGATAGGAGAAATAGCATGATTGGAATGACCTAAAGGTTAGTGGGTGGATGAGGTTTACCTGGTAGAAAGTAGGTTGAATACTGTTGGCTAAACCTTTTAGAAAGTGAAAAGTAGTGACATTTAGCAAAATGCCAAGCTGACAGGAGGGATGGGAAAGGACTCAAACAGCATTTGACCATTTTTTTTTTTCTTCTTAAGTGTGTATCTTTTATTAAGAGAGAAAGAGAGAATTGAGATAATGGAAGGTGGGGTGAGAAGAATGAGTAGGGGTTGATGGAGAGGGAAAGAGACTGAGGGAATTGTTTGCCGGAAAAACAAATGTCTGCTATGACACCTCTGCAGCTATAGTTGCTCCAAATGTTGTATCAAGAAATCAATAGGATTCTCAATTGTATTCAATCAATAAATATTTTGAGTATTCTATGTCAAGACTGACTTTACAAAGCTCAACTCTCTTTCTTTAGAACATAAGATTTATTCATTCGAAGACTATGGCAATTTAAAAAGTTTTTATAAATGGTTTTGGGTCTGAGTAATCTTAAGAAGTCTGACATTAGTCTAGTTCATTAAAATAGCATATAAATGAGAGTAAGAAATAAACAAAAGTCATGCACATACAAACAAACGTATGCAGAAACACCAGGAAGATGCACTGTGATTTGACAAAGAGTAATAGCAATCTTTTTATCATTTGATGGATATTTATAATAATTTATAAAATAATGACATATAATACAAATGTAATTCTACCATCAACTCTGTATTTTATTTAAAAAACAAACTCATAACTGGAGAGGGATATTATCAAGCTTGGAAATTGAAGTTGATGTTTAGTGTAATCTATCCAAAATTAAATTCCAAATTCAAGGACACTGCTGCTGGATCACAGGAGCAAGAGACCCAACATTTAGAAGAAGGAAGACTCTCAAGTAATTGGGTTGGTAAGTACCTGGTTCAAGACTTGAAAATAGGGAAATCAATGAATTGGAGTACTAAGACAAAAACTGTGGTCTGAAAATAATAACTTGCTTTTCTAGCAAAATTTATCAACTTTTATAGAGATAAGAATAAGAGAAAAGACTCATAAATAAAATAAGAAAGAGATGTTACAGCTGATACCACAGAATTTCAAAGGATCATAAGAGGCTACTATGAATAAAAACATACCAAAAATTATATAATCTAAAGAAATGGATTAATTCCTAGAAGCATACTACCTATCAATACTGAATTATGAAGAAATATAAAATTCAAATAGACTAATGAGATGTAAAGAAGTAGAATCAGTAATCAAAAATTTTCCAGCAAAGAAAAGTTCAGAATCAGATGCTTCCCTGGTAGAATTCCCAGGGAGAATTAACTAATTCTTCATAAATTTTTCCAAGATTTGAAAAGCAGGAGACACTCCCAAACTCATTTAAAAGACTAGCATTACCCTGATACAAAACCATATAAGGACATTACTAGAAAAGAAAACTATAGGCCAATATTCCTGAGGAATATGGATGTAAAATGTATCAACAGAATATTAGCAAACTAAGTTCAACAGCACATTAAATGGGTCAGCCATCACGATCAGGTGAAAATTATCCTTAGGATGCAAAGATGGTTCAACATAAACAAATCAGTGTGATATAATACATTAACAAGATGAAGGATAAAAGTCATATAATCATCTAAACAGAAAAAGCATTTGACAAAATACATTATCCTGTCATGATAATAACTCTCGACAAGATAGAAAGAATGTATATCAACATGATGAATACCATATATGATAAGTCTACAACTAAATCATACCCAATGACGAAAGTCTGAGAGCTTTTCCTCTAATTCAGGAAGAAGAAAAGGGTGTCCGCTCTCACCACTCCTACTCACTATCATACTGGAAGCCCTACTCAGAGCAATCAGAAAAAAAGAGAAAAGATATCCAAGTCATAAAGGAAGAAGTAAAACTGCTTTTGTTTAGATGAAAAATCAAATCTTTAAAGACTCCACTAAAAAACTGTTTGAGCTAATAAATGAATTCAGTAAAGTTGCAGGAAACTGAATCTACATAAATAGTTTCTATACATAAAGAAGGAAAATCTGAAAAAATAAAGAAAGCAATCCCATGCACAATAAATTAAAAACAATACTTAATAAATTTAACTAAATATGTTAAAGATATGTACATTGAATGTTAAAATACTTAAATAAAATAAATAAGACATAAATAAATGGAAAGATATCCTATGTTCATGGATTGGAAGAATCGTTAAAATCTTCATATAGTACCCAAACCATCTATAGATTTATTGCAATTCTTGTCAAAATTCCAATGGCATTTGCACAGTTTAAAAAAAAAAGAAAACAAAGACAGAATTTTTGAGGAGCCACAGAAATTTTCAAATCTCCTAAGTCTTGAGGAAGAAGAATAAAGCTTGAGGCATCACATTTCCTGACCTCAAACTACACTGCGAGTCTATTGTAATCAAAAGAGTACAGTCATCAAATAAAGATAGACACAGAGAACAATGGAATATAACTGAGAAACTAGCTATAAATTGTCAATAGAGTCAATTAATATTTGACTAGGGTATCAAGAATATTTAATGGGAAAAGTAAATAAATGACATTGGGAAAACTAGAAAATCACTTGCAGATGAATGAAATTGGACCCCTATCACACCATTCACAAAAAAATAGCACAAAATAAATGAAACACTAAAACACAGACATGATAACAAAAAAACCCAGAAGAAAACTCAGGGAAGTAGTTCCTTGATAATTGTCTTGGCAATAATATTTTAGATATGACACCAAAAGTATAAGCACCAGAGGCAGAAATCATACTGAAAAGCTTCTACACAGCAAAAGAAACAACAAAATGATAAGGCAATCTATGGAATGTCAGAAAATATTTTCGAATAATAAATTTCTTAAGGGGTTAATATTGAAAATACATAAGAAACTCCTATAACTCAATAACAAAAAAAATTCTTACTAAGAAATGGCATTTCTTATTAGAAAAAACATTTTTCCAAAGAAGATCTACAAATGACCATAAGGTACATGAAAAGATTCTTGATATCACTCATCGTAAGGGAACATAAAATACAGCCACAATGAGATATCACCTCGCAGATGTTAGAATGGCTATCATAAAAAGGACAAGAGCTAGCAAGTGTTGGCATGGATATGGAGTAAAGGGAATTCTTGTGTACCATTGGTGGGATGTAAATGGGTGCAATCACTATTGGAAACAGTATGAAATTTCCTCCAAAAGCTAAAGCTAGAGCTATCTTAAAGCAATACCAATCTTACTTCTGAGTATCTATCCAAAGGAAATTAAATCAGAATGTCAAATTGCTGTCTATATTCCCATGTTCACTGAAGCACTAGTCACAACAGGCAAGATATGGAAACAACCTAAATATCCATCCACAGAGGAATGAATGAGCAAGATATAACACACACACACATGGGCTCAGAGGAATATTTTTCAGCCATGAGAAAGGAGGAAATCTTGTCATTTGCATCAACCAAATAATCCTAGATTTATATAACTGCTGGTTTCTTGATTCGATTTAAAAAAAAAAAAAAATAGCATCTCTCTTTCGACCCTAGATATCAGGCTTCTAACTGCCACCTCTTGTTTCTAATCTCCTATAAACTTGAGTAACAAATATTGATAGTCCTCAAGTTTTGTTCTATAGGCTATTTCTATAATTGCTATCTTCCATCAGTATACATTGACCATAGCTTAATTTGGACTTCTGTACTGCAGGTAAAGATTATCTCTGTGTTGCAATATTACTTACTAAGAGAGAATTGACCTTCTGCAGCATTTCCATCTTACTATGGTAGAGCTTATTCAATTATTGGAATATTTGATTGGATTTTGCACTTTGTAATTTCATTAGGTATCTAAAAATGGAAAAGTGAAAAGCTGATGCTAGTGATAAGATGTATAGATTTCCTAATGATACAAATGCTACAAAGAATACAAAATCATTAAGGCATGTCAAGAAGGGAATCTTTGACTTCAGTTGAATGCTTAACAGAGCCAAGGCACTGATTTGTGAAGGAAATAAACAAAATTAAAATTATATGTGGAAATGCTAGAAATGATAATTCCAAAATTTGCATCCACATTTGTTTTTTGAGAGTGGAAACCGTCTTATCACATGTCAGGATTTTACAACTTGAAGCTTGCATGCCTCTTTAAAAGAATGCATTGAGTATAAAAGTGTTTTTTCTCCTTTTGTCAAGGATGCCTGAGTTATGTGTTTCAGGCTACTGCTACAGCTGCCATGTCCCCTGAAATCCTGGAATTACTCCCTCTACTTGCTCCTTTATGTTTAGGGGTGATAAGAATTCTCTGCAGTTGTTAGCCCCTGAGTTCCTCACTAGGATCCTACATCCTGTCCACATCTTTGTGAATACCCCAGTACATTCTCCTTAACTACCCTCTTCAAGTGATTCATCTGCTTCTTTGTGGACACTCACTGATAAACCAGGCAAGAGAACCTTCAAGAAGTGAAGTGCTCCTAAGCCCAGTGTGGACATGGTCTCACCGCATGGACCACCTTAACCTGTCCTGATTTTGTAGCAGAACGTGAGGGAAAATATGACTATAAGAAAGAGAAAACACATACATTTCAAATGTTTTTAGTGCTATTAGGATTTTGTTTTATTATTAGTGTTGTAATTTTTACTTCATGTCAATAAAAATGGACAAACCAAAGAAGGTTTATTCCTAATTCAGATATTTAATTTCATTGCTAGTTTGTTAAACCTCTATTGAATGTACAAAGACTAGCTTTTTAAGAGGAATAGCAGAATCTGGAGTTAATTGCATTAAGTGAATCTGATTTATGCTCTATGTCTGAATATTCTAGATGATCTTACTACTCCTTATCTTTACATATCTTTGAAATAAGAATAAATTTCTCAGAGTCTGGACTAAATTAAGAGTTTAAAAGTTTGCCTTTTTTTTTCTCTTCTCCTGTGTCACGAGATAATTATGATTGGGGTTAAATTAATAAGCTCTAATATTTTTATAAATAATTCTGTATTTTTAATGCAGTCTTCTTATTGTTTAACATTGGATTTTTGTTATGATGGGCCAAGCATTGGTCTCTGAGTAAAGAAGAGTTCCATTTGAAAATAGAATACTGAATTAAAAATATCCCTAAGGCTATCCATTTTTTACTTTATGGTCACTGTTAAGAAAAGAGGATGATTTGCTTTTACATACATTTATAGAAGTCCCTATTAGTTGAGCTTGCTTCCCTAACTTCTGCTTTTCTTCAGGCAAAAAAAAAAAATCATTTGATTCATTCTAGTCATTTTTCCATTCTGATCATTGATGAAGCAGGTCTTCCTTAGTCACTCTAAAACTGTTCTCCAATTGTCACTCACTTTGGGTCATTTTCTACTTCTACTAAGTATCCCAAAAAGACATATCCGCAGAAGATTGGGAAGGGGAAATAGATGGTAAGAGAAAATGTTTTCTTCCAAATCGACACCCACTCTCTCTCTGGTCCCCTGTTGTGACATGCCATGCAGCCACCAGTCCAGTCCAGGGTGACTCTGTTGAGTTCTGAAAAAGCACCAGGCGAATCTTGGTAGACCTAACCTTGTGTGGAGGCCCTTTCCACCATCAACTTTATGATCTTCGAGCAAATCATTTAATTCCTCTGAGTCTCTGTCTCAAATGTGAATTTAATACCCTCTGTCCAGCAGACCTCAAATAACTTTAGCAAGATTCAAATGAGCTAACCTGCACTCTTCCTGCTCGGAATTGCTAAATCTCATGTACTATTGTTATCCTGCCTTCTGCAATTTTGTTTAAGAATTCCAAAGAGATGTATTAGTCAATCTTTCAATCTATTATCCAATATTCCGGACTCTGTTATTTGAAGGATGATTTCAGACCCCATCAATCAGTCCATTTCTTTCTCTCTCCTCTCCTTCTTCTTTTCTTTCTCTCATTCTCTTGCCCCCTACACATGCCTGTTCCCTGGGGATGAAAAGGAGTACACTTTCTCTGACCTAAAGACTCCATCTGCAGACATTTCCTGCTAGGATGACATACTCAGTCTTCTGAGCAGAACCTCTGTTCTCAACCTCAGTAGCCTCGAGTTTTCCCTCTCATCCTTGAAAAGCCCCTGTCTTTGACATTTGGTCCCTCTTGCAGAAAGAGAGGAAGGACCCCAGAAGACCCCTTCTCCCCCCTCTCTCACTGAAATCCATTGATTTGTCTATGTCTCTAACCCGCTATTTCATCTTCATGGGCATTAGCTCAAATATTAGTACATCTGCATCTAATTAAAATTCCATGTTTCTCCGCCTTGAGTTTCCTGAACACACCCAGACACCACAATGAATTTTGGAGAGTTCATTGCAAATACTCTTAGTAATATTCCTTCAGTTTGCTCCTATTTTATGTTCACTGACGCAGCTTCTTAGATTACTTATTCACAAGACAAATTCCTGCCAAATTTTAAGATTAGGAAGGGTTGTGTTCCTCTCAGGAAATTTTTTTTTTCAAGAATACATGAATTGTGTACTTGATCTGCTTTTCATATTCATTTTTTTAATTTTAGAGAAATTTTTACTTATTCATTTTTCTTTGCCCCCCCCCCCTCCACCACCCCCACAGCCTCATATCACTAACCCGGGTCCTTGGGCTTTATATGGTCTACACCTCAGCTACCCGCTTAGCACCTGAGCCACCAGGACATGCCTTCATATTCATTTTAGTGACCAGATAGCTTAGATCAAATTTCCCCCCAAACTTCAAGATATGGACAAAACTGTGATCCCCTCAAATTCATATGTTGAATCTATAATCTCTGGGTATGAAGAAAATGACTGTATTTGGAAATAGAGCTTCTGAGAGGTAATTAAGTTAAAATTAGGCCATGTCGGTTGGTCCTAATCCAATCTGACTGGTTTTATTACAAGAAGAAATTAGAATGGACAAAAACACCAGAGATGTGAGTGCACAGAGAAAGACCACGTGATGAGGCAGTAAGGGGTCGGTGATCTGCAATACAAGGGGAAACCTCAAAGAAAACCAAACTTGATCTTGGATTTCTAACTTCCAGTATTGTTAATAAATTTCAATAATTTAAAACTCCTAATCTGTGGTATTTTATTATTGAATCTTGAACAAATTAATAGAAATTTTGATTATAAAAAGTAGAATGCTGCTGCTGCTGCAAAATACCTAAAGAGTGGCTTTGGAACTGGGTAGTGGTTAAAAGCTGGATGACTTTTGAGGTGTTTATTAGGAAAAAAACCTACATTTTGTTGAAGAGCTTCTTGGCAGACATATACGAATGTGAAGGTGACTGACAAAAGTGAGAAACCATTTCTTGAACACTGGAGGAAAAGTGAGCCTTGCCATAAAGTCGCCAAGAAGTTGGCTGTACTTGCATTGTGGAAGATAGGATTTATGAAAGATGAGCTTGGATGTTTTGCTGAGGTGGGGCCTGGGTCTCCTTATCGTTTACAGTAAAATGCATAAGGAGAGAGAAAGAATTGGTAAGCAAAAAGGAGACAGAACTAGTAAGATTTGGATATTGGTCTATCTATATTTTAAAAAAAAAGAAAAAGAGAAAGAAAAAGAAATATGACGAGCATGTTTTAGAGAAAACAGCCCAGATGTTTCTGGACACTCATTCTGTGAAGAGCCTAAAGGGTGTGACTCATGAATCTAATCAGCCACCTCAGCAGAAACCAGGAATAGAGATGGAATATACCAGCAGAAACACTCCCACCCTGTACTAATTGAGACAGCGAGGGGACAAATGAATGAAAGCTGTTGAACTGGAGCTACCATATCAGCTCTTCCTTAGGTCTCCAGCTTGCTCGTTTACCCTACAGATTTTGGATTTGCCAGTCTCCACAGTCAAGTTAATCAATTCCGTAGAAACAATAACAGCAGCACGGACACGCACGCACGCACGCACGCGCTATTCTCTGGGGAACTTAGACTAACCCGCCCCACCCTTAGCAGGTATAGAGAAGTATATAGAACATATTTTTTATTCTGGCTTCATTCCTGTTTTGGTCATTGATTTGGCCATATCTTTGCTTTATTTTATTCCATCTTACCTATCTTTAATTTGAATTTCTGCATTCTATTTTGTGAACCAAGTTAGATCTTCTGGAGTAAGAAGGTTGTAATCAAACCTTGAACAAACTTGGGATGTCGTCACTTTTTTCTCAGGCTTCTGGTCTTTGCTACCATGAATAAATGATGCCAGAGCTTATGATCTATGTGAAGTGAGTTTGGGAAATTTTGTTGAGCTTTTTATAAGATAATTTGGACTCTCAGTACATGTTGTACTGATGTCTTTACGTGGCCCTGTTATTTCTCCTAGTGTTAGCCTTACTGCTTTGTTTTTAGTAAAAGATTAGAACAGTTGGTAGCAGATTAAGATTCTATAGCATTCCAGGAACAGACTTCTAATTGCCATTATGTATATAGGAAGATGAAATTTAGTCTTTTTTTCATAAGTATTAGAGAGCAATTTTGTGAAAATCACAAAGAAACAGAGTAAGAGAAGTAAGAAAGAGAGTCAGTACAAGAAATACAGGCTTTTTAGGGAGATTTTTAGGACAGTGAAGTTCACAGACCTAAGTGTGTATAGAAAGACCTTAAACTGTGCAGGCAGGACACTCATTAGCTGCTCTCCTATGGACCAAGTCTAGCGGCCAGCAGACTGATGCAGGCTACCCCAGTCAGTATTTGTGATTGGCACAAACATCATGGGTTGTTACACAAATTTGTCCCCAAGATACTTGCAGAGAAATCTAAGTACTGCTCTGAGCATCAGCCATCGCTTAATAATAATAACCCAGCCAGCAGAGTGCTCTGAAAAAATGATCATCAAGACAGATAATATGAAAAAGATATCCTTCTTTACAAGGTGATATTGGCTCCCCAAAATGTTCTGATTATTTCTCTTGGGCAAAAAGAGGCAGGTTTGCTACTCTTATAGACTTCAAAATAATTTTATCTTAACCCCAATGTGATTTTTAAGTGGGGCAATGGGACAGGGCAGTCACACCCAAGCATGTTTCATGAAGATGCTGTGCTTTCTGTTTCCAATATTTCTCCCTCAAATTTTCAACCTCATTGTATGTGATAGTCCTGCCCGACTGTATTAGACTAAACCATGTTCTTTTCTTGCCTCCAGCTGTGGTAATGGGAAATAAACAAGGCTGATATTTACAACTCCATTTTCTTACTTACTGAAATATTCTGTGATTTTGTTCCCTGATTGGATTCACACAATTACTGGTTTGCTATTTTCCAAGCTATTGAGTCCAGGTTACAACTAGATCAGAATTCAACAGCCAGTGTTGCTTACAGGAACGATACTTCTGGCACTAATTTTCAATAGCAAAGGGCAACCTAATTTGTAGATTTCAGAGCTGACTTACATATGTTTATTACATCCATTGTGGAAGGCTTATTTGAAAAATAACTACAGAAACAAGAGGCTGTGTATTCATGCACATATTATCCAAATTGTCCTTAGGGTGTTTTATTTTATTTATTTTCTTTTACTTCCTCTGAAAATAAAAAAACTATATGGCTCTCTATATGTTTAATTCTGAAGATATGGTATGATAATTTTAGGAAAAATATTTTAACTCTTGATTCTATGAGTTAGATTTAATGCAGAGTTTTTTAATATATGCCATTATATTGTTCTGTGATATGCAAAAAACTTGTGTATTAAATTTCATAGACGGGAGCCTCTATAATATTTACAAAGATGGTGTTGGTCACATTTGTAGTAAAGGGTGCTGTTCTCCAAACTTGCCTTTTGCTTTGGTATTTAGAGACACTGGGACACTTCCAGGTGGCAGGAATTGTAAAGTGTAAGTGTGTGTGTGTGTGTGTGTGTGTGTGTGTGTGTGTGCATTTACAAAAAATTTTGAGACCACTAGAAGAGTTGATATTGTTGAAATCTATACATGCCTTCTCCAACAGCACATTCACATCCACATATTAAAATTTTGGAGGGGGATTCACTTAAAATTATAGGCTAAGTTATAAATAAGAATGCAACCAAGATGAAATTTTCACACCTTACGGAACAGTCAAGTTTTGCAACTTGGTCTACTAGACACTAGAGAACATGATACACTTTCGTTGCTGTCACTAGGCTGGCTTCATTCGCAGATTCTGAGAAAATGACCAGTGTTCTTTGAAATACTGAGCAGCATCAGTTCATCTCAAAGATCACTATGTCTAGTGGCATAAGGTCTAGGAGTCGACTTTAAGCTTGCAAAAGAAGTGAATTACATTCATTTTGGGGCTCACCTGGGGTATGTAAATGCTCTGACATGCTCTTGAATAAGCGTACTCTTTTTAAAATCCTCATTGACTAGACTGAGAAACTTGCAAAAATGTTAGAGAAAACATTTCATATCTCCTATTTCACTTTATTTTGTGTGCTATAGTGATCCTCAACATGCATTTAATACACTCTCCAGAGTTAGTTGAAACATTTAGAATCCTCACCCTCTTTTTAAATCTTCTGAGTCATGGCTTCTTTTTAGCAAATTCTTCTGAGCTCCAGATCTCATTTATACAGGTCCCATACTTCAAAATTTAAGTGCTGAACCATAGCTTTCCACAAAGTTCAAAACTAAAAAAATTGTTTTACATTCTTCAGTTAAAAAAAGCCAACACCAAATCTACAATGTCTCTGGTGAGACACATTAAACTCCCTAAAAATTGTTATTTCCCCCAAATGCAAAAAATTGAAAAATACAGTTTCCCTTCAACTCTCCTAGTTTTGAATTTGTTACACAGTCTGCATTTCCAAAATTTTTGGTTCAGTTGCCAAAAAAATGCATTGAAAGAATAAATCACTGTTATAAGTCCCCTTTGGCTCCATCATGAGTCACTTGAAACAGAATCAAAAATCCAGAGAGAGTATTTTTCCATTGTTACTGGGAGAAATGGGTAAAATAAGAAATTGGAGGGGGCGGGGAATAAAAATAACTAAAATCAAGTCACATATTTTTAGAATGTATTGCCAAAAGAGAGGCATCTAATCCTCACTATTTTTGTGAGAAATAATAGATATAGTATGTCCTTCACCTAACTTCATAATTTTAGGGTGCTGTTAATAATAAAGTTTTTTCTATGTCAGCTTCCCTGCCATTCAAAAGTCTTTATTTTGTGATCATTGTGGAATAATGTATATCTGAATGAAGAAGACTTAGAATCTGAAATTATAATTGATACTGAAAAACCAGTTCTACACTTGTGAGGTCTGACAAGTAACTTTATAACAGCTCCTAGGGGCTGAATCTTTGTGTTTTTTTTAATGATATCAATGTCCATAACTTCTAGCTCACAACCAAACACATAGCGTGTACTTTATAAATATCTGTTGAATAAATGACTCAATTCTGTTTATATTTATGACTGTGTTAGATGTCTTTACCTAATTAAGCTACATATATTTATATTTTGCCCCAAGATTTTACACAGATTTTACATTTTCTTAATTTGAGATTAAATGCAAAAGTATAAAAATGCTTGGAAAATATTATGGCTTTAAAAAGGACGATTTCTCCTCAGGCAATTTTCCCAAGTCTTTGCAGTCAAAGTCCTCATCCACTTTACCAGACCTTTTATAAACCATGACATGGCGCTCTCCTGTGTCAATTTTCATGCTTCATCATGAGAACAAGATGAGTAATGTTATACTAAAGGACTGTCTGCTCATTCATAACCTTTAGAAGCCACAAATAGAGTGATACTACCACTAACATTTTGCTTTTTGATCTATGGTAGATTTTGTAACGAATCTGCATAGAATAAAAGATAGACATTAAGATCAAATTATTTCATATAAACAAACTGAGTTAGAAGTTAAAATAAGATCATCTACCATTTTATCCTGGGATCAGCTATAGTTAAATGTAAAGTATGGTAGTCACAAGATTCAAAATGTCAATGACCAAGCTATATTCACACAAGAATAATGAGACAACATCATAAAAAAATCAAATAATAATTTCAATAGAAAAGGCATTTTGATATTAAGAAACAAATAAAAACTGTTGGGTGACAAAGATTTTTAAGGTTGACTTTGGTTTTGTTTTTGGTTTGTTTGCTTTGGGTTTTTTTTATTTTCATGTATTAAATTCCTTGAATAACAAAACTCATATCTTATTAATATGAAACCACTAATACTATAATGAGTGTTATGAAGCATTAAAATCATTATCCACTGAGATAATGCTAGATAACCACTAAGCCGAGCGAATGCTTCAGCCTGAATCAACAGTGTGCTCAGTACATCCATTTGGGAAGATTGGTCCCAAGTGGTTAGGGCCTATTTTTGCAGCATGTTTCCATGACAAAGCCCCCAAATAAGCAGAAAATACCATCCTTATTTTATCTTTTAGAGGAACATATCTTTTAGATATGCAAAAAGCATGATCTAGTCACCAGTGCTTTTTAGTGCCAGGAGAAGACAAAAATTCAATTAGGACAGTTGTTTGATTGAAGAGAATGGATGGATATAATTTTTCTCTTTTTGTGTTAGCCTTGCAGCTCTGTAGACAGTTTAAGACACAGTACCATCACTTGAATTCACAAATAGGATAACACAATCGCAAACCCACAAAAATTCCAAGTGATATATACAGGTAAAGCATTATTAACCCTTTTTATTAGTAGTAGTACCATTGATAGCTCTCAACAGACCTTGAAGCTCCTTTCAAGTCAGTAGAAGAGTCACCTAAGAACCAGATCAACTCTCTTAATGGTGCCAGGATAAAATGATCTTTTGCAACACTCAGCCCTAAAATCCTGGATATGGGAAAACAACAAGTTGTCCCTTATTTAAAGTCAATAAATTTGCCTACATAAAATTTCAGAGGACATCACTTGCTCCATGATACTGACTTACAAGTAACACATCTATGTTATGTGTATACATACAGAAATATGTGTATATGTATATACGTGTATATTAATTACATATGTAATATGCATGTATATAATTATGTATGTTAGTAAAAAGTAATAATGTTCTTGTTCTTCTCATACATCAGAAGTTATTAATGTCATATTTTTATGTAAATATTTTCAAAACTCTATTACATATAAAGTTTCTTAAAAATGATGAATGATCAAACTATTTTGAGAACATTTCTTGCTTTACTGCGAATACACGTTTCTCTCCTATCTTCCATTCAAGAGGCCAAATTTAAAATCCCAAGTTACTGAAGGAGATGAAAAAAATGGAACCAGTTACCTAGAAAACTTCAGATGAAAGTTGTTTTTCTTTCAATTCTCAGAGTTCTTCCCATTTATATATTTCATCTAGAAAATGTTGTTTTAATTATTATCATATATCACAAAGCCTCTTGAAAATATATAGAGGTGAAATGTATAAATGCATTAGGCATTTCCTGAATTCTCTTGAAAAGGATGAGCTACATAAAACATTGTTGGTTATAGAAGGAATTCCAGAATTGTAAACATTAGAGGTTTTTTGTTTTGTTTTGTTTTCCCCAGTAGAATATGTTCTCTGCAGTTGCTCAGAAATCAGAACGGAGGAGATGGCTAAGCTCCGTGCTGAATACTTCCAAGTATTGGATTAACAGGTAAAATGAGAATCACACTTTCAATAACCGTTGAGCATGTGGGAACACGTGAAGACATCCCCAAGGCATTGAGTGATGTAGGTTTTACCACTTCCTTTTACAGTGTAATTTCATATTTTTGACAAGAGAAAAATAAACCCCTAACAAAAACCATTTGCTTTTAAGCAAATCCACTCTATTTTCAGAGATTTGTGCTGGTCTCTAACATCTGACTTACTATAAAGGACAATAACAACTTTGGTTAATTTCCTTCTCCCTCCAAGTGTCTGCCACAAAGCTCACAAATTCTGAAGGCATTTGAAAGTATTGTGTCACTGCATCTTTCGCTTCCAACTTAAATTTAACCCAGTGTGGTTTGTACCAACTTGCAGAAAGTACATGGCACCATGCTGACATTTTTTCTCCTCCCTCCCTCCCTCCCTTCTTCCCTCTCTCCCTCCCTCCCTTCCCTTTGTAACACATAATAAAAGGTCATTATCATTGTCTAGACTTTTGTCATAAGAGTGAACTTTTCAGAACAAATGTTATGTTAAAGCACTGGACGCCATATTATTCTCTGATTGCTCTACTTTCTGGCATCAGCCCTCATGGGAAACATTTAAATAAATGTGTGCTTTTTATACTTTTTGTTCACTTGATTCTGTTAGATTTAAAATATCCTTGACAAGAATATATGAATAATATGGAGCCTCTAAACACAGAAGGCACAGAGCTGACCCTCTTTCAAAGACTCAGTCACTTTGTGGCTCTAGTGGTTTCTCTGTTTTGCTCACATTGTGCATCTTGTCAGTTAGCGTGTTCATCGATCTGGTTTCGCTCTCACACAGCCAACCGCAACACTGATCAAGAAGCTCTGAGTGGTAAATGGGATTGGCTGAAAATAGTCATGTGTTCCCACAGTGAGAGTTTAAATGGTACTTACGTAATTTTACCATATAAAACAAAAGAGATCCATCTGGACAGATATTCAGTAAGTCCTCAATCACACAAGCCACCTCTGCAACTTGGGCTGCGATGTCAGTTCCTAGGAATTATAGTGCCTTGTTGGTTGTATGTCATATTGGGTGACCATTCAGATTTGTCCGATCATTCTAATATAAAATATTCTAGTCTGTGTCTCCCTAAATACATGTATGACTAACATTTCAAAACACACAACACATGAACATATTTGAGCTCTTTAAATTGAATAGTATCTTCATGTGAAGGAAGCGATGTCCCTTGAGAAGCAGCAGAGAGCTTGTTTCCTTCCATTCCTTCTGCAGGGGTCCTGTAGCTCACGGAGGGACAAGACCAGTTAGATGCAAGAAGGTCACATAGTAGTAAGAAGCATCTTAAAAGTATCTTAGAATTGGATAAACCTGGGTTCAAATGCCCATTTTCTCACATACCATTGTGTGAACTTACTCTCAGAATCTTAACCTGTTCATCTTTCTCATTGGAAACAACTGCCCCTGGTTTAGAGGGATCTTATGGACATTGAATAAGAAAATAAATATGAAGAACAAGGACTGTTCTCTCACATAGTTGATGCAAACGCATGTCTATAATTCATTTGCTGCAATGAAACTCTTTCAAATTTATGAATAACTTAAAAGGTCTGTTCACCAAAAACTATGCTAGAGCTTTTCAAGAAGACTTAATGCAACTTCAGTACAAAACTTTATCCCCTTTTCCCAACTTTATCCCCATCAGGTGAAAGGCAGATACAAAGCCACCTTATTCACAGAAGAAATGAAATGTTTTAGCCCTATTTAGTGTTCTACCCTTTCTGTGCTAGTGCTAACAAAAGTGCTCACTTTTTAAAAACATGAAAGCTGAGTAATAGGGAGTGTTCCAAGGTGGTTGGCATACAAGTGATATCCTGGTCTCAGATACAAGCAATATCCTGTTTCTCTAGGGGGTTAAATCCTCAGTATCCTAATAATCCTCTCTCCCCCCAAATACGATCTCATAACTAATCCCAGCTCCCAGAACTTACAGACATGTCTACAACTCTTTATGCATTCAGACTTAGGCAGCTAGAATCATCCCACATTGAAATCAGGCTCCTAGATGCTGTCTGTGCCAAAGCACAGCTCCGACAGAGTGTTTCAATAGCCGAAGGGTTCACAGTCATGCTTGTTAGTGTCTTGCTCCAGTACACAGAAAAATTGATTCTTTTAGCAGGTCAAATTATTTCTGTATTTTTCTTTTTTCATGCACAGTAACTCCATTCTTTTACCTGGTCAGTTCCTTTAAGAAAGATTCGGTTAGGGGACCTGCATCTTATTATCTTTTGCCACCAATGCGTGGTGCAAAGACAGTTTAATTCTTAAGGAGAGAAGCATTTAAGTGTGACCTATTGTGTTAGTCTGGATGCTTTTCATATTAAGCACTGAGGAGTTAAAGAGGTCTTTAATTTGGCTAAACCACATTGATAATTGACATTGAACTTCGAGTGCCCACTGCCTTTTCCAATCAGCACATCTTCTAAGGAGAATGTTAAATAATACAAAATCTTTAGCTAATGCCTCTAAGAAGGATGACTAGACTAACACAATAGTTCATAGAGACATTGTCACATGGTTGAAATGGTTTCCCAAACCTGTACACTAGCTGTTTGAAAACCATTCCACCTAAATAGGGACTCTTAGAAATTTAAATTTAACTTCTGCACTGGTTGCCCAATACACAATAGCAGTATATCCCCAGAATTATGACCCGTAGAGCACATATTTGAGACAATTCCACAATCTCTTGATGGATAAACTTGTTATTACTAAATCTAATGAGAAAACAATGAAGCTTATATGGAAAAAGTGTTAAGGACGCAACTGGCAATAGATGTAGAATCTACCTGCCCGTAAACCATAACTGACCCTTTGAAGGTGGGCAGAAAGACAGAATAAATATATAATATCAATAACATTGCATAATAAAAAAAAATCAAATAATCGTATTACCGAGCACTCACTCTGAAAGGTAATTTATCAACATTATCTTACCAAGTCCTCAACATGCCTGGGTAGTATATATTCTTTTTATTCCATTGGAATGAGTATCAGAGAGATTTGAGTTGCCCAAAGTTCCAAAGACTGGAAGCAGCAAAGCTGAAATTGAGGCTGATTTGATTTGAATGTCCAGGCCCTCCCTCATCAAGACCCCTAGTCTTGAGGTGTTGCATTCTGGGATCTATGCGGTCACACAATGGCTTCTGTTTGCAAACACGGAGAGCAGTGGGCTAGATCAAAAGTGGTACAAGGGCATCAGTCATCCATCTGGTAACCACGAACAGGCTCCATCCAGCAGGATCTGGAAGCGATTTGTTCAGCTGTGAGCCTTGACCAAAGAGCACCTTGTCGCCTTATGCGTTCCAGTGATCTTTCCATAGTTCATTCCTTTGATTTAGATCATCTATTGTAACTGAGATTAATGTGAGGATATATTTAAAATAAATTTATTTGGGGGGAGTATGTGGCCTTTGAGACTTCTATTTAAAGCTTCTGTGAGACCCATGCTGCCTTGGCCAGCTGCTCAGGTATGAGCATTCAGCTGCTTCTGATGCAGGCAGGGTGGGTGCAGAGGGACACACAGTTATGAAGGACACTGAAATGTCCTCTGCTTTCAGTCATCCATTTGTAAAAACAGTCGCATGCAACAGACACTTCTGCTAGACTTCAGACAAAAGAATTCTGAGCCATGACTTGATAGAGATACTTTGCTTTATCTTTCATTCCCCCACCTCCACCCCCAGGTAGACCATATTTCCTTGAGACAAAAACAGGACACTGGGATGGCAAAAAACAGGATGGGGTTACGGTGGTGACTAAGGGGAGGAGAGGAGGCAGAGCAATCTGGGCAGGAACAGAGAAGCCAGGTCAGCAACAAGTAAGTACTATGTGATGCCCATCAAAAAATCATATAGTAATGACGTGTTGTCCAGCAGCCAGGGTCAGCACAAGGAATTTTGGCACCGTGAGCAAAAATCAAATTTGGCACCCCTATATGCCTTGCTCTAAATGCTCTGCCTAAAACACACGCCGCTTTAACCATCCCAGTGCCGGCAATGCCCAATAACCCCCACAGTGCCAGAGATAACCCCCCACGGTGTCAAAGATAACCCCCATAGTGCTTACCTGCAGCTCCACCAGTCCACAGGAGTGGACTCCATCTTTTCCTGTCAATAGTCCACACCAGTCAGCACCAGCTAGTTGTATCTTTAATGCAGGGCAAAGGGGCAGCTGCTTTGAGGCCCCTCAAAAGACTGGGCCCCAGGGCAACTGAACTGCCCTGCGTTAAAGACAGCCCTGGTTTATTAAGAATGGGACAAAGTTGACATGTATATGAAAATAATGGGACGGTCAGGAAACAATGGAAAAAAATTGTACCATCCCATTTAAAATGGTATGTATGGTTACCCTGTCCAAAACTAAAAGGATCTTACTTCTCTCCCCTCAGATCTATGCTTACTTGCTGAAGCTGAGAATCTGAAGAATTGCCACCACTATTCTGATCTAAAAATAACAAAATATCTAAAACAAGAACATGGTTTTAAAAATGGAACTAGAAACTAACCCAGACACTAACACTGCTAGTGTAAATCTGCATGTCTAATGATCCCTTCAGCTCTGAACGTTTGTAAATACGCTAAGAGATATGAAATTCTGGGTACGAGGCTGGCTCTGAATGAACAGGTGAGGAAGCCTGTGATGGGGTGTGATTTCTATTTCTCATCTCTTAATCTTCATCCAGTCCCAAACCGGCTGCATGAACATTTGAAACCTAAATGAGAAGAGCAGGAAAGCATAAATCGTTTTCTCCTGGGATCCCTGCAGGACTTGATCTATTTTTCGCTAAAATCCATTGTACTGGGCTGCATTGTACTGGGTTCAGGGTGGGGCTGATGGTGGGAGTTGTGGAGCCCTAAATGTTTCTTATAGAATGCAAATATTAACCTTTGGGTTGTTTCTTTTAGGTGCCTCCCCTTAGAAGCAAGTTATGAGTGTTTCTCTGTGGGATTCAGCCTGAACTCCCTACAAATCAGTAAGGAGCCCTTTCCCAGTGAGGCCTGAGCTCCCATCACAAGTCCGTCTGATCCTTCAGAGCTTGCCAGCACTTAAACCTTGACAGGACCATTTCATAGTCTTATTAGCTTTAGTGTCCAATTTCTCTCCACCAGAGAATGCTGCTTTTTCTTACAGACAAATGAAGACAATTTTATAAATGTAACTATTTTTTTTTCTTTTACTTTTTATGATCTCTTTTAACTACTTAAAAAAAATTGTCTAAAGTCAGGGCCCTTCCATCTTGGTCACTGCTGTTTACCAGGGCCTGGGATGTCAATATTTTCTACATAATAAATTCAAAATAATATTTATAGTGATGCATTAAACTTCTCTGCGCTTTCATGTCTAGCTTTTAGGTCCACTCTACCATGTGTTTCTCAAAATAGCACTATGAGACAGGTTGGGCAAATAGTATCTTAAGTCTAAGAATACAGAAACTAAATGGGTAATCATGCTCCTGATATTCCTCTCCTGATGTAGTCCTTCCTCAGTTTAGGCTAACACATGAGCATGTAAGCAAGCAATCTTAGAAGCAGACTTTCTAGCCCTAATTAAGCCTTCAGATGAATTCAGTTTTACCCAACACCTTCCTTACAGCCTCATAAGAAACTCTAAGCCAGTTCAACTCAGATAAGCTCTTAACTTATAGACACTAAGACAATAAACATTTATTGCTTTAAGCTACTAAGTTTGGGGGCAATTTGTCACAAAATTGTTGTAACAAAAGACAACTAAAATTCAGAAAGAAATGCCAATTCTTAATCTTCTTTCTCATCTTTCCCCTTCTTTATCACCTACGCCAACCTTCCACCCTTCTGCCAAAGAAACTTGGGGTATGTGAGAAGTAATTATAAATCAGAAAACAGCATGTGATGTACGCTTAACAAGATCCCAGTTTTATTTTTCTATAGTCTTTTCTAGCAGGTATATCATTGCCATTCATAGCATCTTGAAGACATGAAAACTACTAGAGAAAATAGGCAGCTAATTTCTGTCAAAGTCAGCTGCCCAAGACCACAATAGTTTATGGCCCAAGTCTAGATGTCCAATGGGATCCTCCAAAATGTTTTAACATAAAATAGTTTTAAACCTATTTCAGGATCTATAGTGGAAGTGGGAGGGGTACACCAGGGGTTGGAGAGATACAATTTTACTTCGTACTCTGGACTTTTAAGGACAACATATTCTCAATGGCACTTATTCAAATATCATTTGAGTATTTACATAATGCAAGTCTGAACAAAGTCATACTTACCAATCACATGCTTTACAACACTGAATCTTAATTTGCCATAAACAGGCAAGATAATTTATCACCACACCTATTTGAATATATACTGTGAGTCAAATCCCATCAGTTAACTCTCTGACCTTGTTCTTCAACATCAGTATAACAACTTACAAACTTACATAACAGTCCTTAAAAGTAAAGCCCCCTTGATATTATTTGATCTCTCTTTACTTCTTTCTAGGCTCTCCTTGCATGAATTCCCCTCGTGGCAGCCCCCTGTTAAGAACTTATCTGGGCCCAGCTGTGCTTTCTCCCAGAAGAAAAGATGACCAAATCGTGTGAGCCCATGGAGATTTGTTCTGGAGTGATGCCCAATGGTGATACCTAAGAGG
Source organism: Solenodon paradoxus (assembly GCA_004363575.1). Classification (NCBI taxonomy): domain Eukaryota; kingdom Metazoa; phylum Chordata; class Mammalia; order Eulipotyphla; family Solenodontidae; genus Solenodon; species Solenodon paradoxus. The sequence goes on along the minus strand of RJWH01000219.1, from coordinate 252,253 downwards.
CAGGGAATTTGTAACACCTTTCTCTCTTTATCACAATCATACTTGACATTGGTGGGAGGCAAATTACACTAAAGACATGAAGACATGAATTCATCTTTACAAAGTCATGCTCATTTTATCCTAGTAACGGAGATTCTCCCAGGTGAGTGTGTGTGGGTGTGTGTGTGTGTGCTTGGGGAGAGGCAACTCGGCAGCCTGGTTGCCATGTCTAACATTACTCTTTTTGTGCTATCCCATCTCATGCCACAATGAATGCTAGATAGATTTTGCCTGTGCTCCATGGAAGATGCAATGACTCAGAATTCCAGCTCTATCATCAGTAGGCTGTATGATGTGAGACACATTATTTATTTTCTCTTAATTTAATTTCTCACTTATATTCATTTTATCCAACCCACCTCACTAAATAAGATTTTGTGGAAAAATAAATAAGAAGTGTGAAAAAAAATTTTAATGAGAGGGAAATCTATGAAATACATGGCAGCAGTTGGATGTCTTGATGAAGTTCTTAGCAAGAAATACTAGTGAATAAATGCTAGACTCTATTGCAATCACTATTTCTGTCTTAAAATTCCCCCTTTAGAACTACCTATCTTTAGTTTGTGAAAGATAGATAAATAGAATGATAGATATAGATACATACATACATAGATACATAGGTGGATAAAGTCCAGTATCCAGAATCCTCAAAAGATGTCATAGCTTACATTTTAGTGGGAGATACAGAGAGTAGACTAAATACAAAGTGAACTATATAATTTGTTAGATGGTGAGACTACTATGGATAAAAGTTGATCAGGAAAGTCACAAAGACAAAGTAGGGTTAGGTCTGCAATATGTATTGCTTTTCAGAATAGTTTCACTAAAAGGTGAAAAAACATGGCACCCTTAGGAATTTGCATGTCATTCAGTCATTTCTGAGCAAGTATTTATTAAATGCTTTATAGATGAAAAAAGTGTTCTATGTTCTGGAAAAAAATACTTTGGTGAGAGAAAACAATGCTCACCTAAGTAACTTTAAGAACTGGTGTTTCCAACACTAGGACATTGACAATAGAACTAAGGTTAACAGTGGGAAAGGAGGTGAAGGGTCGAAGCATGGGGTGAGGAGGGGTCCAATGGACAGTGGTGAAGGACTTTAGTAATCTGGTGGTAGACATTGTGTGTTGTCATATATTTGATAAATGGTGAACCTGTACACATAGGCTTATATATTTTGTCAATAAAAATTACCTTAATAAATATTTTTTAAAAAGAAAATAAGTGAGGTTTTGACATGACAGGAAGCTAAAGACTATGGAAATAACTGTACTGAGTTTATTATATTCCAGCTGTTTAATTCTAGCATGGTGGTTTAGGTGACCAGTTCTGAAGTTGCTGTACACGTATACTAAGATTGAAAAAATAAGTAAGTTTGGAACTGGATTGAGTCAGAAACATCAGCATGAACTCAGCTTTAGCATGCATAGGTCAGATGGAGAGATAGAGAAATAATTATGGATATATGTTGGTCACTATCGACACCTCTCTTTCCTGGCTCTGCCCAATAAAGGGACTGAGAAACAATGACACTCCTGGAGCAATGAGAACACCAGTGCTCAGATCTTGATTTCTAATATCACTGGCCAGTAAAAGGAACCCAGGCTCCTTGGAGAAGTGACTACTTGGAGGACTGGGACAAGAAATATACAAGATGAGCCTGAAGCATCTTGTAATGACAAAAAGTAAGGGAGTGATAAAGAGACAAAGACATTGATATGTGTACATATCAGTGATATACAGGAATCAGCTTGAAAGACTATCAATGGCTAAAACTGTAACAATGTTTAAGAGAGTATTTTTTTATTGCAGTAACTTTTATTCTACATATTAAAATAAATTCATATGTATAGGTTCCCCATAGGTGCAGTATCTCCATTCCTCAGATATATGTCAACACACCCTGCCCTCCACCCAACCACCAAGTGTTCTTCACCATTGTCCAGTGGATTCAGCCACCACTACCCCTGCCACCCCTTCCCATTCCCTATTGGTAACCTCAGTTCTATGGTCCAAAGTTGGTTTTGTTTCACCTGTTTCTTTGTTTTGTCTATTCACATTCCACCTACGAGTGAGGTCATCTGGTATCTATCGTTCTTCTTTGGACTTATTGTACTTAGTATAATCCCCTCTAGATCCATCCATGTTGATTCAAATGACAGGATTTCATCTCTTCTAAGGGCTGTGTAGTATTCGTTTGTGTATATATACCACATCTTCTTTATCCATTCATCTGATGTTGAGCACTTAGGTAGTTTCTAGTTCTTAGCTATTGTGACTAGGGTTGCAATAAACATGGAGGTGCTTAAATCTCTGCAGATTAGTGCTTTTGTACCTTTTGGGTAAACACCCAAAAACGGGATGGCGGGATCATATGGGATTCCATCTTCAACTTTTTGAGGAATCTTCACACTGTTTTTCATAGGAGTTGCACCAATTTGCACTCCCACTAACAGTGTGAAAGTGTTCCCTTTTCTCTACATCTACACCAACATTTATTGTTTCCAAACTTTTGGATAATAGCCAGTCTCTCAGCTGTAAGAGGATATCTCATTGCTATTTTGAATTGCAATTTCCTTGAAAGCCAGTAAGTGGGAACGTCTTTTCATGTGCCTGTTGGCCATCTGTATATCTTCTTCAGAAAAGTGTCTCTCCAATTCCTTTTCTGATTTGTTTATTGCCTGTTTTTCTGTTATTGAGCTTTGTGAGTTCTTTTTTTCATTTTAGACATTAAACCCTTGTCAGAAATATGAAATGCAAATATCTTTTTGTCTTTGTGATGTTTTCTTTTGCTGAAAGAAGTTCTAGTGTGATGTCATCCCAGCTGTTTACTTTTCTTTTTGTTTCCTTTGATACTAGAGTTGATTCCCCAAAGTCCTCCCTAAGGCCGATGTCATGGAATGTTTTTCCTATGTTGTCTTCCAAGAATTTTATTGATTCCTGTCTATGTCCAAGTCTCTAGTCCACTTTGAGTTAATTTTTGTGAATGGTGTTAGAGTGGTCTAGCTTCATTCTTTTGCATGTGGCTGTCCAGTTATTCCAACACCATTTATTGAAAGGAATTTCTTTTCTCCATTGTACGGTTTTGGTTCCTTTGTCATATATTAACTGACTGTACATGAGTGGGTCTGTTTCTAGTGATTCAGTTATATTTCACTGATCTGTACCTTATTATTATAACTGAGACATAATGTTGAATTATAATGTAAAATATGCAATAAACATCAATAATGATATAAATATATAATTGAATAATTACATGAAGGAGAAGAGACAAATCTCACACAGAAGTCCTATTAATTTATGTAGATATTGCCTCTTCCAAGGGTTGGGGCTTATCTCCCTCCCTATACATCTTGAATTTAGGCTTAATGATTTACTTCCAAAAAGTGGAACAGTAGATGGGAAGAGGGGACAGGTCATCTTACAAAGGAGAAGCCTGTTGAGCACCACTTCATCCTAGCTAGCAATGTCGGTGATAAATCATATTGATAGAGTTCATCCTTGATATGATCTGATGAGAAAGTCCCTTTGCCTTTGAGTCTTCCTCCCAAAACACATAAACTCCAGTATTGCCAGGAGAAAACAATAGACAAACCCATGCTGAAGAATTTTATCATTCTCAAAACTTTCAAGATTTTCAAAAGCTAGGGAAAGTCTGAGAAACTATCATAGACAAGAGGAATCTAAGGAAAATGGTATCGCAATATAATCTGTATCCTAGGAGGGATCCTGGACAGAAAAACAGGCCTCTAAGTAAAAACTAGTGAAATCCAAAGGAAGTGTAGAATTTAGTTAATAATATTGAACTAATGTGAATTTCTTGGTTGTAGTAAATGAATTAATGTAAAATGTTCCCATGTGGGAAATTGGATGCAGCATATTTAAGAAATGCCTGTACTGTCTTTGCAGCATTTATATAAATCTAAAACTATTCTATAATAGTAGGTTTATTTCAATTTAACCAAAAAAATGAATGTCTGACACTGTCCTCCTTATGGAGTTGGTGATAGTGAATGAGTCACACAAAAACTGCTTCCCCATAGACTGCAGTACTGGGGAGGAAATGTATAAGGGCCATGGAAGAATAAAATGGTGATGTGGAGACTATGCTGATCTGTTAGAAGGAAAAGAAACCCAGAGAAAGGCCATTTTATCTGAAGGAGAGATAGGAGCTTGGAGAAAGGGAAGGAGAGCAGAGAAGAGCACTCCAAGCAAAGGAACCAGCATGTGCAAAGTTCTCTTGCCCGGGACTATATTTAATGTCTCCATCCTTGATTTCCTTGTTTTATTTTGGACACGAAAATCAAAGGACATTAGTGTCTAAAAGGGATGAATTTGATTCTCAGTTCCAACAGTTACTAAGTTTATAGACTTGGTGAGGGGGTGGGAATTAGTTGCTTTCTTTTTGTGTAAAAAAAATGGAGGTGTCATCAGCACACAGCACTTTATTAGTTTCAGGTGTACAACATAATGATTCAATATTTGTATATATTAAAAAGTGATTGTCACAGTAAGTTGTTAACATCTCTTCCCATACATAGTTAAAATTTTTATTCTTATCATGAGAACATTTAAGATCTAATCTCTTAGCAGCTTCCAAATACGAAGTGTGGTATTACTAACCAAAATTGTCACACTGCACATTACCACTCTGTAACAATTTTATAGGTGGGAGCTGGTAATTTTGACCACCTTCACCCACCTGGCCAACCCCACCCCCTCTCCCACCTCTGGCAATCGCAATCTGTTCTCTGTATCCAGGATTTCAGTTTTGTTTGTTTTGTTTGCTTTCTCTTTTTTTCTTCCGATTCCACAAACATATAAGTAAGATTATAGGGTAACATGGTACTTATATTTCACTGTCTAACTTATTCACTTAGCATACTGCCCTCAAGCTCCATCTACGTTGTCACCATCAGCAAGATTTCATCATAACACTTAGGTTATTTGCATATCTTGGTTACCGTTAATAGTCCTGCTCTGAACAAGTGGGGTAGATGCAGCTATCTTTTCGAATTCTTGTTTTCATTTTCTTCAGACTAATACTCAGAAGTGGAATTGCCAGACCATCTAGTAGTTTATTTTAATATTTTAAGGGACCTACATGGAGTTTTCTATAGTGACTGTACCAATTTACATTCTGCCAGCTATGCACAAGAGTTCCCTTTTCTCCACATCCTGCTAACTTTTGTTATTTCTTTTGATAATAGCCATTCTAATAAGAATGAGGTTCTATTTCACTGTGGTTTTGATTTGCATTTCCCTGATGACTAGTGAAGTTGAGTGCCTTTACATGCACCTGTTGACTACCTCTATATCTTCTTTAGAAAAATATCTATTCAGATTCATTGCTCATTTTTCAATTGGATTATTCAGGGACTTTTATTTTGTTTCATTGCAAGTAAGTTAAAGGAGTTCTTTATATTTTCGTTTATTAACTTCTAGCAGATATAAGATTTGAAAATATTTTCACCCATTTGGGAAGTAGCCTGTATTTTGTTGATAGTTTCTTTTGCGGTGCAGAAAATTTTAGTTTGATGTAGTTCTACCTGTTTATTTTTGCCTTTTCTTTTGGGGTCAAAATCAAAATTCATTACCAAGGTATATGCCAGATCTATGCTTTCGTCTAGGAGTTTTATGGCTTCAGGTCTTACATTTGAATCCTTTTTTGCTTAATTTTTGTGTGTGATATAATATAGTGGTCCAGTTTCATTCTCTTGCATGTAGCAATTCAGTTTTCCCAACATCATTTATGGAAGACTCTCCTTTCCCAATGCTCCTATATATACGTGAGTTTACTTAAACTCTTTACTCTGATTTTCCAATATGCAAAATGAAGATAACGACTCCTACCTCAGAGGCTGTTTTCCAAATTAGTGGTTGCTAGAAGGAAAGGGGTGGGGAGGGTTTGAAGCAAATTGGATAAAAGTGGTCAATTATATGGTTAAGGATGGAATTGGACTATTGGTGGTGAACTTAATGTATTACATACAGATATTGATTTGTGATAAGGGACACCTTAAACCTATATATTGTTATAATGTAATGTTCCTCCAATATAGTACTGGGCTTTATATCAAGTACCTAAAGAATGACAGCTATAATTATTGCAATGCTATTATACTCATAAAAAAGAGGCTGATAAGATTATGCCTAAATTTTCTCCCAGTTGTATTTGATGGACCACTAACAGTTTCTGATGGAAGGATGAAGCAAATGGAAGTGGTAGGTTCTAAAAGGACTATAGTTACAAGTGTAAGTGTTATCTCTCTCAAACTACAAATGTGGTGCAGAGATAAAAGTATTTGAAAAGAAATCATGAAATATATTCTGGGGAAACAGCAATGTTAATATGATGCAAAATTCCAAAACACATTGTAAGACAAACACAATCAGGTCATTTTCAAAGGAAGTGAAGTGGTTTTTCACTGGAGTACAATTTAAATGTAAACAAGTAGGGGTTACATACATACATATATATATATATATATATATATATATGTATATATATGTATATATATTCTCATTGCTTAACAAAATACAACAACTTCAAAATATTATATACTTATCTGAATTCCAACACTATAGTTAATCAATAATTTACATGTTTTCTTTGTGGATATAATTAGAAAGTAATATTTTTGTAGTTTTTATTAAAGGTAAGGGCAGGAATGAAGGCAAGTTGGCAGGCAGGCAGAAGATAGTGGAGAAAGAAGCATTTCACTTTATTTTTATTTAGGTGCTCACACCGGTTGTTTCCCCTTGGGCCTAGGATACGGACCCAGGGGTATGTGGTCTTCGCTGAATTGGAGGTGATTGGTCTAACTGCTACGCCACCAAGGTACACCAGAATTTTTTTTTAACAGCATACTCTTATACAGAATAGAAAAATGGAGAGTATTTTAAAAAGTTTTCCAGAGACCTTACAATGTCACCCCATGAATAGGATGAGGAAACAGAAGACCCAACTTGCCTCAGGCCAGAGAAAAGATCAGAATACAATTTCTTACTCTTTTTACTTCATAAATCACATCATACCAAAAGCACAAAGTTTCCAGTGTTGTCAGATCTTCAGCTGTGACACACAGACCTGTCCATTCATAAACCCAAGTCATGGAAGGAACAAGCCAAGGCTGCTGTTAGGGAACATCGTTAGTGGGCAGTAGCAGTAATGATTAAAAGCAACTTCAATGGCAAGAAAATAATTCTAGCGTATTCTAACCTGGCACCATGTGAATTTCTCTAAAGAATGGTCTGGCGTGGGGTGAAAGGGTTAAGTCTGGGAAACACTTCATTTTTCCGCCACTAGCTGTGGTATCCTGGGTAATTACTGCGGCTTACTTGAGACCACACCTTAGCTAAACCTGTAATGCTGGAGTTTTCTCAAACATTTTCTTTCCTGCAAGCTGTGGCTTGTCTCTTTCATAGATGTGTCCATGTTTTCAACTTGATTTTCCAGTGGCTAGTTTATACTTGGTTGAGCCAACACATCAGGGTCTGTTGATTTAGCTTCGTATCTGCTTGGTGCTTGCGTGAGACAACCATGCCAGCGATTTGGTAATGAACACAGGCCAGATGAGTTACTCTCCTACGAGAGGAATAAAGTTTTGTTTGGTTTTGTTTTAAAGGGAGGAGGAAGAACTAGTTCAGGAAAAGATTAGGATTGACTTTTCCTTGTCGTAATCATTGCTTTTTAAAGTAATATACAGGCTGTGCTTACAAGTGAAATGTCATCCTCATTTCGCTTCTTAAATACTGTTACGTCTTCTCATTTTAAGAAGTTCTCTCTTGTAAGTAGATCCCAGTTCAAGAACACGGTCTAAGGAGGAGGTGGGTGCTTATAATGACATAGAGTCATTTGAGCAGGCCAATCTTCCATCACAGGGCTCTATCGAAAGTCATATGTAGGGGTACCCTTTTGTCGTGATGGTCTCAACGTATAAAGAGTACAAAGCAAAGCAGTTTCTGTTTTACGTTTCAACTAAATCACGCTGTTGGCAGCCAACTCTGAGGTAATTCTTCAACCTGCACATCCCTTTTAGAAAAAAAAAATTATTCATACCATTGAGGTCAGTGGGGACATATCCTTTTTCCTTCTAAAAGAAAAATTTATATTCCATTCTTGTCACCTCCCTGCACCTTGTCACCTCCACCACCATCGCCCTTAATCACTACTTAAGAAAAAATGCTTATTTTTCCAAACTTTCAGAGTCCTGTGGGGTTAGTAAGAGCGGTGGTATTATTTTCTTGATTATCAGGCAAGGGGAAGAGTTACGGCAAAGCTACAGTCACCTGAAGCAAGTGTTCAAAGTGTTCAGTGGAGCTAACATAGTGACGAGATTACTACTCAGAGCAACTTCTCTTCAAAGGTCCTCCAGCCACTCACTGGGTAATCAATCGCCAATGCCAACATCGCCCCACAACCCTTCACACCAACGCTAGTGGATTTACTCTCTCTAACCAAATAGTGTGATCATTTTCTAGCTGAGAAGGCAGTGTTTGAGAAATAGAAATTTTGATTGAACTGGGAAGGAGGAGTCACTTTTGAGTCAAAGGTCTTAGGGAAAGGGAGCAGGAGGGGAAGAAATGTGTTCATCAATTTTTTTTTTTTTAATTTCAAAAGTAATAAATGCTTAAGGCAACAAGTAATATTATCCAGAAAACCCAGAGGACTTTTAAAGTGACAAAATATCTATACCCGCACAAACATACACAAGATTAGCCAGTGTTAACAGTCTAATATTTATTGTTTTGGTCTCTTAAAAAGCCACGAGAGAAATATAAAGAAAAATGATGGAAGTAGAGAAAGTAAGGCAGGAAGATTCAGGAAGTTTCAGCAAGGTTTGGGGAGAGCAGTGGAAAACACACCTTCCAACTTGCCTTCAAACTGACCAAGACAAGGATAATAAATTCTTCACTGAATGCTAAATGGTTGCAACTGAGATTTCAGTTTCCCTTTGTCAGTGACTTTTAGGTTTATGAAATTCTCATTTTCTGCTTGACCCTATTTTGACCCTATCTAATCTCTACTTACCCTATAACACCATTCCCACCCCATTCCACACACACTTACTGCAGCTCCGTATCACCCATGATGACAAGTCACAGAGGAAGCTCTCTTTTCAGAAGAAAAGAAACTGTTGGGGTCAATGACTTCCTAAGACTTTGGCATGTGAGTCCTGAAATTTCAGGACTTGCTGTTTCCTGAAATCAGAATGGTCACAAAAGTGGGATGATGACTACTCACTTGAGTTTGCAGGCCAAACGTCTGTGGAGATGTTTAAGGTCCTGATGGACCTAGCTAGCACTTTGACATTGCTGTCAATACTCTTAAAGGCCAGCTTGGAGTTATTAGTCATTGAATTGGAATCTACTTGTATAAAGGCAAAGGTGTTTTAGGATATGGGCCAGTTTTAGGCTGAGAAGTCATATTCCTGCTTCTTCTCTCCTGCACATACACACTTTTGAATAATTTGTCTCTCCAGTGAAGCTTTTTCATACAAATCCAGCCAGAACAAGAGTTTCCCTCTTGCAAAACACCATTTCGGAGTTCAGCCCAATCTGCCAAGTCTTGGGCAAGCGTGCCTCTTACACAGCAGGTTGGTCAAGAAGAGAATCAGGGCAAGGAAGTGAGTTATGATGACAATATCCTGGGAAACCCAAAATGAATCCTTGAACTTAAGGGGAAGCTGCTGGCTGTGACTACTGTTGACTTTGGGGACATTCAAATGATGACATGACCCCAGACCTTCACCTTTCCGTCTGTTAAATTCACACTATTCTTAATGGCACGCAGTTGGTGCCGGAAGAGGGAAAACCACTGTGTTCTGAGAAGTACTGGGCTGGGTTGTCTCTCCAAGGTAAACTTGAGTATAAAGGGGGCAAATCTTTCCACAGTGACCCAAGAGGCTCCAGAGTACTGGATTGCCACAGAAGACCTCCATGATCATTGATGGATATGGTCTTCCACTTCTCCCTCTCTTTGATTTGAATGAAATCTGGAGCCTTGCTATTAGTAGTATTACAACTGCTTTGATATATTTAGTGCTTCCTGTGTGCCAGACTCTATGTCTACTACTTTACAGACATTATCACATTTAATTCTATCGACCTCTCGCGCTCACAGTTTGTCCAAGAAGCTAAGGACATGTTTATTAGACCCTAGCTTTTCAAATTTGGATGGTTTGCAAGAATTCTTCTTATCCTAAAATAGGCTGTTTATTCCAGCTCTACTCTGGGGGATAAACTGGGTGAACATCAAATTCGCTTCCTTGACAACTGATTGACTGTTGAAAACCTGGGCCTTGCCATCTGTCCAAAGTTGACCCGAGAGAACAAAGTATATGGTGAGTAGAGGAATCCCATTCAAAAAGACAAGCAGATTAAAGTGTTAATGTTATATTAAATGTGTTACTTTGTTTCAAAATAATACTCATAGTCATCAGAACGAATTCATCTCTAAAAGTGGAAAGTTGAGGTGGCCTAGCAGGTAAGTTCACCAGCTGCAGCGTTGTCCACATACATCCCAAAGACCCAAGTTTGAGACCCAGGGGTAGGAGAAATCAAGATGAACCACTAAATAAAATGCTTCTTGCTCTAGTCTCTTCCTGCCTGCCTGCCTGCCTATGTGCCTTCATTGCTGCCTGGGCCTTTCTTTAAAAAAAAGAACAAAAAAGCTGAGATGATCTTAAAAAGAAACAGGTCATAACCATTTTCATCAGGGAGTTAAGTTCATTAAGCGTGTAAAGTCATTTATTTTCTGAAAACATTGTGAAGATCTAAAAAGACTTACAAGCAACAGATGGTTCCCATTTGGATGGTAATTTATTTCTGGCATTTTTATTTCACTTAAGATTGCAATGACACTTTCCAAACTAACTTCTGGGCATTTGTCACACTGGGTCATGGGACTGAGGCCACTGGCGGTGGGTCTCTCAACACTGGTTGCCAATTCCTCTGCCCTCAGAAACAACCTCCTGAACTCAGCTCCCTGCCTCTTGAGCTCTTGGGTCAGAAAGAGGGTGACCTGGGTAGAGACTACATTTGTGATTGATAAGCTCCTTCTGCAATGGCCCTTGAACCTGCACGCTGCATTATAAGAACAAACTGAACTCTGAAAGATCTGACCTTACCAGACTGTTTGGTCCACCCATCTTTTTAGTATAGGTTGCAACGCAAATTTTTCGTGACTCTAATTGACTTGTTGCCTTTCTTTTCAACCCAAGTGTGTGGAGTTTTACCATGTGAAAACTGAAAGAAGAAAAGCAGAACTCATCCTGAGTTAGAAACATTGTCCATTCTATTATGCAGCAGATGCTGACTTTCTGGGATGTTTAGGACCATAACTGTAACAGCATTTGATGACAAGAGATTTTAAAAAGGGGAAAAAAAAAGCAGGTCGGGGAGTGGAAAAGAGAGGGGTTGTCCAAGAGTAGTGTCCGGACATGAGGAGGGCTGGACCAGGGAATGTTCCTGGAATGTTCCTGGGATGTACCTGGTGACAGGCCTGTGTCTGCGGCCTCCAGCACTGGGGTGAGATGTGCCTATGTGAAGATACCTGTGGGAAGGTGTCTGGAACCTCGGTGATCCGAGGTGATAAAGTCAACGTTCCTCTCTGCCAAAATGTGCAGCCTGAGATGGACCCGTTTTTCACCACACACATGAAAATACGGTTCCTGTTCAAATGTTTATTTGGGCTTGCATTCTGAAAAGACTTACTCCCCTGGTTAGGTTTAGGCACTTCCCCATTCCTTTCTCTCCCTTTTTAAGGTTATAGGAGGATTTCTTTGTCGTTTGTCCTAAGGGACTGATGTTTTTATTCCTTTAAATAATAGTTGGAGCCAAAAAAATGATGAATTCAGCAACACATAAGGGTTGTAAAGGTTTGCTAAACAAACTCAAGTCATGTAGTCATATCTTCAGTTCACCATTCTGAAAACTTATCTTTAAAATAAATAAAATAAAATACCATGTAAGGTTTTCCAACAGTGATTTATCACTTAAAGAATCATTTGGGATTAACTTTTTTCCACTTAAGATTAAATTCTTTTAAAGCAAATCGGTTTTTACTATGAATGTTAGGACTCATGGCATGAGAAAGCCACATTATAATTGTCACATTAAAGCCACATCATAATTGCCAAATTATTCAAGAATGAACTAGCAGCCAAAACAGAATAGTTGCAAAGGAGAGCTTTTAGATAAAATTCTATGATGGCCCTTGGGAAAGATCTCTAGAGGACGAGGTTAAGTAAGATGTAGTGCTCTTGAGATATCAGGCACTCCCTCAGAAGCACTGGTCATTTCGTCCTTAGAGTAAATTTATGATTAAGTGATTTTTCCAGTTTATAGATAGGAATACGGAGGTTAGATGGTTTATCAAAATCACATTGCCAAGAAAGTGTCAGGATAAAGATGTAAAATCTGATTCCCTGACTCAAAAATTGGCATTCTTTTCACTATCCTGTGACATCTCTTGGACATGAATTTTAAGTATCACAATGGTTGTTTTTTAAATCTGAAATTCATTTAAATTTCCTCTTTGCCATATCCACTTCCAAATATAAACTTTAAGGATTACATGGCAAGAGAAAAACCATTTTCAACAATAAAGGAGACTGCCTTAAATCCCTTTCTAAAATAAAGAGGCATATGGACAAATAAGCAAAGAAATAAAAATTTAAGAATGTATACATTTTCTCAAAAGAAAATGGGATTACATGTTATCTGTGAATCTTTACAATGCTAGAATATGAATACATTCCCAAAAATGAAACCCTGCGTGAAGTATCATTTTAAAGTGGTCCCCCAATTCTAATCCTTGGCTAGACTCTGTACCTTTGGTTTTCTTTAATATATGCTCTTGAAATAAATACACCAGTGCCATAAACGCTGACCAACACATGTTGACTTTGCAGTTATGGCTTGCTATGAAATTAAATTCTAAGGAACTGTGTAGAAACATAACCTCCTATCCAGGTAGGTAATGATACGGTCAGCTGCAAAGCAATCTTCAGTCAGAGCTCAGACTTAAAGTCTGACATTTTATTCCTTTGTTCCATTTATTTAATTTTTAAAATTTCTTCAAGCCTATTAGAGGAAGTAAATTAATATCCTTAAATATTCATTGGCTCAAAGCAACGACCGTTTATGGCCTGCTAATTGTTTGGTTCGCTTTGAAGACTACAAATCCAAATAAAAAGGCAGAATGTTCTACTCTGTCGACCACAACAATTTGCATGGTATCTGTAGGTGGATTGAGTGCATATGCAAAGAATAATTGAATACAATCGATAAGTTTTTAGACTGTGAGTCAAGGTAGATTTTGATGGGTTTGTGGGGAAACTGTGTCCAAGGAAGAAATGTCACTGTGGGCACTGACAAAGTAACATCTGATGTGAGTGTTAGGACATTTAAAAAATATTACAGAAAGGAGCTGAAAACCGATTAGGCTGGTTCCTCAGCTGTCTGGATGCCCTGGCTCCTAACTCGTCCTGCAGATTTCACAGTTTGTGTGTATCAGGTTCAGCCGTTTACGTAGTGACGCAGTTACCATATTCCTCTAGCCCATGGCTAATCATGGCATAGCAGTTAGCACTTTTCATCTAAAGCGCTAACAGCAGTTAATTAATATAAACAACCCCCTTAGGAGATAAATTAATCACACTATAACAGTTCCCATTTTACCAATTGAGAAGCCGAGGTAAAGAGGCTAAGTAGTTGGCCTAAAGCCATTGAAAAGATGTTTGAAGATGGCGAGGTCCAAGGAGCTCTGCAATCTCAAATTTTAATAAAATGTTTGCTTATCTAGCTTAAGTTTTTATACATCATATATAACTCCACTTAACCCTGACGACCTAATGGAAAAAGCAGATTGTTCTGCAGCCTTGATTGTCCCTGGTATCAACATAACTGGTCATAAAGAAGCTAAAAATATTATCATCCCCAAATCCCAAGCTTCAGATAGAATTTCATCTTGTTAATTGATCCTATCAAATAAGTGCTCATATTTTTCCTGCCAAATCTATCTGATGAGAAACATCTTCTCTCACAATCAAAGAAATATAAAACCAATTGATTTTTTGCCCATAACATCAAATGCCTGAAACTGAACAGAAGTTAGACTGACTTAGCTGAACTCCCTGTATGTACCGACATTGTTTAGAGTTTAGATCAAATCACCTTGGGTAACTTTCAATATGTTATATGTAATTAATTCAATATGTTCAATATAGATATAGTTTAATGGTATAGCACAGAGCAAGTAAGGAGGACACCTAAATCCTACCCTCTTCTCTGTATATTGACTTAAAAATGAACTTGTTACTTCTAATTTTGCCTTCTGATTAAAAAAATCATTTTAAGATTTAATTTCCTTAGACTTGTTTGAATATATGTGAAAGAGAATCTATATGAAAACTTTTTGACAATGTAAAACATAAGTTTGGGCGTTATATATTAAAATCACAAGATGAAAATTACCCAGTTATGATTCTTTTCAAATATTATTCCAGCTGGGATTGTGTGACACACACTTGTATCAATCAGTTCATTTTTATTTATTTTTATTTTATCTATCTATTTATTTATTTATTAAAGAGGAAGGAACATAGGCAGCAGACAGGAAGGAAGTGAGAGAAGGAAAAAGTATTTTATTTACTTAGTTTTTCCTCCCAGCGTCTGGTCTCAAACCTGGGTCCTTGGACGGTATGTGGACTGTACCCCAGCCAGGGACTTAACCCCTGAGCAACCACGGCCTGCCAATCAATTCATTTTTAAGCCAAAATCAAAAGATTTGCTTTGGAAAAGTAGTCTATGAATAATGAAGATCTCATTTTAAACAAAAAAATATAACATAGGCTTTTTTTCAATATATTTGTTCTAAAACTAAACTCTATGCCCAATCTCATTAACAAGTAAAATCCCAAACCAAACATTTTAAGGAATATATTTAAAAATAATCCTAGGAAAACTGAGTGAAAGTATATGGAAACACCTTGCTGTCTTTGAAACATTCCTCTAAATTTAAAATTCTCCCAATGTCACACATTATTAAAAGAAAAAGTCACTATAAAGACAAGTGTGGTACACACACACAGACACACACACACACTTTTATATGTTTGTTAAGGTGTGCGAAAAACTGTGTGTCCCACATTATTTCTCTTGGATCTCAATATATCAATAATCTCACCTTACCTTCAACCTCTTTGCTACCCGTCCATCCCTCCACCACTCACCACCAAGAAAACATCTCAGGTGATTCCACAGTTCCTCTAGCCACCATTCCATCCTTACTCAACCAAACTTCTTAAAAGAATAGATCATGTTTCTTGTCACTTCTCAGTGACTTTGCAATTGAAAGCAATTAAGCAAAGAACATTCCCCTGAGACCATTCTGATGAGCTTTTATCAAGTGAAAGGATCATGGTAGTAAGCAAAACTGACATGGTCCCTGTCTTCCCAACTTTATGTCCTTAACTACCCTCGTCTGTCTGGATCTCCTGGATGGAATTTGGATAATGGAATGAGTGGCTAAGCAATCTTTCCTTTGTCCTTCACTGTCCCCTTCCATCCAGCCAACTCTGCTCCTGTAAGATGACAGGTAGCGATAAACTGAAAAAGATTCGAAAATATGGGCCTTGTTCAGTATAATTCCTCCAGGAATCAAATCTCTGTGTGACCAGTTAGCAAGGCAACAATTGACAATGGCTATTTCTTCCCAGCTCTCTTCATGACTGTTACGGAATTGATCCTTTAGAACTCGGTGTTGTTTCTTAAGATTACCAGAACTGTTCATGCAATGTTTATTTATGTCCCAGGCACTGACAGATACAGGCTCTCTAACAAGTCATTTAAACCATCAGGAAGGGCTAATTTTTTTGTATGTCTGAGTTTTCAAGTTTGAAGAGGGAGCAAAAAGCGTTATGAAATAAAACTGAGTCATTCTAAAAGAAATGTTTGTATTTTTGACTTAAACTAAAATAAACTGAAAATGTCTAGGCTGTTTTCAAATGAGAAAGTTTAAAACAATGAAGGCAATGGGTGATTTAAGAGAAGGCTTGCAGAGGAATTAGATAATGCAATCAATGTTTTATCTAGTCAGCTAGTATTTATTTCAAGGAGTGGCAGCGGGGGATGGGAGGGAGGCAGGGGAATGGACGGAAAGCTGAGTCACTGAATGTCGGCATTTTTAAATATCTCCTAGAGTATTTGTAACTAGTCAATGATGGCAAAGCAAGAAAATGTTTTTATAACTAAATATCAACCAGAGCAATATCACGTGAAATACTACATTTAGATGTGGATCAAGCACACATGTTCAATCACATACACACATGCATGCTCGCCAAAAATAATACCAATCTTGAAGATCAAAATTACAGTTATTTTGTTTATTTTTTATAGTTGTCATATTTATTTCTTTGTAAAATAAACAAAGGGGACTAAAACTAAAAAGTATTTGTATAGAGAAAGACACTAACACTAGAACAAAAAGACATCCTACTAACTAGGAATAGTGACATCAGGCATTTGACAACAGTTTAATATTCAAGGTATATAGAGAACTTTCACAACTCACTAACAACAACAAAAATCCAATAAAAAAACTGGACAGAATATCTGAGCAGAAACTTTCCTAAAGAGGATGTACAGATGGTTAATAGGTAGATGGAAAAAGTGTTCATCACTTACTATTAACAAAATGCAAATCAAAATCACAATGAGATCTCACCTTACAGTGAGAACGCCCTGCATCAGGAAGACAAGAAACAACAAATGTCGTGGACAGAAACGAACGTTCATATACCTTTGGTAGGAATGCAACTTGGTGCAGCCACTTTGGAAGACAGCATGGAGATTTCTCAAAAAAAAAAAAAACCCAAACAACAGCAATCCCACACCTAGGTATCAAAGCTATAAATATGAAAATATTAACTTGAAAATATGTAACCACCCCTGTTATTTTGTAGCGTTATTTATTATAGTGAAGATAAGGAATCAGTTTAAGTGACTGTTGATGGATGAATAGACAAAGATCTGTATACACACACACACACACACACACACACACACACACACACACACACATTTTACCTGTATCTGAAATATGGTGAAACAATGCAAATAAATAGGATAAAAGCAAAATCAACCTCTGGAACTTGCCAACAGAACTGACGTTACTAGAGGGGATGGTGTGGAGGATGGGTTAATGCTATAGAAGAGGTTTATTTATTTTTTTATTATTTTTTCCCTTCCTTTCTTAAATTTTGCTTGTTTTTATTCAAAAATACATCTGTTTTGTTTTAAAATACATTTACCAAAAGTGACTTATATTTTGATATAATAACCAGGCTATTATTTTAGCTATGATATTTAGAAGTATGTAAAAAGATACAATTATTGACCTGGGGTCTTTATGGTAAAATAAAGTTTTACTCTAGAGTGAGAGGATTATGTATGCAGATTTGAGAAGAGGAATAGAAGAAATTAGAGAAAGTGAGGAGATTTAATCATCTATGTTAGAATAGGTCCAAGACACTGTAAGATGGTAAGGCCCTCAGCATTTGATGAAACCCTCCTTCCCATCTCACCCAATACCTGCACAAACAAACATGAAAACCAAAAGAGAAGCAGTGAAGACAAGAATGGAAAGGAAAGATTGGAATTGAGAAATTACTGTTGCCTGCTAGTCTCAGCTGAGTGGTGGCGTGTTTGAGTAAATGTGAGCCTATTCTTTTAAAAAGTGTTAATGTGGGAAAAAGAAAAGAAAAAGAAAGGGATGAGGTGGTGACTGGAGGAGGTTGCTGGATCAAAGGAGAATTTCATTTGTTTGTTTAGAGGGAAGAAAGAAGAGGCAAAGGGGCAAAGATAATGATTTCTGAGGAGCCGAAGCTGGGTCCTACTCACACAAATTATGTTCTCTTGGAGAATAGATGATTTGATTAAAAGACCAGTGAAAGAAGAATTCAGAGGCCTTTGTGTCAGCCCTGACTTTGGAACTCAAACACAACTAAGCGAGGTTGGATAAGCCGCTTGAGCTATCTGTGCCTTAAGTTTATCATCTATGCAGGAAAAACATTTTTTCATCAAAAATTGACTAAGAGGAAAGGTATAAGGAAACACCACATGGTAAGATACATGAGGCCCTGTGACAATGCACTTGAAGTGAATCCTTTCTGAGCTATCACCAATGGCTACGTCCCTTGGGTGAGCTAGTAATTTCCAAGCTGCCCAGAACTGCAGACCCAACCTATTTCAGCAGTCCCGTTATTCACATTGTCATTGTCCTTTTCTGCACTGACTTGGCTGAGCAGGCTTCTATGGGAACTCTGCTTTCTAAGCCAGAAAGAACAAGCTGAGTCCTGTTATTGGTCCTTTTGTATCAAGATTTAGCAATCAGCAAGTTAATAATATAGTCTCAAAGATTAATATCAGTTTGAAAGGCAAAAATCACACAAAGCAATTAATTAAGAGCATTAAAACAAACGTATTGCTGAGAATGGAATAGGATCTAGGAGACAAAATGGGTTAAAAAAAATTTAAAGGAATGCTCTAATTGAAAACTGGCTGTGGCAGGAGACACAGGATAGTTAAAACAGTATCTTATCAGAAAATTAGCAAAATGTAATTTTATTGGGTTTTACAGATGTTATTTTTAACCACATCAAAAATCCCACCTCATGGCTGTTGGCACAAATTGTCATAATTACTATAATTTGAAGTCTGAGCGATGGAATGGCTGTTGAGATAGTTATCTCATTCCCAGACTAAGTCTGCATTCGTTGAGCAGCCAGGAGAAGGAGCTCATGTTTTTGTACTTGGTCTGGACTTCATTTGTGTCCTTTATCCAATCTCATTCTTAGGAATATTGAAGAATAATTTTTTTCCTACCTGAAACACTGGAGAAAATCAGGAGGTTAATATTAAGAGTGCTGAGGTCACCTTTAATTAACACACCAATCACCTCACCTCCAATCTGCAAGTAAAGTGTTATATTTTGTTCTATTTTTACATTTCCTGGTGAACTTTATCATATTTAATGCATATACTAATTCCTGGGCATAATATATTCAACTATCTACATAAGCATGACTGATAATGATAAACTAAGAAAAAGGAGCTTTTAATATCCCTGGTATCCAATTTAACAACAAAAATTTCTTTTTTGCTACTTGGGAGTAAAAATATGACTAAGTATATCCAAAAATATATCTACCCTATAAATCAGAAATTGAGGTTAAGAAATGCCTTACAGAAAATTCTATGAATAACATATAAACACAGGTACACAGTAACTTTCAATAATAAAGACAACTATGACTATAATTTAGATTTAGGGCTACATTAGCAGAGAGTCTGGCTAAAAGACTGGAAAAGAACTAGCCAATATAAAGAGAGGAGTCTCAATAAGAGAATAAAGCTGATCATATGTAAGGAAACACTTTCAAACAAGAAAAGTCAAGACTGACATGCTGTTTCTGTGATCATTCAAAGCTGAGTCATCTCATTGTCACTTGAGGTCATGCAAACATTTCCAAAAAGATTTTTTCAAAATCTCAGCTGTAGTTTAAGTATTATATGAAGGCAGGACCTGGGTTAAATTATACATTCAACAGATTTTATGCCCTTGTACTGCCGTCTACCCTGGAGGCACAGTAGTGAGCAGTGCTTCCAAGAGTAACACAAAAAGGAATATGAGAGACAACAAGCATGAAAAATAAGTATGTAATATAATGCTAGGCTGTCTACACGTTTTGAAGACAAGTCAAGCAGGGTAAGGAAAGAGAGAGAGATAGCAGAGTAGCAGTTTAGATAAGAAAACCTCCTTGAATAAGGTGACATGTGCCTACACTTGGGCAGAGATCTGGAAAAATTACTGGGGCGTCAGGCAACTATGTGGGGGAAGTGCATTCCAGGCAGAAGAAAGTGCAACAGCGAAGACACTGAAGTAGGAACATGATACAAATAGTGGGAGAGAAGGTAGGAGAGAGAGTCAAGCAGGCTACATCATACAGGGACTTAAAGTTATGTGTTAATCATGGCTAAAAGCCACCAGAAGCTTTTGAGCAGTGGAGTATTGCTATCTTACTGAAGTTCTACAAAGATCATTCTCCTGCTGCAGAGAGGATAAGAGTGAAAGACGAAAACAATGGCAAAGCTATTTAGCACTAGTCAAGGGATCAACTTGAATCAGCATGGTAGTAGCGAAGGGGTGAGAGGTGGTCAGATACAAAATATGTGTTCGATGCTCTATCAGTAGGACTTGTTAGTGGACTGGAGGTAAGGAATAAGCCATCTGCTTACTGATGCCATTTAAAGCCATAAGACTGGATACAGCCTCCAGAAAGAATATGGGTAAAAATGAGAATCCTAACGGATGTGGGGAAAACAGAATTCCCCAAAAGTAACTGAGGATTACTTGACTTTTATAAGTCATGTTCAATAGCATAATTCACAATGAAATAGATTGGTTTTGAAAGAAACAGGGACTCAGAGTGGACTGCAATCTAAATTTAGCGATTAATAGGATACTCACTTCATTGTTCTGACTTTTATTTTTATACAAAGTGAGATACTGGATAAATATATGTAGTGAAGTTCTTAAATATTTTTCTTTTACAGTAGACATGGAATAAGTCTGATTCTGATACAAGTGGTTCGAGGATCTTATTTTAAGAACTGCTGCTCCTGGCTAGACTTCACCCAAGATGGTGGACTGACAAGGTCTTGAACTGACCTCATCCTCACAGACACAACAAAACTGCAAAGGCAACTATGGTCTTTGAAAAAGAACTGATGATTGGGTGACAGGCATTTCCACAAGAAAAGTGATCAAAAATACCAGAAAGGGTAGGAAAAGTTAAGGCACAATTTTGTCAGGAATGCTGCCCCGGCACTGAAATCCAAGGTCAGAAGAGATACCAGTGATACAGAGTCTCTTCCCAGGTACTGAGGGACTTATAATGGGTGTCCCAGGACCTGAGCACTGAACCTAAGAGGTGAGCACATAATCCTAGTGTGGAAAATAGAAGCTTTTCTTTTAGAACAATAGGGCTCTGTAGAACAGAGAACACGGAACTGAGAGCCAACAGATGAAGGATGCACAGACCTAACTGAAGAATTGCCAAACCAAAAAATTCAGTGAGAGGAATAATCTTTCAGTGAATAGAGATGCTACTTCAGCTTTCTTTTATCTGTACGGTGCCAACACTGGTCGATTATTGGAGTCAGGTCAGCACTGGCTGACCAATGAGTTTGGCTCAAAAAAAAAAAAAAAAAAAAAAAAAGGTCAGAGGGGTAACTAAGTTTGTGAAGAGATAAAATATGCTTGGTAATAAATGAAGAATCTGTGTTTTCACTAAGAATTGTAATAAAGAGGCAAAATCATTCTCAGAAAACTTTGGATTACCTATTAGAAGCATTTTCTAATGTGATAATAAGATAGTAAAATAAAGATTATTGAGATTTGGGGAAAAATTTGCAGGGAATGTGTGAAGATCTCACCTTAAGATGGCAAATTATAAAGGTGTTATAGAATTATTTGAAATGAATTGAATACCTTTACAATCATATATTTTTCATTTCCAAAGTTTTGCTTTCTTTTTTAAAGTTTTTATTATTTTATTTAGTATATACAAGTGCAACATACTTTGATATTTTTGCATTCTTTGATTTTGCTGAATTCATTAGTTCTAATCATTTTTGATGGAATCTTTAATGTTTTCTAGATATCATTATAGTATCTGCAAATAGTGACTATTTTACTTTTTCCATTCTAATTTGGGTGCTTTCTTTTTCTTCTTGTGGAGTAACTGTATTCCTAGGACTCTAATATTATAATGAATAAAAGTGACAAGAGTGGGCATCCTTGTCCCTGGTCTTAGAGGAAATACTTTCAACTTTCACTGTTGAATATGTTAGGGGTAGGTTTATCATATGTGGCCCTTATTATATTGAGGTGCATTCCCAGAATATCCACTGTGTTGAGAGTTTATCATAAATTCATTAATGTTAAATTTTGACATATGCCTTTTTCTATGGAGATGATTATATAATTCGTATCCTTACTTTTGTTGATGTGGTTTATCAAAGAGATTGATTTGTGGACCTTGAGTCATCCTTATATCCCTGGAATAAGTCCTACCTGATCATGATGTATGATCCTTCTAGAGTATTCTTGAATTTGGTTTGCTTATCTTTTTTGAGAATTTTTGCATTTGTGTGGTAATAATTCATTGAGAATTTTTGCATCTATGCTCATCAGGGATATTAGCCTGGGTTTTCTTTCCCTGTGGCATGCTTATGTCTGCCTTTGACATCAGGGTAATGTTAACCTGTATGTTTAGTGGTATTCCTTTCTCTTCTATTTTTAGAAGAGTGTGAGAAGAATTAGTCTTAATTCTTCTTTGAACGCTTGGTAGAATTACCAGTGATGCTGTCTAGTCCTGGACATTTGCTTGTTATAAGGTCTTTGATTGTTACTGGAATCTCCTTAAAAGTAATCTGTTCAGATTTTGTATTTCTTTATGATCCAGTCTTGGTAGGTTCTATGTTTCGAGGAATTTATCCACGTCTTCTAGTTTGTTTAGTTTTTTTGTATTCATGGTAGTCTCATGATCCTTTGCATTTCTGTGGTTTCGTGTGTAAGGTCTCAACTTGCATTTCTCAATTTATTTGTTTGACTCCTCTCTTTCTTCTTGGTAAGTCTAATTAGAGTCTTCTCAATTATATTTAATTTTTCGAAGAATCAGTTCTTAGTTTCATTGATCTTTTTTACTTTTTTTAGTCTCTACTTCATTTATTTTCACTCTGACCTGTTATTGTCTTTCTTCCACTGCCTTTAGGTTTTCATTTTTCTTTTTCTAGTCCTTTGAGGTATAATGTTAGATTGCTTATTGGAGATTTTTCTTCTTTCTTGAAATAAGCACTTATCGTTATGAACTGCTTTTGTGGCATTCCATACAGATTGGTATGCTGTGTTTCCATTTTCATGTGTCTCAAGGTATTTTTTTCTTTTTTGATTTCTTCTATGATATATTGATTGTCAGGTAGCATGTTGTTTAATCTTCACATATTCACACATACTACGTATAAGACATTGAAAGTGTAAAAATGAAAGTGACAAATCACAACTCTCAGTGAGTTTGCAGTCCATAGAGGGAAAGGAGGGAGGAGTTTGATAAAGGCTAATGAGGAAAGTAGATGCTTATAAATGAAATGGTGCAGAGATACAAAAACAAACAAACAAACAAAAAGGATAAACTCTGACCAAATCAAGCAGAGAGATTAGCAAAGGATTTTTAGAAAAAGGTGATGTTGAGTTGAACTTTGGATGATAAATAGAAGTTCTAAGGGTGAAAACAATCTAAAGATTTGAATTTTAACTATTTGGAAATTATTTTTTTTTAAAAAAAAACCTCATTCCCTCAATTATACTAAATAACAAATATTATTCTATATACTTCCATTCAAATGAACATCTGGCAGTTTTTATTGTCGTAGAAAAATTTAGACAATTAAATTTGAAACTAAATCAGGTATCTATAGCAGGTGTCCACATATTCAACATCAAGTTTTTATTCAATTAGTGTAGAGTGAAATACTTTTTAGTTCTGGAAAGAGGCACTAGAAACACAGGTTATCAGAGATGCCCTGGTGCCCTAGCACTCTAGTACACTCTGGGAGCAGTCCCACATACACCCCAAGGTCCCGGGTTCAAGACCCAGGGTCAGGGGAAACAACCAATGCTAACAACTTAAAAAAAAGGTGCTTCTTCCCCTCTCTCTTCCAACCAGTCTACTCCCTTTCATTCCTTTCCTGTAAAACAAGCAATCAAAAGAAACAAAACAAGTTATCCTACAGGTCTATTGTTAAGGAGTTTAAATAGGTAATATGTAGGCAACAAAAGAGAGGCTTCACACTTTCATTTTTCAGTTCCTTATAGAACTAAGAGCAAAACACAGAGAAATGTAAACTCTTATAAATTGCAAAGGTCTTCTGCTTTTTGTTCTTTATTATAATCTCTTGTGCCAGTTTTCATTTAAAGAAGATTGGTTGCTCCACTTTTCTTATTTAATGTACTCAGAAACAATATGACACAAAGGAATTTTCCAATAAACTATGACTAATGAATTAGAAAACACTATTTGGTGCCTTGTGAACATTTCAAAATATTGTAAGCCTTTTCCTCATTAAGATAGTCCCAAAACAACCACCCCCCTCAAAATAAAAAAAAAGAATTTCACTGCAGAAACGTGAAATACAATAACTAATAAGAACAATTATATAATAATTTCCTATGAATACAGCAATTGTGAATGAAACATGTAAATAGTTCCAATATATTCATTTAGTATTACTGACAATTAACATGAGCATTAAATTAGAGTTGCCTTTATCAACTAGAGTTGTAAACCTCGGCAACAGCCTAAAGATTACTAGAGGAATTGATACCTGGTTGAGGACTATACCCAGCCAACTAATAATGAAAGAGAGTATAAACTTTTAATTCCATAAATAAATAATGTTTTTAAGCATCAGGATTCATCAAAAGTTAGCTAAATTAATAAATGCATACTGCCTGTTTACCTAAATCCTTTTATTCCCTGTAGGAGCTAAATACCTTTCCTCATTTGCATCTGTTGGGATATAGAATTGTCCTAATTTTGAAATTTGAGCAAGTTCACAAAGTGCATGGAGACTAATTTCTATAGCAATTTTACACAGTGATACAAAGTGACTAACTCATCTTTTCAATATACTCAAACTTTTTTCCAGATAACATCAAAAATAAGACTTCTTTTTTAGCCTAGGAGGAGAGGCTAAAAAGTTATCTTATAATCCTTTTTGAAATCTTTTTGTTACTCAAAATGAATTCAGGGGGAAAAAAAAGTAAAGCAAAATAAGGTATAAATTGACCAGTTTATATATCTAGAAGATGCAAATATATGTATTTTAAACAACTTTAACAAAACTACCAACAGCTGGACAGTATTCGAATATCTGGTCTGTAGTAGGTGCCCAAAAAGTGCTTGCTGAATGAAGCAAGTCCCGTGGAATTGTTTTAAGTGAACTTGAAGAGACAAAATTGAGTTCCGAATAGACGTTTGGGGTCAAATAATGTTTTCATTGGCATAATATCTTGTGTAAGTTTGAAATTTTACCATAGAGATCCAAGTACTTATTTTCCTTCGTCTCACACATTCACACTATAATCTCTTCATTCTTCAGTGACTGAAGGCTGTCTTAATGGAATTGATGTCCCATTTCTTCCTCCCCCTACCCCCCAGCCCCATGGCCCTGCTCCCATCCATTTTCCATTCTATAAGCTCAGAATTTCTGCAGGGACTATTGGAGCGAAGATGGCCGACTTCTCTACTGGGTCAAATAGCCTTAGGAACCTCCAGCAGTCATCTTTGCAACAATTAAGACAACAACAACAACAAAAACCTTCTAGGATAAAGCCTATACCACCTAGGGTAATCAGGAAAGAGACATGAAAAATATCTATTCAAGCTGCTGATTCATTCCTCAATGGACTCAAGCAATGCCCAGCATTAATGATCTGTAAGTTCAAAACTTTCCCTGTCCCCCCATTCCCTTGTAATAAAACCAAACGCATTCAAGACCTCTCCGGGTGTGCCCATGCTCAATCTCTCCAGCCTCATTCATCTCCACAACTCAACCTTTGACAAGTGTTTCTCCAGTCAGTCAATTCTGTGCAGTTCTGCTGCTTTCTCGTTTCTCACCACTAGACCTTCACACATGTGGTTCCCTTTGTTAGAAGATTTTACTCTCTCCCCTCTCTGGGTCTTCCATCCTTTCATTCTGCTTACCCTTACCTGACATTGTTTACATCATAAGCCTCCCCTCATAACCCCTGCGTGTCTCTCAAGAGCAATATGTAAACAAACAAACAAGACTAAATCAGTGTTGTTCCCCTTCAGCCATGCTTTCTTTTAGTTAATGACTCAAAATAGTGGCTTGTTTATTATTACCTTTGAATTCTCTGAGCCCCAGTACTTAACAGGGTAACAGGGTGCCTGGCACAAAGCAGACATTCCATTGATATGCTAGGAACCAATTAGGAAAACGCAGGTCTCTGTATCTTTACATTGAATGTGACTTCTGAATTTCTCTTCCTAGAAAACTGGATGATTTTTTTAGTTTTTTTTTCCTTCTTTGAAAAATAATTAAAATTTAAATCAATGTTCAACGAATACAAAGCAATGAGATCAAATTTATGCTCAAATCTTTATAAGAATTTTATTAATTCAAAGTACAAGTGTATGTAGAATCATCACTGATTTGACTATTTGCCTTCTAGATCAACCACAGATCTCTAATGTTATTAAAAATGAAGTTAATGCATAGTAGAGATTTATTTTCTAAAGCAAACAAACAAAACTACTGTAGTATCCGAGGGGGGAAAGAAAAAAAAATCCATGTGATCTAGAAAAAGCGAACTTAAGCAGCACTTTACTGTTAAAATTCCAGCCCGACTTTTCTACCTAAATCTTTCAAAACTGTTTTGGCTCTGCAGTTTTGGTAAGATCCAGTTTAACACAAGCTTGTCAGATTTGCTTTCTTCAGAAGTAAGCAGTTAGATCAGGAAATAAACCACAAAAATTCCTTAATTGCTAGTCATCTAAGTAAGGCCTTATACTTTGGCTGAAAAAATAAACCAAAGGAAAGAAATACCTAGCAATCTTTTTCTGTTAAAAAAAAATAAAAAACAGAAAAACACACAAGCCAAGGAAAACACCACAGCCAGCAAAGGGTCAAAAGAATAGAGGAGATACCTCCTCAAACCTTCCTTTCTAGGTAGAATTAGTCATCTAAGCTTTGTCCACATTAGTGTTAAGCCAGCAAGGCTGGAAAGTGACTTAACTCATATTGCTATGCCAATGTTTTGCTTTAATATTAATCCTGGGTGTTTTAAGACTTGGTCGGAACCAAACTGTATTGGAATTGCCTCAAAAGAGGCCTAACCATGCCCTAAAACTATTATGATCATTTATTATTTAAGATGTCTAATGAATTCATTTCTAGTGAATTCCCTTTTCTAGAATGTCAGTGTATCATTAGATGGTCGACATTGGTCATTTTTCACACAGCTCTTTGTATGGACACAGTTTGTCTAATCCCCAGCCCTAGATAGGGTAAATCTTTTAGAGAATTTCAGATAAGCAGTTTGTGTGTAGTGAGCTCATGGTTCAGACATAATCATCAGCAGGATCAACCCATTAACAAATAGAGATTAAAATTAACAATAATTAAGTCATCTTGATTACTCCCTATGGGCCAGGCACTGTGCTATGAAAGTAAAACAAAACAAAACACTTTCTCACAACCACTCTGAAAGGTATATTTTATTAAACTTGTTTTACAGAAGAAAAATTTTAGGATTAGAGAGGTTAAGGGACTTTCCAAAATTTTGAGGTTTGAATTAGAATATCCTTATGCAATTGAAATTAAATAGCCATTAACTATTCCTTCTGGTAGAAACAACACACAGAATGTGCATTTGTTATTTACTTTTCTGTGTGTCAGTGTGTTTCTTTCTATTTTTAAAATGGATATAGTAATATGCACTTACGTACAGGAAAAGAGCACTGTATTAATTCAATATTAATACAGAATTTGAAATTAACATAGATTTTACAGCATAACTCTCAAGTTGCTATTCATGAAGGTGGAAGTTTCCTAAGATCAAACTTCCAGGATAAGTCCTACTTATTGAATACAGGGCAGAAAAGAGATGTAGAGGCAAAAACCTGCCACACCCCTTTTCTAGCCACAGGGGCTCCCAGGTGCAAAGGTGAAGCTTGCGTGTCTCAGGAAGGTCCTGGGACCCTCTGTCTTTACAGCAGTTCCTCTGAGATGGGACATGCTAACTAGCACAGGTATTCTAGCAGCAGTCAGTGACTGGGGACTGGAAAGCATTTCTAAGTCTTCAACACATTCATTTGGAAGTATGTGCATAATGATCCTGCTTATGGTGCTGTCCAAGTTTTGTGTCATCAGAATCAAACCAGGCATTACCTTTCTTCTCCACTGAGGACCTGCTGCTGGCTTTAACCCCACGAAGAGGGGTAAGCAAGCCTATCTCCGGGCATAATCTGCCCCAGCTTCATACTGCCTGCTTTCACAGGGCCAGGAGCCAACAGGGAAACATTCGAACATCAGTGTCTTGTAGCTTCTTTCCTTTGTTGTTCACACCTCTCAGGGACAGAACATTTGCCCTTCTGCATGACTGTGGCCAGAGAAATAGACAAGTGTCAACCGATTCTAGGGGAAGCCTCTTCTACTGCTGAGAAAAATCTCTTTAAATTTTCTCCCGTTTCAATGCCCAGCAAAATGTTTTACTACTGACACAAGGCTATCATTCCTCACAAAGCTTCCCATATGAATGAGATTATCTCTAACTAGTGATAAGACATAATTTTGTAATGCCCTACCTATCAGGACACTGACTTATCTTGTGAATAAAAAAATGCATAAATGAAAGTATTACGCAATCTGCTAAAAGAGACACAGGAGATTTTATTTTCTCTGTTGTCATGATATATTAAGCGGTGACAGGACGGTAGTGTGCTGAGAGTATGAAGAGCTTCAGTGATCTTAAAGTCCCTCAGCTTGGACACTATGCTCTTCAGAAGCCTAACTGTTCTCTGCTTCCCTGTCACGGGTGCAGAGAATACCCCCAAGGTCTTAGCGGGGACCTGCACCCAACAACCAGGCAGTTATGCTTGAAATTCTATACTAATTCAATTTGTATAATTTCGATCACTATGCTAAATTTTCATGCATGCGATTATGAGTTTATTATATTTATGATTGTGTATTGAAAACTATTATTTATAATGAATAATACATTTATTTCACTTACATGTTAGGGTTCTGGTTTAAACTTACTGACTTAAAAGCATTTTCACTGCCTAGGAAAAACAATAAAAAATTTGATTATTGCTTGTGACTGTGTAGCGCCCAGATTTTATAAGTGGGGCAGCTGTGGTCCCAGAAGCTAAGGGCTCCAAGTTAATAAGTGACAGAAGTTTCCCAATTTCATCTATGATTTTCCATCACACAATATAACCGATTCTTCTGCTCACAAGTGACCTTTCTGTGTGTCTGTCTTAATCTGTCAACAGTGCTCTGGAACTCACAGAATTATGACTGTGCATTTTGATACAAAGCATTAGTTTCCCAACAGATCCAAGGGCAACCTCCTCATAGCTGAGAGGCTCCCACCTGGTGTTTGTAGGACTAAAATTAATCAAAGGCAAATGCTCCTAGACATTGTACTTACTTATAAGGCATTCTTTGACCAAGGAGTGAACATGTAGTCATTCAAACTTGCCAGCAAGAGGAAGGGTGCCTCCTATGTGCCTGGCTTTTTGCACAGCAGGTGGTCACATGACAGAATTTATAATGGAACTTTTGATAAATGCTGGCTCTTTTATATCTCGGAATTTGTTTTAGCAGGACAAAACCTTTAAGAGGAGCAAATTTCTTTGAGCTTTATCTCTGGATTGTTACACCAGCCCAAATAAACTCATCGATGGTCCCAGAGTTCACACATAGCCTTCGTTTATGTCATTACCTGGTGACCTTGTCTGAATCTTCAAAACTCAGGTTTCTCACATCCCAGCCCAGCTGACGGCTCCCTGCACTTCCAAGGTTGGTCATTCTCATTCCATAGGTACCACATGTATTATTGACTAGTGTCTTAGAATAATAGTAAAAATAAAAATAACAGTGAGCATATATCTAGCCACCTACTACGAAACAGAGACAATAACTCTCCTAAGTAGATATTATCCAGATTTTGTACATGAGGAAATGAACAAAGTGAAAATAGGAAACTTAACCCAAGATCAAACAGACAAGCAATGGCAGAACAGATATTTGAAGCCAGCCTTGTATAACCCGAACTCTTACCCCTTAGACTGTACGTCATTGCATCTCTTCTGGGTCGGAAGCTACCTAAACAGGTGATCAGTTTCCTATTTGTGTCCTAGCACCATGATGTCACGGACAACCAAATGGGGCCTCCATCAGGAAGAGTCATTTGTAGAATCAGGGAGGTCATACTTTGCAAATGCAGAATCCTTCTAGCACTGGCCACCATTGTCGAGCACACAGATACCCGCAGCCACACTCAGCATTTGGCTCTTTTTGCCAGTCTGCAGCAGTTTGGCAGTTCTAATAGCTGACGGATTAGTGCTGATCTACACTGATTGCTCACACCTGCAATTCAAACTAACCCCTGTTCCGCTTTGTGCAATCAGCCATGCCCAGGTAAGACCATCAGCTTCCCAAATGACAGGCAAACAGAGACCCACCTGACAGGTCTGACCAGACACCTGTGCGATCTCAAAGTGGGAAGGAAGGGGGCAGGGGAAGGGAGAATTACTAAATTAAAGCACCAAATGTAAACGGCAAAGGAATGAGTGCTTCATTGACTTCTCAGAAAGATTAGAAACTTTGTCAATGGGAAACATCAAAGGTCTCCAACTAGAGAGCACAGAGCAGTAACTGGTGATGGAACTTTTACAGGCACAAGGACCTGATATTTGTCTTTCTAAGCTTTAGTCAGAGAAATTAGATAGGCCTTAGATTACCAAAAGTGCCAAGCATAATCATACTTTGATTTCCAAGGCCCCCTCCTAGCAGCGAGCTCTAGATACATTTGCTAACAATGTCTTGAAAATCCTCACAACATCCTTGTGGAGTAAAGGGTGTGAATGGAAAAATGCAGACCGCGCAGGGCTCACACAGTTTGCAGAGTCAGAGAAATGCATTCGTTCTTCTTGATGAAAAGAATCCAATTTCATCAATTACATCTTCTCTTCAGAATTTCACCTAAGTCTTAGTTTTCTGTATGCAATAATTTATAGAAAATGTATCATGTCTATATAAATATATGTGGACACGGCTGGGTTTTTTTTAAAATGATCATTTACACAGAAGTCAAATCCATGTCCTTATTCATCACATTCCCCTCTCCTTGATCATCTTTATTGCCTTCTCAAGGGAATAGTTGTTAAAATTCTGAGTAGCTGGAATAGTTCCAGTTGTAACCATAAATAATTGGATTGGGGTTTATTTCCTTCTTGGGGAGAAAAAAAATCCCTCAAACTTTTTTTAAGTGTCAGATTTTTGCAATATAAGTTTCACTGAATTTGTTTGAGGTTTAGGGCTAACTTTTTCAAAGCATAAATGAATATCAGAAAGTCGAGGACCTTGTTTGAGCTGAAAGGCATTATTTTTCAAATAAAGAGAAATACAGAAGAGACCCATCAGCTGTCTTCCACACTCAGTCACCGTTTTTCCTGCTCCTGCTGACACTTATCAAAGCACTCAACCAGGGGGAGTTTTTCATTCAAGATTTGGTTTGGTGTTTTTTGAGATTTATAAGCTTTTAAGCATGAAGTTTCTGACTTTTGGGAAATAGTGATAATTTAGCTTGCTATCCTATTAGCGACTTCTCCTAAAAAAAAAAAAAAAAAAAAAAAAAAAAAATTCCATGGAATTTCATTAAAAGCAGAATGATGTAACGAAAACCAGGATCTTCTAGTGTCCTTTTCCTATGTTTCTGTTCAGACTCGTTATTTACTTTGTCGGGTGATATTTGTAAAGTGCTATTATGACATTAGACAGATAATCAAAGTTGACTCAAGGGGATACATTTGAACTTGAGAGGTTTCAAGTTCCAATGAGAATGTGAACACTTGGCTCAAGATAACACGTTTCCTTCTAGCCAAGTCCTGAGCCTGTCCGGATGATGAGTTAAAACTGCTCTGGGGTTGAGGGTTTGTCTCAACCTGAGAGAGTGAAATCTAGGGCTTTAGCTGAGGTAAATCACACCAGACCAAACGGCTGGGTGAAACTTCTGAAAACTAGTTTCTTGTCTGGATCTTCTTTCTCTAATATACCTCCTTCTATTAAGCAGAGAAACCAAAGACACTGAGGGAACCAAACTGCCAGCCTGGCATCCACGACAGAAGCCACTGAGAACACAGTCCCATCATCCCTTCCTACACCCTGCTCCTTCTGCTCCTTTTTTTTTTTTTTTCTTTTTCCTGCCTCAGGTCATTTCAAGAAAGAACAACTCAAAATTACTACCAGTTGCTGCATGTATTAACCAGCCATGTGCCAGACACCATACACATGATTTCAAATGAATTTCGAAAGAGGGTATGGGGCATGGCTAATAGCATGGCTTCTAATCCCAAAACTGCCTCTACCACTTCTTAGCTGTTTGACATTAAGTAAATTCTAGAGGTTATACCACTTCTGATAGCAAATCCTTCCTCAGGGGTGTTCTGTGAGAATTAAATGATATGAAATGTGCAATATGCTTAAACTAGAGTCTGACCAGCACATGGTATGTGCTCAGTACAAGTCGGATGTTGTTGTGCTAACAATCCTATGAAATAGGTAACATTGGGACCATTTCAAGGATAAAAATGAGACTCTGACTAGATTACTCTATTGGTTCTCAAAGTCCGGATCCTGGGAACCTGCTAGAAATGTAAATTCTTGAACCCCACCCAACATGCAGTGAACCAGAAATCTGGGGGCCATCCCCTGCCAATATAACCATGTAGGAGATTCTAATGTATTTTAAAGCCTGAGAGCAACGTGATAAAATCAATTTACCCAAAGTTATACAGCTTTTAAGTAATGAAACCAAACTTCGGTCTGACTTAAAGGTCTATGTTCTTTCCACTAGATATGATGTAAATTCAGTCCCAGAAAGAAATATGCTCCTTCCCCCATGGTTCTGATGACACATTACTGAAATAAATGTCCTTCTTTCTCTATAATCACAATGTTTTGCTTTGTTAACGCAGGCAGCACATGCTTTAGTTCTGCTATAAGAAGTTTCTGTTCCTTTTTCCGCACCCTGGGGTTCCTACAGCAATAATATTCTGATAGTTGTAAGAGATAGGATGAAATATGGTCTTGTGATCAGAAAAACTCACTTTGATTGGTGACTTTTTCATCCAGAACTTTTCATTGTGATCAGAATCTGAAATGGAGGTCATTGGTATATACTTTTTCCTCCCTGCTCCTAAATTGAGAAGAACACGAGATTGCAAATTTACAAAATAACCTCAATCTGCCTCTCAACTTTAGTAGGCCTAGGAGAGATGTGGAAGTGGAGACCAATGCTCTGCCAAAGTTAAGAACACTCCGATCAGGCATAGACAGTGTGTTTTCAAGAGATGTGTGAGTACACAGAACAGCTGGATCCAGCAACTCCATGCTATGCCTTCTAGGATGACAATAACCTGGGGGAAAAATTACTGACCCTTGAATAATCATTGTCTTTCCTCAGAAATGATGTCTCCACTAACATACACTTCATTTTCTGGGCACCGCTTACTTCACTGATTCCACATAGAGAAGGAGCTGGAGTCTCCTTTACTTGCAAAATAGTTGTAACTGTCTCCTCTTACTAGATCCTGATACCAATGTTCAGAGGACTCTGGAAAGTTTAGCGATAAAGCTTATGAATGAATGAAGAGTTAAGAAGAATCTCTTGAAGAGGAACAATAGAACTTAATGAAATATAAAAAGTACTATCTCACTCTACCTTTTGACTAGAAGTTTCCATCACCATCTCATCTCTTTTTCTCCATGAGTCATTGTTTTTCCAATTTACTGACTTCCTTTTCCCTGAGTTCACAGATCTGATCATCTTTGAAACCACTAAATGATGTCCTGAGTCTGCCAAGAATAACAACCTGTGGTCTAGCATGGTACAGATATCAGGCTCCAGGCTAAGGCTCATTCCTATAGGAGAAAGTCGGATTCTTAACTTTTCTTTTTCCTGACTTCCTTCTCCTGACTCAATGGACAAATGTTCAAATTTAGAGATAACTAATTCTGCTGGATCAGGTGATGGTCTGGCTCTCAAGTTTAATTCCCTGCCAGGAGAGTTTCAACATGATTTAAAAAAAAAAAAAAAAGAGCCACTGGTAAAGTGAATGGTCTTTATAAAGAAACTACCCCAATATGCAGTATGCTCAACCACCATGTTAGACATTGTTGCTGGTCATGAGTCACCATGAATGGAGCCAACAGTGAAGAATCACTGGCACTGTAAGATCAGTCAGTGGCACCATGCTCCTCTTGGATGCAGCTGGAAAAAGGTAGTCATGTCATTTTTTTAGTTCCACCATCAATGATGCTGACATTGCTGAAAACAAATATTGGTTTGGTATAGGTAGGAGATGTTCCTGGCTTTATGTGGTGGGCAGAAAAGACTGGGCATAATAGAGGTGTGACATGCACACTGTGGATGAAGTTCAGAACAGCAAAACCTTTAACAGACTGTCTCACCCTCCTAAAGCTTGCTGATGGACACACCCAGGCTGAATTTGAGGTGTGACTTCCTAGGAATCAAGCAGAACACAGGCCCCCAGGCCCCCTATGGCTACGCATCCACCTGTCAAACCCTACAGGTAAATGTAGCTTAGTCTTTCCTCTGGGGTAAGGGGAGGGAGGCAATGAGCCAAGGTGTGTGTGATTATCTGGCCAGATGCCAGAAATTAGTGAAATCCCTCCTTTGCTAACTCAGCTCGAAGTTGAATTCAGAGGGTTTTTATTTTAATGGTGCCTATGATGTCAGGCAGTGTTTAAACAGTGAAATAACCTACAAAGTACAGTCCTTTCTGTAATATATTGGTAAAAGCTAAAGTTACTTTGCTCTATAAAGATAACTAATTTCAAATAAAATTGTCTTTAAAACAACTCTCTTCAAATAGAAGAGATACCATAATTAACTACCACTTGGTCACCAATAACTAAGTCAAACTTTCCAAATAACTTCCTACTCACCTCTTCCTAGAGCCGTAACTTTAGCGAAGTAACTAACTTCCTCAAAGAGCTACTGCAGACATACCTCACTCACATTCCATATATCTTGCCAATTAATACAAGCAAAGAGTCTTCACCACTCTTTCCTCCTTCTCCACTTGCACACGTGGCCTTCTTTCTTTTGTTACTAAAG
Source organism: Solenodon paradoxus (assembly GCA_004363575.1). Classification (NCBI taxonomy): domain Eukaryota; kingdom Metazoa; phylum Chordata; class Mammalia; order Eulipotyphla; family Solenodontidae; genus Solenodon; species Solenodon paradoxus. Next base: position 217,182 of record RJWH01000219.1, on the reverse strand, counting down.
GATTCCTGAATAGAAACAACTATCTGTGACCTTACAAAATTCAGATGTGCTCTCTGTGATGTTCTAGTCTCACAGTGACTGTCTCCAGATTTGGGGTGCCCTATTTCCTGTTTTGTGGTTTGAGATTATCTACCTTCCTTACAAAGCTGATTAATCTCTTAGGTGCCTGGAGTGAAGGCCACGAGGCCATGTAATATTAAGTCACCAAGAAAACTTCAAAAGTTTAATGTATTTGCCATGCCCCAAATTAGAACAGCTTCCTCTTCCTTTGACAGTCTATTTCTGTGCTACAATTTACAGTTCTTCCCCCTCTAACAACTTGAGTTAATTTCTAGTCTGAAAATAGTCTGAAGCAAAGGCACTAAGGCAAAGCTGTAGGTTGGGAGAGACCTGGGTAGATCAAAGTGCTGTGGAGAACAAGGCCGTCTCTCCATGGTTGTCTTACTGCCCAAACTCCCCTGGATGATGCATATCCCAGCAATGGCTGCTGAAGAAGCAATGGCCTGTGGCACTATGTCCCTCAGTGGTGAAGTAGAGAAAAGATGGAGAGTGGACCTCCAAGATGGCAGCTGAAAAAACCACCAGAAGCTATGATGACTTGTCAGCAACCCTCCTGCCAGAGCTAATGAATGTGCTATAACCTTTCCAGTGCTCTGAAAATAGGGCACTTTCCTTGGAATAGGCATCATAGGTACATGACTCTTTATATACAAAATAGAATATTCTTGAATCATACCATTCCAAATTACAGGTATTACTTTGAAAATGTTTCATTAGCTACATTTTACTTTTATATATATCATATGTAATTCATACGCAAATACATTTAAACTCTTTCGTAGTGTACTCTAACTTTACAGTTAGACTACATAATAAGATGAAACGTGAAAACTCATTGTTGATTTTACTTTGAGGATGTCACAATCGCAGGCACATTTATCAGGAAGCTAAGGAAACTGAAGTTCCAGGTCCCCTTCATTGCAACATCCCATTCTAAGGCTCTAGAGGGGCCCTGGCAATGCGTTCACATGGTCACATGCTTCTGGAAATTTTGAAAAAGAAATTTTAAACAGTTGATGCTCTACTCTCTTTCCACTCTGACTTCTCTCCTGTCTCGGCTTCCTCCTGTGTCAGCTCGCCTTAGAGTAGCTATATTACTTGAGATCCTGCTAAATCTAAGTTAATCTACGGCTGCATTTAGTTTGGATGATAATGATAAACATGTATATGCGGTGTTAGCCATCGCAGTAGAAAGAGTGGGCGGCTGCTCTACCGAACTGAGCAGCTTACCCAGTACCATGAACCAAAACTATGAGACCAGATGTTGAACCCCAGTATGAATACCTTCTATGAATCTGGCACCATTAATACATGTGAAATGGAGAAGGAATACTGTTTTAATGCCTCCGGCTAGAGCATGGCCTGTGAGAGTCTTTTTCTTTTCGCAGTCATCAGATGCATACAATTGTTAGTGGAGGTTTTGTTTTTCTTTCATGTCTCGTTAAAATGGACATTCTGTCAGCAGCATATTGGATAAAATACGAGGACTCTGAAGACAGTTGTTTTGGCTTAAATCTGTCTCATTCCTCTCTGTAGGTCTCAGTGTCATCTACTTTAAGAAAGGAATATTAACATCTGAGTAATTACGATAATAGCCCACATTAAGCACTTTGTTGTGTGACAAGTATAGGACTTTGTAACGATCCTGTGAGGTGGATGCCATGGTTACTTTTATTCACAGGTGAAGTTAAGGAATGTACCCACAGTCATGGAATAAGGGGTATAGCTGGTTGTGAAGGCAGCCCCGCAGCAGGTAGGTTCCTCAGAGAACACAAGATAGTATATAGGAAGTTTTCTAGCACAGATCAGCTGGACCACCAGCCACTAAACGATAACGATTGTCATAAAACTCACCATGAGTCTCTCTCCTCTAGGGTGGTCCCTCCCAACTGTAGGCACCAGCTCATCTCCATTACTTCCACTTCTTTCTCTTGTCAGGTTTCTTTCTCAAAAAACAGGGAGTTTGAAAAATGTAAATTACTATTATTATTAGCCAATCAGATTATTTTTGGAATTAGAAAATAAATTATACACAACACTATTATACAACCTTTATAAGGGTATTATTATGTTGATACAATCACTACCATTCTCTAAATATTTACAAGTCATCTATCTGCATGCATGCATGCATGCATCATTAAAAAATATCATATAGACCTGCAATGATCTTTTCTAACAGTTGGCATTCCGTGAGTCACTCTGTACCCTTCAGTCTATTAAAAATATCTTGTTTCAACAGTAGCACATTATTTAAATGTGGTAATGTCTGGGGGAATGAGATTATATATCATGCAGGGTGTTTTTCTGTTTCTGTTCAGTCATCCATTTAATCAATACTTCCGATTTACTAATGTGTGAGATATTGTCCTATGTTTTTCAACTGTTTTGTACATGTAATTGTCACAATCTTATATTCAATGTCTAAATATAAATCTACATCAGCTGGATCTTTTTTCCAAACATTTTCCAGGTCTTCATAATGATCCATTTTTATGGCTGCATAATGTTTCATTTAAGAACATCTGCCAAATAATAACAAGCCTTAGACTATTCCTAGGCATTGAAATAATGCACTGATGTGGGTAATAATGCGGCAGTGAACATTTTTGTGTGTAAGTCTCTTCCTTCGAATTATTTCTTTACCTTAACTTCCCTTCAATAAGTCAGGAAAACGAAACTTTGTGTGTATGTGCAAGATGTCATTATTTTTGGTGTGTTGACATTCATATGAGGAATGGGGAACCTACACATGAGTTAATTTTTAATGTGTAAGAATTAAAAAATTTAAAAATAAATTTTTAAAATTAAAAATAAATGAAATAAGTTTTTTAAAAGAAGTCATTCCTTTTATTAATTTTTTTTTCTTTGGGCAGCTATTGCATGCCCCAAAACTTTTAAGAATTCATCCTTCTCTCTGAAATATAAAGATATATACCAACCTCCAACTCTGTAAACACCTGAATACTGTCACTTTATAATGTTTAATAACAGGTATACAACAGTGACCTCCTTTTCTTTAGCCTTGCAATTCTCTACCATTTATGAGGTTAGATGGTTTTCCCCTACTTTTTAAAGCATGCTTACTAATTCTTAAGTTATCTGCGACAGGGTCATATAAAGAGCAGCAGCACCAACGCTAAACATGAACTAAACACACAAAGTACCTGGAGGTCAGGTATGAAGTAGACATACATGGTGAGTATTCATATGAAGACTATGAAGGGACCATCCTGGGACAAGTGTACATTGGAAAGGTTTTCCAGTTTTGGGTTCCCATCCTTCTCCTTCCGCTTAAGAGCTGAGAAAACTGGATGTTAAGTTTATTGTCTGTAGGCCTGTAATAGCAATATGAAATTGCAAAGGCTGTCGTGAGGATTAAAGTCAGAGGTAGAGATTGCATCATGAACACAGAGTACATTGCTGCCATTCAGTAGGTGCCAATGGGTAGTATAGGAAGTGTTCCATAAATGACAAATCAACATATTTTCCTTGGTCTCTGACAACGAATCACCTGGATCAGACAAAAAGATAATAACAAAATCATCTTAAGTTCTTTATACAGATACTTGAACATGGCAGGCTTTGAATACAGAAATAGAACTTACTTGGAGTATTCAAGGGACTATAAACAGAGAGGTGAGATAAGAACAATCAGTAGGACTTAGTGCATCTGAAAAGGCAGGAGTGTCCAAAGTAGACAGATCGATAGAGACAGAAAGCAGACTAGCAACTGCAGGGTGGACGAAGAGAGGACTTGGACGTAACAGCTAATGGATGTGAAATTTCTTTCTTGAATGATGAACATATCGTAAAATTAGATAGTGTTGATGGTTACACAACTTCGGACCTACAGTAAAGTCCACAAAATTATATTTTAAGAGTTAATTTTATGATGTGTGAATTACATCTAAATAATAGTAATCATGCTATTTTTCTGCGGTTCATAATTGAGAATCCATTCCAATGAAGCAACTTATGAGGCAAGATTAAACAAGAAATTCATTCAAAAGTTCTAATATTCCACTTTTGTATATGACTGAGCCCCAGATTCATAAGTTAGGGGATTAGTGGAATAAACTTTGGTATCAGTTGCTCCTATCATCACAAGAAAGTGTGAGTATCTATCATTCTTTTCTATCCCTAAAATTAGCCATTAAGTCATTTCTTTGAACTGAAAGAGTATAAAGATTACTGTTTTCAATTATCCTGGGTCTGTTTAATGCTTAACAGTGTATTGGGAGCAGTGGAGGGAATATTCACAACTAGAGAGCAACAGATCATAATTCCTCAATATTACTCACAAGAAGACTGATAATTCTTTGCATAAATGCACTGGAAATGCCTTTAAGATCCCTTAATTAGCCAATCAAAAGACAAAGAAGGCAATTAAAAGTTGCAATATACCCAGTTTAACTTTCTACTATTTATTTCTACTTTATAATTATTTTGATTGTTAGTTCTGATGCTTCGACCTTTGAAATAGATTAGATTATCTTTCTCTTGTCCTTCAAAACATCTGGAACTAACAATCTATTATTGCAGAGCTTAGTTCTCTCAGTGTGTAAAGTGGGGAGATAGAGGATACCTCCCTACCCAAAACAATTGTAGAGTCAGATCTTATATTTATTTTACATCAAATATATTGGTGTCAAATATATTTTTCTGCTAAAAATTCAAGAGACACATTTTAATGATAATCTATTCCAAATTTGATTATTTGAGCAATCACATGCAAAACATAATTATATAACTAGATGCACAGTAATGTCTATTACACACTGTGTCCAACATCAGATTGCAATGTATTAAGCACTCGTTTATCCTTAAATCATTCCGTAATAAGTAAAAAATGTGATTTGACCTCTGGCTGCATGGTTTCTTTTGCCACATACTCTCCAGCTGTTACCTGCTGGATGGCACTCAAAATACCTGCATAGAAGCTCTCATAGTTATCAAATATGGAAACGCCAATGTCTGACCTGGGTTTACTTTCCTGTTGAGTCAACAGGAAATAAAAGTTAGTCCTTTGCTATTTTTGGCCTATTTTAAAGTGTTCAGGAATTGTGTCTATGTGGGTAGCAAACAAAGGCCTTCTCCTCAACAACTGATAAAACCCACGCAACAATTAGTGACTTAAAATGCCAAACAGTGCACCTGAAAACGCAGGAGTATCCAGAGTAGACAACGCGATAGAGACAAAGTAGATTAGCAATTGCAGAAGGAAGGACTTGGATGTAACAGCTAATGGGTGTGAGGTTTCTTTCTCAAATGATGAAAATACCCTAAAATTAGATGGTGGTGATGTACCCTGGATTCCCTCCCCTCCTTAGCCAACTGAGAGCAGTTTAATTTTAAAGTGTAATTGTCAGAGGGGAATAAACAAATATATTTGTACTCAGATGAATCTGAGAGTTGGTGGAGGAAAATGGAGGAAAAGAAAGAAATCCACATTACCTTGCTTTCATTTTATGGTAGGCCATAGGCGATTCTCGTGAGTGCTTCTTTTACTGGAGGTTTCTTCATACTCTTGTTATTTAACAAAAGGAAACTAACCCCTAAGGAGCCAAGATTTGGAATAAAACAAAAAAAAAACATTAGTCTGTTCACATCAAGACCCCTTCTTGCCTTTTTAGTCTCATTTTTGCATCATGAACACTTCCAGCCTGGAAGTGTCCCTGTCCCGATGTGATAAGAGTGAAATGGCCTGAACAAGATCAGAATACCTTGGGAGCCAGGCGAGTGAGTTAAGTACTGGTTTCTGGAGTGAACAAATGAGGTCCTTACAGGGAGGTTAGTTACCTCAAGTTTGAGCTGTTCCAGAAGTGTCATTCTACCCTCCTAGGAAAGCCTAGCATTTCAGCTGAGAGAGACAGTCCCGCTCTCACCCCTCGTGTTCTTTCTCTTCCATCTCTTCATCCACATCTCAAAGCCAGGTGCTAGGGACAGAATCAGAGTGAAAGAAAGTCTTCAGAATAAGAAAACCCCTCCAGTTCTCCTTCTGATGTGACTGAGTTTGTGCGGTGTAAAGGGGGAAACAAAAACAATCTGTTCTATGAAGCCAAAGAATCCAGGATTTAAAGACTGGCTAAGTTCATTCACTACTGAGTTACTTAACTTCCTAAGTATTTGCCCTTGCAGGTTCACCGTGAGGGGAGTATCTGACACATAAGTGCTTCATAAATGCTGTCGACCTTCCTGTGTGTGCCGGGAGGTAGTGGTGGGGGGCGGGGGTGGGGGAAGAGGGACAAATGCTAATAGCTTTTCCAGAATTAAGTGCCAAATGCATACACTGAGTGACTCCCAAAGCAACTAAAGTACATTAGACACACTTTTTGAAAGGCATTTATAAGATCTCCATTCAACAATGACAGACTTATTCAGGGGTCACTCCAAAATACTTTGAGGGACTCCTTTAAATTAAAACATGGTAGACACACTAGAGGATTCTTTAAGATGGACCACATTCATCCTGCATAGTAAACTGCACACAATTTTTAGATAAACTTAGATATAATTATGTATACAACAACATATAATACATACTTTTCCATTATACTGCAGCCTTGACTGATACAAAGATGGCAGAAAGGAAATGAGATGAAAGCTACATGGCAAGCAGATGAAAATAAAACAAGATGTAAATTAAAATAGAACAGCATTCCCAGCCATACGTTAGCACCTTTCATTTAGAGAACATTTCAAGTTTAAAGACCCCCTTAATGATCATGCAATCTAGCCAGACGTCTGAAGCATATTATAATTTTAGATGCATATGAGAATTAGAGTCACTCCCATTTTCTCATTCCCCAGATCACTTTTTTAAAGCATTTCATTCAATTGTTTGTATATATACACACAGCCATGTATGTAGATAAGGATAAAGTTATATAAGTATCGTATAATTGCCCTTTCAGTCCCTTTTTTTCTCGACATGTTGTGTTTCGTGCCCCAAGCCCTCCCCTTCCACCCACATCAGCTCTGCCCATAGCAAAGTAACCCATGTTAATAACTCCACTTCTGCCCTTCCGCTTCCCTGGGCTTCAATAATCTCTGTGGACATGTGTATATATCTCTATACATGTCTGTCTCTTTTCACTGTTTTACAGAAATGGGGGTCATCTTTTACACAGTATCCAAGGATGCCTTGGTCTTTACGGATCCAGCCCAATCTTTATTCCTGGTCTACATCTAAAACTAACAGCTTTACACTGTCTGGCAAGCACCAGAAAAAACAAAAGTACTTTAGAAATATTTCCAAAAGCAAAGCTGAAATAATGAAATGTACAGGTCTTCAGTTAAGCTTGGCGATTTCTACAGGACACTTAACAAGATCTTGGTTTTGAAATGATTTGTTTTTTTCTGAGTTTTGGTTTGTTTGTTTGTTTGTTTTTGTTTGGGGGGTGGTTGTGGGCAGAGTAGTACCTGCTATATGAAGTACTTCTCTGTGGACAAAGGTGAAAATCTAGAAGTTTCTGGATAAAGTTTTCACCAGAACAAGTGCAGGTTATGGAGTAATGGGCATATATACATGGACAGCCAAAGGAAAGCGTGAAGACAAGAGTGTGAAGTCACTGTGAAAATCCATTGAGTTACCAGGAACAGTGGGCCACAGCTGCCTCCTCACATTAGTCCAGCAATTGCCATTCATAGGTCAGTCACCCAGGCTCTTATTCAGACTCTTATTTGTCTTCATGTCACAGGAAAAGTCCTCAACAAAGCAGTGAGCCCTCAAGTCTCCTGCTCCACATCTCAGGACTTCTTAGGACTCCTTTCTTCTCTCAAGTTCCCAGGTTCCAGAGGTCTCATTCCCATTTCCCATTAAAACAGGGACACAGATATACTAAGGTCCAATTGAATAAAAAGAGAGCTTAAACATCATACTTTCCCGTATGGCTTGTGTTTTTACAGAAACCAAAGTCTTATTAAAAAAAAGAAAAAACACAGTTGTTCCAGTTAGCCACGTACCAGACATAAGAACGTGACAAGTCACTTTGCTTGTCTGGGTCCCAGTTTCCTCATTTGTAAAATAAAAGCCTTGCACTAGATGACTGTGGAGTCAGTTCCAGCTCTAAGAGGAGAGGATTCTGTGATAGCAATGGCCCCTCTGAGCAGTCTGCATTAGCATCTGGACCTAAAAGAGGTGGGATGCGCCGCGATACTACAAAAGACTTCTTGCCAAATCCAAAATGGAAAGTGTCTACTCAATCAGTCATCTCCCTAACCCTTCAATCTCCCCCAGTTCCTTAAGGTAGAACCGGGCTCAAGGAAAATTTTCACCCCTCTTCCATAAATATGCTGAGCAATTGCTTGACTTTTTGTAAATGTACCATTTGTTCTTGATAGGACAGGCAATTAGGTAGACGTGAGCTGGGGCAGACAAAAGACACATATGAGTAGCCTACAAAATGGCGATGGCCACATGGGCGCAAAAGAACTAGGCAGACAAGAAAGAAACTACAAAGGAAGGGGGACTTTGAAACTCTTGAAAGTTATGCCAAGTATCTGAGAGGGTCGGTCTTCAAACAGCCCATCAGATAGACCCCTGAGATAAGAAAAAAGGACATAAACCTGCTCCAGAGCACAAGGAAGGTGCGGGGGTTCAAACCCCACCTCTTGGAGCAATTCGGATTGCCCGTGCGGACCTCTCCCAAATGTGCTTTCCCATTGCCTATTAAATGCTCACTTAACTTTCCTTCTCCGGGTCTGGTGTTACTGAATTCTTTTTTTCGCTGAGACTAGAACAGAGGTTCATTCATCTTATGACAGTGACATTCTCAGATTTTTTCTCTCTACAGAAAACGATTCAACACTAATGACAGGGGGATTATTTTTAACATGAAAAGCTTATCGTGCTATCTACTGCTCCCCATTTCCAACAGCTTCTCATCATCGACTGGAGCAAACACAGCCAGCTCAGCCACCATGTGTCCCCTTTCCCCCTACTTTCTATCAGAAGTCTAATTTTCCTCCCGTGTTCCCCACCTGGCCATGTGCTTCAGAAGAAGTGGGTCTGTATTCTCCAGAGGATGAGTCAAGACTGGGCTGCACGATTCCTGCTGGTTGCATCCCCTTGCTGGTGAGCGGTTTAGGATGGACATGCGATGCGATTTTGGCCACTGAGTCGTGATTATGTATTAATGAGGGACTTCTTAAGAGGATTTCCTCACCAAATATCAAGCACACTTTTCTTCCTCTTCAATCATGTTAAAATCAGCAAAGGAGCCAGTCTCAGAATAAACCATCATACTAGAAAAGTGAAAAGCACCTCGGTCCTCAGTGACAGCATGGAGCCACTGAATTTAGCCATCTTGGTTATCTTTGAGCATATTCTATATACTACCATTTTTTTTCTTTTTTTCTTATTTTTTTTTAGTATTTAAGTCAGTGGAGTTAGGAGCTTCTGTTCCTTGCAGCTGAACACATACTAATACACATATAGCATGAAGACTAGCATACTGTTGGGTGACATACAAACCCTTCATGTTCTAAGCGCCTCATCTTCATTACCATTTATGAGGCTCTGGCTGCCCCAGCCTTGGCCTAGAATACCCTCTCCCAAATTGCCCATGGTATAAACTCCAAGATGCATCCTTAAATTGCCAACAAAAATACTTTCTCCTTTTAAAAATTGTGCCCAATCTCCTCAGACTTTGACGGTTTAATATCTGTGAGCATTTCTTGCATGCCTCCATTATGCTGTAACCATTTGCATGCCTGTTGACCACACTAGACTGTGAACTTCTTAAGAGCAGAAACCTCAAGGGCCCATTTCTCTAGCATTGCCAGCCCCGGAGCATATGCCTGATTCCTGAGCACGCAGTATCTGTGGGATGAATGCAGCAGCTGACATTGGCTTTAGGCATATTCCTCAGCCCTCATTTGGAAAGTTAAATTTTCTTTTCATCTCAGGGTGAGGTGAGCCTTACCCAGTGGCCTATGACTCAAGCTCATGGAGTCAGAATAAGTGAAGTGGCAGAGACGACATATCCACCAGTTTATAACTGAGACCTTCACGAATTTGTGAGTCTTGAAAATTAGTTATGTTTGATCCTCTGACAATCAATCGTGTTCTCTTCATTAACATAAATGTGCCTCAGAATCCCCTCGATGAGTAAGAAAGGTGTCCTGGAGCTAAACAAGGCTCGGAAATAAGCCAGTGTGTCAACAATAGGGAGTTGGAAGTAGTCTGGTCTGGTAGGATTGGTGACTTTTGGGCGATAGGACTGGATTTTCCATCTATGTCCAGGTTCAGGCTGCCTCGCCCTCTTGTTTCCTCCCACTGCCTTCTCTTGACTTCCACTCTGGGCACATGCCCTGCACTCTATCTGGGCAGCAGAAGAGCCCTGTCCTGCAGCTCAACTCCTAGACCCAGAACTGAGAAGGCATCACAGGGCCACCTGGCAGACCCATCTCAAGTGCATCAGTGTGGACTTGGTTCTCAGAGCGACCAAAACCCTCAGAAAGGAAATGTGAAACAAGGAGGTTTCGGACTGCAAATACGAAATCTAAATCTGTCCTCCTCAGGCTCTCCTATGTGCTTGGTATTTGTTTATGCCAGATGAGACATCTTCTGCACAGCCCAGCACTCTGTTGCTGCTCTGCCCCTCCACAGACACTACACACAGACAAACACCCAGAAAACCAGTCCACTTCTTTTAGAGAGTTGCTGCAGTTTGTTCTGGTAGCAGTGACCCTGGGCGAGTGACCCTTCAAATGTCCTCATTTGCCCAGATATGAAACAAAAGACACACTCGGTGCAAATGCTAAGCTGCTGAGAACAGGAACCCAGGAATTTCAGCCATTCCCTGTTCAGGCCAAAAGCCCCCTTAGGAAAACGCAGATCAGGCTGAGTGGGGGATGCGGGGGGGACGGACAACGATTACACCTCAGTTGGGATGACTCATTTAAACAGCATAATTTGAATATCTTATTCACCTTGCAATATAATCAAACTCCTGAGTGGTTGTGACATTCTTTGCAGGAAAGGAAAAAGAAAAAGAAAAAGTGACAAAGGCGGGAAACTGAGAGAAACCACATTGGCTGGTAAGCAGGTGGCAGAAGCTGGAGGGAGTCAGGTGAGCAGGATGCTGGTCTGCCGTCACCACAGGCAGCCCCCATCAGCCTTCACAGAGCAGATGATTCCCCTCAGCTCCTCCCCGGGGTTGAGGGTCCTCACTGACCGCATGCCCAGTCTCCTGAGAAACACAGGAATGCGAGATAGGAGTCAATCCGCATCCAAATGGGCAGAGTACCTGCTATGAGCTAGCACTGGAGATGCAAAAGGAAGACCAAATCCCACCCCCTGCTCCAAAGAAGTGCTCACCACAGTAGGGAAGACAGACAAAACAGCATTTGCTAGAACTGAGAGACAGGAAAGTCCCTTCCAGAAAGACAGTGAATCCCGAGAGTGTCCATGCCTCACAGGACACATGTCTAAAGTGCCTTGAAAGATGAGTAGAATTTCCTAGATGAGTAAGAAGCTCTCCTGGGCCTATACAAGGCTCGGAAACAAGACCACGTGTCAAGCAGCAGGGAGCTGGGAGCAGGCTGGCCTGGGTGGGCTGGAGGAATTTGGGTTTGGGGATTGCAATCTCCATCTGTGCCCAGGCTTGAGCTGCCTCTCCACGGCCTTCTCTTGACTAGACTCTGGGCACAAGCCAAAACATGCTGCCAGACTTTCCAAACTCTCCTCCCAGCCCTCTGCCTCAGTTTCCCTTCTTTACCTTGACCTTTTATCTTGGTGAAGCCTCCCCACACCCCTGGGCAGACGGAGGCGTTTGCCCTCTGTGCCTCCCTTTGCCCCTTGGTAGGACAAACTGTGTCTCTACTTCGCAGAGGCATAGACGCCACGCCAGCCATCCGGGAGCCAGGGAAGCCACGGCTCTAAACAAAAAGCAAAAGGTGAAAACCAGGAGAGCGATTTGGGTGCCCAGATGATCACTGCAAGTCTCGAGCTTCCTCTTTCTAATAAAGGCTCTGGGACCAGAGACCACAGAATGAATACCGCTCCACTCTGGCCGTGACCTTCATCTCTTCCAATTCTAGTGTCTCTTGCTCCATGGTCTCAGTCCGTGACCCTAATTCTGTTTCATCTCTTTAATCCTCCAAGTTTAAGATTGTGCCATTCTTTCCATGCCCCATGACACTTGTCTTGTGAGTCGACACAACAGTGAGAGAGACCACAGGCTTTGACTTTGGGCTGTGCTGAGCCTGAATCCCAGCTGCAGAAATCTGGTGACCTGCTGTGAGGATTTAGGGACATGGTGCATTACATGCTCCCCGAAACAGTAAGCACTCAATAGGCCACAACTCATGTGACTGTTGATTAACCTTGGGGTCATGCATCACTGTGCCCATCCCCAAGTTCCTTATTTACTATTCTGAGTTCAACCCATTTTCTCCCTTCCCTTGTCTCCTCCACTATCCCTCCTGCTTTTCTGCAAGAGCAGCAGACCCTACCTAACACTGGGACTTGACAAGCTTCATGAGTGTGATAGTGGATTGAAAGACACGTCCATCTGGCAGCAAGAATGTATGCCAACAAGTAGAAAGTGGTAGGGACAGAAGTGCATTTTTCTTGCTCATTCAGGGGACTGTGGAGGTTACCTTTGACTAGATAGTGGGGTCCATGGCAAGAGATGCCAGAGATCAGGATGGACAGAGTCTGGGACTATCACCCATAGTTCTGAGGAAACCACAAGTTCTGTGTATGTGGTGGGAGGAGTACGTTTTAGGGTGACTAGATGGAGGGTGCATTGAGAAGGAGAGAGACCAGAAGCAGAGTCTGTTTCTCAGGGGTGAACTTCTTGTCATGCAAAGCACACTGGTTACAAATTTAGAAGTCCTGATCTCCAAAATCTGCAACCAACAAGGCAAGTGACTTCCATGGGGACTTCATTGTCTCATCTGAAGAATGAGAAGTTTGTCTTCAGTCAAATCATCCAAGTTCAAACAACCAGCCTGGTCACTTATCGTCACTATAACATCTTAGATAAAAATACTCTGTTTTTGGTGTCTTCATTTCCCTTATCTATCAAATGCTGACAAAAACAAGATCATTCCATGGCAGCATCACTGCAAAAGCACAAATATGGATGACCATACTCTGCACAGAGTAGGAATTTTAAAAAGGAGAGAAAAAGAAAAACGGTGGTTGTAAAATATCCTCACTTTCAAAAAAAAATCACAGTCCTTTCTATTGAAGAAATGACTAAGTAAATTCTGGAAACCAAACTGGACTAGTCTGGGATACAACATGAAAATTCCTTTCGATTCATATTTCCACAAAAAAATTATCTAAGTACATAATGATCCTCTCCAGACAGACATTGCCTTTAGAAATGTAAGTATATCATTAGGAGGATAGAAAAGCAATCTTCCAAGTCCTGAGAGCAATAAAACTCAAGTAAGTCTTGGATTTCTAACTCTTGACCTGCATTTCAAAGAAGAAAGTCTATCAATCAAATATGCAGGAACACTCCTTGTGTCCTCACATGACTCCTGGAGACTCTGGAAACAAATCACAAAACTATAACCAATTGTTTGCCAAAGTCAACCAAACCTCAAATATCCCCCAATTTTACCTGTGACCACAGGTCTGTCTGGACCATTCCCCCTTTCCAGAACCTGGTGACCAAAATCTCATGACTTCATTCAAGACTCTGATTACCAAAGTCCTACTTGGGTTCTTAAACACAAATCCAGGAGTCCCTAGTCCTATGTCGCCCTTCCCTCATGCCTTGCCCTTAGCTACCATGAGGAAACGTTCATCACACAGCACTTGAGTCTCTACGTATCTGACTTTCCTCAGTAAGGACATGTCTCCTCCACCTCTCTCTCCCCAGTTCCTCCTATATGATGTGACCCCATCACAGTCAACTCCTGCAGCCCAGAGCAGCCTAATACCAATGGATACATGCTTAGGATTATACTGACTGCTTCCCAAAGGACTGGAGAAGGAAAAAAAATCTGTCATTAATAGATCAGTGAGCAGTCATATCCCATATCATTCTTTAGACCCAGAATTGCCTCTCCTGTCATTGCTCAGACTTCTCAAGTCTTCTCTGGAAGGCACTTCCCTGTTGACCCTCCACTCAGTTCTGATTCTGTCTTGTCACCGTGCCTTTCTTAGCTCACACTCACTCTGAGTATGTTAGGGAATTATCATTTCCTTCATGCCGAAGCATCTGCTGAGTAGTTTCTCTCTCAGCTCTCTGTGGGTCTCCTGTCTGTCTCTTCAGAAAACTCCCCACTTGCCTCCCACATTTCCCCCTTCCTGCCTTCCTTTCCCACAGAAGATGCATCTGAGGTGGACAGAGCAGGGCCAAGGAGGAGAATCTCACCCAATTTGTCATCGCAATCATCTAGAGAAGTTAAACAAAACAGATAAGTACATACATACATTGTTTGCTATAAGGAAACATCAGAACGAACTGTTAGAAGTGTTTCCTTAAGGACTGAGGATTAAGAAGGAAGTAGCACTAAAACTCTCTTTAGTATTTAAGTTTTCACTTTGGACATGTCATTTAATTGTTGCTTTTTTTTTTTCAATTGAAAAATTCACCTGTTCAAGATCTGTTCCCAGAAATTATTAGTATCTATGGAAAGGGACCTCAGCATCTGTATTTTATTTTAAGCTCTGAGTGACTTTAATACAAAGACAGAGCTGGACTAGGGAAAAGTGTGTGTGGGTGAGCGCTGTGCGTGACTGTGTGTGGCAGGGTGGGGATTGGGGACAGGATTCCATAGCTTAAAAACAACAAAGCCCCACCTCCAAATTGGCCTTCTGCAGAAGTTACCCCGTCCTCTCCTCTCCAGAAGTCAGGTGACAGTGAGCTCGACCGGATCAGGCTTGTTCTCTAGCCGGGGACAGTAATGGATGGTGAAGAGCCCGGATTTGGGATTCAGTAACCCAGGTTTTGACTCTGTGTGGTTTGAGGCATGTCTCTCTGCCTCTGTTTCCCCAGAGAGGGTTGAGAAGAGGATAGGGTGTAACGTCTAGAGTACATAGGGCTGGGCCTGGTCTTCAGAAAGCACTGTACAGTCACTGACTCTGAATGAAAGCAGGGAAAGGAGGTGAGCCCCTCATTATCATCCATGGAGAAGAAGAGGTTAGCCTCTTCTTCTGTGGCTCTGAAATGTCCTACCCCATCCCAATGGCATCTGGGAATAATGCCATTATTTGTTTGCATGCCTCTATGCACTATTGAGACATTAGTGCCCAAAGGCAGGCATGAGCATCATTTAAATTTGCGTTGTCCATTACACACGGAGCAGTGACCTTTGTGCGCCTGTAAAACATGTCAGGGAAGGAGTCAGTTAAAGAGCCCAGGAGGATAAAAGACGATAGAGTAGCAAGGATGTAAATTCCAGGAGTCGAAATGGCAGTGGCCATTTGTGGCAGCCACTCTGATTTCCCCAAATGGCTACCACCTTGTCTCAGTCTCCCTTTCTCTAGGCCAGTTAGATCTCAGATATTCCTTAGGAAATGCATAAAGGATTCAACTTTAGTTCTTTGTTACCACTACACACACACACACACACACACACACACAACTTCCCTTTCTGGAATTAATCAGTTGCCATGTGTTCTACTTTTCAAGTACAAAATACAAATATTCTATTTCATAGGGTTAAGCTGGGGCATCTTTTTCTTCCAGAAGGTACTCCCTGACCTAGCAGCCATGCTAGAGAGTCTCCTCTTCTTCCTCTATAGTCTTGTGACACTCACCTCCTCTGAGGCAGGGTCCTTTGGCCTTGGGCCTTCCCTTGTGTCACTCATTTTCAGGTTCCTGTGCCATTTCTTTCCAGGAGTGCCATAAATGTCTCCAGGTCAATTCCCGTTCCCATCTGACCCCAGCAGGCATTCCCTGAGACCCCTACAAAAAGCAAACATGGTGTTAACTTAGTGCAGAGTCCCCATCATATCGGTGGGGCTGGCTGGGGTGGCAGTGGAGCGGGCTGATCTCTAAGGAAGTGGTTTTTGAGTGGAGGAGGGCTAGCAAGAGTCTATAGATATATGAAAGAGCAATATGTTGTGTCCTGGTTCTAAGTTCTTAGATAATTTCAACAGCAGCGTGGCCCTTTGTTCTCTGTAAAAACTGCATAGAAATAACCTTGCCATACTACTGCTACTATAATAATGTGTCTGCCTTATCACATTACAGTTGGTACTATGAAAATTGAGTGCCAACACCAGGGAAAACTGATAGGACAGAGCTACCGCACACTGCTGATAAGAGAGCTGACTTTGCTGGACCTCAGTTAGCTCCCTTCTGGGCCTGTGAAAAGAATGCAGCCCTTTCGGCCCCGCACCCCTGCACACACCCGCAAAGCAAGCAGGCAGTGAGGATTTTCTGCCAGGGGCTGCCAGGCCTGCATCAGCATCCACCTGCACTGTAGCCAGCTGTTTGCATTCAGAACAACCAGCAGGCCTTTCACAAAAGGCAGGAACGCTGCTGCCTGCTGCAGTTTTTGACTTTTATGAGGACATCGTCCCAGAGTTTGCAGGTCCGTCTTCCAAAACACATTTGTAAATAAGGCGTCGTCCTCGCTTACATGAACTGACCCTCATTCTCTGTGGACTTTAATCTTCTAAACCAAATAACGGGTAGGAGGCGGTGGCTGCGGTGAGCTTTGCACTAGATGCATCGCTCTTCTCCTGGGGAGCTGCCCCCACCAGGATTCCAGCACCCCTCTTCAGATTGTAATGAAGACATGACATGCAGCTCTGTATCCCTGAGGAGGAGTGTTTCTGCCTACAGTCCATGAGACAAAGTTTTGCTGTGCATGTTGCTGTGAAGAACTGGGGCATCTGAGTCCGACAATCTGAAGCAGGACCCTGAGGGAAGCACTTCCTTCTCAAGGCTTTCTTCAGCCTGCAAAAACCAATTTGAGGGCTGAAACCAATAAGGATCTGGTTTAAGTTCCTAAAATAGCCTCTTATTCTTTCTGGGAAAACTCTACCGAGCAACCCAAACTGATTTTCCTCATTTCAGATGCAAATTTCACACACACACACACACACACACACACAGAGTCACACACAGAGTGGAGAACTTTTGTGAGGAAAATGGTGGCTTCGCTCATGTCCAAGTTCAGCATCACTTTTTAACTTTCCATCACCAGCCCTTATCTTTCCAGAAAGCAGATGAAAAGGTCTGAGGGAGGGAAGTGATCATAGAGATGGGAATGGCTTTTATTAAAAGAGTGTTTTCCCAGACCTTAACTAAACCTCATCCACTTTTGTCAGTCAGAGCCGACAGTTGAGAGCAATATTAGAGGAGGTAATTGCATGTATCAGTCAACAGCTTTTGTCCTGTGGCCACTGAGAATTACAGTAAAACGGGCCCAGGAAAACAGCATACTGGATTAAAGGCAAAAAAGATCGTTCTCCAGTTTCTCCCTACTCACCAGCTGTTACGTCCAACTGTAGAGGGAGAAGCAGCAATAATATCAGGGGGAAATCTAGCCCCACAGTCTGGGTTTTTTTTTTTCCTTCCTGTTTTCTCTCTGCCTTGAAAGTGATGAATCTTTGACTTTAAAGAGAAGAAACTTTCCCAGAAAGCATTCTTTCCCACTAGACTATATATAAATTTCTCTCCCATTAAATGCACAAATACCTGTAAGCCTGAACCTTCTACCATTTTATAGACTGACTGCAAAACAATCACCTCAGAGCTTTGATGTCACTTGGTAACAGGTCCCAGTAGATGCTTCAATAAACAAGGCACAGCAAGACATGGACACATTTTATGTACATTTGATTGCAGATCACAGCAAGTCACACTCATGCTGATGAACAGTTGGCTGAGGGGTATGAGATGCACCCAGGTTAGCCAGAGCCGGGGGAAGAGGAGAAGGAGAGAGAAGAGACTAGCCTACCCCTGTCCACCTAGCACAAACCCCTGCACAGCCAGTGCTGTCATCACCAGGACTCTGGTGCCCCAGCACCAAAGGCTGGCCCCTGCACCCCAAGATTAAAGAAACTCTCTTTCTTTCGGCCATGAGGTAATAACAAAGATTATCCAAAACATTGCCGGAGACTTTAAACACAGAGGAGGTAAGAGATGCATTCTTAGGCTAAGTCAAGACTACTTGAGGGGGAGAACTGACCAACCCGGACAGAACAGAGACCAGAGAGACCAGAAAAGAGTGGGTCTGAGTCAGCTGGTGAAACAAGGTGCAAAGATGAGTTTGGTCAGCTCAACGGTAGCTGACAGAGGTCAGCTGGGACATAATAAAGCTATTGTTCTTAATGATCTCGAAATTCTATGGCACATCAGGATAGTTAGTTAAAGTCGACTTCATAATACAACCGTAAACAGGATGCCACCTTACAGATAAACAAACAAACAATAATACCAAGCTTTAGGTTAGGCAACTCACCAGGTTAAAATAGCCAAGGAGTGTCAGAGGTAGAATCCAAACAACTGTCCCCTCCAAAGCCTCACCCACACCGCTACAATCGCCTCACACTGGGGCAGGCAAAGGTCTTCGGAGCACTCGACTGGGGACACCAGGGATGGAGGGAGCATTGGCTAACCCTGTAATATCTTCCTGGGGCACCACGTGTATTCAAATATAAGTGGGTGTCAAAAGGAACAGGAGGGGCGTGTATTAAGCAAGGATTAAGCAAGTATGTTGACTGGTATTTCAAAACAACTTATTTCACATTATATGTAATTGACTGTGTTAAGAGAGCAGGACACTCAATTCACATCATGTTAACAAGATTGAAGTAATGAATTTACTTGAACTAAGTAAAGAATTAATATGATTTTTAAATCAAACACTACAAAATAATACAAAGTGAAAAATGTCTCCCTTACTTCTTGCCCAAACCCAAATTCCCAATTCCCTTTTCAATAGTCAAGTGATTATCTACCTCATGCATGTTTACTATCTAAGATAGATAGCACCACAGTCTTTTTATCTCTTTAAACACAAATAGTAAGTCTATTAGACATGCTTTTCTGCACTTGCTCTTTTTCATTAAATAAGAAATCTTGGAATTCTTATCTGTAAACAAAGTACTCCCTCATTCCTGATTACAGCTGTTAGCATATCATTAAGTTGACATATCATTATTTATTTAACCAGTTCTGTTAGTGGACTTCAGGATATTTTGAAAACTTTGCTACTGCAAGCAATGCCTCAGATCTTTCATAGGGATCATCCCACACATCTGAGAACACATAGATATGCAAATATATACCACTGGGAATTTTCTAACAAACCCTGGACAAATTATCTATATATGAGAGTTCTCACGACAGTATTATTATAATATCATAAGACTGAAAACTTAAATATTTATCAATTTGGGATTGTTTACATAAATTATGGCACATACCTAAAATGGAATAACATGGCGCTATAAAAAAAACTGATGGAACTCATTATGTATTATATAAAAAGAGCTACAAGGTAACAGAACTAAGTGGAAAAGGAAGAATAGTTCATATAATATCCTATCTATTTTCTACAAAAGATATTGGAAGCAGGGAGGAAGGAAATGTGTATGTTTTTGTTTGTATGTGCATAGAACCTGGAAGAAGACACAAGAAAATGGCTGCCAGTGAGAAGGGGAAATGGGTGACTGGGCAAAGCAGGTGTTGCTTTTTTGTACTTTTTTCAATCACATAAACCTATTACGTACTCAAAACCGTCCCTGTCCTTGAATAGCTCACAGCCAACACAGATACCTAGGTTACGGCACAGAGGTAAGTCAGGGCTTAGACAAATACCTGGTCCTGGACCAGAGAAAATACACTTGAAAAAGATCATATTCCTCCGATTTCAGCCACCATTTCTGTGGAACCATGGCTCACAGGGCCCACATCCTGTAGGTGTAATCGGATCACAATGTAGCATTCAGGGACTGCTTACCCTGTCTCTTCAGTTACAGATATGGAAGCTGAAATGTAGCCAAGTGATGGGACTTGTCCCATCCCAGGCAGGTGGTTAGCTGGGTCCTGAGCTCAAACCCACCACAGAGTCCCCTCCATCAGCTGTGGCTGACACCGCTTTGGACTGACTATGACACAATTTTGTCTGAGGAGACCTCACAGGCCAATCCTCTTTGCAGGCCCCACACAATGTGTGTGTCCACAGACTATGTGAATGTCGTCTCCTCCCTCCTCAGCGGAGGTGAACGCACGCACACTTGTTGGAGGAAGACAGAAAATGTCTTCTCCCTTCAGTGGAAGTCGCTGACCTCTCTTGCCCTTGTCAACTCATCAGACTCTTGTAACTTTCCATTTGATTCTTGTGCATATCAGAGAGGTGCGGCGGGGGGAGCTCTACACAGTTAAAGTGAAATTTCAACATTCCATTATTAAACTTGCTTTAATGGAAACAAAATATGGTCCACCAACCTACCATCACCACACTCGCTTCAGCCTTTAATTTCTATGTAGAAAAATAGGGGGCTTCCTTCTCATTTGCAAACCACTGCCCACCTCACCCCTCTACACCCCAGTAGGCAGCAGAGAGCATGGCCTTCAGCACATTGTGGTTTAGAAACTGATGGGCTGAAGCTGAGGTAGCTAGAGTCCTCAGGGATTTCAGAGCCCTGACTTGCTAACATTCCTTTCCTTTTCCCACTGAACTGCTCTCCCTGTCTAGGACCTTTCATTTGCTCCTGCAACTCCACACAGTTAACCTCTGATCTCCCCTCTGCCCTCCTCATCAGACTCTTTCTTCTTCTGGCTCCTTCCTCTGCACTTTTGAGCGGCAGCCTCATCCTAAAAATAGCTCCTCCCTTGATCCTGCCTGCTCTTTCATCTGATTCGCTATTCCTTTTCCCTTTTTCAATTCTAGGTGCCTTTAGAGCAGGAGAGAAAATAATCTCACTTCAGCAAATTTAATAATAAAATAGTAATAATGCAAATAACAAAAGTGGCAAATTTTCATTGAGCACATACTTTGTCTGGGGGACTGAGCTAAATACATATTGGCCTCACAATAAACCCCGCTTCCGTTGTGCAAATTTTGTCCCCAATAATTAGTCCTCTGTGGAAAGACCATGATTGGTTTTATTAGTCTAGTCTCTAAGATGACAATAATAAACTGTGTGACCATTTGACCACATTCAAGCAGCCCTTCCTGAACTGTGTGGAGGCCACGCTCTAGAACAGGCGACCTGGCAGTGTGATCCGTGCTCTGTAGCCAGAAATGCAAGGAAGGATGACCATCTCCCCTTCGCCACGGGGAGCCATATAACAAAGCTGTCTCTGCTTTATTCTTATGCCACTGAAACTCAAGTTGGAACATCTCTCACCCCAACCACACAACTCCTGTTTGAAAATGCGACCTAAATTTGAGGCTATTCAACATGGCCACCCCCACAGACTTGAAAGAGAAATGCCTGGGATGGTGAGCTCTGAAAATCTCTCACTTTTACCTTTCCTGAGTTGGAGACATTTAATCACACCTTCACTATAAAGAAATGTCTCTAGAAGTAAAGATCTAGCTAACTCTGAGTCTGTGAGTCTTTGTATTCTCATAGTCATTTGTGACCTTTACCTGCCTTTTGATGACTAGGTTGCTGAATAATTATCTTAGTCATCCTATTAAGATGCCCTCCAAACCTGGTCTCACTTTCTCCCTTCTAATCAGTCTTCCTCCCACATGCTGCCATAGTGATAATTCTAATAAAAATATTTGAATAGAGGCACGCCCTGGTGACCTAGCAGGTAAACCTCCTAGGGTAGTCCACAAACATCCCAAGGACCCAGACTAGCAACCCAGATTAGCAACCCTGGTCTTGGGAAGAGCCAAGATGAACAACAAAATAAAAGTATATAAAATGCTTCTTCCTCCTCTCTCTTCCTGCCTGCCTGCCTACTTGCCTTCATTCCTGACTACACCTTTCCTTTAAAAACAAAAATTAAATAGAATTAGCAAACAGACAAAATCACACCCATTTTGCTTACTGATCTATCCTGAGGTCAACTGAATGTTTATTAACAAACAAATTAGTCATCAAAAAGAGCATTTTAAAACTGGAAGCTTATCTTGTCAGTTTATATTTCTGGGTTTGTGTTTTTGGTTTTTTGGGGGGGTGGGGGGGGTGTTGCTTGTTTGTTTGTTTTGGGGGTAGTAATTGTTGCTGTTGATGACTTTTTCCAGTACTGACAGGACATCGAATGTCCTCATATTATTGACAAGAGAGAATTTGACAACATAGGTTTTTTCAAAGAACCTTCATACCCTCTCATTCCTAGGAATTAATCTAAGAGAATAGCCTAAATATGAACAGAAAGAAAAGTTTTATACAGAAAATGTCTCCAAAATTTGAATATATTTAAAGTTCTGCAGTAATGAAGTAGTGTACAGCCATTCAATTAATTAGAATATAGCCATCAAGAGTAATCATTTAATTTATATAATATAGCAAGAGGGAAAATTAACAACATACATATTGTGATAATACCTATATAAATATTCAGACATGCAGAGAAATGCTAACAAGGGGAACTAGATTTGAATTCTGGCTCCCTAGTTGATAAAGTGTTTAAATTTAGGTGACCTAATCTCTGTGGCCCAATTTCCTCCCATCATTATAATGTGTCCATAATTATAATGACAATAATAATAACATAATTGATTTCTTGGGCGTGTTGTACAGAGATAAATGAGATCTGTGGCTGAAAGAGGATAAACACTCAATGAGCAGGCTTAATATAGTGATTATTATGAGGTTGATGCAAAGGCGGTGTTTTGTTTCTCTTTTCTAAATCCCCGGTCATGTGATAACGGTGAACATTGTGATGATGCTCCCTTCACCCTTCTTCTCTGGGAGAAACGCCTACGTCTGGATCATTTCCGCCCACAGTGCTCTTGCTCTCCTGTCCCTAGGAATGTCTACAGAGCTTCTGGGAAGAAATGATTGACAGTACTTTTATGATACTGCCTGGAATTCGTCATTACCTTGTTATATGTACATACATACTGACCCCTGCTCTGTTGGTCTGATTCTCAAGTAAGTGGTCCATCACAATGTGTTTATTTGGTGATCATATGGATAGAAGCAGAGAGAGTGTTTAGAATTCAATGCATGCCAGTGTTTTTTTTCTGTTTTTTAACCATGTTTTATTTCCATAGTTACTCACATGGAGCTAGAGAAACAAATCTAGCCTGAGTTGGTTTCCCTTGCTTTGTATTTCACAATCACTTGATATCATGACAGAACAGAGCCTCAGACACGTTCTTATTTCCAAGATTAGCTGATTCTGTATCTTCCCTGTATAGAAAAAAAAAAAGGTAACAAGGGAGTCAGTGGTGATTAAGTCCCAGAACAAAGGTGGAGAGACACACGCTGTAAGTGATTTCTCAGAAAGAATCCTTCCGAAGGCAGGACACCCTTCAAATCCATTTCAAATGACACTCCCAGGCCAAAGGTCACTGGGGCTGTTTAGTTTTTTGTGCCCATGTTTTCCGAGGGTAGGAGCCCTGCAGGCAGATACCTGTTCCTGTATCCCCTCCTTTTTTTGTCTTTTTCACACTGAGCTTCTCTTTGGTGAGAGCGGCATAGCAGGAAAGTAAAGGTTACTTTGAGGGCTGGTTTTAGGGCCAACCATATTAAAGCTCACATGAATATACAAAACAACAGGCTAATGCTATTGTCTGTGTCCCTTAAACGATTTTATTAGAAGGAACATATTAATTACAATGAAAGCAAACTTGGACTCTATGGGTTTCCAAAGAAAATTCCTTTGTAGCATCACGGCAGGATTTCCCACCATTTTTCTCTTTCTGATGAAATTAACTCCCCATGGTTGGTCAGCAGGATAATCTAATTTTAGCCAATCAGCTTGGGAGCTGTCATTGACCTCACAAAGGGAGAGAACGGTATCTGCAGTCATAGCAACCACCGGCTCAGCTCTGATCATCTCTGGAACCATCCACCTAATGACAGACACCGGGCTTGCTTCTTAGATGATTAATCTTTTCCCCTGTGAACCTCCTTGAATACATTAGCCAAACAAGCTGATAAATTTGTTTATCCCAAGACAATCATTAGAAAATTACCTGCAAAAGTAATTCTCACTAGAGCAGTTTGTGAATGGAAAGCCATATGGCAGATGAGAGCAGAAATAAGCAGCAAAATCTCTTGCTGTAGGTCGCAACAGGTTAGGAAAGTTTTTCTACTTTAAACTTAATCATTTCAAATTAAATCACAAAAGCACAGCAGCTTAACGGCCATTTTACATGGGACAAGAACCTCTCATTCAGGCACTAGTTATTCCTCCGATGTTGAGCGCCTACTATGTGTCGAACTCTAGGGATTCACCACCGAAAACAAACTCGCCCTGCCTTCCACAGCCTCGCAGTCTGCTGGAAGAAGACAGATGTGTAAATAAATAATTACAGCACACCATCAGTGTCATTACAGAGACAGGGACCTCTGAGCACTGGAAGGAATTAGATAACTATTTTCCAGAGCCAACAAAGAATGTCGTGGCAATGACATTCCAATTAATCACAAAAAGATAAGCAATACTTTTCAAAAAAAAATATTCTAAGCAAAGAGAAGAGCTTTGGAAAGATGTGGACTTCGGGACAATTTGGCCACATCTTCTTCCAGGAAATGAGACTGGAAATGTGAGTTGGGACTAGGTTGACGATGATTTATAGGACAGCAGAAACATAGTTTTAGGGTTTCAAGAAGACTAGACAAGAAGGTAGACAGGAAGACCCAATTTGAAAGCTCCTTCTGAGACTGAATGCAATGTGACTGTTGACATATCCTTGGTGATGCTTCTCTTCTGTGGCAAAAAGGGAAAAAAATGAGCCTATGTTGCAGTCCCACAGCTAACATGGGACGTTTTCATATGCAGTCATTGGATTGACTACAAAAGGGTCAGTTCAACAGCTGGAAAAGAAGGCAGGGTCTCTGTATAGTTAAGAGGTCTGAGATAAGAAGATGAACTTGAAAGCAGATGACCAGACGACTGTGAGACCATAAATGCAAACACAGCCTAATTGACCCTGAGGCTTTTACAAATAGCATCAGCCAAATCTCACCGAAACTCAGGGGTCAGACTTGAAAGGCTAAACCAACAGCTGTGGCAATCTGAGCGCAGGGGCAGAGCCTAGAAGTTGTAGGACAAATCGAGGCACGATCGGAGATGGAAGAAGCAATACTGGTTTCATTAAGACCACTTCAGAAACGAGCCTGGAACAGAAGATACCATGCAGCTGGGGTCATCATTGATAACGTTCACCACATCAACTGGGGAACACTGGCAGAAAATGTGCTCCAGGCCCAGTTGGAGGCTTGGAGGCAGAGGTTTTCTGTCTGAAGGTTTGCTGAGGTCCCAGTCCTGAGCTTCCATTCCCATCCCTTCCAAGAAGAGTGTTACCCACCACAAATTTGCTCCACAGGAGCCTCAGAAAGTACCCAAGCATTCAGCTGCAAAGTCTGTATTTCCAGTTTTTCAGTAGTGAGCATGTTGGTTCTTCTATCATGAACATTTTTAAATATCGCAAACATTCTGTCTCTATAATAGCAAATACAAGGCAAGTGGGACATAGTCCTCACAAGTGCTTACTAAACACCTGCTCAGGGCCAGGCCACTGCCACGCTCTCCATGGACCATGGGTCATGCAGTCCTTACTGCCAACCCTTAAGAGAGGAGCTCTACAAGACTCTCCATTTTTCTGAGGAAACAGATTTGGAAGAGTAGGTCTTTAAGAAACTTATAAATGCAGTAATAGTTTCCGATAATCTCTAAAAAATAAAAAAGAACAAAAATGTGTCTTGATTTAAAAGAGAATATTGTCTAAAAGCTATTATTATGACACTAAAACATGTTGAAAAAATAAATAAAAAGGAGATCCTATCCAGCAGTCATCTGCTGAACCCCTGTAAGGCCAGGCTCTGGAATACAAGGGGACACAGGCAATCTGATGAGGGGAGGCACACAGACAAGTGACGGTACGGAGGCTGTGTCCTAAAAGCAGGTGTGCAAAGTGTCACAGGAGCACAGAGACGGCAGAAATCAGCCACTTTCACTGAGTGCCAG
The DNA here is from genome assembly GCA_004363575.1 of Solenodon paradoxus. Classification (NCBI taxonomy): domain Eukaryota; kingdom Metazoa; phylum Chordata; class Mammalia; order Eulipotyphla; family Solenodontidae; genus Solenodon; species Solenodon paradoxus. Next base: position 191,086 of record RJWH01000219.1, on the reverse strand, counting down.
TCCTCTTGCTTGAGATGCTTCTCCAAGGTATGACAACCACAGGGGGCGCTGTTTCTCCTTGACGTTTTGTGGATGCCGAGGACAGCTTAGAGGTTAGGGAGTTGATCTAGTGAGAGATACTAAATGCTCGCTCCAGGACTTGAACCTAGATCTGTGTAACTCTCAAGTTTGAGTGTTGTTGTTTTTTTTTTGTTTTTGTTTTTGTTTTTCACTAATCTGTAAAGTCACAAAAAACACATTTTAAGCCCGTTTTCCAAGACTGAACTTTTTACAACTGGCTAATCAACCTCCGCTCGAGAAACCAATTCCTACAATAGCACCGGGAAAGATCCTTCCCAAAATTTTTTTCACTTCATCCCTGCTTTTCTTGTTTTCTTCATTCGCCCACCATAAGCACACCAAGAGATAGTATTTTCGAGAGGATAGGACACAGAATGCTGCTTCGTGAAGAACTGTGTTTCAATTCCAAAAGACACAAACGATTGTTCTCCTCTCTCTCTCTCTCTCTCTCTCTCTCTCTCTCTCTCTCTCTCTCTCTCTCTCTCTCTCTCTCTCTCTCTCTCTCTCTCTCTCTCTCTCTCCCTCCCTCCCTCTCTCTCTCTCTCTCCTCTCTCTCTCTGTCTGTCTGTCTCTGTCTCTCTGTCTCTCTCCTACCATTTTACAAAACTGCCTTCTTTCCATCAGTAGTAATAAGTCCTCTGTTCTTTTTCCCTTCTGAAACATATGATTAGAACTACTGACCTTGATCTTGCCTACGCAAAAGTAATACAAGATGTTTAAAGCTCAAGGAGACAAGAGGTCATCAGGCCCTATAGGAAGATAAGAGTCCTTGTCATTTAACCCATAATTGTCACAAGCTCTGTAGATAAATATATATATATATATATATATATATATCCCTTTACAAATTAGTGAAAAGAAAAAAAAACAGCACCCAAACTTGAGAGTTACACAGATCTAGGTTCAAATCCTGGAGCGAGCATTTAGTATCTCTGACTGGATATATATATATATATATATATATATATATATACACACACACATATCTCCCATACAAACCTTTTCCAATTTCCTGGACTTCTGCCATTAGCCAGAGCGAGATGACCCTTAGGACAAATATATTGAGGCCAAATGTCCGAATTTCTTATTGCAGATGTGCATCCTCACCCTTTCGTTCATCCAGAAGTGCCCACGGAGAAAATCACAATCCCCTGCGAGTCACAAGACACCAGTGAGGACCTAGGAGTGCAGGGGCACAGGACCAGCAGAGCGCGGTTGTTGTGGCTTCCACACAGAGTCCACCTGGAGTGCATAAAGGGTCTCACCTGTGGCTGGAAGTACCTGGATAGAGTTCTGCCTGATCTCCTGGGACAAGAGGAGAGGACTGGCTTATAATCTCTGAGTAGCATACTCAGGTCCAGAAAGGGTGACCATTTCCGGAAATAAGCCAAAAAAGCAGATAAATATAAAACAGGGACCAGAGCAAAAACCCAGACAAACCTGACTCTCTTCTCTATTGCTCTCTCAGTTTCCAACTTTTTGTCTAAGTCATACTGTATATTATTGATGGAAGAAATGGCTCATTCCCCAGTTTAACAAATACTCTAGCTCCCTGTTGACTCCCATGACTGTAATGGTCATACATCCTGGTTTTCTAGATGGTCCTGGCTTACACTTGCTACCTTGTGTAATTTCTAATGGTACCTGCCATCACCCTCAATAGTATTCTAGTTTGCATAATTCTGTGATCACTGTATCCTCTTCCAACTTGCCATCCTCTTTTATGCTCTTTCATTCTCCAACTGGCTTATGTCCATGGTGATCCATTTAAGGGATTAAGGTTGGGTCCACCATTATCACTTGGTTCCTCCCTCAACATGGAGTAGAACTTTCTACTGCTCTGTGAGAGCTAGGGTTCTTAAACATTCCATCAAGCTACACGCTTAGTAAGCTACCTGTTTCAGTAAGTACAAACCATTTCTGGAGCTGACTGTAAATTCAACACAAGTATATTGAAATCCTAACTTTCAACTTACAAGTCATGTGGTGATGACCATGTATAATATCCTCTCTCAACCTCAGTTTCCTCATCTGTAAATAGAGGGATAATCACAGAACCTAATTTACAGAGTTAGTCATAAGTAAGAGACAGGTAAAGGGTTTAATAATGTATAAAGGCTGATTAATGGTGATCATCATCACCCTCTCCATTGCCCCTCTCAATACAATGCTACCTGACAGGTAGTTCTACAACATAGAGCCCTCACAATTTGGAGGCATTGTCTTTGTGTCTTAGGTGAATTTGATTTATTGAGTGAGAGCTCTCGGGAGAGGAAGCAAAGGATACAACATACAAGAAGAAGGGAAGAGATTCTAAGTAAGAATGTGATATCAGTTTCAGAGGCGCTTCCACCTAACCCCATGGAGAAATTCACGTCACAAAGTGAGTCCCAGCTTGGGCAAGGAGCTTGGTCTTTTTTTATCCCATGTGTAATGGTCATTAGCCAAGGTCTGGTTGGTGTACCTTCCAGGGAAACAATACAGCTGAGGGTTGGGTACACCAGCTGATAAAGCGGATGCTGCTGTGGGCACCAATAGCATTCATTAATGGTGATACCCAGAGACCCATGTACATACCACCATCCCTACACAACTTCAGGGAAACTTGAAAGGTTGGGTATATACGTGTGACTGAAGGCAATTCACTTAATTTCTCTAAAAGTGAGTGCTTCATTTGCAACATGAGGTCGAGGTCGGTACTGCGCAATTATATGTTATTCCAGAATTTAAAAATAACACATTCCTGATCTTGACAATAATGAGATCTTTTTCCTTCCAGAAGCCAGATTTCTCATGTGTATCACACATAAGATAGATTCTCCTGCTTACATGTCTTTGCTCAAGAAAGAGTTGTCTGAACCCCACCCCAGCTTTGCCCTGCCTGCATCCACCCTAAAATATTCTCCACTGTATCTTTTACCTTAAGCTTTCCACTTCCATATCCTTCCCACCTTGTCCCTCAATCCTCACGGACTTCCTCAAACTCACACACTATTCTTGCCTTTTCCTGAAATCCTTCTCACTTAATTCCATGTAGGTTAGCATTTCATCAATTTCTACTTACTTAGTACGTGTTTGGTGTCTTCTAACCAGCCTTAGAATTTCCAGTCCTCCATCCTCACTCTAGAACTTAAACAGAGGCTAGCTAGGCATCTAGTGATGACTTAACAATCTTTTGATCTAATTAAGAAGTATTTCTTGATTAGAAAGGCAATGAATTACCTAGATTGACCGTTTCTATTCTTGGATTCTCAAAACTAGCAAAATCTTTCCCTGTGATCAAGTGGCGCTTGGCTAAAAACCTGGGCCAACGGTGCATGCAAAATGAATGGTAATGGCTTCTCTGGTAATTTAGCTCACAGATGAATTTTAGGTGAGATTTTTCTATTGGATTCTAACAGTTTCTGAAAATTGGTGCCCTAGGAGGTGCAAAGTGGAATGCCCAACACAGCTCTGATTAGCAACCACAGCCGGTGCATGCATTACAGTAACGGCAGGCCTCGTCTGCTGTCAGCGTCCTGAAATCTTGTGTTAGATCAGACCCTGACTATTTAACAAGTATGGGTGTGTCCTAATTTATGAAATAGGCATGTTTCTGGAAAGCTGATTCAAATTGAAATGGGGGTGGAGGGAGATGACCAGACTATATTTCTGTATTTGAAATTCCCTTTGGTTACTTACTAACTGATGGCACTCTACCACTGGGGATTTTTCCCCATAGATAATTATCTATCCATTTAGTTTGTTGGTTCCAACATAGAGCTCTTGGTCTTTTCAAATCAGGGTATAATTATGTTTTCTCTCTTAGGTTTTTTGAGAAATAAATGTAAAAGTTATCCTGACCCTGACTCAATACTAATGTTGTTATCTTTCTCTCTCCAATATAAAATAGTCCATTTTACTTTTTATATTTTAAAGTGTCACCCATTTTTATGTCATAATTTTTATTTTTCAGATAAGAAAATGAAAACTCACAGAGGTTAAATGTTCTCAAGCTGACACCGTGTATCTGTGCGTGAGAGTTGCCATCGCAAAATACTTAACAACAGAAATTAATTTTCTCACTGTGCTAATCTCATCTTCTAAGGACTTCAGTCATATTGGATTAACGTCCACATTAATGACTTCATTTAACCTTAATTATCTTCTTTTAAGGCTCTATCTCCAAATAAAGTCAAATTCTGAGGTATTGGGTATTAAAAATACAATCTGGGAGAGACACAATTCTTCCCATCACACAGCCAATGAGGGAAGAACAACTCCAAGCCTATCCAAGACACTCCTTCACTGTACCTTGGAGTTTGTGTTTAGAATTAGCTACGTGTTGTTTGTGTTTTAAGAGTAAAGTATCAAGAAAACATAAGATTTCATTTACATGCCTATGTTCCATGAACAGCATTTCTACTACAATATATGCAAAGCTGAAAAAAATCTTGCCCTCTACAAAAGTATTCATGAAAAATAAGAGCTTTGGGAAAGTAAATTTTGGCAGACCACTCAAGATCTGTAGAACTTCAATAATAGAGCACTAATAAAAACAGTTAAAAGCCCTTTAAAAATTTTTACAAATTGACATTAACACCTATGCTGAATCAGTCTCCATCATTTGTAGACTTAAATCCCAGAGCTTGGGAGTCATCCTCTTTCAAAATGTACCTATAGAAAAACACTTGCTTCCAACAGAGACAATTTTCATCAAAATGTTAACATCTAATTCTGAGTGCAGTCTTCATAAAAGGCGACTCATCTTCTCTTTAATATTGTTTATGAATTCTCTGGCTCCTGGGGATCAGTAGGCCATGAAGGAATCCTAATCTATACGGTATGCACAAGCTTCCATTCTAAGAAACAAGTAAGATGCCAATTAGCAGAGTAGCAGTTACCATTTACCAACCACATAGTAGGTGGAAAGTTCAGAACCAAATTTCTTACACATCTATCATTTTCATAACAACTCTGCCACACAAATATATTTCTCTTCACTTTACAGCCTAGGAAACGGAGGCTATGGGAGGCTCTGCAAGCACACAACCAACAGTGTGTCCCAGCTTTATCCTTGGATCTTATTAGCGCAAAAACCTTTTGACTGCTCCACGCGCTGCATAAATGCTGGCCTATTGGGTTTAAGTCAAATCATTCTGCCAGCCACTAATTTTAGTTAACTCTGGGGTTATCACCACCCCGATTACTTTCCTTCCCAAAGTCAACACTCTATATAGTCAAATTATATTTCCTGATCAGCTTCTAGGATGATGGACTTTTTACTTGCTCCTCCTGAGACTATTACCATGCTAGGCTCCCAACCCCTCACGTAGGTTTTGATTTTGACTTAAATCCAGAACTTTATAGCAATCTCTTCTAGTTTTCTTCATCTTAGTTTAAACCCAGTATTCCAGGCATTGACTATCTTTTAAAACTAATTCTGTTAAACGTATCTACATCACTTCTATCAACTCTACCTCACAATCTGGACTTCTCCATAAATTTGATAAATATTACATATGCTGTCTCTCTAAATCATTATTAAAAACACTGAACAGAATAGGATTAAGGTTAGAAACACTTCCCTCTTCTTAAGACTCTCTCTGAGGTAACAGAAGCATGCTCCTAAAGCCAGTCAACTCTCCTATCATCTAGATTTTCATGAGAGACTGTCATTTTGCTGAGAATAAGATATAACTTATCAATGCACTTGGTTCTTCCATCAAACCGATAACAGCTAATAGCTCTGCTTTTAAATACTTAGAAATCATTAGGTTTGTAATATGTTTTCAATTATTGCCCAGGATCAGCACCATTTCTCCAGCTTTTGACAATAATTCATTTCCTGTCTACTGGCTCCCCCTCATCTTGATTAATTTTATCAGCAGTAGATTGGTCCATCTGTAGACCATGTAAGCAATCTACATATGTCATTGAAAAATATGGAGGCATGATTCGATCTGATGGCATGGCTTTATCTAGATTTAAAGTTCTTACTCAACCTTAGTCAAATATGTCCCATCTAGAATGTTTAACCTGTATGTTAGAGTCTGGAGACCACACTCCTCAACAGGAAAAAAAAAAAAAAATGGGAAAAATCTGTCTTCTTTCCACCTTCTATTAATATTATCATTCCTGATTCATACAGCATTTTCTTCTGCTCGGAATGTCTTTTACGTGGTGACTTATGAGGCCTGCAGAATTTTATAATTAACCTTTCTTATACTCTCTAAATGAGATTGTACCTTTATTTTGCAGTAGTTCTCATTTATGTAGCCATTCTTCCATGGCTCTTTAAAATTCTAGTTCATCAAAGAACTCCCTGGGCAATCACATCTCTCTCTCTCCAGACATTTTCCCTAATATTTGGAATGACTTCTACAAGATTTGGGGGCAAAATTATGTGATTTTTCTCTAAATCGCTTTGAATATAAAACATACATTTGCCTCAGAGGCTTATGAAATTTTGGGAAATACTGTGACATATATCTTAGAAGTTTCAGATTTTTGTAACTTAGGCAATAACTTACACGAAGTTGATTATTTTGAAGGTCTCATGAATAACTGAATTTGCATCTAATTTTTAAGTATTTTATGTTACACAAGCCCTGGTGGAGTTGCTGTCAGGTCTGCCGCCTCCTGCCCAGAGCACAGTCCATGTACATCCTAAGGATCCAAGTTCATGACCTGGGTCCAGGGGGGGGGAAACCAATGTGAACAACTAAATAAAAATAAAATAAAATGCTTCATTTGCTTCTCTCTTCCTGTCTGCCTACCTATTCACCTTTAGTCCTTCTTGCACCTTTGCTTTAAAACTTTTTTTCACATTGCTTTGTTAATAATATATCATTAATTTATCTATAAAATATATAATTCTGGGACTTCCGTTCTAAATGGTAACCTGATAGGAGTGAAACTCATGTCCTCCCCACAGAGCAACTAGGAATTCACCTATTTTCCAAAAAGTAACACTGAGGAAAAGCGAGCACAGGCTACAGAGGGCAGCAGCAATTGAGAACGCAACAGGAAGGTGAAAATGTCAGGGATCTGAGCTACACTACAGATTTCAGATTCGGGATTTGGGCCACAGCTGAAGGAAGAACTAATTATCCCAGGAATCACAAAAACAGCAGTGAGCCCACCCAGCAAAACCAGCTGGAGGAGAGTCTTGGCACAAGGCAGAAGGAGGACCAGTGCCCCGGTGGTTTGAATGGTAAGCCTAGCAAGAAAATTACATGAGGCACTGCCATGACCAGAAGGAAGTTCCACCCCCCAAACTGTCCCACCATATTACCCCAGAGCCACAGGGTCTGAAATGCTGTCCCCAGGCTTAAAGGAATACCAGAGATCTCCCAGAGGGAGAAACCATCAACACTACCTACTAGCACCACCCGCTGTGTGAAGATGAAACTACAGCCTGATTGCTGATTGTGGGCCAATTGCAAGGTGGTCTTTATGGTTCAGAGCTGAGATGCTGGGGGAACTCTCTGCATCCCCCACACAAAGTCCATCCCCATAGGCTAAATTTGGGGCCCCAACAGCAGGTTCACATAAGAACTTCACCAAATCCAACCAGTGGTGATGCCACAAAACTCAATAAATCCCAGTTTTCAAACCAAGATCCAGGCTTACTCAGTGAAGCCCATTCCCTACAAAAGGTCATAACTGCAGTCCACATATATATAAGCAGAATGTCAAACAGAGCAAAGACATAGAGAAATAAATACAAAATAATGGATTCAATCATGGGATAATCCAAGTACAACAGATGTGCAAACTACTGGAGAATAAATTTAAGGCAACAGTGAGAAACATAATCATGGAAATCAAGAAAACAACAGAGGAAGAAAAATAGAACAACAAAAAAGAGAGAGAAGAAATGAAACAAGATATCAAAGAAATTAAGAATACGATAGTTGAACTTAAGTACTCAATATGTGGTAGAAGACCTTTTTCCTGACCCCAGTGCAAAAGTTAGTCTGCCAGGAATTTTCCACAGTACTAGAGAGACTGCAGCTACACCCTGTTATCATACTATGGAAGCTGTAGCTACATCCTATTCTACAGAGACTGCAGCTGCGTCATGTTATTGTGACTAAGGACAAACAAGCATAGCCTCCCTACTCTGCAGTTGTACATAACTGATAAGAGTCGCCAGTAGAATCCACATGTAGCCAAAGAGATGAATTATTACCTCAGAGTATAAAAGGAGCTCCCCTTGACCCGCTATTGCTCAGCTTTGGTAACAACACCCCTGAGCAAGCACTGGTGTTTGCAATTAAGTGTTATTTTCTCTACTTTTGAGTGCCTGGCTGTCAGTCTTCTCGCCATCTGAAGGCTTTGTCACAACAAATAGAGGGACTCAAGAATAGGATGGATGAAGTCATTAATAAAATCAGTGAGCTAGAAGACAGGGCAGAAGAATGTACTCAAGCAAACCAGCAAAGAGATGAAAGAATGCAAACAAAAGAAGAAGGCATTTCAGACTTATGGAATAACATCAAATGTAAAAACATTCACATCATAGCAGTCCTGGAAAGGAGAAAAGGAGGCAGAACTGTATTTGAAAAAATAATAGCTGAATATTCCCCTAACCTGAAGAATGAAGCAAGTCTCCAAACACAGAGTACTCAAAGAGTTCCTAATAAAAGAAACCCAAGCAGACTACACATAGACACGTTGCCATTAAAATGTCAAAAAATACAAGACAAAGAATTTTAAAAGCAGTCAGAGAAAAATGAGTCACATACAAAGTAGTCTCCATAAGATTGTCAGTGGTTTCCTCAGCTGAAACTCTACAGGCCAGAAGGGAATGGAATGATATATTCAAAGTGCTGAAAGAAAAGAATTTTTAACCCAGGATACTATACCCTGTGAGATTATCATTCAGAACTAAAGAAATTATTTTTTAAAAAGTGTTTCCGATAAGCAAAGTTAAAGTAACTCATCACCACAAAACCAGCTCTACTAAAAATACTAAATGATGTTATATAAAATGTAAAGATATTCCATTTAAAAAGAGTGAGATAACAAATATTAAAAAGTGGGGAGGAGGAGAACACAAAAATGTAAATGGTTAGAGTGAGTGTAAGACTAATCTGCTTTCAGATAAAAATAGGAAATAAACATAGAATTCTTAATTCTAACTTCAGGATAATGTCAAAATACATCTTCAGGAAAAAAGCAAAGTACAAAAGAGGGAAATGAATCAAAACATATCTATACTCAACTCACCTAAGAAGAGCTATGAAACCAAATGTCAGTTCTTTGAAAAAAAATAAACAAAATTGACAATTGGCTAGACTCACAAAGAAAAAAAGAGAAAACTCTCATGGCTAGTATAAGAGCTGAAAAGAGAGAAGTTACCACAGATACCACAGAAACATAAAACATTCTAAGAGACTAGTATTAAAAGCTCTGTGCCAACAAAGTAAACAATCTTGAAGACATAGATTTCTAGAGAAATATAGTCTACGAAGGCTGAAGCAGGAACAACTGGAAAACCTGAACAGAACAATCACAAAACCTGAACAGAACTCTCACAAGGAAAGAAATTGAAGAGGAAATCAAAAGTGCTCCTAAAAATAAAAGCCCAGGGCCAGATGACTTTTCTAACAAATTTTACCAAACCTTCTGAGAAGAGTTAACACCAATTCTTCTCAAACACTTGCAAAATATTGAAGAACAGGGCACAATCCTAAATACTTTCTATGAAGCTAATATTACACAGATACCAAAAGCTGATGGAGATGTCACCAAAAAAGAAAATTACAGTCCAATGTATCTCATGAACATAGATGCAAAATTTTTCAGCAAAATGTTAGCAAACCAAATTCAACAATGCATCAAAAAGATCATCCATCATGACCAAATGGGATTAATCCCATTGATGCAAGGATGGTTCAACATACATAAATCTGTTAATGTAACAACCATATCAATAAAAGCAAGGAAAAAAACATACATGATCATATCAATAGACACAGAGAAATCTTCTAACAAGACTCAACATCCATTTATGATTTTTCAAAAAACCTTCATAAAATGGGGATAGAAGGTACATACCTCAACGTAATAAAGGACATGTACAACACAGTCAACATCATAGTCAACGGAGAAAAATTGAAAGCATTTCCTGTAAGGTCAGGAACAAGTCAAGGATGTCCACTCTCACCACTGCTATTTAACATTGCACTGGAGGTCTTAGCCAGAGCAATTAGGCAAGAAAACAAAATAAAAGCAATTGAAACAGGAAAGGAGGAAGCAAAACTATCACTATTTGCAGATGGCATAATTATATGTCTTGAAAACCTTAAAAACTGTCAAAAAAAACTTCTAGAACTAATCAACAAACAGGAAAGTGGCAAGCTACAAAATCAATGTACAAAAATCCATTCACAAACAACATGCTAAAAGAAAAGGAAATCAAGAAAACCACACTATTTAAAATAGAGGTAAAAGAATCAAATACCTTAGAATATATTTAACAAAAGACGTGAAATGCCTATACAATGAAAATTATAAGTCCTTCTTAAAAAAAAATAAAGGAGGAGACAAAGAGATGGAAAGATACCACCTGCTCATGGTTGGGAAGATTAAGTGTCATTAAAATGGTCACCTTAATTAAAGCAATATATAAATTTAATGCAATCCCAATTTAAATCCATTGGGCTTATTTCCAGGAAATGAAAAAAAAAACTTAAAATTTGTATGGAACCACAAAAGACCTCTAATAGCCAAAGCAATTATAAGAAAAAGAAAAAAGATAAATCTGGAGATATTATAGTCCCATACATTGAGCTAGACTACAAAGTGATAGTGATCAAAACAGTATGGTATTGGAATAATAGCAGAGGCACAGAGAAGTGGAATAGAACTGAATCACCAGAAACTGACCCACTCACATACCGTTAGTTAATCTATGACAAAGGAGCCAAAGGCATATGATGGAGAAAGGAAATTCTCTTCAATAAATGGTTTTAGGATAACTGGATAGCCACATGTAAAAGAATGAAGCTAGACCACTCTCTAACACCATTCACAAAAATTTAACTCAAAATGGACTAGAGACTTGGACATAAGAGCAGAAACCATAAAATTCTCGGAAGACAACATACGAAAGACATTTCATCTTAAGATATCAGCCTTAGAGAATCCTTTGGGGACTCAATTCCAGCATCAAGGAAAATAAAAAAAAACAAAACTGGGATTGCATCAAACAAATAAGCTTTTCACAAAGAAAGAAAACATCACTAAAACAAAAAGACAACCTACTAACTGGGTAAGATATTTGCATTTCATATTTCTGACAAGGGCATAATATCTAAAATATACAAAGAACCCACAAAATTCAATAACAGGAAAACAGGAAATCCAATCAATAAATAAGAAGATGATATGGAGAGACTTTTTCTTTTTTGTAAGAGGATATACAGATGGCACATGAAATGATGTTTCTACTCACTAGCTATCAGGGAATTGCAAATCAAAATAAGATATCACCTTATTTACACCTGAGAGACTGGCTATTATCCAGAAGTCTGGAAACACAAATATTGGCAAGTATGTGGAGAAAAGGGAACATTTCCACAGCACTGGTAAGAGTACAAATTGGTGCAACCCCTATAGGAAATAGTATGGAGATTCCTCAAAAAGTGGAATATGGGTGTTTACCTAAAAGATACAAAAACACTAATTCACAGAGATTTATATATTCCCATGTTTATAGCAGCCTTATTCACAATAGCTAAGAACTGGAAACTCCCTAAGTACCATGTCAGATGAATTGATAAAGATGATGTGGTACATATGTACAATGTAAGACTACACATTCCTCCGAACAGATGAAATCCTGTCAATTGAATCCACAGAGATGGATCTAAAGGGAATTATGCTAAGTGCAACAAGAAGTCAAAAGAAGAAAGATACCAGATGAACTCACTCATATTGGAATGTTAATAGACAAACCAAAGGAACAGATAAAACAAAACCAACCCTTGGACACTAACAATAGAACTGAGGTTACCAATAGGGGATGGGATGAGGGGTGAGGGGGAAAGTGGTGGTAGACCCCACTGGACAATGGTGAAGAACACTTGGTGATTTGGTGGAGGGCAGGGTATGTTGACATAAATTTGAGGAATGGGGAAACCACACATATGAAGAACCTATACATATGAGTTTATTTTAATGTGTGAAATAAAAGTTACTGCAATAAAAAAGAAAAGAAAAAAATCAATAAAAATTAAATACATAATTATTTCTAATCGGATTATAGTAAATCTAATATATTAATTTTATCATATTTATATAAAGATAATCAATTCAATTAAAAGTTTATATTGTTTTAACAGACATTATTCAGTGTAACTAGTACATTAGTAATTTCAATTACATTTTCAGCTCAACAAATTGTTTTAAACTCTTTAAAAATTTTGGGGGTTTGGCAAAAGTTGAAACTTATTTTGTCAATATATCTAGCCTTAATTTTTTACCTCCTGGGAACTCTAAAAAGGATTTCATTCATCTGGGGTTTTTTTTAATTAATTTATCCTGAACTCATACAACTATAAATGGCAGAACTATTCGATGCCCCCATAATTTAAATATTAAGTCACTTTGTTAGAATTAGAGTAAGGAGGCCTCAACTTCCAAATATCTAAAACCTATTTCAAAATATAGAATCCTATCAATGGAAATGTAATTAAGATTGTTTACTTAGAGACATTTGGCAAGTTTACAGATAAACAATGGGTTCTGCTACTCTTTAAAAGACTGAAGCAGTCTTTGCTAACAGAAATATATGTCTATCAACAAAAGCAACAAATCCATGCCGTGCTTCTAGCTACATCTTCCATTTAATTAACATGGATGTCGTGATGCAGAAAGATTAAGTTGAGAGGAAGTTTAGCTGGTCAAGACGGCAAATGAGGAAGATCCTGAGCTCACCTCCTCTCACAAAGACGACAAACATTGCAACTGGGTGGGGATAACTACATCTAATAAAAGACCAGAGAACTGCAGAACCAGCGTCTCTAGAAAGTAAACAGATCTGGGATCCTACCAGGGCACCTCAACCTACTGCTGGAAAGGACTTAAGTCTCTACCTGAGAGCTGCAGGACTCACTCCCACATCAGGTACCCCAGCACCTCAGAATAGCACCAGAGAAGGGAGTATACACACTCAAGGGTAGAAAACAGCACAGTTTAGGCTGTGGACAGTTTAAGCACATAATCCCCAGGAACAGGCAGCTTGAGATCACTTTTTTTGGAGAAAATCCTACTAAGTGGAACTAGTTGGGAGCATAATATAGTTCAACTATAACTCTCTCTGGGAGAAACTCCACCCCAGGAAAAGCCCCTTGTGTTCACTGAAACATTTGCCTCACCCCCAGCTAGGACTGTTATGCAGACTTCAGCTACCCATGTGTATGATGCTTGCAGCCTGAACCTGAAGCCCCCACGCCTAGGTGACCAAAGCTGACACCTCTGGGAAGACTCTGTCCCCAGAAGCTATCGGGAGTGGACCCCAGTTACAGACCCCTCCTGTCATAGCCACTTCCAGAGACTGAAAAAAAAAAAAAAAATGAGAACAATTCACAAGAGAAACATTTTACTATAACTGACTCATGTGATAAATGAGAAACACCCCTCTGCCAGCTAGGGCCTCTATTAGTACCATGGCTTGACCGCAGACCACGACTATGGCTCCTGGGCAATAGTGCTTTTGCTCATGCTTCTGAGGAAAACCTATGGCATAGGACCTACCCAATTTGCAGCCAGACTGCAGCTGAGGGGTCAGTTTCAGTCTGAGGCTACTAGCAAAGCTCTGGCTGCATTATGGTGATGATACGCCTCTCTTGAAGTTCAACTACCTTTATATTGTAGGATGGCTTGATTGTTGCTTCTCCTCAACAGCAATCTGCTGAATCTCTGCTGTTTGTCTATCACTGAGACCTCAGGCCCACCACTAGGTACAAGCTCTACAGTCCTAGTCATCCTAACTGCAGCAAAGGTTTAAATCTACACAGCAACAGGAAGCCCAAAATCTCATATCATCATCATAGCACCAATAGGAGAAGAAAAAGATGGAACAGAGAAATATGTTGAATGATGAACTCAACTCCAAATGATTCCATTCAATTCCAAATTATGAATTAAAATCAAATCTATGGATAAATCTAAAACATCAGAAATTAGTACTCTACACAAAGAGTTCAAAACAACAGATTAAAAACCCTCGGTAAAATCAAAATAATAATGGATAAAATGAAAATTACAGAAAAGACAGGGAAGGAATGAAACTAAAATATATAATAAAGGGACTCAACAGTAGACCATAAGAAGCAGCAGATAGAATTAGCAAGGTGGAAGATAGGGCAGAAGAAAACACCCAACAAGACAGATAAGAAAGAAAGGAAAGCTACAGTAAGAGGCTGCAGATTAACATCAGGATAAACAACAGCCACAGTATAGGGGTTCCAGGAAGAAAAGAGAGAATGAAAGTAGAAGAAATCTTATTTTAAGAAATAATAACTGAGAACTTTCCTGACCTGGGGAAGGAAACAGAAAAACAGGTCCAGGTGGTTCACAGAATTCCAAATCACTTAAACCCAAGACACCAAGATATATAATAAAAATGTCAAAGGTTAATGACAAAGAAATAATTCTAGAAACAGTCTGAGAAAAATGTGTGAAGGAATCTCCACAAGACTGTGTGAATTTTTTTGACAGGAACTTTACAGGCCAGAACAGAATGGCGCAATATGTTCAAGGTGTTGAAAGAAGTAGATTGCCAACCAAGAATACTCTACTCCAAAATGCTATCATTCCGAATTGAAGGAGAAATAGAGAGTTTTACAAACAAAAGTTGAAGGAATCTATTCTCACTAAACTATCCTTGCAAGAAATATTAAATAGACTTCTATAAAATAAAATATAAAAACCCACTCATACTCAACAAGATACCAAAAATATAAACTATGAGGAAAAGAACAAAACTGTGAACTGTTAGAATGAGCTCAACTTCAATTTGCTGTTAACTTAAAAGTGTAAAATCATATATGCAAGCTTTATGGTAACCTCAAAACTAAGTCTATAGAAGAATCAAGTAGAAAATAAAAAGGAAATTTAAACATAATACAAAAAGAAGTCATCAAAACACAGAAGGAAATGAGAACAAAGAACACAGGTAATTCACGAAGTCACCCAAAAGGCAAATAATGCAATGGCAATAAATACTAATAGATCCATAATTATTCTAAATACTAATGAATGGTTCGAACTCACTAATAAAATGACACAAAGTGATTGAATGGATTTTAAAAAGCTCCAACATTCTGCTGCCTACAGGAACCTAATCTCCAAAGACAATCTTAAGTGTAAATGAAAAAGGCAGAGGCATCCATGTTTATATCAGACAAAATTGACTTAAATTTTTAAAAAGTAATAAGGGATAGAGATCAGTGTTATACAATGATTAATGTCATCAAGAAGATATGAAACTTATTAATATATGTGTACCAAACAACTGAGCACCATAATTTGTGTATTATTATTATTATGAAAATATATAAAGCAATTATTAACTAGAGAGAGAGATATCAACAACACAGTAGGAGATTTCAACACCCTACTTACCACAATGGACAGATTGACCAGAGAATTTGCAAGGAAACAACAGCTCCTAATGATGAATTAGACCAGAAGGTCTTAATAAACTTTTACAGAACACTCCATACAAAACCAATAGAATTTACATTCTTTTCCAGTGCACACAGAACATTATCAAGTATAAACCACATGTTGGGACACAAAACGTCAATAACTGTATAAAGACTGAAATCATATCAAATATTTCTCTGATCACAATGGCAGAAAGCTAAAACTCAATCACGAATGAAATCTAGAAAAATCTCAAATATGTGGAGACTAAACAATATGCTCCTGAAGAATTACTGAGTCAACTTAGAAATCAAAGGAGAAACTTTTTAAAAACACTTGGGTATAAACAAAATTAGAGTTATGAGCTATCAGAAATTTGGAATGCAGCAAAAAGTGATACTAAGAGGAAAGTATCCATAAGAGGAAAGATAACTAGTGGTTATATTGGCAAATATTTAAGAACCAAGTTGCCAAAAACAAACAAACTGACTTGCAGATTAGTCAATTTTCATAGTATAAATATTCCCACTATGGCCAGAGCGATACCACAATATGTGGAGTTGGGAAGAGATACACACCATGAGCTCTCGCTGAGACCTGAGCATTTTCAGTGCATTGTGGGTTACTCAGGCCATCATCAGTATCCAGTGCTGACATGTAAGTTGTGATTCCTTCTCAGGGCATGTTTGCATATATAATTTTATTCAAATAAGAGTGAGACAAAGTACTGTAGTCTCCAACTACACAAAATTTCAATCATTTCAAATGACATAGTAGATTAATATTTATTAACATGGGAAGATATTCCATACCAATATACTGATGGGGCAGATGTCAAAACAGTTATTATAACATAGCACTTTATTGAAGATATAAATATATAATCAGATCAACACTCAGAAAATTCAGAGTAAAACTGTAGGGTCTAAAGAAAAAAAGATCAAATATCAAAGAGTCAATAAAAATAAATGTCTTACGTATAAATAACTAAATAGACTGCTCTTTTTCCTTAGTGCTTTATTTTCTTTAATATTTATTGAAGAAACATTGCATCATAACATTAATAGGTATAAGATGTGCAGTATCATACATAAACATCTGCATGTAATATATAAAGCTCATACCAACAATCCAATTCTCTCATTCACCATATAATTGAGCCCTTTTATTCAATTTGCCCACTACTCTCTTTCCTTCTGGTAAGCACTGATTTGATTCTGAAATTTCTCATCCCTGCCTGGAGCAAGCCTATATCAGGGAATCTACAGGGTGGAGTGGAAGGAGAAATGCAGAGACCAAAAATTAAGAGAAGTGAGACACTTTGGCTATAATGGTGAATGACAGGGAATGGTAGCAGGAGTTGGCCAAGCTCTGCGAAAGGTGATAGGACACTGGGCAAGGAGGGAAATCGAGGCAGTTGATAGGTACGAGCTTCCCATGAGTCAGATTTGCTTTATATTCCTGGCTCTCTCTTCAATCTCTCAAGGTCTTGTCAGGACTTGATTAGGTGGAAACTGGCCCCGGTGATCTTAAGAATGCTTATGTCTACATTCTGAAACCAAATGCTATCAAGCACATAAATTCATTAAACAGACATTCACTAGCTTGGAGTTAACTTTCTGTTTTGTTCACAGATCCCATCCAACAACTTGAATCAATCTTGTATGTTTTAGATTGACTCATGTAATAAGGAAAGTTAAGAAATTCACTCTGGAGAATTTAAATTTGTCTCTGGAGCCAGACAGTTATAGAATTTTCATATGTCATCTCTATTCTGGACAAGGCTTCTGGACCACATGTTAGACCTGACAAGCCAATAGACACTAAGTGACTCAGGACACTATCTTTCATACTTATAGGGGAACATAACTTCATTTTCCTCAGTCTCTAGCAAACACATATAAAGCTGGAATACTTTAATATCCAAAACATAAGAGTATTTCCTTGCTAACCTCAACTCTCATAAAAAGTTTAGGTCTTTTTTTTTTTCTTTTAAGGAAAGGTACACATAGAAATGAAGGTGAGTAGGCAAACAGGAAGGAAGGAAGAGAGAAGAGGAGGAAGAGCTTTATTTTTTTTTCATTTACTTGCTCACATTGGTTGTTCACCCTGGCCCTGGGTCTTGAACCCTGGACCTTGGGATGTATGTGGGACTGCTCTGAGGTGTACTAGACAATTAGGCCACCAGGGCACACCCTGGGTCATTTTATCAGCTATTATTTCTTAATGATAATAAAGGTGAAGCATAGTGCATTTACATTTAAGGCAGAATAAGAAGGAAATATAATGTAGTTTCTGATATCAAAGGAGTGAGTTTTTCTGCTGTTCCTTACATCCTAGCTGTGACCCTCTATCTAAATCCTTATTATAAAAAAAGTCTTAAAGAGAGATATTTTGACGAGTCTTGTATGAATTAGTGGGAGTTCATTTTCATCTTCATTTAGTTGAAAATCTACATGTAATTATTAATAGTGATTTATAATTATAAAGTTAATTTTTCTCGTAGCTCAAGGTGCTTTTAAGAGACCAGTAACTTTCCAATACCTGGAGAGTCTCTTATTAAAAAGGATTATAATTTAAGAGACAAATCTACCTAACTCTAATTGCTCCAAGTTTTCTTTTTATCTCCACAACTGATTTTAAAGGCCTGATACATCTCTAAACATATGTTATGACAATTCCTTCATCATAATTTGCGTCCATTGATCAAATAGTTAACCATCATTTGGCTTAAGAATTTCTTTTAAAATAGTTCTGAAGATAGAAGAAATAGGAGTTGTTACCTTGCACTTTTGTCAGGCCCCTCTTCCATTTATTTAAGGTAGTCACCATTTCAAACAGATACATATCTGGATATGACCCTGACAGTGTCAGAGATGGAATTAGTTCAGAGCAGGCAGGCACACTGGACTCCATTCTACTGATAGAAGTGTTTTATTCCCTTCGAAATCAAAGAGCCTGTCCTTCCTATAGCAAGTGTTATACCTCCCAAGATAAATGAAGATCTCACCTTGTGATAGTTCACCACCAGCTAAAGCTAACTACTCCTTAGATAGACACTATCCGAAATAAGCTATTTCCTCTCTTTTTGAAACTAAAACAATAGGCAAAAATCTGACTTTTGAAGTCAGCAGATAAACATCACAACATATCTTAATTAGAGGAAAAATGTCAGTGTGTGGTTGTCTAGTGGTTTAGTTCACCATGCAAAATTCACAAATGTTCCAATGTCCCCAGTTCAAGACCCAGGAATGGGAGAAGAATCAAGATGAACAACTAAATAAAATAAAGTCCTTCTTTATCTCTGTGTTCCTGTCTGCGAACTTGCCTTCATTCCTCCTTTTACTTTTCCCTTAAAAATATGCCATAGAATCACAGATCAGTGGAATAGAACTGAATCACCAGAAACTGACTCACTCACATGCTGTCAGTTGATCTACTACAAAGGAGCCAAAAGCATAAGATGGAAAAAGGAAAGTCTCTTCAACAAATGGTGTTGGTAAAACTGGACAATTGCATGCAAAAGAATGAAGCTAAACCACTGTCTAAAACCACTCACAAAAATTAACTCAAAATGGATTAGAAACTTGGACATAAGACCAGAAGCCATAAAGCTCTTAGAAGATAGCATAGGAAAGACTTTCCATGACATCAGTCTTGGAGGAGTCTTTGAAGATTCAACTGCACCTTCAAGGGAAACGAAAAGAAAAATAAATACCTGGGACTCCATCAAACTAAGGAGCTTCTTCACAACAAAATAAAATATCACCAAAACCTAAAGGAAACCTACTAACCGGGGAGAAGATATTTGCATTTGATATTTCTGACAAAGCCTTATTATACAAAGAACACATAAAACTCAACAACAGAAGAACAGGCAATCCAATCAAGAAATGGGAGGAGGAATTGGAGAGACACTTTTCTGAAAAGGATATTCAGATGGCCAACAGGCACGTGAAAGTGAAATTACTGGAAGGCTATCAGAGAAATGCACATTAGAACAATGAGGTATCACCTTACACCTGAAAGACTGGCTATTTTCCAAAAGTCTAGAAAGAACAAATGCTGGCGAGGATGTGGAGAAAAAGGAACACTTTTGCACTGTTGGTGGGAGTGTAATTGGTACAACCCCTATGGAAAACAGTTTGGAGATTCCTCAAAAAACAGAACAGAAATCCCATATGATGCCATCATTCCGCTTCTGGGCATCCACCCAAAAGATACAGAAGCACCCATCTGCAGAGATGTATGCACCCCATGATAATTGCAGCCCTATTCACAACAACTAAAAACTGGAAATTACCTAAGTGCCCAAGATCAGATGAATGGATAGAGAAGATGTGGTGCATATGGAATATTACACAGCCCTTATAAGAGAGGAAACCCTGTCATTTAAATTGACATGGATGGAACCAGAGGGGATGATGCTAAGTGAAATAAGTCAAAAGAAGAAACATAGATACCAGATGATCTCACTCATAGGTGGAATGTGAAGAGACAAAACAAAGGAACAGATGATACATAACCAACCCTAAAACATTTGCAGCAGAACTGAGGTGACCAAAAGGGAATGGGGCAGGTGGGGATAAATGGTGGTGGAGTCCACTGGACAGTGGTGAAGAACACTTGGTAATTTGGTGGAGGGCATGATGTGTTGAAATATATCTAAGAAATAGGGAACCTATACAGAGGAAATTATTTTTATGTGTTGAATAATTACAACTATAAAAAATAAATTAAAAATATGCCATACAATGTGCAGTAAATCTTTCTTACATATAATCTAACCAGAAAAGTTGAAACAGAGTTCCAAGATAATTAAACCAATACATTAAGTCTAGTCTTAGTTGTGACTTCCTCATATTCAGATACAATAGTCCCCCCTTCCCCAGGATTTTGCTTTCTATGTTACAGTTACCAGCAATCAACCATGATCTGAAAACATTATGTACAGTAAGTTATTATGAAAGAGAGCAAGCGCATTCACATAACTTTTATTACAATATATTGTAATACATGTTCCATTTTTGATTAGCTGTTGCAATTCATCTCTTACTTAGCCAAAATTATAAACATTGTCATGGGAATGTACGTATAGGGAAAAACCTAGCACGTATGGAGTTCAGTACTGTCTGCGGTTTCAATCATCCACTCGGGTCTTGGAACAAATAGCCAAGGATGGAGGTTAGTGAGGAACGACTGCATGAAAACTAAAATAACACAAATATATAGGAACCTCAGGACCGATGTGATAGATACACATGCTGTACAAAGCAGCTCCTGAGAAAGCAGCTTGGGGTTGCGGCTTTGCTGCCTCCAGAACCGCTGCCTCAAAACCAGTGCTGAAAGCGACTTTCACCTTTTATCTTTTGTGGTAAAAGCAAAACTCCTCTTCTGATTTCTTTTGGTTATCAGAAACAGCTACAGCAAGTCTTCAGATAATGCCATTTTGTTATAATGTTGAGGAGGGAAAAACAAATCCTGACTGATGTTGACTTGTTTTCATTATATGTCATTTTGCTTTAAGTTTAAGTTTCCAAAAGCCTTTTGAGGACATCCAGGGAGGATTTGGTGTACAGCGAGGTTGACCTTCAGTCAATAATGGACTGCACGCAAGAAGGTGAGTTCACAGTCCCTACGGCCTGCTGTCCTCGAGAGTGCTGCAGGAGCTATAGGAAGTCACAGGTGACCCCGCTCCTTTTCTGAGATGCCCTCCCGAACTGCTATGCCAGCAAAATGGAGCAGCGCTGTTTGGAGAATAATGTACACAGTATGACTCTCACACATAAACAAAACCACGGAAGGAACCCACTTTTCAGAACGCACCCTGTGGTGTTCAGCATGACAATATGGATGTCTTTTGAAAAAGCCAGGTGTCGTAATGCAAACTTCCAAATACCTAGGTTCACTTGTGAGTTTTCTAAGAGGAATGTCTTATGCTAGACACTCTTAAATCATCTCTTACACCATTCACTGCCTTGCAGGTTGCTTATAATACTTCGAAGTAGGGGAGGTGACCTGAGTTTCTGAAGGAAGTCTCAAAGTTGGTGTCAAATCATTTGATATCTTTACTCTCATCTAAGTAAAGAGATGTCTCAATATTGTTTAAGAACAATATTGGAATATTGGAGGAAACTCCAAAAGTTGAGGGCAATTCCTAAAATACTCAAATTACATCGCCATTTCACAAAATAGATGTCAGAATCCAAGCTACCTCAATATTTGCCTCCATTCATTTTGCATCAACCTTCTGTTTAGGCAGGAAATGGTTAAAGTGGAAGGAATGAAATTTTTCTCCCTCATAATTGATTTTTACTAATTCTTTAGGAGTTTAAATTCATTAAGACTTTGCATTTGGGGGGGTGAGGAGAAGCCAAGTTTCAGTGAACAGAAATGTTTGTAAGAACCAAAGTCATCTAGACATAAAACTAAAATTGCTTTAAATTCATGAAGACAGAAATGAAAATCATAACTATTTAGAACCTAAAAAAAATCATTTGTGAAACGAAAACACAGACTCGAATAGCTTTCTATAGCAATAAACTATCATTTTCCTTAGAGAGATTGAAAAATTCCCTCCAAAGTTCGGGCTGATAAGCTGTACAAGAGAAAGACTGATTTTCGAGGCAGCAAATCGCTTACTGCCACAATTTCCACAAAGCTTCAGTGTTTAATAGCAAGCTGCTGGGATATGAGTACAAAGACATCAATTATCCCAAAATAGATTGGAGCAGAGTCCAGTTCACTTATTAGTTCTTTAAACTATATCCACAGGGGACAGAGCGAAATGGAGATTTGGCAATCAGCTGGTTAATTGGATCGCTGCAGACCACTGCACTGTATAATTTAGGTCGGAAACATACTCTGACCTGGTGTTCCTAATTTGGAACATTCATCAAATTAATCAAATAATCGTCAATTCTCAATTTCACTGGACCCTGTAGACAGAGTCCTGGCATCGATGATCACGTTTTCACTTAAAATTATAAACAAAGTGCAACATTATATTATCTGGGCATCCTTACCGTTTAGATGGTGTCCCATTTTTCACATAACCTTCCAGACCGACTTCATTCTCCCCCATGCTATTTGCTACTTCTCTTATTCTACCCCTTCCAATTGTGCGAAGAAAATGAAGACAAACAGCTAGGAACTTCTTCAGTTCCCTTCTCTCAACACATAAAGTCTTTGTGGCCACACCCTCCTCAAAGCCTGTCTCAACAGAACTTTCTTCTTTTACAAAACTGCCTTCTAGCACCTTCTCCAGATCGCATCCATACTACTTCTTAGGGACCACCATTCTATCTTCTTTATCTTCAGTTTCTTGCTTTGAATTGGTTCAGTCAACTCAGCATACAAACAAATGAACCTTCTCTCCAGAGAACAAGGCAAGGCTGCAAACCATGGTTGGGTTTAAATTACCAGGATTTTTCTGACAGCAATCTTGCAATAGAAAGTTGAACACTTTGAAAGGGTTCAGACCATTCGACCCCATAAATTCCTCTTCTAACAACCAGTTCTAGAAAAAGAGTGCAAAATATGAATCACATTTAATTTCAGAGATATTTCTGGCAGTTATTTATGGGGAAAAAAATGAAAGAAAGATTATTTTACATTAGTTATGAAGAGTAACTTTTCTGAAGGGCCCAGGCCACATACCCCTGGGTTTGAGTCCTGGGCCCAAAGGGGAAACAACCATTGTGAACAACGAAATATAAATAAAATAAAATGCTTATTCTTCCTCTCTCCCTGCCCACCTGCCTGCTCACATTCATTTCTGCCTCTACCTTTGAAAAAAACATCGGGGGATAAATGTCTCTACTTCACTGCTCCATTTCTCAGCAACAAACATATTGTACATAGCAGAGAAATAACAAATATATTTTGAATGAATGAATAAATGAGAATTCTTATCTAACTAAAATAACTACATTTCGGGAACAGCGAGGGAGGAAAAGGGTTTAGCTCCTTTTATCAGCCACATGGATGCTAGTGATTAATTCAGAGACAGAAACTAGAACTAATCCTCTGTATGTGCGAAAGCAGTGTCTGTAATCACTCGTTGGGTGTCTTTCAATTCTACTAGGTAGAAATGCATGGAAAAGACTGGAAGAGAATAATAAAAAGGAAGGAGGGAGGGAGGGGGGGAGGGAGGAAGGGAGGGAGGGAAGAGAGATGACTGCCTAACTGCTGTTTGGAGTTGATAGGATCGTAGCTGATCTTTGAGGAGTTTCGTTGTTTGTTAAGGAAGGAGCAGGCAGGAATGGAGGCTAGTAGGCGGGAGTAGGCAGAGAGAGGAGGATGAAACATTTATTAATTCTATATTTAGTTGTTCATCTTGGTTGTTTCCCCCAACCTGGGTGTTGAACCTGAGTCCTTGGAATGGATGTGGACTGTGCCCAGCAGCCTCATCCACTAGGCCACCCGGGGGTGCTATTTTTTGGTCTTTTAATATCTTTCTGCACTGTCCCAGAGGTCTACAAGGAACATGGCCCTAGAGTCGGAAGGTTTAAAAGTAAACTCTTCCTTGACTATGTGCCTCTTCTCTTTACTAGAAAGCCTGGTGGAAGCATCCTCCAAAGCCCTGACCTCCGCTTTGTCACCCTCGGTGATCTCTTGACCCAACACTGCACTGAAGCCGGAGTTGCCATGACCACTTACATTGCAAACAAAATGGAACATAGCCCAGCAAAGTGCAACTGAAACCTCAGCAGGTGCTCCGTCTAGTCATGACTTCTCCCTTCTCACCTTGCTGGGCCTTTTGGCATCTGCTAATACTGCTGACCCTACACGGTCCGCCTGAAACCCACTTGTCCTTGGGGTGCAATCCAACCTTTTTTTTTTTCCCTGTAATTGTTTACTTGTGTTGTTCTGCTCTCTCCCACACACTAAACGACAGTCATCTGGGGTTCTCTTTACCCCTCTTTTTACTACAGATGATCTCTAGGTGGTCTCACCGCATCCTGACCTCAACCACCCTGGGTGAGGATAAGTGAACTTACTTCTCGAGACTATCCTAAGTTCCCACTGATAGTACACACGAGTATGTGACCCACTAAACTATGTAACAACAGTATGTCCCGCAAAAACCTCAAATTGTCAGATCTAAAAACAAAAGACTGTGCTTCTGTCTAGACTCCCGATCTCTGTTCACCGCATCTAATCCTAAAATCTGGGATCCTCTGAGACACCTCAATGTCCCTTGCTGCTCTAGTACATCTCAACTGTCGCCATGGGTGCCACACGTTTACCAAGCAGCTTCCTCCCGAACATCTCCTGTTCATTCACTTATTCAGTCATTCGGCATCATCATGTCCCTGTGGATAAAGGTGAATGAACTACATCTCTGCTTTCAAGGGCCCTCAGTCTAGTGAGAGAATAAGCAAATCAATCACAATAGCAACGTCAGTGATATATGTATATATAGGAGGTTACAACAATGAAGAACTAGGTGAATCAAGAGAAGTCTTTGGGTAAAGGATTCCTGAAGGACAAAGGTCAATTCAGGCAGTGGTGGCAGGAATGAAGAGGAAAAGACGGACCTGTGGATATTTCGAATGGTGTGGGCGAATTGGGTGAGGGTGACTCTCAGGTTTCTGCTTTAAATGACTTGAAAAATGGCTGTAATCCCTCCCCATCAGCACTACTAGTTGAGTCAAAGAACAAAAGAGAAGCTGCTTTGGGAAGTCATGAGCACTTCATTTCACAACAAGTCTCAAATGTCCATGAGAGCCCAGCATCAATCTGTGTGCATTTTTCTGCTTTGAAGGAAAAAAGCAGAAAGCTACATGGTGTATATAATACTTCCACTGTTGATGGTAGGAAGCAGGGGAAATAACCTGTATCCTTATTTGCCATCAAATACAAATACACTTTTATTTGCAAATATGCATAAAGAATCTCTGGAAGAATAGATAAGAAACTAAGAGCAGTGGTGGCCAATGGAGAAATAAATGAAAAGAAAGGAGATTGGCCACTCCTTTTTATGTTTTCTGGACTTGAACCATAAATGAATTACCTGTTCAAAAAATGCTTCCAGGGAAATCCAGTGGTCAAGAGGTCCCCAAAAACAAAGACTGAAAATGACAGCTGGATAAGGAGGCCACACAGTGAAAGCAGTGTGAGCGTGAGGCGGGAAGCCAGCTACAGGAGCTGAGTTGGCGCTGGGAGCCCTCTTGCAACAGGTTAGGGAGTCAATGGAAGGGGAGAAAGAAGATATGGTCGGGAGAGAGAACTCCTCCAAGGATCGCTGTGGGAGGTGAAGAGTTAAGAGAGTTTAGAAAAAATGTAAAAGGTTCCTTGATGCAGTGTTCCTTCAACACAATTTTTTAAAAAGAAGAAGCTGCCTGATGTCTGCTCTGGCTTCCTAAGCACTGTCCCCGACCCAGCTCACTCTCTCCTCACTCTGATGTTCATCTTGTTGCCACAGCAACCCCAGCCCCCACACCCCACCTTTGCTTTTCCACAATCCTGGACACACAGGTCCCTCATTCCAGTCTTGCTCACTGCACCTGAGGGTCTCTCCTACTCTCTGCACAAAGATTCACTCTTGCAGCCAATGTCAAGGGCGGCCATTCCCAAAATGCTTATTCTTCCCTTTGGACTCCCTCACTCTCTTCTTCACCGAGATACAGTCCTTCCCCAGCTTGTCTTCCCGGCACTCCTGGGTCACCAGCCTCTGCTCTGCGTGTCCATAACCCCAGGGCTTCTTCTAACAATGTGCCTATTGGTTCAAGCCCTTCACCGCATCTGATAGTCTTCATTCTTTCATCTGGCAAATATGACATGCCCTCTATGTGGTGACATCGTGCAAGGTGTTAGAATTGTTTAAAACTGAGTGTAATCACAATGAGTCTGTCTTAAGGCTATTTTGGCAGGTTAATGAGGGAAACAGAAATTAAAACCTCAAAGCTAGTGAGGTACAGATATGTAAGTACCAGGAAGAAGAGGTATAGAGTAACTCTAGAAGCTACTTCAGGGCCAGAACATAGGTGATTTCACTTGAATTGGACTTTACAAATTGAAACATTTAGTTGAAACATTAAAATGTAATGAGATAGCGACCTATTGGCTAAATTTGTAATTCAGAAAAAAATCCAGGGCAAATAAATTTTTAAAAAGATACACTATCACATGGAAAGAGGAGAAGCAAAGTGTTCCCTAGAAAAAGATCATGAGAATCTCTTACTTTTTGGCAACCGTGGCAATTTTTCTAGACAACTGCAGAAAATCCGCTAAAAGGTTCACTGAAAGCGTCTGCCCCACTCACCTGCCTGGACCCGCAGTGCATCTGTTTGTCCTTGGTCTCCTGGTGTTTCAGTCCCCACTTCTCTCCCTTCAGGTCTTTAGCTTTGACTGGCTGCTGGAGCACCCTGGGGAGGCCTCCAGCACAGTCACAGCCCCCACAGAACCCAGCCACCAGATTCAAGTGTTGCTGAAACCTTTTAAAGCAGAGGGCAAGACCCTCCCAAGGTTTGCTGCTTTGGGACCATCAGGGGCATCTGTGGAGGCTGATCAGCTTAGTAGTTTAGAAAATAAGACTAATGAGACCAAGATCACAGATTTCCCCTAAACAAATCAGTCAGCTTTGCCCTAGCCTCAGGGGCTAAACATTCTCTACAGTTTGCTAGGCCTTCCTCTTTAGCACCAATCTAAGGTAAATTTGCATTAGGAGAGAGAGAATGTCTCTCCAGAGTCCAGGCCTAAAGGAAAGGGGCAGAAGGAAATTTTTATTTGTTTTTACATTGAGACCTTTTAATTGCCAAACCAAGTGAATCCATTAGCAAGTCAAAAATAATCCACTTGTAAAATTAAAAAATAAATAAAAAGTGAACTTTCTCACCTCAACGACAATGTCAGATGGCCTCAGGGCTTACAATCTGAGTTCTCAGTCATTGTCTGCCCTACCCAACCTTGTCTGTACCCTCTGCACCCTCTCCACCCTCCTCCCCCAACCCCAACCCCAGTGTCCCTGTATCCTGGACCCACCCATGTGCTTCCTGCTCTTGAAAACACCCACAAGGCCCTATTGCCTGGCACAATTGTTTTGCACGTCAATTGCATGTGTTTCTTTTTAATAGATACTAATATTTTTTAACTCCTTTACAGATCCAGGCAATATGCAGCTTTAATCCTGGTCAAATGTCTTGCAAATATATCCCTTTGGTCACAAAGCTGACAATGTAAAAATATAGGAATGAATATGGCGGCACAAATCCTGAGTTCATACATTCTGGAACATGAAAGGTACCTACTGGTCCTTCACTTCACCAATACATGCTATTCTCTCCCGTGGTTATGCCATAAAGTTGGGGAGCTTCTGGAACATTGCCTTAGACTACATTTAAATGGCCCCTTTAGAGATGCAGAGGGGAAGTATGGGAAAAACAGACCAAGACAAAGAAAGGGCAGCATAATTTCAATCCATCCCCCATACACAGCCTAAGGCATTGGTGAGGAAGACCTTGAAGTGAGAATTCCAACATTGTCTCCCGAGAGTCGCTCAAGGCACCCGAGATACAAACAGGGCAGCTATGGGGCCCAGAGGCCATTTTCACAAAGCTGAGGAGATACCATTTCTTCCCCAGGTTGGACTCAGGCTCTATGCCTCTTTAGAACCTTCAAATCTCAGCAAAGAAACCCAGTGCCCATTAAGCATTGTTCTCATAGGAGCCCAGGCCGGGGTGGGGGGTTGGGGGGGCGGGGGGATGGGCTGGCGGGGTTCCAGGCCAGATAGAGTTTGACCCTTTTGACTTACTTCTCTCTGCAGCATTATTGAATTGAAAAATCATCCAAAATTTCACCTGTATATGTTAGGTTGGCTCAGAAAGACAGGACGGCGGCCATGCCCGGCAGCCATGCCCAGCAGCCATGCCCGGGAAAAAGGTGGCTGACGTCAGAATAAGGGATGGAACCCCCATACCTGGATTCACAGGAACAATCCCCAATCACGACCTATGAAGCCCACGAAATTCCTTTGCCTAAAGAGCGTGCTCCCCTTTGTTGAAGCGCGACCTCCCAGCCCTCTGCGGCCTTGGGATCTTCGCCCGGATGCGCAAACCCCAATAAAGCCCTGGCTATTCGACTTTTTGTCTAATTGACTTTTTCTCCTCGCGGAACTCAGAGGCTCAGTATATACAAACTATAAATTCCTTGCGACAAGGACTCTTATCTTGCTTATCTCTAGAGCCATAGTTTTCACTCTAATGTCTGTGCTCACCAATGTTGAAATGTCTTAAATAACATCATGTAGCATCAAAGCTATAGGAAAAAATACTGTATATTTTTAATCAAAACATAAATAGCCATTCTTCATTGTTAAAAAAATAACTTGCTTCTCAGTTTAGTTGCATCTCTAGCCATCTTTTGTTAGTAAAAACAAAGAAAATAAGTTTAAGGTTCAAATATTTTTAAAGCTGATGGGAATGTTTACATACAGAGAAGACAATAATTAGTAAAGAACAGAATGAGAAAAATCTCTGGTTTAGCAATGAGAGCAATGAAGGACCCTGTTAGAAATGCAAAGGTCCCTGCTAGTATTGCATTGACTCCCATCATCATTCTGAGACCATCTTATCCAATCTTCTCATTTTTCAGTGTCTAAGGTCCTTATAGTTTTAAACTCAGGGCTCTAAAAATGGACGACACTATAAAAGATTTACAACAATTGCACGAAAGTTCAGTTCATCATAACAGAATACCATACACTGGGAGGTTTATCAACAACAGAACTTGATTCCTCACGGTTTGGGAAGCCAGAAGTCTGAGACCAGGAGCCCAGCATGGTCAGGCTCTGGTGAGTTTTTCATACTGCGCCACCATTGCTAAGATGCATGGGTACGCCAAGAAGGCTCTTGTTTTCCCCTAGGGACATGGCGCCAGCACCATTCAGTCAGCACCTTGGTCCTCGCTTCTGAAGGTGCTTCTGAGCTGCCATTGACCATGTCATCTAGCTCCCAATGGGATTCAAATATATCACAGTTTGACTCCATCCCATTTTATAGGATATAATTCATCTCAAGCCAGGAACCTAGGCCCCCTAGGTACCAGATATTTGTTGGGCGTCAGCCTCTGAGACCTGTGCCATGAGACAGAAGCTATGTATGAGCATCGGTGGGAAGCCTCATGGCTTCTGAATGGCAGCATATATCGCCCCCTAGAAAACAATCTAAACCGTAGCACTGCGGGCAGGGGAGCTCTCTCCTTGGAAATGCTCATTCAGAAAACGCTCTCAGGCTGAAAGCCTCAAGGAAGCTTATCAAAGTCCATATCACCTGGTGTCTCCTGGAATGGGACAACTGCTCACAGCAAATGCAGAACCTGCTGTCTAAGGAGGCTAAGGGACCCAACATGAGGAGCAGCTGATGCAGTGTGTTGCCAGGAAAAGTGGTACAATTCTACTTGCCCTTACTCTCAGTTCAGCAATCATAAAGACTCTAAATGGCAATTTATTTTTCTAACTCATCAGTCCCCCCAAAAAACAATCTGACCTGAATTTATGTACTAAAAAACTTGATCTGAACTAATTGAAGCTAATTATAGTCTGTCATCACTTCACATATTACAAATATTCGGCATATTTTGAAAACTAGTATGTCCATCTTATGAAATACTAGTCATTTGACTCCCTGGGGAAAGTATATTCATGAAGAATAATAACTGCACTACCTTTCAAAAATTAAAAACTTATTGTTTTAACTTTAGTTTAACACCATGACTGAACTTCAAAAAATATTTGGCTAAGAATTCAGGCACCAAAGAACTACATGTTCTGATTCCATTCAGATGAAATTTCCAGGTAAGGTAAATCTTTAAAGACAGAAATTGGGGGTGCACTGGTGGAGTAGGGGTTGGGCACAGTTCACATACATCCCAAGGTCACTGGTTTGAGACCTGGTTCAGTGGGAACAAGCAAGATGAACAATTAAGTAAAATAAATGGAGTACTACTTCCTCTCTCTCTTCCTGCCTTCCTGACTCTGCTTGTCTTCATTCCTGCCTGCATCTTTCCTTGAAGAAAAAAAGAAAAAAAAAAAAAAAAAAGACAGAAATCAGTATTGGTGGTTACCTAGAACCGGGGTGGGTGCGGGAATTAACCCAAAGAGGTATAGAAGGGAAATCTGGGGAGTAGTGGAAATGTTTTAAAACAGGGTTAGGGTGATAACTGTATAAGTGTATAGATATATTAGAAATCATCAACTGTCAGAAAAATGATTTGCTTTGTACGTTGAGATTATCTTCTTTGAGGGGCATGTAGATTGAGAGGAATATGTTTTAGGAAGTATGAGCTGAAGCAACTTGAGGGAACAAAAAAATTACTGAGAGCTACCACTCAAGCTGGGGAGACTGAAGTCTCCTCCTGAGTTCACTGCGGCATCATCTGCCATGGAAAACCTAGAAATAACCTAATGTTTATCAACATGGCGATGGTTAAACAAGATAAAACTCATCCACAGTATGAATGACCATGCAGATGAAAAAGATTAGAAAGTGCCCACAAATATGCTAAGTGAAAAAAAGCATCATAGAATAATGAATGATTCCATTTAAATCACACAGACACACACACACACACACACACACACACACACACACACACACACAACCTTAAGACTTACTTCCTGAGGAAGATTGAAACAATGAAGGTAAAGGGAGACTTTTCAAACAGGATATTCTTCCTTAAGGTTCGAATTTTTTCACCAAAAGTAGATACCACTGCCGTGATTTAAACATTATTTAAGCGCTCTTACTGGCCCTTCACTAAATATCACCTCTCAGAATGCTGTTGGGGAAGCCATGATTTCCTTAAAAAGAGTCTAGAATGATTTACTTGGGAGCACATTAGAAAAAACATGAGCATTCTCTGTCAGCCAGAAGTTTGACGTCCTGATAGCTCAACAGTAGGATGATAATGATAATAATGGCAATATTCTTTATGCACATAATTTTCTACTCTGAGGGCCCTAGGATGCGATGTCACCACCCCCATGTTGGAGGAGATCTGCTGCTCAAGAGGTCAAGTTACCTGAGGCCACCCAGGTAGGTAGAGTGGGAGTGATTTAACTTTAAATCTGGTATTTTTATTCAGCTGCTGCCTCATCAAGGATGATGAGGAACATAATGGTGACCCTGAGGCACTACAGGATCCTATAGGCCTCATGAATCATCAAAGAAAGATTTAATTATATCTAGTGTAGTTTGGGTTTTACCCGTACTTTATTGTGTTATAATCCCTTGAAAAGTGCTCAGCCACGTAGAGCACACCCTGTCACCCTTGTTAAGAATATTTGATTAACCAGAACGCCCTGGCCAGGCTGAAATGTAGAAAACTTACTCTTGAGTTGATCATGACTTGATTTTCCTCTGAAAGAGGAAGAGTCTTTACTTTCCTCAGAAAGAGACTCTACCTCTCGACCCGGTCTCTCCTCTCCCTTCACCCCTTCAAGTCCTCAAGATTCTCTTCCCAAAGATGAGGTCAGCCAGCCTCCCCACAGCCAGAGGGTCAGGAGGAGATGGCCTGTGCCGCCAGGAGCAGAGGCCTCCCCGGTCTTTCCTATGGAGGGGGACTCAGAAGACAAACTCCTGATGTCCACACCCTCGCTGTGACTGAGCATTCCCGCCGCCTGTGAATAGGAGCGCTCACAATGAAGAAGTAGGTGAGTAAATGAAAGCAAGTCTGAGCTCCGGCCAAAAGCCTGCTGCCGGGTGGCTCTGAGGACAAGCAAAGGGCCTCTAAACATGGGAGTGGGCTCCTTCAGGACAACACCAAACTACCCTGCACGAGGAGTGCAATTTGGGAGATGATCTGTTCAATTAATACAGGTTAAAACAGACCTGAGTTTTGAATGTCAAGACAAGAGACCAAACTCTAAGACTGGTAGCCCATAAAAAGGCAGATTCAGATAATAGGGAGAGCCAATTTTATAACC
Source organism: Solenodon paradoxus (assembly GCA_004363575.1). Taxonomy (NCBI): domain Eukaryota; kingdom Metazoa; phylum Chordata; class Mammalia; order Eulipotyphla; family Solenodontidae; genus Solenodon; species Solenodon paradoxus. The sequence goes on along the minus strand of RJWH01000219.1, from coordinate 158,454 downwards.
AAATATGAGTTGAGTTCAACACTTACCTTAGACTTTGAGTGATTAGGAATGAAGCATTTCATCTCTATGCCTCACCTGTCTTGCCTATAAAGTCAAGGTAGAGATAATACCTGCCTTGATGCTGTGATTAAAGCTTAACCTAGAAGAAGTACCTAGTACCACTTCTGGCATGTAGATGCTCACCCTATAGAAAGTTGGTATTGCTGCTATCAAGCTCTCATCTTGTTTCCATCACAAAAATAACAAAATAAATGAATCAAGAGCCTTCTAATTCTACAACTTTTTGACCCTATTATTGAGATTAGCAAGTCAGCAACATAACCTGATAACCATAGCAAGGCCACAGGACCCCATAGGTTAGGAATTCATTTGGGTTTTTATCCCAGAGCCTACTCCCAGGTCTCTGAGATGCCACTCTTTCTGCTGCCCAAGGAGGGTGAAAGCAGGCCTCACATCGCCACCTTAGTAAATCATGACCCAGGTGCTCCGCCAGGTGTCAATGGTAGAAGTCATTAACCACAACAATGAAATGAAAGAAGCACAATTCCTACCCTTACATGATTTCTTCTTAAAGGGCTTTTTTTTTTTCTTCATCTTCTATTGATAAAAATAACGCATGTTCTTTGTGGACTGAGAAGTGCAAAAAAACAAAGAGAAAACTATCAACCATAATCTCACAAAGCAGCTGTGAATACTTCAGTTTACTTCAGATCTTTTATCTAGACGTATTCCTCTTTATATAAATGAACTCATTACTGCTTGTTAAACTGCCTGTTTCACTTCATATTTTAACAATAACCAGTTCCCCAAGCCAATGACTCTACAGAGCTGCAAGTTTGTGGCCATTAACTCCTGCCCCTGGCAGACCCAAAGCACACATTTTATTCAGTCCATCACCTAAAAACCAGAAAGGGAAAGAGCTCCAGAGGAATCATGAGTCACCCCCTCTCAAGTTCCTTGAACCCCATGATTTTTAGAGTCCAAAGTTATTCCTAGGTCATAATTCTCCTTTGGCTCTTGATGACCTATCTTGGGAAGGGGGACATAAGGGAGAAAAAAGACAACTGCTCTCTCAACCCTGTTTCTGCATCTGAACTTCAGGCTGAAAAAGGCTAGAGGATTGTAAAGTGAGGATGGGAAGTTATGCCCATGATGAAGCTAGAGCAGAAATGCAAAGATGCCCCTGATACCCACAGTTCATGTGGTGGTACATCTGAAATGGGTCAGGAGATCCAGCTGACAGGCCACACTTACCCCTCAAAATCTTGACCACACTGGAATATAACCCTCAGGGTGGGTGATCATGGGGAAATGTAGTTGCAAGATTCCTATGGTCTGTAAAAAAAAGAACGGAAGAGAGGAAGGAAGGAGGAAAGAAGGGAGGGAGGGTGGAAGGAGGAAGAGAGAAGGGAAGAAAAAGTATGAAATAAGCATAATTTGAAGTTCTATACTGGCCGTATCTTTGATAAATCAATAGCTTGGAAACCCCAGAAGCCCATTCAGGGCTGATTTTCAGTAGGGAGTGGCAGAATTGGGATGCTGGAAGTGGTGTCTTGGTTTAAAATAATAGCAGCAGAAATAAACTTTTCCTTTCAAATAAGACATCTTTGACCAAACATGAAGTCAAAACTCAAACACACCCACCTACCAGCATCACTAATATTTGATGGCTAGAACTCCAGATTCAGAAACACAGCCGTGAAGGGGTACTCTTAGAAGTCAGAGATTTGTAATAGGAGACAGGGTTTTGTCCATCTGTGCTTCAAGAGAATGCAAAGTTTGGCCAAAAAGATGAGTTCGTATTGCACTGGAGAAATCAGGGAGAAAAAGACATCCAGTGCAGGACCGTGTGGACACCTCTGTGGATTGCTGGGAAGAGAATCCTGTCAAGCCATATCCCTGATCTCTGACTTCTCACACCTTTACATGGTATTCATTAGAATCAATCAAAAGACAATGATGACATGGGGAGAAAATTGTATCACAAAGTAATTTCCGCTTTCTGGGTTGAGCATACAAATTAACTTGCCTAGAAAATGAATTCTCCAATATCATATTGATATGTGATGAGGAACAACCAGCTGAAAGGTCTCTTAATCTTGTATTTGTATCTTCCATTTTACTGAAGCATCATATACAAAGAGCCAAAAGTGAACCAGAGTAGAGTTTCTTATCTCAGATTATAAAAGGTACATTCATTTGACTTATACAAATAGCCACATGGACAAAATTAAATGACTAACTAGTATGTCCCTACTTCAGATAGCTCATTCCTTTAAGGGTATAACTTCATTCTGGATGTGGCTCATACTCCAAATCTGAAGGCTGATTTGGCTTTCACCTTCCCTTTTTAATTTGTTACTGATGACCCTGTGGTTTTTCTCTTTTCTCTGAGACACACAGTGATAATGATCTTCTGGGGTGACCATCTTGGAGAAACATGGTAATGCCATAACTGTGACAGGACAGAGTGTCTATTACATAGTTTCTCCAAGTCATTAGAAGCCCTCACAGTGATTTCTAAAAATTCAGAAAGAAACTGAAAAAATCCAAAGGAGAAGCACAATGATTTCAATGGTGGGGGTGGGGGGTGGGGTACCACAGGTGCCCAAAAGTTGCTGACAGAATCAAACTTTCTCTCAGCTCTAGAGAAGTTTTCTTGTCCCCAAAGTTTCTGCCTCCCGCAACCTACATATTGTCTCTCTTCCTCAATACCAACTCAGAGCGCCATGGGAGTGCACTGACCCACTATCGACCTCCAATAACTCTGCTCCCTATGTTCTCCCAGGCCTCAGCCTGTGATTCTTTGTAATTGGTCTTCTAATCTCCCCTCCTAATGAGGAGGGACTAACACCTCTCTCCATCCAACAGGGAGACATTTTCCTTCTTGTGCTCAACTCTCTCAAGCAGCTGAAACACCAATTGACATTTGTCCTCACAGTTTTACTTCATAACCCTCTCAGAAAAGACCAAGTCCTTTCAGGGATGAGGTCCAAGTAGGCTCATCTGCCTTTCTTTGGAAACTCCACATCTTGCCCTTGACAATCCCTGCTGCTGAGTCTAGTCGGTCATGCAAAATGCCTTAGCTGGAATGATTTTCCTCTCAGGAATGTGATGTTCATCACCAGGGAGCCAGTCCAGTTCATCAGTTAACAACTGTCAAGATCTGAATCTCCACTGCCAAGCATGTTCAAATTCTTTCCCAAGGTGCCCCTGGGCACCAGGCCAGGTGGATGATGAAATAGAATGGAAGTCACCCCATGCTTTCTGTGTCAACTTAGAGGGGTTTTCAATCTGGAGCACATGGGAAACCTTGGTAGGAGGATGGTTGGGAGCTGTTACTCCTCAGGCCAATAAATTAGAATCTTGGTGCTGACATAGTTTCACACTTCCAACAACCTGAGGAGACGTTCATGGGAAATTAGGTTAGATAAGTTTTCAGTAAGCGCTCCAAAAGTCATGTTGTACAGGACCACACTTGGCAGAACATTTCTTTCATAAGGAGATTTACTTCTTTTTAAAAATGTGATTTAATACAAGAGAACTTCATTGAAAAGGTGCACTGGCCTATTCGTATTAGCCTTTGGGTTGTTTTGAAGAGACCTTGTCAACTGCAGCCATTTATGGGTATTTGGGGTCACCCATCCCCCAATAGGTTGTCTTGAGCAGCTTGGTTTCTACCCCAGAGATGAGCTGGAAGCTCTCACAAAAACCAGTCTCCATATTTTATTGCTGAATAACTCCCTCTTGGTGGCTCTATAAGAATAATATTTTTTTTTAAAAAAAAAAGAGTCTGTATTGTTCTATTTCTCTCTTTTGAGAGTCCTAGTATCTCATTACGTCAGGAGAGTCTTTGTTTCCTTAAGGTAAAAAAACAAAAAACAGAAACCCACATATTACTGGCCTTTTTATTTAGCTGTCACAATACCAGCAGTGGGAGAGTCACTATGTGGAGGAAACAATGGTAACATGGATCACTTCACATTAAAATGTGGTACCTAATTATTGTTTTTAGGGGCAGTTAATGAGCAGTACTCTAGGTGATTAAACACATTTGGGTTCAGAAGACCAATGGGGTGAGAAGCAAGGCATTCGGCTGCGTTAACAGTGTGGAGAGAAAGAGTTTGAGTCCTCCCTCTGCCTGGGAGACCCACCCCACCCCACCCACAGCCTTCTCATGGGGTTTAACAATGGGCTAAAGATATCTGGGAAGCCACCCATTCAAGGCAGCCCATTCACAAAGGATATCCTGAGTTTGCCGAGTATCATCACAGACTCAGCTTAGCAGCTACTAGGAACAAAAAGAACTTGAAAGTGTATTTACAGCTGGCGATGCTGAATAGAAGAGCCCTGAAAATGTAAAGTTCAATCATGCCTGCCCTAGATCAAGAACTGAACCAGATATGGAGGATGCAAAGATAAATAACAACTCTCCCATATCCTTGGGAAATTCGACCTTGAAGCAAAGATAGACCCATAAACCTACTAGAGTTTGAATGTCTGTGTATTGCGCCCCCCCACAAAAAAAAAAAACGTGTATGTTGAATTCTACCCCTCAAAGCTGATGATACTGGAGGCTATTCAGGAAGTTATTAGAAAATGATGGTGGAGTCCTTATGAATGGGTTTAGTACCCCTAATAAAGCAATCCCAGAAAGTTCCCTGCTCCCTTCTATAACATGTGAACGCAGCAAGAAGTCTGCAATCTAGGGCATCCCCTGGTAGAGTAGAGGTTGGGTACAGCCCACATATCTCCCGAGGACCCAGGTTTGCATCCCAGGGCCAGCGGGAACAGCTAAGATGAACAGCTAAACAAAATATTTGCTCTCTCAGAAAAAAAGAAAAAAAACCTCTGCAATCTAGAAGAGGAATCTCACTAGCCTCGCTAGCACCCTGATCTCACACCACCAGCCTCCAGAATTGTCAGAAATAAATGTTTATTATTTATAAGCATCTTGGCCTATGGCATTTTGTTTTAAGAGTCTGACGAGACTAAGACATATCTAACTAAAAAAGCAAAATGATGTCTTAAAATACAGATGTGAACACAGTCTCATGGGAGCACAAAGATGAGAATGACTAATTCTAGCCGATTTCAAGAATTGAAGGGGAGGGAGGAAAAAACTCCATAGGTGAAGGAGCATGAAAGCTGGGCTTTCAAAAAGGAGGAAGAGTTTAGCAGATAAAAGGTTGAGTTTCCCTGTAGAGGAAACTGACAAACAAACAAAAAGCAATTAAGCGTGCAATCAATCCATATCAAATTTGCAAAGCAATTTCAACCTGACCTGAGTAACAGGTCATGAGCTCATGCTTCCTGGATGATGTCTTTCTCTTTATTGCTGAAGAGATAAGATATTTTAAACACCTTTCTTTAGTCCAGTCCGAGCTTGAAAGTCAAATTTGAATGGCATAAAAATTTCCTATTTCTCAGTTCTCTACCCTAAATCTTTTGCTCAGAGAGTGGACACTAACTTAATAGGCAACTTTGGGAAACTTGACTAATAAAGTAAAAAGAAAGCAGTTTAAATCTAGGACATGTTATTGACAGATGAGAGGATAAAGAAGATGTGGCATTTATACACGATGAAATACTATTCACCTATTAAAAATGATGAAATCCTGCCGTTTGCAATCACATGGATGGTCGGACAGTGGTAATTCAGAAGGGGAAAGACAAACATCATATGATTTCACTCATATGTATACGTAGAGAGAAAAGAAACAAATAAACCAAATCAAACAAAAGCCGACTTTTAGTCTAAGAATCAAATTGGTGGTGATCAAAAGGGAAGTGAGAGAGGGATGGACAAATTGAGTAAAAGGGGTCAACTTTATGATGAAGGATAGAATTGCAATGTTGGTGGGGAACTTAATTTACTACATACAATATTGATTTCCAATGCTGTATACCTTAAACCCATTCAATGTTATGATGGAATGTTCCTTCAATAATTTTTACTAGAGCATGTTTTCCCATTGGAATCTAGTATTTAGCAGGTCCTATGAGTCATTATTTTATTCATTTTACCTGTAGAAACTTATAGACTAATTAGATGTGACTTTTCTTTTAGAAGGCCACAAATAAGTGAATAAAGATTAAATGGCTGAAAGGCATTTGAATTTGTTTTGTTGCTACTAGAGCTAGTTAATGACACTTCTTACCTATCAGGGCAAAATAAACAATTTTCTCAACTTTATCTTTCCCATCCTCAACTCATCCTTTGCAAATACTATATTCTCACTGCACATGTCTACAATTCTAGACTGACATAAGGTCACTACATCTCATCATAGACTGTGGTTTCATTTTCATAAAATGAATGTATTTCAATTCTTTGTATTGAAATGTCCCTCCTTTTGTGATCCATTAGATCTCTTTATCCATATATCAATTCTATCTTGCTTCCAAAAAGATATTTTACCAGGATTTTAAGTACAAGTATTATTTTAATAAATTTTCAGTTAACACTATACCAAACGAAATATTTTACTGATGATTTTTGAAATGTATTCTTAACTTTTTGGAAATATTTAAATTAGGTCATGAAAGTATACCCTTGATGGATGCAGACTTACCAGACTAGAAATTAGTTCTAAACAAGCTAGAAATATAATTAGAAAAGCCAGACTTTAAAATAATGACTGTAGTACCCACAAAAGAATAAAAAAGATATTATAAAACATTATGTGTAGGTATGAATCCGAAAGGTGTTTTTCATGTATAGTCACACACATCTACATAGAGAAAAGAATAGGATGCATCATCTGTATATCCCAAGAGTTAGAATTATGGGAGACTTTCTGATTTTTTTCCACATTTTTGCATTTTATAATTTTTTTATTATACATATTCATTGCTCTTACAGATAAAAATGATTGATTTTAAAAAGAAAAAGAAATGTGCTGATTTCTTGAGAAAGCACTATAAACATATCCATCAAGACACTTTTAAAATTAAAAACTTAACCTAATCATTTTCCTTCCAAGACTCTACGCTAAGGAGATAAAAATGTAGAATATAAAAAAATTCCAAGATTCACATCTTCCATCAACTGAAAATAAAATCATGTTGACACCCGGAAAAATAAATAAAATGTAGAATAAAGTTTTACTGATCTAATTAACAGGTATTCAGTAAACATTCATCGTGTGCCAGGCACTGCAGAGGCATGTGTCCCCATCAGCACACAAGACTAGACCTAAAGGAGCTCAAGGTCAGTGTTCCCTCAGCTCCATCAAAGTCATCCATTTTTTCTCCTAAAAGGTACTTCCTCCCCTTAAGCCTACTGCTCTGGTGTCCCAGGGTGGGAAGCAAGCATCTCTGGTTTATAAACATCCTGGGTGATTCTGAAGCTGTCTGCCTGGAACCGAACTCAGGCACCACTAGTGAAGTGGTCATTGACATGTCCTTGACAATAATGAGAAATTTCAAACCAAGTAACTACTCAATTATAAGAAATTGCAGTAATGATAAAATTTTACACGGATGTTCAAAATCCTATTTTCAAATACTATTTAATGTCACAGAAATTCTTATGATAAAATGGAACTGGAATAAAAACATTAGAAGTTTTATATTCAATATGATCACAATTGTGTTACATAAAGTCTCTATGAAGAGAAAAAAAAAATGAAAGACTGGAAAGAAATCGGTCCAAACAAGAACACTGATATCTATTATTTTAGAGTAACTTATTTTTCTTTATTTCCTACTTGTAAATTCTCTAAATGTTTCCAAATTTTTCATAAAATAAGCATGCTTTGCTTTGATTATCAGAACAATAAATAAAGAATTATTCCTCCACAATGGCAAAATTAATGGGAAAGCAGGACATTGGTAGCAGAAACACAGTTCTCACTTCTGCTGTGGGCTTTAAATGTTTGTCATTTCTTGGTTTATGGGAAGCAGGATTTTATGAAATATGTTTCGTGATCCTCATTTTACAAATAAAGTGAGGAGAGCTTGGAAAATGCCATTCACTTGCTACACACACACACACACACAATTTCACAGTGTCTACCAAGTCAGGCAATCATAGTGGAATCAGTCTCAGTCTCTCCCTCGAAAAGAATTCCACAGAACTGCGATTTGATATTCAGGCATTTGCTCAGAGCTAGGGGGTTGCAGAGCAAGATATGAATCCAGGTCTTTCTGGTTTCAGGTCTCAGATCCTATTCAGGAGAGCAATGCTGCTTCTAACCATGTGTTAGGTAACACTAGAACATTTTCATTCAACATTCATAAACCAGTTAATGTGATCTATCGCATCAACAAAATGAGAACAAAAATCATATGATCATCTCAATGGATGCAGAAAAAGCCTTTGAGAAGATTCAGCAGAACTTGATGATAAAAAACCCTCAACAAAATTACCTCAATGTAATACATTTCATATATGACAAACCCTCAATCAACAGCACACTCTACTATGAAAAACTGAAAGTTTTTCCAAGATCAAGAAAAAAACAAGAATGTTTGTTTGCACTACTATTAATCAGTATAGTATTGAAAGTTCTAGCCCAAGCAATTAGACAAGAAAGGAAAAGAAAAGTTATCTAAACTTGAAAGGAGGAAGTTAAATTACTTGCAAATGACATGATACTAGACCTAGAAAATCCCAAAGGCTCCAGTAAAATGCTACTAGAAATAATAAATGAATACAGTAAAGTAGTAAGCTACAAAATCAATATTCAAATACCTGTTGCATTTCTATATGCAAATAATGAGCTAGCAGATAGAGAAATCAAGAAAACAATTCAATTTACAATCACATCTAAAAAGAATAAAAACCTAGGAGTAAAATTAAACAAGGTGAAATACCCATACACTGAAATAAAAGACACAAAGAAAAAGAAAGACAATCCTTGATCACGGATTAGGAAAATTAGCATTGTCAAAATGAACATCTTGGTGCGCCTAGTGGAGTAGTGGTTTGATCAACTGCCTCTGGCAGAAGCACAGTCCATATACATATCAATGACCCAGGTTCATGTCCTGGGCCAGGGAAAAAACTAAGATGTATAACTAAATAAAAATAAATAAAGTGCTTCTTCCTCCTCTCTCTTCCTGTCTGCTTACTCAATCGCCTCCATTCCTACTTACACCTTTCCTTTAAAAAAATCAAATTAAATAATCATCTTACCTCAAGCAATATACAGATTCAGTGCAATCCATATCAAAATCCCAATAGCATTCTTCACAGAAGAAGAATTTAAAAATCATATAAAAATTATTTGGAACTACAAAAAACTTCAAATTGTCAAAATAATCCTGAGGGAAAAAAAGACAAATGGAGTTACCACCTTTCCTGATTTCAAACTACACTACAGTGTGATAATAATAAGATATAAGTTAAAAAATAAACAGATACAGAGATCAATGCACAGAATTAAGAGTCCAGAAATAAATTCATACATATGTGGGCAACTAATTTATGACAAAGCCAAGAGCATATAATGAAACAAGGAAAGTCTCTTCAAGAAATGGCATTAGGAAAACTGGACAACCACATGCAAAAGAATTAACCTGACCACTATCTAACACTATACACAAAAACTAAATTCAAAATGAATTAAAGGCCTAGATGTAAGACCTGAACCCATAAAATACATAGGAAAAAAACATAGGTAATAAGCACATTGACATCAGTCTTAAAGGATTTGACTCCTGTGGCAAAGGAAATAAAAGCAAAAATAAACAATGGAGACTACATCAAACTAAAAGGCTTCCACACAGTGAAAAGAAACTGTCACCAAAATGAAGACATCTTATGAAATGAGAGAAGATATTTTTACATTGTGTTTCTGGCTAGGGGTTAAATTCCAAAATAAATAAAGACCTTATAAAACTAAACAACAACAACAAAAAGCAATCCAATTAAAAATTGAACAGAGGATTTGAATAGACCCTTCCCTAAGAAGACAGATGGTCAAGAGGCACAGAAAGGGATGTTCATCATCCCTTATTACTAGGGTAATCCAAATTAAAACAATAATGACATATCACCTCACACCTGTGAGAATAGCTATTATCCAAAAGACAAGAAACAAGTGTTGGAGAGGACATGATGAGAAGGGAGCCTTGTGAACTGTTGGTGGGAATGTAAATTGGCGCGACCATCATGGAAAACGATACGAAGATCCATCAAACAAATTTAAATAGAAATTTCACATGATCCCTTTTTCCCACTTATATTTATGAAAGAATATGAAACACCAATTTACAGAGATACGTGCTTCCCCATGTTTACTGTAGCGTAATTTACAATAGCTGAGAGCGGGGAAACAACATCAGTGCCCATCAGTAGAGGATCGATATACATACACAGCAGAATACAATTCAGCTACCAAAAATATCAAAGTCCTACCATTTGAAATAGGATGGTCCTAGGATGGACCTAGGAGGACGTATTATGCTAAGTGAAATAAGTCAAACAGAGAAAGACAAACACTGTCAGACTTCACTCGTCCACAGACGAAACTCTAGGAATGTAAGAACAAAACAGTGGATACCAGAAGGGAAGAGGGAAGGGAGAAAGGTAAATCAAGTAAAAGGGGTCAATTGCATGGTGAAGGATGGAAATTAGACTTTTGGTGGTGAACATATGGAGTCTATACAGATGTTGGTGTAGAATGGTGTATACTTAAAATCTATTTAATGTTGTAAATCCCATGTTACGTCAATAAAAGAGTAAAAGAAAGAAAGACACTAGACGATTTTAGGTCTCAGCTTAGAGACCCCAAAGAAGGGGCAAAAAGAGCACAGATACATCGTTCAGGTTTTTTATTTTCAACTTATCTATTACAATTCTACACTATATCACCACACACATTTATAAACCTAGTGAAGCAAAGGGTCACCAATGCTCTTCAGAGAATGGAGGAGAACTTATGAATAAAAATAAAAGGATTTTACCAGGTATACACTTTCATCATGTAACTCCAGTGCTCAAAATTTTTCAGGGATTCCCCATTGCCTGCTTCCTGGTCACTTAGGGTCCTCCCGTACCTGTCCCAGCATTCCTCCCCACCCTTCCCATAGTGTCCCTTCCCACCATGTGTGCATTGTCCTTCAAAGCACTGGGCTCTATGACTCTGGAAACTTCCTTAGTGTCTTTGACGTCCAGTCCCTAATTTGCAAAAGGGGAATAGTATTATCTCATCCAAATGTATTGTCTTAAATAAAATGTTTCTTAGAGAAAACCAGCCCTTAGTAAATGATCTATAATGTTAATCGATAATTATTATTATTATGGTTATTATTGTCCTTTGCTTTTTGCAAAAAATCTTTTACTTTTCCCTTTCTGAGTTGCCTTTCATTTTTCTCCTCTTCCATTCAAATCTCAGCTCTTTCCTGAAAGCCCTTGCAGGTCTAACCCACAGCAAACATTCCCTCTCCTGAAAACTTTTTGAACTGGTTTAGAATACAGCAATTCCGTTTTGTATTAATAGTTGCAGAATAAACTAGTAATCACATGTTCAGGCACTGATGTCAAAGTACCTGAATTCAAGTCCCTGCTCTACTACTCAAAGGGGACAGGGAACTTATTTAACCCACAGTTGGTGTCCCATCACAAATCAGGCTGTCCTGCAGAGAGGCCATGAGACTCATGCCTGCTACCCTCACCCCAGAATGTGCTGGGCACTGAGCCTGGGCCATCAGAGTCCAGCCCAAGACTGACACGAGTTACCAGGTATTTTAGGGAATGAAATGCCAGATATAGTTAGGTATTCAGAAGCTGGAAATGTCCAGGGAAAAACAGCCACCAGTCCTTTTAAATCACATAGTCAAAAAATCGATTATAAGGGGTATGCCCTGTGGCTCAGGTGGTTGAGAGCTGATGTGTGGACCATAAACAGCCCAAGGACCCCAGCTCAAGACCCCGGGCCCGCCGGGTGAAAAGTCAAAATGAACAACTAAACAAATAAAGATGTTTCTTCCTTCTCCTCTTCCTTCTCCCTTCTTTAAAATGCTTCTTCTAGCACACCCTGGTGTCCTAGCAAATAAGGCCACCAGACATAGTCCACATATATCCTAAGAACCCAGGTTCAAGGCCCAGAGTCAAGGGAACAACCAAGATATACAACTAAATAAAAGAAATAAAAATGCTTTCTCCTCTCTCTTCCTGCCTGCCTGCCTACTCACCTTATTCCCGCCTGTACTTTTCCTTTTAATAAAAATAAAAGGAAATCCTGCTGTCTTCCAAAAGCCTTTTTTAAAAAATGTTTTTTTCCTTCTCTTCCTTCCTTTCTCTGTTTAAAAAAAAGCAATCAGCACACCCTGGTGGAGTAACTGTTAGGTCAACCACCTCCAAAGGAGCAAGTCATATGCTCTGGATTCAAGTACTGAGTTGGGGGAAAACAAACAGTGTGAACAACTAAATAAAAATAAAATTTAAATATATATGCATATGTATATAAATATATGCCTGTGTACATAAAAGAAACTTGCAGTGCAAGCAAAGGGCCAGGGCCTGAAAGCTGTATTATAATTATAATTTGGTAACCTCAGTCAGCTTTGTGGAATAGACCCACAACCTTTCATTACTTTCGAGGATAGTCTTGCTTTCTCAAAGAAAGTAAGATTAATTTGAAAGTAATTTTTATATGAAAAGGCCAAGGCCCTCTGGCTCATATTAGGTATCTGTGTTGATGCCTGAAGCCTCAGACACACAAGGAGGAATGCAGGATATGTTAGCGTCTCCAGCAAAAGTTGGCTTCTACTGGAAAAGGACAGCAAAATTGAAATCTTCGAGCTAATCATTCTACTTGTTAGAACTATCAGCAAAAATACATTCACATTTGTGTAGGGAGAAAAAGTTGAAAGTTCAACTATAAAAGAAACCACAACAATCTCAAGGTTCAGCAACAGGAGGCTCCCCAAGATATAATTTACAGTAAGAAAAGCAAATTTCAAATAAAGGTGACATATCTGTATGTTTAATTTAAGGCCTCCAAGGAATTTATGCTTGCATTTTAATGTGAGAAAAGCAGATTCAAAAGATATTGAGCAAACTTGACGGCAGCCACTTACCTCTAAAGGGGGAAAGAGTGAAAGATTGTGTTTTGGGGTTGGTTTTTTTTTAAGATTTTTTAAAGGAAAGTTTCAGGCAGGGATGAAGGCATACTTGGGGACGGATTGGGAGGCACAGGAATGGAAGTGTGCTTTGAATCATTGACACTAACCCTTATATCCCCTCGCCCAGTGGATGCCTAAAACCTCAAGCAGTATGGAACTCTCTACAAACTATGTTTTTCCTTACAGACACATAACAATGATAAAGTTTATAAGCGTGGCACAATGAGAGATTAACCACAATAGCTAGTAATAAAATAGAATACTTATAACAATAGACTGTAATGAAAGTGATCTGAATGTGGTCTTTCTTTCAATCATGTTTGGCCACTGATAACAGAAGGCAAAACCCCAGGTGAGGGGTGGGGAGGATACTGTGTTTGTATTTTTGTGTGACCTATGTAATAAAAAACAACAAACAGACTATGGAAGGGGGAAAAAAGAATTTACAATGTGTTACAAGTTAATTGTTTTAGAAATGATGCAGGCAAAACCCTATTTGCCAAAGTATAAGCACCAGAGGACAGAAACTGATGATTTCAACTCTTCTCTATTTACCTCTGTGTGTACACGTATGTGTGAGTGTTTGCACCGCTGCTTTCCTGTAGGTCATTGTGTGTACGTGGTCACCTGACTCTATCTTATCTGAGAATAAATTCCTTTGTTAACGTGTTTTTAAATATTAGCAGCTTCCTTACTTAAAAACCAGCCACCAACTGGATCCACTTTGTTGGCAGGTATGCTGAGCAGGCTCTGATTTGGGTTGAATGACAGGACCAGGAAATGAAAATTAGCATCACAGGGCATTTCAGGATGTGACAGTATTCATTTAACAGCCGACTTCCGTTTATCTTTCCAGAGGAGGGCCTTTCAGGAAAGAAGTGGCCTGATGGAGGACATCCAGGGGACGCCAGGCTGCTCCGCTCATTGATCTCTGCAAGGCCTACCTGCCGGCACCTCCACTGTCCTACCTGCAGCAGCTTAGAGGGCGAGCCCTGGGGGCTGTTTCCCCAGTCTGCCTGCTGCGTCATGCTCTGAAACCCTGAAGAGGCTTTGTTGGTCTCCGAACTTTCAGACAGACCAGCAGCTAAAGTAAACAGCAGGGGAGAGGAATGCCAGGCCACACACCTAAGACACCTCCATTTCCAACATTAGCACATGTCGAAGTGGCTTAAGGTTGATTAAAATAAGTAGCCTCATGCTGTCAGAAGCCCTATTCCCCATCCATAGATAAGATTCTCTTTTTTTTTTCCATTTCTTCAAAACACCAGTAGTCAGATAGCAACAGTCTCAGAAATCTCAGAAACACAGGGGTGGTGGCACAATTCCCAGACCAGCAATGCTGTAGGGCAACAAAGAGAAAACAGGCCACAAACCATCTAACATTCAGTGGATTCGCAAATGATCTAAGGGTATTATCTGCTATAACATAGCTAGTGACATATATCAAATGAAGTATCTGATTTGTATGAGATGACAAAAGAAAGCATTATCAAAAGGATGCTTTACAGTTTAGTGTATTTTAATAACAAACTGACAGGAATAGTACAGAAGACAGACAATATTAAAAACATGTAGTTACATGTAAGACAACCCAGTTAAAAACCTATTGTGAAGGAATGGAATCTACTGTATGATAAAAATGCTACAAACACCATTACGTTGACATCGATAAGAAATTTACTTGTTTAAAAAAAATCTAAATGCTGGCATTGTCCAGAAAAACTTAACACATATACTTATAATTGTTATACAGTTAAACTGTTGAACCTTATTCATTGAAACCTTTGATTTGCATTCATCTTAATGTCCCCACATTATATGAAAAATTCACGCACAAATAAAAACAGAAAAGCTGCCAATATATAACTTCTGTCCCCTCTTTTTTCCACTGGCAATCATATACTTAGGTAGCTCTGGACCCCACAGGGGTAAAAGTATCTAACGTGCAGAACCACAGAAAGAAGAGGGAAAAAAAAAAACTTTTTTTTAAGAAAGAATTGTTTCCCATCAGAGTGTATTCCTAAGCACCTTCTCCATATGTGGTACACTAGCTGGATCTCTCTTGGCATAATTGTTACTTGTTCAGCATGAATAACACACAGCTTGGTGTCTTCAAAAAGGCCAACCAGATAGGTTTCATTCACCTCTTGCAAAGCACTGATAGCTATACTCTGGAAGAAGAGGTCTAAGGAAGGAGGAGACAACATGTGATATTGATAAATGGGGAGAAGCCACTTATCGATGAAAGATCCCTTGAAGTGCTGTGAGTTTAATCCAATCACTTAGCATGAAGCATTCCACTAGGAGAGGAAATTAAGTCCCGAGCAATATATCCCACCTGATGCTGAAGGGGAAGTTTTCAAATCAGGAGTTCAGTTCAGTGAATGAAGTCTAATAATGATAAATTTCACCAAGTAGGAGGACTGTAACGAAGTGAGTTCTCCACCCCACCAGTAGAGGGTGCTCTCTTATGGCGGCTTTTGTAGCCACTTGCTTCCTCCAGCAGGATTTCCCTGCTGACTGTTTTTAAGAGCCAAGATATTGAGCTCTCTTTTCTAACCCACCTTCTTCGGGTGGAGCTCTCCCAGCTAGAAATGGCACCGCCAATAGAGACCCATCGCAGATATTCAAGCAACTTTCTGTTGAGGCTAATTTTAGAAAGTGTTTTCATCTGTGAGATAAATTCTAAACATAAAATCATGATTTTTTTTTTTTTTTGTCCAAAATTCAGGAAGAGGTTAATGATACAGATGACTGAGAAATATAACTATGACTCCAATGGAAGAGAAGATTGACAATTATCTAAATAAATTAGGTTTTGAAATCTGAGGCAGATGGTCATATTGGTTAACGGATATTTACTGCTAATTCTAGACCTTTAAAATCTGTGTCTTAGACTTGATTTTTTTTAGTAAGAGATGATTTTCTCAATGGTGTACTGTCAGAAAAAAGCAGGAATACAGATGAGAGTCTGTGTATTTTTTTTTTTTTTTTTTTAATTCTCTTTCAGACGTTTCCAGGGCACAGCAAAGTCAGATTAGGGAACTGTGGCATGTAGTTTCTTCTGCCCTCCCCTCATCCCCAAGTAGAAGTCTCTATGCAGAACTCATGACATTTGTTCTTTCTGTAAGAAATGCTTACGGAACACACTGGTCTTTTCCTGGTACAATTCTCACGCAAAACCCCTTTTTTATGTGGAATGAAACTGCGAATGTGAATATGAGAACACGGGACTATTAGATTTCCATTTGGGTCTGTTTCTGGCTTAATTTGATTACAGTCCACTCTAACTATACACACCCAGCTCCTTACTTTCTCATTCCTCTGCCACAATTTAATCCTTAATTTCCTCTCCTAGTGGAATGCTTCATGCTAAGTGATTGGATTAAACTCAGCACTTCAGGATGTACCTACATCAACTTGGTGGTCCAAGGGATCTTTCATTGATAAGTGGCTTCTCCCCATTTATCAATATCACATATTGTCTCCTTCCTTCGTGAATACAAACTATTTTCAAAGAAGACAGAATTTTGCTAAAAGGGTCTATCTCTTTTTCAGAAAAGGGGTTCTGGGAAAACACCACTTACACTCACTTTTTTTTTCCCCCTTCAAAACAAACATTGCATTTATTCTTTGTCTCCAGTTGTCATAGGCTTTTTGTCTTTTCTCTCTTTGAGATCTGTGTATATTCACAACACCTGCCTCTCCGGGAAGTACAGATCCCATTTCTTCAGCTCACCAGAAGTAGACATATATATTATTTCCCTGAGGGTTAGAGAAAGCTACCAGAACTTGGCAACATATAAAGTAAATACCCACTAATTGCAATACATTCATTTAAATCAGGTCTTTATCCTCCTTAGGCATTGTAGTAGGTGGCTTCCTTTGAAGTCTTGTTGAATTTGTCCAAAATTACCTTGCCCGAGGCAGACGGCTGTTTGGAACATTTGTTCTGAACCCATCCCCTAAGCAGTAAATCTTAGCGTTGGTGAGGGCTCACATGCCACAAAAAGGAAATGTCCTGGGTAGGGCATGGGTCCAGGCTTAGATCCCCGCATTGTATGCAAAGAAAAGAAAGAAAGGGAGAGATAACTGCACACTCTCAGGGATATAATGCTATTGTACAGCTCTGATGATGTTATAAACCACAAACCCTGTACATTACTGAAATACATAACCCAAAGCCTGCCAGTGACTTTCTTTTCTCTTTCTTCGTCTGCATCAATTCATGCATGTGTGTACACACCTCTCATTTAAAAATAGTTTCATCACTGCTAGTTGTTTGCTTGTTTGCTACCTTAAACACAAATAGCTCATACTCCTCGTGGCTTTAAACACATCCTGATCACTTTAGATCACTTAGAGAATTATGTTCTTTTGGCATCAGATACCATATCTCTCACAGACGCTCATCATTCCCACAAAAGTGCTGATAACCTGATGCAAACAATCTTATTCTGAGATCTTCAGACACATTCAAGGCTCTGTTTAGGCTGCATTTTCACAGTACTGTCATCTACATAAACAGTGCTTAAGTCTTTTCAGTCTGTTACAAGAGTTTACTTCTATGATATCAAAAACTACTCTAATGTAGACAAAAGGGCTATATGAATTTGGAACAAATGATTCTCTAGTTAATTGTGAAGGAGACAGCTTTTAAATCACAGCCTTCTTCAGCAAGGGTAGAATCCGAATCGGGTTGCAAAACATTTAGACATTACATGATTTAAGAATCATATGAAAGGATACAAAGGACTTACTGGGTATAAGTCATTGGCATAATGCCCCATGAGACCCCCATCTCTGGGTGATCATAGATGAAGCAGAGTGAGTAGGAATTATGAACCTCATCATGGCATCAAGCTAAAGGAGTTACCTATGTTTTATCACATGAGAGAGAAAAGCAAGAAAGAAGTCAGCACTCAATAAAAAGGAAGAAATTCCCAGGATGATGGTCAAGGGAGATGGTAAAGGGTGAGGTAAGGCAGCAGGCAGTGGAGTGACCCATCCAGATGACAGCAGGCAGCAGATATTGAGGGAGTGAATCCAAGAGCATGCACTTGAATGGACACCTGATGTGCTGAAATATATTAAGATTTAAAGCGCTGGGGAGTATGTGAAGATAAATTGGCACTAAATATCTAGAAAACTAAACCAAACAAAAAAGGTGGGAAGCAAAGACTATTAACTTCAGAGAAAACAGAAAGTTATAAAAGATGCTATAAAAAGAAATGGAAGATATTTTACCTACTATTACGGGATGATTTTTCCAATAATTTAAGTCAAATGATCCCATTTCTCTAAGAATAGCTACTTGATTAAATTAAAATTAAAATACGTGTTTGCTTCAACAGCATATATGCTAAAATTGAGACCATACAGAGAACAGTATGGTCCCTATGCAAGGATGGCAGAAAGTAAGGAAGAAAGGGAGGGAAGACGGGAGGGAGAGAAGAAGGAAAGGAAGAGAGAGAGGGGAAAGCAATTATAAAATTAAAAACACGTATTTTTTAAAAGGGAAAGAGTAGGAAGGACTGAAGGAGAGGCAGGCAGGCAGGAAAAGAAAGGAAGAAGAAGCATTTATTTATTTTATTAATTATTCATCTTTGCTGTTTCCCACAGTCCCAGGTCTTGAACAGGAGATCTTAGGATGTATGTGGACTATGCCAAACCTCTACTCCACCAGGACGCACCAAAATAAATATGTTTTGAAGATGACTAACAGGGCCACAGACATAATAGCTAGACATTTTTTAATATGTATTGTTTTATAATTTGATTTTGGAACAAGCCAAACATTTCCATTATCACTAAGCTGTATTACATTTTTAATTGCAATCTGTTCCCTCAGAAGTCCTAGAAAAAATGACCAATCCAGTAGCAATTTAAGCACCACTAGTGTCCAAACTATGCTCTTTAAATATCACTAAAATGTATCAGAGCTCAGGTGCAGATTAGTAATGTACAAGATAATCCGAGAACATCTTGTCATACCATTCCATGTGTAAGCAAAGAAGCTAGCAGAGAGTATTAAAAACACATTGGAGCTAACTTGAAGAAACTTTTATTGGCTTTGAAGGAGGGATCATTTGAGCTTCAACAGGGTAATGATGGCAATGAATGGACATTTATCAAATATGATCTTGGCATATTTCCATAAATGAAATTCTAATTATATTAATTATTCAGAAGGTCTTCTGGAAATCCCTCTCTCCATTGAACTTCTGTGATGCCCACTGCCTATAGCATTCATTTGGTAATGAATAATACACTTCCTTATTTTTTTTTCATCACAGTCTTCCTCTTGTATGCCTTTTTAAAATTGATGTATCTAAAAAATAGCATCAACATATACATAAGGTAAAAAAAATCAAAACATGCACAAAATATAAAGAAAAATCATCTTTCCTTGACACACATTCTTAATCTCCTATAATCATCCCCAGTCTATCTCCCAAAAAAGTAAATACTGTAATATTTCTTGTAGGACAGTAACAAAAGTAAGCTCTCCTAAGTATACACATATATTTGTAGATATCTTTTTCTTTAAAAAAATTATGTAATTTAATTCTATTGTTTGCTTTTAACATAATATATATATACATATTATGTATGTGTGCATATAATATATATATATAGAGAGAGAGAGATCCTTGTGGCACATTACATACAAATATATAGAATCACCTAATTTTTTTAAAAGAATACATTATAGCCCATTATATAGCTGTTCCATCATTTCTTTAATTAGTTCCACATTGATGAATAGTTGCACTCATTCCAGTTTTGTGTTATCTTCTCTATTTGGTATTACTAAGCTGTACACATGCTTATAACGTATTTGGTTGTGAACTTTCTGTCAGGGCATAAAGCTCTGCATGCGTCTTTACTTCAGACACTGTACGCACAGGAAAAGAATGTGTGCCTCCCTGAAGGTGTCTACTTTGTCACCAATTTGAAAAGTTCCTTGAAAAATACCTATAACCAGTTTGGGCATTTCCTGCAAATTTCTACAGTTTTACTCTTGAGGTCAGTGAATAGACGCTAATAACTCATCATTGTTCCGAGGGTAAGCAAGCAAGAAGTTCTTTACAAGATGACAGACCATTTAGCACATTATAAATCAGAGCTAACACTCGCAGTTACACTCAGAGGTGAAGAAACCGTCACCACAGTGACTTTGCAAAACATTTAGGTTGATTTTTGTCTTTATGGGTCTTGTTTCTCCTTAGGGTCATTAGATCTTGTTTGAAAGTAGAAAATACTCTTGATTGAACAGCACACCAGGTACCAATAAACAAGTCAACTGCCGCCTGTTTTCCTCTCACTTGTCATTGGAGTGGGTCACTACAGTAGGTTCAAGGGCCTAGTCAGCCATCGGCAACAACCAAACTCAGCGAGGCCCCAAATGTACAGTATATATCTGAGGTGGATAGTCCCTGATCTCCTAAAGGTTAGTTGCTAGGACATGAATGAAATAAGTAATGCCAGATACGCTATTTCAAGAATAAAGCTTTTTTATCCAAATCAATTCTGCCTTTCTCCCTCTTTTTGAAGAGAGAAAAGTGACGTTTAATTCACAGGTGTTTAAAATTATATTTTGAAATAACAGAAATTTTAGTATCTAATTCTGTGGTCATATGTAAGGTTATTTCTTTGAAATTTAAGTGGTCTCCCCGACACACTCACTCACACTCACACACACAGACAAGCATGCACACACACAGGTGTGAGAAGGCCAATCACTCCAGGATTAGCTGTTCCTCATAAAGCTCAATAATGATCTGAAATCTGAAGCCATACTTGAACTTTTCTACTAATTCAGTAATTACTGCTGTGCCTGAAATTGGCCTCTTTCCTGCAATTACTCAACATGCACTTTCAGTCAAAGAGGTTAACACCTGAATTTAGATTCTAATTAGCACCTAAGGTAGAATTTTTTGTTTAAAGCTTATTAAAATGGGGACTTTTCCCAGCATAAGATTTCACTAGTCTACACAGGTAAACACATGTTTTTTAGATCAATCCGCTTCTGGTTATCTTAAAAGTAATCGAGGTTAGGGGAGAAACCAACATCCCCATTTAAGATTCTAACCTCAGAATAAATCAGTTTCATTCACTATCTGGATTTGTCTAACTAGAAGTCTGCATTGAGAGAAACACATTTCCTGCAAGAGAAAATGTAAAAATATGGAAATAGAAATAAATTAATATTAGGATCATTGATTTTCAGGGAATCTCTCTTTTCTTCCCTGAGTACTAATATTTAAAAGACAGCAATAGCAAAAACTCAGTTATGTGGGGGCAGGGACTCACCAATTCCCTAAGCAACATTTAGTGTGAGTTTAACTCTAACCATTAGTGTGCCTTGAAATTAACAAAGTACCCTTTGCCTCCTCCCAGTCATGGCTTGGACACCTCCAGCAGGAGGAAACTCATTCTCTGTCATCAACTGCTGGAAATAAGGATTTCATAAATGAGAGTTTACATGGTTTGGGGACATTCTCATCATATAGTTGACCCATAATGAGCTTTCAATATACACAGCTTTTAACATTTTCTCTTCCCCCTTGCACTCCTGCAACTGACATTCTAAAATCCAAGTTCAAGAACATATATATGTGTTACATTTTATATATTTAAAATTTTTTTCTTCTACTTCGTTTCAGTTTCTTGTTCCAATCAAGATGATTTGGGATGACGGTGCTCTCTGCTTTCTTCTCAGCTACAAATATGATAGTCATCCTTTCTTTGTACCCATTCAAGGATAAACTTGAAGATAAATACAATCTCTCAGCATCACACGTAACTCTGCTAAAACTACAGTACAGAAATGAAGCTCTTGTGACTTGTCAGCTGTTCTGAGACTCATGTCGTATTCAAAGCCAAATCAAGTGAAAGAAGTTGAAAGGATCCTTGTGTTTTCAAAAACAAAAGCAAGAGCGTCAAGGATGTGAGAGGGATAAATGCGTCTATTCCTTTGCTAGGGCTCCGCCACAAAATACCACAGAGTGAGTTGGTTAAACACTAGAAATGTATTCTCTCACAATTCTGGAGGCTTGAAGTCTGAGAATAAGGTGTCAGACAAGTTGGTTTCATCCAGGGCTTTTCTCCTTGGCTTGGAGATGGCCATCTTCTCCCTTTATTATCACATGGTCTTTCCTCTGTACATGTCTGCATCATAACCACATAAGGACGCTAGTCATATTGGATTAAAGTCCAACCTATTGACCTCATTTTACGTTAATTATGTTGTTAAAGGTCCTGTCTCCAAATACAATCCTATTCTGAGGTACTGGGGATTTAGGATTTCAACATATGAATTTGGGGGGAAGCACAATTCAACTTATAACAATACTTCAAAGATATTTCTCCATGGTCTGTGTTATATATAACCTATGCTCCTCTAATGTCAGTTTCTGTAAGTGTTCATGTTTAATCTCATTCAATATCCAGTCTATTTAATTCACATATGTTCACATACATTTTTAGAGCCTCTGCTTCAGAATCTGCCTTCAAATAGATTGAAGCCCAGATACGAATATTAAAGCATTTAACCTCTTTAAATGCTATTGTTACTTCACAAAAGGTACCATTTGCAGAAGGGTCTTTTTACTGTAGTAAATCATATTTTAATCTAGATTTTAATGAGCATACATATAGAAATATGCATCAATTATGAAGTTATAGCTTATTTACTTATATTCCTGTCATTGCAGCTAATGTTTTTTGCTTTTGTTTTAAAGAAAAGGGGCAGACAGGAATGAAGATGAGTAGGCAAGCCTGCAGAAAGAGAGAGAAAGAAGAAGCATTATTATGTATTTTTAGTTCCTTGTTCTTCTTGATTTCTCCTCTGCCCAGATGCAAACCCAGGTCCTTGGGATGTATGTGGACTGAGCTGGCAGGCGCCTCACATTCAGTCTTTTTTTTGAAAGATTACAGTATGAACATGCAGGGAGAAGGCCCGTTATTTTTGAGCTAGATGCCAGTAAGGAAACGTGGTGATTGAGCTCAGTGAGATTATTTGTATGCCACTGACCACACCGTCCACCTACATATTTATATCACTTAAATGTGTCTTAGGTCTTGTCACAATAGAACCCTATAGTTACATCAGAAAATCGGCTTGAAACCCATATAAGTAAGAACCACATAAGTAAGAGCGTGAGAACGTCTTTAGACCCTGAGTGACGATCCCTCAGGCACCTGGGTGATGCCCAAGGAAGGCAGGGCGACGTGGGAGTCCAAGTACTTCCACACGACCATGCGACTTCTGGATGATTATCCAAAATGCTTCATTGTGGAACAGACAGTGTGACCTCCACATAGATGCAGCAGACCCGCGTGTCCCTCCGCAGGAAGGCCAGGGTCCTGAGGGGCAAGAATGCCATGGTGCGGTGGCCTTCTGGGGCACCTGGAAAACAGCATCCGGAGGACTACGGACGCTGTGTCCAGCTTACGGGACCTCACTGAGCTCGGGGACATGCTGCTGGCCAGCGAGGTGCCAGCCGCTGTCCATGCTGGTGCCTTGCCCCAGGAGAAGTCACCGTGCCAGCCCCAACACACTGGGCTGGAGGCGGAGAAGATCTCGTTCTTCCAGGCCTTGGGGGCACCATTGAAATCTGGAGCGTTGTGTGGGCGATTAAGATTGGCAACTAAGTGGGCGCCTGCGAAGCAACAGGGCTCAGCGTGCTGAACAGGTGCCCCTCCTCCATCGGGCTGGTCATCCCTCAGGCGTCTGACGTGGCACACCTTCAACGCAGAAGTGCCTGACGTCACCGGCACACTCGGCATCCTCTTCCCGCAGGGCGTCCCTAAGGTGCCAGTGTGTGTCTGCAGATCGTTACCCAGATGTTGCTCGAGCACCTCATGCGATTATCCAGGGGTATAAGCGAGCCCTGGCTCTGTCGGTGGAGACGAGTACACCTTCCCACTTGCTGAAAAGGTCAAGGACTTCCAGGGTGATTCAGCTGCCCTGTAGCTGCTGCTCCAGCCGAGGCTGAAGCAATGGAAGAGTGGGAGGCGTCAGACCAGGATATGGGATTTGGTCTCTTTAATCACCACAAAGCAGCCAACTCAGCCAGCTTTATTTGTGAAATAAAGGCTTACTTCTCTTAAAAACAAAAAAGACTGTGGGTACACCTTGGGATAATGGATGCTAGCCACATTTGCTCATTAATATCCTCTCTGTGGCCCACAATTCTTAGAATCTGGAAATCATTAGCATAAAATAATACTGTCTAAATCTGTGAATAGATAAAGTGGTTTTTTAAAGCCAGTAAATTCTCTTTTGACCACACCGTAAACTGCACTGTTGATTTATAGTCACTGTTTGCCTACAAGTCCTCAGACAAACACCTTTATCAAGATGCAAAATTACATCAGCTATACCATGTAATGAAGATCATAATATATTAAGGAGGACAAAAATTTGGATTGAAGAGAGTCAGTAAACTAGAGAATGATCTGGACTGCTAAACTAGCCAGCTCCTTTAATAAGAAATAAATGGATATATGTTCTTCCCTCCTCCACTCCCAATATGCCCAGTTAGTCCATCCCACTTCCAAAACGGCTGAGCATCTGTGAGACCCATCACTTGCGGTCCAACTACACAGAGTAGTCAATAAACCAGTAAAGAAAGGAACAAATGCCAAAGTGAAAAAAAAGCATGGATGGAGTATTGTACTTAATATTCCATGGATTACAGGGAATAAAATTAAAATAAAATAAGCTCCTTTAAAAATATTTTACTGTCTTTTCCCCACTAACAAAATAGAAGTTTCACGTGTATCTTCAATTCATCTCCATCTCAAGGAGGTAGCATAGTGACTAAGGACATGTACACTGGAACCAGGCTGCATGGATAGAATTCTAGCCCTTCAATGTGCTCACTATTAGTCTGGGAAAGTTACTTAAACCTCACTATCTTCACCTACAACATGAAGATTGTATTAGTATCTACTCTTTAGAACTATTGCAAAGATTAAATAAGGTATTAGTAAGCACTCGATAATTCCTATTCATTATTATTTTTCATGACTAGCACTAATCCAAAAACCTATGAGGTGGCAATTATTACTTCTCCTTGTGCATGAGAAAACCAAGATTTGCCAAGGTTCAACCAGCAATTAAATGTTGGGATTGAGATTTTAACTCTTCGTTGAGAATTGAGAGGACTCCTTCCTGTTGTATATGTAACCTTGTGTCAAAATTACATATAGCAGTGGGGGATTGGAATATCCTTTAGAGAACCCAGTCATACACTGTTCTTTTCTCCTACTAATGAATGTGACCGATTCAGGCAGAGTTTGGGCAAATACCGGAAGTGGGGCAGACAGGGCCCTAATGGGGGAATGGCAGCATTAAGTAATTCCTGAAGTCAGGGCACCAGGGATATTGTGATTCTGAACCACTTTCAGTGAACAGCAGGATATCAGCAAGTGACAGGTTTGGTTGGGGCAGTGGTCTTTGAGGGCAGAGGCCTTGTCTTCTCTAACTTTGTGACATGTCCAATAGAGCATAACAAATACTCAATAATAACTGTTTGTTAAATTGAATTACCTTGAACTAAATTGAATGGCCAGTCATCCTCCATGGAATTGCTTGAGAAGCATATGCGGTCCCACACCTGCCTCACATCCAGACAACTCATTTATCCATTTGTTCATCAGGTGCTAATTGAGTACTTTCATGGAAATGTTTGATAATAGGCAAGCAAGCCGGGCCCTACTATCATGGAGCTTAGAATCTGATGACGGGGGAGATGGATCATTATGCAAGTAATTATATACAATGTAGAGTGATCCGAGAGGGAAGTATGAGGAGCACCTGACTGAGAGTCCTGAGTAAAATTAGGGGGGATGAGGTTTCAAAGGATGTGTGGCCCACAGAGAGGAAGCTAGAGGGCTAAGCAAGGCCTTGCAGAACTTGATAAGAAGTTTGGCTCTGTTAAGTAATCATGGGAAGCTTTTAAATTTTTTTTAAGTAGAGAGTAACATGTTCTGACTTGCACTTTGGAAAGATCAGTTCAACTCCAGTGTGGCAAATGAATTGGACAAGGAGAGTTTGGACGGGAAGTAGTCTAGGCAAGAAAAGATTGTGGTCTAGGTTAGGGTAAGGAAAAAGGTGGAAAGACTGGAGATGTATTCTTAAAGTGGAGATAGAGTGTGGCAGCTGAGAGTGAGAAGACAGTCAAAGATGAGCTGAGAGCTTGGCTGAGACAACTGGGATGAGTGTGGTCCCACTGAAATGCAAGATGGTGAGTCCTGTTTTGAATATGCTGATTTTGTAATGCCCATGAGACCTTCAAGTTAGTGTTGCATAGAAGAGTCTAGAGACCAAGAGCAGAGATATAGACATTATATGCTATCACATGAGCCGTGATGAATTAGTATATATATAGTCATTGATTGAGTGCGACCGAAGTGAGACTAAGAAGTGATATAGGGAAGGATATTGCGGGAAGAGAAACACTTAATTAAACTTAAGAAACAGTAGCTAGAATAGAAGAAAGACTACATTATGAAGTTCTGGGATCAAAGAAGACATCTTCAACAAAGGAAGAAGTGATCGGGCATACCATTCTCTCTGCTGGCCTTCTTCCCATTGGTTACCCCTACATGTTACAGTACTGAAGGTCCCTGTTAAA
Organism: Solenodon paradoxus; assembly: GCA_004363575.1. Taxonomy (NCBI): domain Eukaryota; kingdom Metazoa; phylum Chordata; class Mammalia; order Eulipotyphla; family Solenodontidae; genus Solenodon; species Solenodon paradoxus. The sequence goes on along the minus strand of RJWH01000219.1, from coordinate 131,728 downwards.
ATGGAAATGCATTACCTAAAACGAGTCACACATTTTTGACACTTACTGATCTATAGTCTTTATCCAAAGCCCTGGGGCCATATTTGTTTCAGAATTCAGAATTTTGAGACCGTGTGAAACTGCTTATACCATATGTTATTTAAATCTCCAAATGCAAAAGTATTTCTGCAGCAAATGTATAGCTATTTATAAATAAGGAAAAGGGTGTCCATCAGTTCCAAAGCAAGGTGGTGACAAATAAACCTAAGATGGAGCAAGTTTCACTTTATACCTAAGCCAAGTAAATACGTAAATATGTGAATACTAAATACATAAATTCAGTTCTCAAAGCTTTACAGATTTCAAAATTGTAGATAAAGGACAAAAGGTCTCTAGCACCTGCTCATTCCTTCCATGAATGTGTTTGTCTCACTACAGCTAATTGTTTTGAAAACACTAATTGTATTCCCACACCACTGATATATTAGGGAATGATGTGCATAGAATTCACATTTCGCATTTTATTATGCCCAATTTTGACTTCAAAAAACAGTTGGTGAGCATAGGAAATTGCAACCAGCTGACACAACAAGGGTGGGAATACACAAATCATATACATGCACCTCAAGCTACAGGTTACCTCAATTCCACACGTGTCATTTTATGTGACTGAATTTTGGTAGTCTTTCACACTTGTGAATTTTTCTTTACAAACACTCATTCAACAAACCTGCCTAAGCATCCTGGCTTGAAACTCCAGTCAGTGCACACACAAAAAAGCCCCATCTATATACATCTATATTCAAAGACCTCATATGGAAATCAACAAACCCAGGAGAAACATTAAGAATGCCCTTTTGATACTAATTGTGGTTTCTTTAGCTGCTTCAAACATCATTATAGTTTCCAAAACTTTCAGCTGTCCAGTGAAGCCACAAGTAAATCAAAATTACAAAAGAATTTCTAACTGTGATACAATAATTCACTGAAAGATGGACATCGGGTCAAATTTTTAATTTTGATGAAGCAGTTATTTATTATAAACAAATGTCTGGAAAGATGTATTTGTCAAAGAGAGAAAACCAGGCTCCTGGATTTAAGGCTCCAAATGATTCCTTCACAGTGATCTTTGATGTCAACAGTGATGAGCTACACCACCCACAATTAATACTACAATTTGTTGTTGATTTCAAATAACTCAAGTTAGTTCACAATAACTCACATGAGGCAGCCCTTCCAATGCCCTCTTCTACAAAAGAATATCTGTTTTTTTTCTACATCAAATGCCATAGTTTTTGTAGCACTAATGTATTTCATTACCATTTGACATAAATACAGCTGTGCTACTATTTTATTAGGTTCCTATCTATCAGACAAAGTTCTTGAGTGTTGTCCTTTTAATCTCATTTCCCTAAAGTACTATTGCTCTTACTATGCAATTATGAAGAGTAGAGACATTCTCAAGAGTGCCTCTCTTCCCTTTTAACAGTACTGCCTGTGCCTCCAGCCTTCAACAGGATCTTAGAAGAATGAGATCTAGATCAAATAAACCTTGACAAGAAGAAGGGTTAAAAAAAAAAATCATCTTGGTGCACCCTGGTAGAGTAGCGGTTCGGTCAAACGCCTCTCAAGGAGCCAGGTCACATACACCTGTGTCCGAGTCCCAGGTCCAGGGATAAAACAACCAGTGTGAACAACTAAATAAAAATAAAATAAAATAAAATGGTCTTCTTCCTCTCTCTTCCTGTCTGCCTACTCCCCTTCATTCCTGCCTGTACCTTTAAAAAATAAAATAAAAATAAAAAATGATAATAATAAATTGAATGGTCAAGAGTGACATCCCACTCACTCCCCATCCAAAATGTGTGATGTGTAGTAGAAAAGCAAATGAGTCATTATGTCTGAATTAGGCCTGGAAGAGCAGCCTCCATGGCTTTACTCTTAACAGAACATTCCAAGTCTTCTGCAGGTAGTATCTACCATCTCTGTCATCACAGATGAAGGCATAATTGTTGGCTGTTGTTAGTTTCATCACACTTTTTCCCTGAGACAGCTCTGCCCAACCTTAACTCTCTCCATCCTGCCCAGGCTCTTGCTGCACCAGCGTCAAGTCCTCCTCCCAAGTGGTCAGGGAAGACAGAACGTCCTTTCCAGATCTACTGCCAACTATTAGACCAGTCACTAAAAGGGTATTGTGTTAGTCAAAACCAAATACCAATCTCCAGGTCTTAGATCCTATCCTCTTTCTTAGAAAATCCAGCCTTAATCCAGTTTGCATTTTTCCACAAAGGCAGCTTATTCACTAATGGAACAGTTAGATGGCTCCACTGGGTCACTTGTTCACACAGAAAAAGCTGCCAGGGAGACCACCTGGATCGGGAGAGCTGCTGACTGAAGGGGTGTTTTTTTCCTGAAAACAGATGCTCAGCATCAGTCTCCAGATTTTGCACATGTCAAAATCTCACTTTTCCACAGAACAGCATGCAGATAATTCCCTTGTATTCCATGACAGCTCCACTCAGTGGAGGAAGTCAAGTGTGTATTAGTATCTCAAATTAGTCTACTGCCTGTCCCCCACGTGCCACGCAGACCCCAAAACTTTTCACCCATTATCTAGAATTTTCCCAGTCGGAAATCTGTGGTAGGCCCAATACAAAGGTAACTACTCAGAACTCCCACTGATGTTAGAGGCAATTTGATCAAGTAAAGAACTAATGAATCAACCCGCATAGAGAAAATATATTAAGTGGCTAGTTTACAAACTAGGTTTCTGCAAAGTAGCTAACAGGTTCCCTTCTCAGAAAGATCAAATGTGAAAAATTGCTGAAAAAAATTTAAGAGACATCATGTGCTGTTACGTGATATTTTACGTTGTCTCCTTCACTCTCCTGTCTAACTCTGGAACTGTAAATAAGAAACTGCTTTATAATGTATTTCAGACTGTGAAGGGTTTTCTATAGAAAATTATTCAGTTTAAAATGGAAAAATTGGGGGGATGTCCTAAGCTTAATCATGTACTTGATCTCTTACCATAGGCGAGTTCTACATTATGGAAAAGCAACTTTTGGAGCTGAAAATAACAGCAGCACTTAGATATAAGTATTGTTTTCTTTCTAAGAGGAAAGGGCTGCACAACAAAGTATATGAAAATATTTGTTTCTGAACTAATCTTTGTAATACAATCTTTGTGATACAATCCTGGTGCGCCCTGGTGGCCTAGCAACCTAGGTCACTGGGTGCAGTCCACACACATCCCAAGGTCCCAGGTTCAAGACCCAGGGCCGAGGTAACAGCCAAGATGAACAGCTAAAGAAAATAAAGTACTTCTTCCTCCGGTCTCTTCCTGGCTGTCTACTCGCCTTCGTTGATGTCTGCACCTTTCTAAAAATAAAAAAAAAAAAAAAAAAAACAATCCTAACTGGGAGAGGAGTGTTGAGGAAAAAGAAAAATCATGAGATTCATGTTGTTGTAGAAATAGGCACTATATACTTAGAAATTTTCATATATCCTCTTGCTCATGTTCTTATCAATTCAGAACATGGCATGACATACTTTGGAATATTAAATTTGTGTTACTTTCCTTGATCTAGTCCATAGGAACTACTGAGTAATTGTTTTTGATTAAGTTAGTTATTTCTTTCAAACAACCTGTGGGGCTAATCTGATTTTTTTTGTTGACTTGGATTTTTGGTTTTTGGTTTTTGGTTTTTTTTATCCATTGGAACAAAAAGCCTAAGTACACTTAGTCTCACATAGTTTGCCCTGACTATGCCATTATGTCCCAAGACGATCTCTGGCTCATAGAAAAAATAGCAAAAACAGTCAAATCAATCCAAAGAATTTCCAGACTTCAGAAGAATGCTGAGATCGGCCCTGAAGAGCCTTTGCTCATCCTTCTCCCGGTACGAGAGAGATGACTCAGTAGTAAAAGATGACTCACTATTGTCTCACAAGGAATTGTGAAAATATCGCTTTGTGTGTGGTTTTAAAAAAATTCCAGAAGTCAGGCTGACAAAGTAGATTTTGAGTAGACTTAGACTCTCCTATTAATATTCTATGACTCTAAGGCAAAGTCAGCTTTTCAGCCTCTTCTCGTTGCTGAAAACTGTTTTGAACGCCACTGAATATGTGTTTCTTCCATCATGAAAAGTTGCAACAGGGAGGACACTCACCGGAGCAAAATCGGACAGGTGGAGAAGATGATGGATATGCTCTGATGAGCACCTGCTGTGTGCTCCCATGTCTCCTATGTGCTCTCTTTGAGGGAAATTCAGCCCAGAGGTGTTTCCTGCTGCTTGAGCTCACACAGCCAGAAGCTACTGGGGTCGAATTCACAGTGAGCTGAGGGGTTGTTTTTAAAGGAAAGGTGCAGGCAGGAATGACGGCATAGTAGGCAAGCGCGAAGACAGAGGAGGAAGAAACATTGATTTATTTTATTTAGTTGTTCACATTGATTGTTTTTCCCGCCACCCGGGGTCTTGAACCAGAGACCTTGGGATGTACATGGCACTGCTCCCAGTGAACTAGACTGCTAGGCCATCAGAGCATACCCAAAGTGTACTTTTTCTCCACCTCTGTGCTTTGATGGATAGCTTTAACAGAAATGTACTGTCACAGTTCTAAATGAAGAGTTCTTTCTCACCTAAACCTCTTCACCCTTTAGGAAATGATTATCAAATAGTCTCTTGCTTTTGGAGGCAATTATCAGATAGTCCCTTGCTTTGAGGCCTGAGTTCTATTTGCAAATACCCTACCACTGAGAGGTGTATGAACGTAACAAGTCATAAAATTTCATGACAGAAAATTTCAAGCATACACTAATTAAGGAGATTAGACACTCTCAAATATCCAACACCCAGTCTTAATCATTATCAATTTGCAACTAATCTTCCAAAGTTCAGCTCGAGATAGGAAAAATAAGAACCCATATTCCCTGATCAGTTTGTTGCATAGGATCACTTGAGTTTCTCTTAGAAAAATCTGAACTATTCCAATCACCACTTCCCTTTTTTTGTTTAAGTTTATTGAAGGAATATTGCATCATAACATTATGTAAGTTTCAGGTGTGCATCACCATGAATCAACATCTGTAAATAATACATCAAGTTCACCACCAGATAGGCCAATTCCCTCCTTCACCATATAATTAACCCCTTTTACCTGATTTGCCCTCTCCCCTCCCCAAGAATCATTTTCAAATGTATAAATATATACATTTCCTTCCCTTTAGCTTATTAACAATAAAATTAGCTCAGTCTTTATGGAATCATGGTTTACATTGCAATCTGTGAACATTTGTCAAAAGACGTATGAGTCACAAATTCTCAAACTCAGCATGGAATCAAGTACATAAATAAGTATATAAACAAGAAGGGCCTGAGATCTGTGAAAAGTTGACAAACCCTCTAGGAAGATTTTTTCCTGAACCTGGTCCAACGGTTGGATGCTAAGCAAAATACAAAGAAAATTAGTTAAACCAAGCTTTGTTCCCCAGTTAGAAGAATTCCCCACAGCTCTATCACGGAAAATTGGCCCTTTGTTTTCAAATGCAGGCCTCCAAAGTTTGGGTTGTCGGTGCAGAACCACTGAAGTTACTGCAGACCACGTCTCATGGACTTTGAATGTGATTTCTTAGTAATGGCAAACTAATTATGTGATTACTAGACTCTCTTCATGTGCCATTAGTCATAGGAAGCTGGAAAATATGCCTATTTTCAAGGCAAATTACTCATCTTCAATTGTGCCTCAAAATGTAGATTTCATCTGTAGGACTAAACTTAAAAAATCCAAGTCAAATTTTCAATTAAAACTTCTAAACAGCATCCTTAGCCAGCCCAATGAATGGTCTGTGATGACTTGGGGAATCTTCTAAATGGGAGACAGGAATGAAAAAACTGGAGTCTTCTGCATATTTTCTTCCTTCCCTACAAATGCTTTAGGGGAATTAAAATCACAACCGCTTTTCTTGCCATAACTCAGAAAACACAGACTGACTATTTTTTCCCCTGACAAATCCGTGGTTCACCAAGTTCTTGGCTCCAATTCTCTGATAATGACAACTGGCCTCATTTTCAAATCCAGATGCACAGGCCCTTCCTCCCCAAGTTGCTGGGTCCCTAGAACTAGTAAGACTACAGCAGAGTTAGGAACAGGGCCAGGGAGAGTTTATCCACAGCAGAAGGAAGAAAACCTATTCACATATGGTGTAAAGAAGAGAAGCATCACCCCGCTGCCCCCCAGTTGCCCCAACACACACATACAGAGTGGGGTAGGGAGGAGTAGACTATGAATGTAAGAGAAGCGAGGGAGAATGGTGGGCTCCAAACCTTGGTAGATCAAGAAGCCCTCAGGACACAAACTACATCCCAATCATTTTTGTAACCACTGTTCTTGGCACACGGTAGGAATTCAGTGAATGTTTGGTAAATTCAATTGAATTAAAATGAGAAGAAACAGATTGACTCAATGTTGCTTGCAGTGTCTCTAAACATAATTAATTTGGGGGGTTCTCAAAATCATCTGAGAGTTGCTTGCAGGCTCAGTAATAACTTTCATCTAATGACAGCTCCCAAGACCAGATATGAATTTCATTAAAAAAGTCAGCATGCCAGCAGTTAGAATATGAGCAAAACGTTAAAAATCTGTATATATCACCAGGGTCAAGGGACAGAACAAGATATAGGTTAATTATGTGCTATCAAGCTTTTGCAATGTGGAATTTGTTTCTGAGAACAGGAGCAAATCTGTTTTAGATCTGAATCAGTGTGATAACACGTAGCGCTCTACCCAGAGAGTGTGCCGCGAGGGTCTGAGCCTCTCACTGCTGGAAGGCTCGGCTGTGGCCAGGCTGGGCTCACAGACACACACCCTGGACGGCCTTGCTCAAAGACCCACACGTAAGAGTCCCACAAGAAGTGTCAGTCAAGTCAAAATGAATGGCTCTGACTGGGCTTTGGTCCCCTTGAAAACAACTCTCCCAGGCAGTCCCATTTCTACGCGGTGACATTTGCTGTATGCTCCGAGTAACGCTCAAGTTCAATCTTGTTTCTGCACCAAACTTTTCATTCAGGTGTGGCCTCAGTAAAGCTGATAACAATTCCGCACTTTCCCTGACCTTGTCCCAACTTTCCTGTAAACAGGTATGGTAGAGAAAAAAATGCAGAATGGTAACCTAATACCAACTCCAACTCTAGGGTGGCTGCTGAGTTGGTCTATTGTGACTGGAAGAATGCTTTCTGCTGCCACTTGAATGTAGTCAAAAGAAAGGGTGTGGCCCTGGAGGTCTCAGAGACAGGACTGTCAATTGCGCCCTCTTTTCATAAGCCGAAGATGAGTGCTATCCCAATGAACATCTGGGCCTCCCATTGTTCCACGTCTAATTTATCAGGAAGTTTTGGTAACAGGGACAATGTGAAATGTGAGGTTCAAATCATTGCTTGAATCAGTACAAGTTACTTTGGCTGTGTTGATTTAAGATGCTCTGTTAGCTACTGTACCAAGTCAGGGCTTGCGTTCTTTCATTGTGTTTGCTTTCTTTCCAAGTGAACAAATCAAATAAGTACAAGACCGGAAACCAGAGAGTATATAAACGAGGTAGGTGGGATTTAATGAGGTAAACCTTTAAGCTTGACAGAAAACTAGACACTGGGTTGGGACAGAAAAAAAAAAAAAGAAAAAGGAAGAAAAATGATGACTGGAGGCTTAAACGCCAAGCTTTCATCTCTGGCTCGACTTTGAATTAAATATCAGTCTTTAAAATATCTTACCTGAGAGTCTCTGTGCCAAATCACCGCCTGACATTGTTTAAAAATAAGTTTCTGTATTTCCAAGTGCTGTTCCATCAACATATACATTTCTTTTATAATAAAAAAAAGTAATCAATGTGATAGTAACTACATGACAAGCGGTCATAGAGGAAAGCTGTGTGGTACCCATGACAGATGATTTGATTCAAATTGAAGTGGATAGGAATTCAAGTGCTAGGTCTCTTACCTCCTAACTCTAGGGAATTGGGAAAGTTTTTACTTCTCTGAACTGCAATTTCTGACCCTGTAACAGAGCTGTGATGAGAATTAAAACAGAAGAATCCAGTACATACTAGCCACTGAGGCTGTCATATTGTCATGACATGAACTAAATAACTTCCCTTCATCCTATCACTGCCGTATGGAAAGAGCCGACACCATTCTGTGAGTCTTTGTAAAAGACAAGCTAATTCTATACAACCGTTATCTTTTTAATTGCTGATTGAGAAGCACAGTGACGATATGTGCAGTATTCAAACACACACATACACACACTGTATAACAGGATGCAGAGAACCAGGAGCTGAGAGACAGGCAGTTACGGTGCCCAGAGAAGAGGTGTAATCTTCAGCAAGTCTCCTTGTACCTCAGTCTTCCCCTCCATCCAACTGAGATGATAATGCCATCCCCTGCCGACCCCATGCAGTGGTTGTGAGGATCAAATGAGAAACACACATGAAAGAGCTTTGAAAGTTAAAAGATTTATATGCACAGATGATGGATGTTATTATAATTCCATGGTTTGAAATGATACATATTAATATCTACTCTAAGTTCAGTCATGCTTTTGAAACATAACCCACCTAACCTATAGCCCCAAAACAAAACCAAAAAAAAAATCTTGATTAGTATCAAAAGATAAGTTCCTGAAAACTAGCATAACAAAATCCCTAATTCTGTATCTGTTTTTATAAAAGATTCCTACTATTGCAGTATGTATGGATTCTCTGCATAGTTCAGAAAATTTGCAAAAATATGACCCAATCTGTAAAATCAAGCGGGCAAGCAAGCATCAAATGCAACAACCACGGACTGTTGTAGAATCTTAATGAATAGAATTCTGCTTTTATTCAGCATACACTGTCTCCTTGTTTTATTTACTTTTCTTATGAATGAATGAGTCAGAAATGGGAGGTCTTGGCAGACACCCTGGGACATGCCTTCACATATGGCTGGTAAATAATTGATTTAAAATAATCACTTTAAACGACACACATTCATTGCTGGTGTCAGGTTCATTGTTACTAGCATTTGGAAAGCAATATGGCAAAATCTATTAAGAGCCATAAAAATGCCCATATATTTCACCCAGTCATCACACCCCTGGGAATTTATTCTAAGGAAATAATTCATGCACAAAGATGTTTGTGGCACTTTTATATGTAAAAGTGAAAGTACTTAAATGTTCAACCAAGGCTGTAACAAATAAACAATAATTGCAATGATAATGCAGCAAGCCAGAACCATGTTATAATGAAATACTAAATGACAAATGCAAAATCTGTAATAATATTCTACCATTCCAGTCAATAAAAATTTGGCATGTAAATAATGAGTGAAAATAAGATCCCAAAGTAAAAGTAAGGTGTTAAAGTAAGAGACACAGATACAGATATGTTTTAATTTTTCTGAAGTATGTTATTTTTTCACAGTTTGGAGAAATAAATATGGATTAAAAGTTGTTTCATTTGAGCTGTATTTTAAGGCTATCAGCACGCTGGCATTGTCATTATCCTATCTGATGTCCACAACAACCCTGAAGAAGCAGAGAGGGCATTTCCATCCCCATTTGACAAATGGAGAAACTAACCTACAGAGACTTTTGAGTCATGTGCAGAGTCGCTTCACAGGAAGTGACTGTCAAGGACTGAACCAAGTCTGCCTCCTGACCTCTAGTGTCCTCTCCCCTTTGAACATTAAATTCAAAGAGCCTGCTCTGGACTCACCTAGAAGACACTAATTTCCCCAGCTTCTACTGGTAAGGGCATTTGGGTGATATGCTTTCTCCCAATCCAGGCTTTGAGGGGCCCTGGTATACTTTGCAAGCTCATTTACTTAAAGCAAAGCTCCTCCCTGCTCAAATCTATTCAGCAAAAGCTGACCCTCCACCTGGCAAGGATTTTTTTCAAGCACTCCACATTCTGTGGCCTGAGAGTAACTTTGTGCGAAATCACAGCATTCTTTGGTTTAGTGTTGGATGACATCTTATATCATATAAACAGTAAAAATATGACTTAGACTCTAGAAAATAAAATGTATAAACTTCATAAATGGACTGAAAGCAATAACTAGTGGCTCCTCCCAAACATGAAATCAGACATGTAAATATTAGAATGAACTTCACCCTCCAAAGACTGGAGATTTCAACAAAACTGGCAGTTCAGCTGCATGGGGCAAATGCTTCTAGGAAATAGCTACATTTTCTTGAGGAACCAAAAAGAAAACACGAGTCAATTTTTAATTTCTTATATTCAGAACCACCAGTTTGTCTCATGACCTCAGAGTGGTGACTGGTGTGACTCTGTCCTTGCAGAAACCAATACAAAGGGATAAAGAGACAAAACTGGAGGATAGGGAAATGGGGAAATAGAAAAACAAAAGATGACCCAAAGAAGGGAAATATTTCAACTAAATCAAAAATGTCTAAGAATTAATTTAATGGGAAGATATTTCACAGATTATTTGCACTTTGATTTATGAAGTATCATCTCTAAAATGTCCAGCCTATGACAGGACTTTACTAAATAGTAGATGACAATGAGCTTCTCTTTATAGTTATATTTCGGCTATTAAATGAATGTATTGCACACAATCATAGTATAATAAATGAAGAAGGGATGATCACATTGAAATACCACTGTTTTGAAATCACTAATGAATTAATAGGTCTTGGCAAATATTGTCAACAACTAACTTCACTAAAGAGAGAAACAGTCAATAATGTGCTCTTGATGGAAGAACCAAACACCATCTATAAAGTAAACTTGCTGAAAGAAAAATAGAACTGAAATCCAGTCAAGTCTCTAGATCCAAGTATTAACGTATAAGAAACACAGAAGACAGAGCAATATGTTAAGTATACATTAGGGATGCAATCTACACAATCCATACTGTAGAAAGCTCTACAGGCCAAATAATCTCATTTCTTCAACAAAAAAATGATGAGAGAGAGAGAGAGAGAGAGAGAGAGAGAGAGAGAGAGAGAGAGAGAGAGAGAGAGACAGAAGGAGGTAGGAAGAGAAAGACCTATAGACTAAAAGAGAATTAAAGAATCATCAACAAATCACACTGCATGAGCTTCACTTGGACACTGACTCAAATAGACTATAAAAACAACAGGAAATTTGTGAGACAACTGGAAATTTAAGTATTGGCTAGGTACTTCATATTAAAGAATTATTGTTAAATTTTTTAAGATGTGGTTGCATTTTTGTGTTTTTGTTAAGAGCCTTTGATTTTTTTGTTTGTTTTGGAGATACATGCTTAATTCTAGATTAAATGATACAATGCCTGGAATTTATTACAAAATAATATGGGAAGGTAGAATGGAGATTTAAATGAAATGAATATGTTCATGAGTTAAAGTCAAATGGTGATGGTTACGTGCAAGTTCATTATGCTTTTCTATTTGCATTTGTTTTAAGTCTTCCTTAATAGAGAAGATTTTTAAAAAATAAATGGCACCAGCAAATGCTAGCTTCCTTCTTCCCTTTCTCCCATTAGAAAGTAAAAGATTAACATGATAGCCTAAGTTGAAAGAAAGAAAGTTATAGCTACATAACTTTTACAAAAAACAAAAAACATCTTTGGTATATTATAGAATAAAGAAGAAATTGTCTGTTGCTTTTCTTACATTTAAATGCTTTTTCTGTTTATTTAGAAGATAAGAAAAAAGAGAAGTAAAGAGAATAGAATGGACAAAAGGAAAGAAGATAGAAGGAAGAGTGTATAAAGATCAGGGGAAAATATAGATGAGCGTCTAGATTTGAATGGGCCACTTGAAAATAATCAGATAAGGTGGGGTGATAGTGTTTATAATGAAATGGTATTGATGTATTGACTAAGCATCAGATCAGTCAGACAGATCTAGAATCCTAAGCACTATGAGTCTCAGGCCTAATGACTTTTAAGTTTTCTAAGCTTTAGTTTCTTTCTTGGTAAAAAGGAAGAGTAATCACATCTACTTTGCAGAGTTCATGAAGAGCTGAGACAGGTACGTGAAATACCTGGCCCACAGAGGGGCATGAATAAGTAATAACCTGCTTTTTAGTCTAGAGTGTCCAAAGCTTTGCTGACTGAGGCAAATGATGAAAAGACCAAAGATGTTACTAGGGAATCCTGCATTCATAGATCTATGGCTTACCAAAAACATTGCCATTCATCCATGTGATCCACAGCCCAACTGTCCTTTCACCACTGCAGTCCTTTAAGGTGAAGACTTGGCCACGTTCATGAGCAAATGTGGAAGGGCTCCACGTTCTAAAATTGACTAGCATGTTGACTGAGAATAAGTGAGCCACATTGAACATTTGAGCTAGAATTTTTACATCCTCAGAACATTAGTCACATGCGAATATTTGACTAAAACATTAATGATGTTTTAAAACATGATGAAGTCTGTTTCACCACATTCATATACCAATGTATTCATTTTCCATAAAGTGGGCTTGGGAGGGAAATGAGCATGGATACCAACTTTTTAGCATATTCAGGTCCAAAGGCTTTGATGTTCTAAGAGAAATACTGGGTACTTCCTAGTCATATGAGCTTTTCACAACTATGTCACAAATTTTCTTCTTTGTGTCGAGTTGTTTGGTTTGTGACTTTTCCCATTTTATTTCTTTCACGTAGCATAATTCCCTCAAGGTTCATCCATGTGTCCATGATGTCTCCTAGCAAGATTTCATTTTTTTATAGCTGAGTTGTTTTCCATTATTGGTTTGTGTCTGTGTGTGTGTGTATACCATATCTTCATTCACTTGTCATTAGGCACTTTGGATGTTGCCCTATCTTGACTTTTATACATAATGCTGCAATAAACCTTGGCATGTATGCATCTTTTTGAATTAGCATTTTTATTTACCAAAAGGAGAACTGTTCCATTATCTAGGAGATCTATTTTTAACTTTTGAGGCTCCTCCATGCTGTTTTCTATAGTGATTGCATCAATTTATATTCCGCCAACAGTGCACAGGGTTCCCTTTTCCTCACATACTTGCCATTTTCTTATCTGTTCTTTCTTATCTTTTGGATAATAACCCATTCTAATAGGTGACATCTCTTTGTATTTTTTAATTGATTTTCCTAAAAGTAAATAATGATGGACATCTTTTCATGTGCCTGTAAACCTGAATTCTTCTTTAGTGAAATGTCTCTTCATAACCTCTGCCTATTTTTTAATCGAATTGTTTGGTTGTTGTTGATATGTGTGAATTCTCTATATATTTTGAACGCTAACTCCTTATCAGATGTATAATTTATAAATATCTTCTATTCATTTTGACAGTTTTTTCCACTGTACAGAAGCTATACAGTTTACTGCATCATCTGTAATAACTATATACTATTCCGTCATATGAACATATTATAAGTCTCTCTCTTGGATATCAAGATGCTTTCAATTGTTTTACTAATATAACCCGATTTCTTAAAATAGAAGGAGGAGGAGGTGGAGGAGGAGGAAGGAAGGAGAAGGAAGAAGGAGAAGAAGAAAGTAATGAGGGTTTTGGAAAAGTCTGCTTTAATAGTTCTAAACCTAAATCTGTTATCCAGATAAGCCAAATGCCATCAAGAAGTCTAGCTATAAAGTTCAAAGATCTCTTTGAACTCAAGCAATTCCATTCAGGAGCCTCAGAAGAGCTGCACCTGTGCCGTTGCCTGCCCAGGTTGACCAGAATTCCCAAGGTGCATGATGCCAGGCAGTGGAGAAGGAGCTTTGTTTCTCCAGCATCCTGTGGGAGCGTTCATTTTGGGGTTCAAGCAATGTCATGTTTGCCAAGCCTGAGTCAGAACCTCCACCACCCACTGAATAAAGGCACTTTTACTCGAGCTTTGTTTCAAGTTTTGCCACAAAAAAGAAAAGGAATGTGGAATAATAAAACCACCGAACTTTGGGCATCCTTTTATTTCCATTTGGGTGACTGATGCCACATCTCGTTCTGCTTCTGTGGTTCTCAGCACCAACTCCCATCCATCATCAGATCCACGTTAACTGTCACGCAATCCTCGACATCCAGTGTTATTATGCCTTAGGTGGTTTTGTCCAAACGGCAAGTCCTCTTGAACAAAAGCAGCAAACCAGGAAGAAACTATGAAAGTAAGTCAGACTTTGTTGGGGGTAGAAAGTCCTTCCCAGAATGCCAGCTTCTCCTGGTGTTGATTTTTCTGTACAAACAGAGTAAAGCACAAAAACTGACAAGGATTCATTCAATGAAAGGGAAAAAAAATGTGTATGTAAATATATACACATTTCTTTACAAATATTTTAGAAACATGAGGCTCAAAGGAATAGCTAATGTTTCAGAGAGAGAGAGAGAGAGAGAGAGAGAGAGAGAGAAACTTAGGGACAGAGAGACAGAAAACAGTGTACACAGGACAATTATTAAATGGGTGGGGAGTGGAAAAAAAGAGAATTCTTGGCTAAACCTGGTTTATCACACTGCTTTTGAGTGTTCGCAATAAATACTTTTTTTTTCCCATTCAAGCAAATCAATTACCAGAAAAATATTCCCCCCTCCCCCCAGCCCCTTGCTCTGCCTGACAGTACCTGTCAAAAAGATAAGATCTTTCAATGCATTAAAGAAGGTAAAAGGCCAATCCCTCCTAGGCAGCTTGCTGTGATTTACATCAGTATAATTATATCTTCAATTGCTGTGGGAAATTGACTATACCTGCAGGGAAATGTTTCTAGCATATAGGAAGTTTCTCTTTTAATTGTTACAGAATACAAAACTGCAACTTTATTTCTGGACTCCTCTCACATTGTACTTGGTGGAGGAGTGTGGTAATAAACATGGAGTTATTTTCTCTTCATGAATAGAAACCTCAAGCTAGAATTAGGTTAATACCAAAGATTAAAGGAAACCAAAGGATTAATATTAATTCTGGTAATTATTTAATTATGAATATACTAGTGTGTATATACTTGCACCTTAAATCCTACAAATCTTTCTTTATATTTCATTTCCTTCACAAGATTGCTTTCCAAACAGATTGAATACCTGTGTTGTTCTTTATATTCCATTCAATTTGCGTTTTCAATCATTATCATATGTGGATATAGATTCTGTATTACATACAAAGCACATATATGTATGTTACGTGTATGTGTATATATGCATGTAGGTATGTACATATTTTTACTTAGCCAAAGGCATGCATATATGCTCCATTTATTGAAGGAGTGAACCAACTTTAACCATTAACTGGTTCTCCCTAATGTAAACATTAGTTTGATATGATATATTAATTTAAAAACATGGATCATGCTGCTTAATGCCTAAGATAAATGAATACTCAAAAAATAAAAAGAAAAAAGAACTTTCAAGGAAATTAATACTAGCCCCACTGACCCTCTTCTCCACAAGTGGTTCAATTTCTTCATACAGGAATGACCCTTTGAATCTAAATTGATCATCTAGGTAATTCAGTTTAAGAACTGACGTAAAATGAGTTGTACTACCCACACTAATTTAAACTCCCCGTTTAAACACTGGCATTTTCTTAGCTTATCTTCAAGGCATAGTTTGATGGACTTTCCATGAAATATTCACAAACCTCAGTAAATCTGAGATTGACAACTGGAAATTTCTCAAAGTAATTTCCAAATCTATCTCAGTTCCACATGTGTCACTATAACAAAGGACTAGCTCCCTCTTGTCTTGCCATCAGACAACATTTGATCTATCTTTTTTCCGAATGGCAAACACACACTATCTCAGTTCATGTAGAAAGAAAGCGGTGTGGAATATATGGGCTCAACTGGCTTGGGTCTGCCAGTGTTTAGAACTAAAAGTCATTTTGCTCAACCACAAAGGAGAAAACAAAGGTCTAAAAAGTTTATATAATGTGTTCAGTTTCATAATGGTAAAAACTGGGACCATAATCCAAACATTCCGAGTCTCAGCACAATGTTTTCACATCAAGCTTCCTACAGAAGGTGATCTTGACTATCTCTCTTCACTTTTAGCAATAGATTCTCAGAGAGATTTCAGTGCTTCTTTATGAGAGATGGATTCTGACAGACTGTATTTTCCAGAGATGACTGCAACACAGTTCTGGACCCGCTGAGTCGTGTTGCAGTGTACTGATGCTCTTCCCATCAAGAGTCGGGGTTTATGCTCCATTCCTTATACTTGAACTTTTGTCTACTGCTGAAGTGGTGCTGTGTGACTTCTGACACTAATCTTAAAGGTATTATAGCTTTTCCTTGTTTCTGTTGGAATATTCACCCCTGGGACCTACCTATCTTGCTATGAAGAAGCCCAGGGAGCCAGACAGAGAGGTCACAAAAAATGTCTCCAATAGACCCAACTGAGGGCCCAGCCCACAGCAAGTATTAAGCACCAAATACGTGAGTGAATGAGCCTTCACCAATTGACTTCTATGCCCAGCCCTCAAATCACCCTTATCTCTGCATTCATTGACTCTGGAATGCAGTCACAGCCTTCACTGCTCACAAGGTGCTGGGAAAGTGGGGGAAGAGACCACATCAGCCTTTTTCCTACTCCTTCACCCAGTTCTGTGTTACCAGGAAGGCACAACAGAACTCCACTGGTTCCCTCTCCTTTTCCTGTCTCCAAACATTTGCTTATGCTTTTTCTTCCATGTACTACCTTAAAGACAGTACAAATGACCTCCCCTTTCAAAGAGAGGCCTCCCCTGAGCCCTTGAATATTGCCCTGGAATTTCACTCATATGCATCAGCTAAGATTTCATCAGTCACCAGGCAAGTAATGCCCAGAATGGACCACATTTGACCCTCTCAAAAGTCAGTGGAATCATTACTCTTAATTATGTGCATATCTGTTCTACAAATGCCCAGGCCAGAGTAGCTTTATTTCCATTCCTCTTGCATTTATTGAGACAATGATCAACTGAAACACATCTTTCCATAGATTGTCCCCCAGCGAGGCAGACTTCTACCTCAGACTTGCATCTGAATTCAAAATTTCCCTGAGTGTTTTGACAGCAGGGATGTACCTATTTTGATCTTTCTGGTATATACTGAAGGGGCAGATAAATGATAGGATATATGTTCCAAAAATCTCTTACCTTGGAAGATTTTCTCCCCAATCTAATGTTCCAACTGATTGAGATTATTTTGAATCAATCAGCTGTTCATATTTTTTAATTTGCAGTTTCTCAAATATACCTGTTATGATTTCACACAATGCTTTTCTTCCTTTTTCAAAAAAAAAATGGAAGGCAGGCAGACAGGAAGGGTGAAGAGGAAGAAGCAGTTTCATTTATTTATTTACTTACTTATTTATTTATTCATTTGGCTATCCTGTGCCCCCCACCCCACCTCTCAGGTCTCAAACCCTTAGCCTTGGGCTTTCCATGGTCTATACCCCAGCTACTAACACAGCACCTGAGCCACCAAGGCACACATTTCTTTTATTAGGTGCTGAATGGAATAAGGTCAGAGATAGAAACTTTGATACACTATTCATTGGTTTCAGTAACTGTTAATATCCCTAACAATACCATCATTTAACTCAATTTCACAGCATTTCAGCCAAAATCACGCAGACATATTATAAAAAATCATGGTAGACATGTTCATAAATCTGATTCTCCTTGAATTAATTAATTTATTTAAAACCATTTATTAAACCCTTACACATACCAGGCACTGTACTAAACACTAGACACAAAATAAGTAGAAATTTTCTATCAAGAAAATTAATTTTCTAGGCGCACCCCAGTGGAGCAGCATTTAGGTCAATCGCTTCCCAAGGAACACAGGCCACAGACCCCCCAGGTTCAAATTCTGAGTTCTGAGAGGAAACTACAGTGTGAACAGCTAAAGAAAAATAAAATAAAAGGCTTTTTTCTCTTCTCTTTTGCTGCTTGACTGCCTACTCACCTTCATTCCTACCTGTGCCTTCTCTTAAAAAAATTAAAAAAGAATAAAGAAATTCATTATCTACTGAGATAGCACATTAACAAGTAACTACAATACACAAAACTTGAATGTTTGAAATAAAAAAATGACATTATATTGCAAGATTTAATTTATCTGTACCATACAGAAAAAATAAAATCAATTAAAATGGGAAGAAAATCATTGCAGTGAAAGTTTAATACCTAGAAAATACAAAGAACTATAAATCCATAGAAAGAAGACAAACAATTCAATTTAAAAATTACAAATGGGAACACCCCTGCGGCTGGCCCTAATGTACAGACCATGTAATGCCCAAGAATCTAAATTCAAGACCCGGGTTTGCAACTAGGGAGAATAAAAATCAAACAAAAAGTTAAATTATTTCAAAAATAATCAATGAAAGAAAATTTAAATGGCCAATAAAAAAAAATCTGCTTGGTGTTATCGATATTCATGAAATGCAAATTAGGATAAGTTACCTTTCTTTTTTTCACCAGATTAGCAAAAGGAAGCCCATCTGATAATATTTAGTCTTGAGGTTGTAGTAAAACACATATTCTCATACATTACTAGTGAGAACATATGTAGTATCTATTACATCTATTACATTTTTTAATGTGCCCACCATAATCTCCACTTCTCATTTACTAGAGAAAAGAACATGGCCAAGAGGTGTAGCTTTATGTTAACAAGCAATTAGAAACAATATAAAAGTCATCCAGATAGAAACAGTTAAATAAGTTTTGATACAGCTACAGCATATACAGTAGTAAAGAAGAAAATGAGATACATCTATAAATCGGTGACACAAGAATGTCTAAGACATTCTTACATCTCTCTCTCTCTCTCTTTTTTTTTTTTTTTAGCTACAGGCAGGAATGAAGAGAGAGGAGGAAGAAGCATTTTATTTGTATTTAATTTATTTGCTCACACTGGTTGTTTCCTGCCGACCAGAGACGCAAACCCAGGGGTATGTGCTGTCTCCTTTGGAGGCGATTGAAGTGCTACTGCACCAGGGCACACCTATAACATTTGTTTAAAAAAAGCAAATTGCCAAATGATAAATACAGTACCAAACTATTTACATAAACAATTGTCTGCTTAAAACTTATATAGTAATTTACATATTTATAAAGTCCCTGTAAAGGAAATGATCTAAAAAGATACACACCAGAACACTGATGGTGGGTTGGGGAGTACTCGAAATATCTGACTCAAAAGTTGTAATTCAGAATCCTTTATTTTTACCTATTTTGTTTGGCCATTTTATCTACATTTTGGATATTTCAGATATTGCTGGCATTGTTTCAAATGAATGTTTACAATATAGTAGGCATTCAGAAATTGCCAGTAAAATAAGTGTTAAAATAAAGAGATAGACAAGGTACTACATCTCAAAGGGTGGCAAAATTTTTTATTTCATAAAGTTTTCTGTCCACTTTATTCTTTCTTTTTAGAATTTTATATATCTCGGGTTATTAAAGAGCTACCCAGAGACTTAAACTCAGAAAATCTACTTTGGCAGTGAATGATGATTTTAGGATGATGGTGAATTTTCAGAAATCAGAACCAAAATTTTAAAGTACTCCTGTTGATTCTTCCTGTTGGCCAGTTTCCTTGGAGTTAGCATGTAGATCTCATTCAACAGGTGAAGAAATAGGGAAAAGAAAATAAAAATTAGTGTCTTGCTCAGAATAACCCAATAATCACTGCCAGGACCAGAATTTATAGCCCAAAGCATGCACTGGAATTGATTCTGTGCTGAAGTCAAGAGTCCAAGGACAGTAGGTAACAACTGAAAGGCATCTCCTAGTCTCAAGACACACAAATATGGCTGACCTCTCCCACTGAGATTTCCTTTCAGGGTAATGGGGCTCCTGTATAGGGGACAATTTGGTCTTTCTCTCGAAGCAAAATCACAAGAGACAAGAGAGGAGCAGTCTGAGCCTATCCTCCAAGTCCACTCTTCTGCTGCACATCAAACATAAACTCAGCCACCACACAGGGCAGTGAGATTTACTTTGATTTAAAGGGGTCTTTTTACACAGCAATTTGGTCAAGCTAGAGAAAGATACAATGATCTGAATACGCTTCTGGCATTTTTTCCACGATAAAGTAAATAGTCTATTTAATTCCCCATTAACTTCACAAATAAAATGTACCCAGAAATGGGAGCGCATGCAACATGCAAATTCATGGGTAAAACTAACATCCCTGTCACCCTCATTTATTCCTAACAGGTGAGTCAAGAGTGCACACTGGCAAGATGCGATGCGGAGCAATTTGCTTTGTTCTTTTTTTTTCCTCCCTGATTTAACTGAGACCTGTAATGTTATTTGATGCTGTTTTCTGTATTTAATTAATTTAACATTCCAGATTTTTAATTTGCATTTAATTTAACATTTCAGGTTTTTAATTTCCCAGATATTGTTTATCAAATATTCATTTCAGAGACTTTCACCGTATAGACAGTACATACCCTGCTTTAATTAGTGTGTGGTAAATTAATTCTTCTATCCTTGCTCCTTCATCAGATATTGGATTAAGGAAGTTACACTGTTTCCACACAGCACATCAACTCGTTTATTAAGCAAGATGGTAAATTTTCCCATGTATGTGCATTGCTAGTCTGCTTTCATGCTTAACCTAATAGAAACTGCTGTGGTTAAAACCAGAAATCTGTTAGCTTTTAAAAACACTTGCATGATTTGACAATGAGAGCATTAAAGTTGTATAATCTATCAAATTATAGGATTCAAAGTCTGCTCTTGTCTTACTTCTGAAACTGTCATCTCCTTCACCAGACTTTTTCTTCTGTCTCCTTCTATCCATAGTATCACCCTGTTCTGCCTAGGATATTTATGAAAATAAGATTACACTTGTTAAACCTCTTGCTCACTTCACAGCTCAGACCATCCCAAGTTACGAACTGAACTTCCCAGGTTCAAGATTTTTATTTATTTATTTATTTATTTTAAGGAAAGGTGCAGGCAGGAATGCTGGTGAGTAGACAGGCAGGAATGCCAGTAAGTAGGCAGGCAGGCAGGCAGGCAGACAGGAAGAGGGAGGGGGAAAAAGCATTTTATTAATTTTATTCTAGTTGTTCATCTTACTTGATACTCCTGGCCCCGGGAGGCGAATCCAAGTTTTGGGGAAGTACATGGACTGTGTCCAACTCCTACTCCACCAGGGAGCACCTCAGGCACAAGTTTTAGGCCTTCCTTCTTTCTTCCCTCCTCCTTACCTCCTGGCAAATAATAACTAGTTTCCAAAGAGACATTCTATTAAATTCCAGTAGGTACCATTGTGAAGGGACTGGTCTTACCTCTCCTAGTAGATTTATTGTCAGCTATCTGAGAACACATTTCTTCAATTTTGCATCTCCAACAGGCTCTACCTAGCATAGCGTTTTGCAGAAATAGGCAAACAACAAATGTCTGTCGAATGCCTCTAGTTAGATGGTTGGATAAACTATTGATTGGAATAGGTATCCCATCCTGCTACTCTGATGAAGTATGTTAAGCACATCAACAGGTGGGGAGGAGCCAGATACTAGTCAGGAACTGTATGGAGAAAATGGTAACAGTCCAGCATTTGATCCCGAGAGCCAACACTGAGAGTGCTGTTTTAGAAGGACTTCTCTTAGAACTCCCGTGAGCCAATTTCAGGGCCAGATGGCCAGTGTGTCAGTCAGGGGCCAAAGCTAAAGAGTCATCGTGTGAAACTCAACGCATTATGCAGTCACAAGCCAAACAACTACTCCGCCGCATCCCTGTGACCATCTCACTATAGCTGTCATTCTTTTCAAAGGGAAGATAATGACACATGGCTGAGTTTTAAAAGAAGTCCTCCAGACAGCGGGTTCATTGTTGGTGACCACTGAATAATACCACAGAAAGTCCTTACAATTTTATAAAGCAGCACAGGTGGTTTTAGCAACTCTACCTATGACCTAGGAAAGCTTGTTAAACACCAATGAATAATTAAGATCAGAACGGAGGTCAATCAAGACAGCACCAAGTTAGGGGCAAAGTACAAACCAAATGAGAAGCAAACACCTACTTTCTGATTTTTTTTTTTTTTTTTAGGAAAAGTACAGGTAGGAATAAAGATGAAGGTGAATGGGCAGGCAGGCAGGAGGAAAGAGGAGGAAGAAGCCCTTTTTCTTTTACTTAGTTGTACATCTTAGTTGTTTTACCCAGGATGCGAACCCAGGTCCTTGGGGTGTCTATGACCTATGCTTCCAGGTGCCCAAACTCCACCAGAGTACGCCCTCTGTGACTTCTGAAAGCCAAGTTTAGGGTGTCTTTGAGGGCAGAGAATCAACAAGGGTTGGTTCTTGTGCCTCGAAGAAGTCCCAGCGTCGAATGGCAGCCAGTCAGTAAATGGGGATGGATAGGAGGAAATGAAAGTGTTCCCAAAAGAAATGTGTGACTTAACAGTAGAAGACACAAGTATACACTGTGTTCCTTTGCCATTTTTATTTCCAGAAACAGATGACGGCACTTGTAAAAAATTTTTGCTATGTTTCAGTTTTTTAAACCACATTTAGCTTTTCCACTACTGTCCTTTGATTAAAAAAGGAAAACAGACTTTTGGGGGGTGAGGTTTTAGATTTACAGAAAAAGTGGGCTGGTAGTACAAGCCTCATAGATTCATCTCCAACCTTCTCCACGCCTAGCACACAGGTTTCCTTATTATCAGCATCTTGCATGCCAGTGGTGTATTTGCTAAAACAGTTAATCCATATTCACTGAATCCATATAACTAAAGCTCATTGTTTGCATTACATTTCACACTTTGTGTCGTACAGTTCTATGGGTTTTGACAGATGTTTCATGGCATTTACCCACCAACACAGAATCATACAGAATATTCCACTGCCTCAAAGATGTGTGTGCTTCACTTGTTCATTCCTCTCCTCTCCTCCGAAATCCCTGACATCGCTGATGTCTTTATCTTCTCTTTAGAGCAAACTTTTCCAAAATCTCAGATAGTTTGGAATCATACAATATGTGGTCCCTTCAGAATGTTTCTCTCTCTTAGCAATGTGTAGCTAAGATTCTTCCATGGCCTCTTGCCACTTGACTAATGTTCTTTTTTTCTGGTCCAGGATCTGATTCAACATATCATACTTAGGATGGAGGCATTTTTCACACTTCCTCTCTATAGTCAGAATTCTTTTCAAAACAAGAGATTCAGTGTAGCATTCCTTTGACAATATTTTCCCCCATCCTTAAATGTTAAATCTATTTCTTTAACAAATATTAACTGTGTTCTCATTATGTGCCTGGCATAAAAGATTCTTGCTGCTGTACAGTGTAAAAGTCATTCCTAAAATGACCACAAAATGCTGCATACTATTCCGTTTTATTTACTTATTTTAGAAGAGATCATCTCTAATTTTTTTCTATTTTTACTAACACTGCGATGAATAAAGCCTTTCACTATCAGTCATTATACCCTAGGTGAGAGTATTAAAAGGAAAAAGATAGACACATTTTTGGAGGTATTTGATATATGAGGCCATATTCCAGATCAGAAAGGGTGTAGCTATTGACGCTCCCTCTAGGCATGAAAGCTCCTATCTTATCTTTACTGTGACTGTTATCGCTCCTCTTATATCTTCCCCCAACTCTCTGGTTTCTTTCTGTTTCTTAGTACTCTGCCAATGTGAAAATTCCAAGCAGTCAGCCTCCATGTCCAACTGGCCTCTTGCGTGTACATCTAGATATTGGTTCATGCAATTAACCTCCCACCAAAATTCCTTTGTCTGAGCATACGCCACACACTTTAGAAAATTCCATTACCTCCCTGCACTTGACTTCCTTGAGTCCAGTTTCCTTGCTATAAAAATTGGCACATCTAATGATGAATACCAGCCTTCATGAAGCCTTTGTATGTTTACAACCGTTCATTACTTCCAGGTGGTCGGGTTACATTTTCATGACTCCGGGAGGTGACACTAGATGATGAAAAGGATGTAGATCGAGGGCAATTTTTTGGTAATTCCTTTCAAAAATGCACTCTCTCTACTACCTTTTTCTTATGAGCACATACTCAAGAGCCAGCTCCTCATTCTGAAAAGCTCATTGTCTTCATTTTATTGAACACAGTGATAGGTACTGGAAATAACCCAGTCTTTGGAAGTGGACAGGCCTAGGTTTAAAAATCAGCGCAACCATTCACTATGTGACCTTGAACAAATGCACAAACCTCTTGGAGCCCAGATTCCTCATCTCTAAAATTGGGGCACATTAGGTCATCCCTGGATAGACTTTACCAGGTGCCAATCACTGCCGATTTAATCTTTAGCACAGTCAAATGAGCCAAGGTCAATTAATCAATCCCATGTTACAAAGAAACAAACTCAGGCACAGACAGGATGCAGGTAGTAAGTAACAAAACTAAAGGTGTTCTAGACTGGGGAAACTGGATCCAGAACCTAATTTATTTTCCCTTTTTCTTCTTCCTTTTTTTTTTTTTTTTTAAGGAAAAGTGCAGAGGCAGCCAGGCAGGCAGCAAGAAAGAGGAAGAAGAAAGAGGAAGAAGCACTTTATTTTATTTTAGTTGTTCACCTTGGTTGTTCCCCAGCCCTGGGACGTGAACCTGGGTCCTTAGAATGTATGTAGACTGTGCCAGGTGAACGCAGCTGACCAAACTGTTATTCCACCAGGGCACGGCTAAGAGTCTAAATTCTTAACCTTTATACTGCATGCCCTCTCCCTGAAACTACATGAGTTAATTATGAGGCAAATGAAAGAATCTCTATTAAGATCTATTACACAGCATGCCTGGCACATAACGTATGTATACACCCTTCACCTGCTCCCACTGAAACGTTGCCATCTTCTTGGTTGTGAGTCTTCAAATCTCAATCAAAGCAAATGTAGTATCACCAGACTGTTCTGCCTATGGATCACACAGCATGGCACAGATGGGAGCAGTGTGACATTCCTAGAAAAAGGCAGGAACAGATTATGTTGACAGATGGGGTTGAGGTCATCGAGCGCCCTAAGTATCCATGGGGAGGCAGTATAATGTAAGGTAAGGATTAGGGACTCAGCTGGGTTCGAATTCAACTCTGCTTCATGAGACAGTCAAGAGACCTAAATGAGATACAGCAAAAATGATGCCCACCACACCTCTGTTCCAGTTCCTTCCCACTCACACATTTGGACACTGTCCAACAGTCCAGAGAGAAGACTAACCTCAGAGTGGAAATTTTTCACCTTGAGGAAACGACGAGGAATGAACTAATCCTTAGACCGAGTCAGCAAGTGGATGGAATCTGATGCTATTGACACTGAACTGGGAAGGTCTGCCGGGGCCTGGGAACAAGGCAGGCCTGGGGAGGAGAGGGGAGGAAGAGAAAATGTGGTGGCGATGGTGTGTCTGGCCCTGAAACAACGTATTTGTGAGGCATCACGCAACCTGCTTGAAATCCTCCGGATTCTCCACATTCTATTGTTCAGATTTTATATTCCCCAAACAACTGATCGATACTTAGCTTCCCCCAAAGACTGACCAGGTAGTATGCTCAGAAATATATCTAGCCCTAAAAAGAGAGATCCATACATAAATAGAAATCAATCTTAGATGATTTAGAAGAAATTGCTGATCAGATGCCAGAATAGCCCTTATTCCTTTACCACCCACTTTGATACTCCCATCAGGAAAACTGTGGAAACCCAACCTGGAGTCTCTGACTGCCTCGGCACCTACTATGTGCCAGACACCAGTTTGGTCCAGTGAGGAATTCAGCACTGGAATCACACAGTCCCTGTGGAAACAATCAAGTCAAGTCAAGATAATAAAGAAAAAACACTGAACTAAAATAAATCACAATCAAACCAAATGTTCTCATTATCACCTTCACAATCCCCCAAGGCCCAGGCTAGGCCTCCTAGTTCTATCCAGCTTAAGGAGGTGATAATGAGGAGAAAATGTTCATGCCCATTAATAGAGCTCTTAACGTGAAGACCAAAACTAGCTGCTAAATGGGGGAATTTTACTCTTCAAGTAACATAAGTAAAACACTGTTACCTTCTCTGACATATTCTTTATAGTCTCCTTCTACAGGAGGGTGGGGAGTGGGGAGTCAGGGGGAGAAATACGTGCAGAGGGGAATAGAACCACAACTTACTTATACATAAAGACATGTTATATACATACCTATACAAGAAAAGAGCTGACGGCTAATGTCATTTGTCTTCACTACGATACATGAGTGAAATACTCAGCAGCTTTTGTGACTGATGACAACATGATGACAACATGGCGTGAGCAACCCCCACCCCACCCTCATACCTGGATCACACTCCCCTAAAATGCATCCATAGACTCCTCATCTCTACCTACAGCATCAGACCCAAGCTTCTCAGCCCAGACTAATAATCCTCCTAGGAAACTTCCTGGCTAACTGAAGGAATCCCTTCCACAGGAGTCATCTAACAGGCCTTAGTGGCATGCCTCACATTTTGTCCTTCAGGTAGCTGTGAGGTAGGCAAAAGAAGATCCAAAATGGAATTCATTAGAATCTGGATCTCTTCACCAACGAACTGCAGAAATGTGGGAAAGTCTTCACTCCACTTCTCCACAGGGGGAGGAATCGTGTCCTCTTCTAAGGCTGACTAGGAGTTTAAATGAGTTTGTTCACAGCGGGATGAGCCAACTGAAAGTGCTAGCACTGAACCTGGGGTCAGGGCTACATCTCTCAGGGCTCAGTCTTTCCTTGCAGGGAGTTCTGAAGCTCAGCCACTTCTTCTGACACCCCAACCCTCTGGATAGTTGTGGAGTTGGGATGGGACCACAGGCCTTCATTTGTTGTTGTTGTCGTTAAAGAGAAGGAATAGACAGGAGGAAGAAAGGGAAGAGGCAGGAAGGCAGAAAGTACTGCTACATATCTGTTTTGGCTCTTTCCGGGCCTCCAATTACGAACCAGTGTACTTGGGCTTGAACCATCAGGTGCTGCAGAACTCAGGCCTTCAATCCCCTGCCTAGGCTCTTTCTAAAAAAAAAAAAATGGATGCCACAGAAATGCACACGGTTGCAAAGATCTGGGAGGACAAGAGGGCTGGGAGCAGTCAGCCTGTCCTGGAGTCCATCAGTACCCCAGGGCCTCATCTGAGAATTTGTTTGGGCATCTCCCGCCATAACTTTACATGAGTTTACTTTACCTGGGAATACCTGTTCTCGTTTACTCATTCCCAAATGTGTCATTTTTGAGGATAGAAAATAAAATAAATTGATAGTGCTCAAATTCAGAAGAGAAAAAAAAGTATATGCAGGCAAAGGTTGTTTATAGTAAAGTTAGTGAAGTTTTAGCTTCAAAGACCTTCGCCAGCAGGGACCACTGCAAGATTCAGGAGGGCCCTCGCAAGCCTTCACATAGCCATCTGGTTATACAAAATCTGCAAAAAGGAGTTGATTCTTTGTTCTTTTTCTGAAAGAGGGCAATAAATCTCAGGTGCCATAAAACCTACATCCACTCCGATTTTCAGGGCTGAATTTTTCCTCTCCCCTCCCTGCCCTCCTCTCAATTACTTATGTCCCCTCTCCTCCCTTCCCAAAGCTTCCCTCCCCTTTCTTCTTCTATCCCCTCTATTTCCTGTCTTTCTTCTAGAAATGGAAGAAGGAAACATCTTTTTCCCAAAGAAATGCATAATCTAAGAGAAGATCAAATCTGGACAACGAAAAGAAGAATGTATTCACTCAGGGCGCGCCCTGGTGGCCTAAGGGTTTAGTACACCCTGGGAGCAGTCCCACATGTATCACAGGGTCCTGGGTTCAAGACCCGGGGCAGGGTGGGGCGGGGGAGGGGGGCGGGCAGCCAATGTGAGCAATCAGATAAAAGCAAATAAGGTGTTTCCTCTTTCTTCTTGCCTACCTGTCTACTTGCCTTCATTCCTGACCTGAACTTTAAAAAATATATATATATGTATTATATATATAAAATATATATGTATTATATATATATAAAATATATATGTATTATATATATAAAATATATATGTATTATATATATAATATATATGTATTATATATATATATATATATTCACTTAGCACAAACTGAATAAAGTAAGGCTTAGCTGTTAATTCCAAGGCCTCCGGCCTGTAGAATCCATATACATCCCAAGGACCCCGGTTCACATCCCAAGGCCAGGAGAACAGCAAAGATTAACAATTAAATAGAATAAATAAATGCTTCTCCCTTCTCTCTTCCTGACTTCCTCTTTTTCTCTTCTTTCCCTTCTCTCTCTTCCTCTCTACTCACCTTCATTCCTGAATATACCTTTCCTTAAAAAAAAAAAAGAAAGAGAAAAAAATGAAACCACTTTTTTTTTTTTCATAAAAGTTATAGCCACTTTGATTAATTGATACAATGAATGACAGACCCCAAACAAAAATGTGTCAAACAGTCTGGTCAATTATTTTTGTCTTTTTATTTTTTGAAATTAGCTTGTCCATTCTGCTGATCAGTTAAGTCAAGTCAAAACAAACCTGTTTGTTCACTTGCCGGTGAGAGTTTTAAAGTGAGGACTAGGAGAGCCCCTCAGGCAGATTCATTTAACTTTTAACCTCGTGTTAAAAGAAGTCAATTTGAACTTCTAGATGTCATTCAGTAGAACACTCCAATTTGGGATTTTTACTCTAGAGTGAGTGAAAATAGGCTTTTCACAGGCTGGGTATTTCGGTGCTGCAGTGCCAAACATACACACTCCACTCAGAGGGGCCTGGCCCCCTTGGAGGTCCAGATGTGTCTGATAGAGAACAAGGGTGTGGCAGTTATGAATATTTAAGGTAATTGAATTATGTGATTATGTAGCCGTTACCAGATGCTTCTACCCTTTACAGAACTCCAAGTTCTGCATTTAAAGCAGAAACCCCTATGAAGGAACGGTAGGTATGTAACTTCTTTTGCCCTAAGAAAAGAAGAAAAATCAAATATATTAATTAAAGCCAAAGAAAGACCCTGAAAATTCTCTCACAGGTTTGAGAGACATCCCAGGAATAGAGAATGCTGACTCTTTTGGGGGGAGGGGGGCATCAGGGGGTGGTGACTTAGACATTTGTCATTCCAGATGGAAGAGGTCAGCCTAAAGGCAGAATGATTCAGTGAAACCTCACTTTCCTCTCAAGATTCTAAAAGGCAACGTTTCCGTACATTGCCAGATAAGAATTAAGTGATGGTGCGCCCTGGTGGAGTAGCAGTTTGGTCAACTGCCTTAGACCAAGAGTGTGGGCCACACACCCCAGGAACCCAGGTTGAAGACCCTGGACCAGGTTGAAACCGAGATCAACAACTAAATAAAATAAAGTGTTTCCTCCTCTCTCCTCCTGCCTGCCTGAGCCTGTCTCTGTTCACTTTCATTATTCCTGTCTGCAGTTTTCCTTTAAAAAAAAAAAAAGGATTATCAGAGGCAATCCTTACGAAGCGAAGCGGATTTTCGGGACTTAGGTGGAGTCCAGGAATCTGCATTTGTAGTGGGCATCTAGGTAATTCCTAGCACCATTACAAACCCAAAGCTCAGAGTGGCCCCCAGAGTCCTCCCATTATTGGAATAAATAGAGCAGTCAAAAGTGCCTGAACCTGTACACAGCTGGAGTTCCTGGCGTTGAATTTCATCTTCAAGCCAAGATGTTAAACATAGCAATGAATGTGCGTTTCTTATTACCACCCATAATGGCTTCCTTCCTCGTGTCTTCGGGGAATGCCATATGCCCAGAGTTCCTGGCAGCAGAAAACCAAAATATTAACGGAATAAATTACCTCAAATTAGACATGTGCTGCTGAGCTATTCTAAGGTACTTGGAATATTAACACACTTGGAACCAGCCAAGGATCATTAATAGCGTTGTCCACTCCGCAGAGTCTGAATAAAAACCTTCAGACTTTGCTTTTAACCGCCCCAGTATTAGCATCTTCATCACCCAGCAAAGAAAGCAAAGGGTGGTTTTGCCAAGTTTTCAGAGCTTTCTCTGTGATACCTGCAGTCAGAGACAGCTTACCTCGGGGACAGTGCCAGACCCTCTCCTAGCCGGCCAGACTAGGTCATACCAATTCCTGTATGTCCCAGACAGCTGAAGAATGCAAAGACAACAGAGGAGGGTCCTGCCTCTGCCTGGGGGAAGGAAAAAAGTCACTTTCTCCTCTCCAGGGATACCCTCCAAGGAAGAAGAGCTGCCAAGACCCAAGGTCAGACCTGTCATTCATATTGATCATGGAACATACCCCAGAATTCTGAATGAATATAAACCTGTGGGAAAGTGCCTCCTTACTCTCAGGGATCAGGCTCTATTGCATGCTATTACTATATCATGGTTCTGTTTCCTGAACACAAGTGTAATTCTTTTTTAACATTAGTATTATGTTATTATTGTTTTTTTGAGAAGGGAGAAGAGGAAGGACAGGAAGGAAGGAAGGAAGGAAGGAATGAAGAAGGAAAGGGGGGAGGGAGGGAGGTTGTAGAGAGAGGAAGGGAGGGAGAATGCATTTTTATTTATTTGTTTATTTCATTTGTGACTGTTTTCCATGCCCTAGGTCAAGAACCACAGTCCTTGGGCTTAACATGGTCCACACCCCAGCCTCCGGCTCAGTAGCTAAGCCACCAATGCATGCCAATTATTAATTTTTTAAGATAATACATTCACATGTTTAAAACAAACAAGATACAAAGTACCTACATGTCCAACTCAGATGACTGGATAAAGATGTCATACACACACACACACACACACACACACACACACACACACACACAATGGAATACTATACAACCTTTAAAAGAGATGAAATTCTGTCGTTTGACTGGACATGGTTGGATCTAGAGGGGATGATACTAAGTGAAATAAGTCAAAAGAAGAAAGATAGAAATCAGATCATCTCACTCATAAATAGAATGTGAATAGACAAAACAAAGGAATAGATGAAACCAACCGTTGGATATTTGCAACAGAACTGAGGTGACCAGTGCATATTGGAAGTGGGGTTGGGGGCAGGTGGGGACAGAGCCCACTGAACAGCAGTGAAGGACACTTGGTGATGTGGTGGAGGGCAGGGTGTGTTAACATATATCTGAGGAATGGGGTAACTGCACCTATGGGAAACCTATACATATGAGTTTATTTTGATGTGTAAAATAAAAGTTACTACAATAAAAAAAGATACAAAGTGACCTATACCGTTATCTTCTACCTGTTTAGCATCCTTACTCCTGTCCAAACATGACCACTGTATTTTGTTTCTGATATATTCTTCCAGAATTTATGCAAAACAAGAATACAAATATATGTTCATGGTTTCCCACATTTTACACAAAAAAAATGACATCCTAGAATTACAATTCTAAATCTAGACTTTTTTTACCCAACCAATGTATCTTAGAACTTTTGCCATATTGATATGAAAAGAGTTTCTTCATTCTTATTTACAGCTGCATAGTATTCCATCATAGGAACCATCAATGTGTAGTGAATGTGTACATTTTTTTGTTTTCCTAATGGTGAAATAAATGGCTTTGTTTCCTATACCTGAAAGTTACATAAGCCCAGATAAATATAACTTAAGAAATCTATTATATGCCATATAATTACAAAAGGTTATTTAGCATATTATGAAATATATAAGAGTGACCAGAAAACATCTGAAAGAATTTAGGAAATAATCGTAAGTCAAATCTATGTTACTTAAGATAAAAGTAAAAACAAGAACTACAAAAGACTGAGTTCCTGAAAAGACTCTCCGTTCTTGGTTAGACCAAGACTTGTTGGAAGAACCTCCTGAAGAATATAGAGATGTGGGGAAGAGAAGAGGTTTGGCACCAGGAAGGCCAGAAGGAAGAAGAGTCAGGAGAGAAATTTCTAGATGCTTTTATTTGAACAAGTTAAACTGTTTCCTACTTCCTCATAGAAGGCATTACATAGGATGTGATTTTACAACAGGAAAACTTGAAACTTAGAATTCAGTGTCTTTGGCTACAACAATATTTAAAGGTATGCTCCTTTGTTTTCACCAAGTCTTGAGAGCTGCGTCATATAGGTATTTGTGATGTCGTCTTTCTAGTGTTTTCCCTGCAGAAAAGGTCAAAACAAGAGGTTTCAACTCTGGCTAAAATTTTACTAATACAGCAATCAGCACATTTCAAGGTTATTTTAAACATCAGAATAAAGACACTCCAATTTTTTTTTTTTAATTGGGATAACCTCGACATGAGCCTTACCTTAGCTCTCTAGCTGGTGGTCAGTGACCAGGAAAGCTAACTAAATGCAGCACAATTTAAGAGGAATACTCATCCAATAATGACAAGAATATAAACTGGTACCACATTTCTGGAGGGCAATTTGGTACCATATAAACCTTTTCAGGCAAGCCCTGGTGGAGTGGCAGGTGAGCACAGCCCACATACATCCCAAGGACCTGGGTTCACCTCCAGGGTCCAGGGAGAACAACCAAGACGAACAACTAAACAAAATAAATAAAAATGCTTCTTTCTGCTCTCTCTTCCTGCCTGCCTGCCTACTCACCTTCATGCCTGCCTGCACCTGTCCTTTAAAAATAATAATAATTAATTACATAAAAATTTTTTCCAAGTATTCATATCTTAATTCAGAAGCTGCATTTCTGACCATCTACGCCAAGGATATGTTTTACTTTCACCGCAGGAGTGAGAAGTTACAGGAAACTAGATTCACCACGTGTTCTCAAATATTTTGATCTCCAGACCTCTTGACTCTTAAAAATTGAGTATGCCTCAGAACTTTTCTTTACGTGACCTGTATCTATTAATATTTGCTGTGTTAGACATTTAAACTGAGAAGCTGAACTAGAAACTGAAACAGTCTCTCCAGGGTTTTTCCTCCAGATGGTCATCCTTACTTCAGCATGCAGCAAAATTACTTTCTAAGTACTTCTTATCTCATCTCACAGAATATTAATAGGATGCCTACCCAAGGACTGAAATTCATAAAATGAATTCTTCATTATTTATTTCAACAATTAGTTACATGAGTAAGTCAATTATTGATTCAACTGTTCTATTATCTAATTATTATTTCGTTATTATTTTGTATTGTACTATGTAAACTTGGGCACTAAAAACTACAAGCACTATGGGAAAATGGCTTTGAGGCACAATAATCAAAAATGTTGTCAGTGATCCAGTTTTTTTTTTTTTAAAGGAACATAACAGACTCCTATACAGTTTTAGAAAAGCTAAATGCAATTTTTATAAATATGGTACTTGACCTTGAAAGAGGTCTGATGTTTGCTGTGGAAGCAGTATTTGCCAATCAGGTTCCCAGGCCCGTCACCCTGTGAGAGAGAGATATAGAAAAAGAGGGGCCGAAAGTGAGGTAAAGAAAGGAAACAGAGAAGAGGGAGGAACAATACGAAATGGGCTTGGAGGACAGAGGGAAGAATAAAATTCAGGGAGGTTGTGGCTGGGCCAGGGTGCCAGGAGAAGGAAAGGTAACAAGTTGCCAGTTATAAGGAAGTGGTGAAAGAAGGGTTATCTGAAACAGGACAAAACTGTAACACCAGATGTCAGTGGCAGGGGGTTCCCTTGTCCTTGTGAGTGTGAGAGAGTGTGGGCATGTTATGTGTATTCCTACAAGGCTCAGTTCAGCTGGGTGCAGTTTTCTTTGTTCATCTAGCATTTCTCCCAGAAGAAATGGTGCAGATGTAAACCCACTCAAATCGTTCCCTAATTTTAACCATGTTAGAATACTTCATGTCTTGGAAACCCGATTATGCCAGAACTGACCATATGCAGATAATCTTTATAAATCTGGAAATATGTCTACCATATTGACACTGGCTATATCTCAGTAGAGGAGTGCCAGTGTATCCATTTTCTTCTTTCTGCTAACTTGGGTTAGCTAAAATTCCCTCAGGCAACATGCACCCAGTTGTAGAAAGAAGCTGGGGGGAGAAATGTTTTTAAATTTCAAAATCCAGGCCAAAAAGGTAATGTGGTTCTAAAACTCAACTATAAATCTATGATTTGCTCCCTGACCCAACTGGAAATGGTGGTCACCAACCGATCTCTGAGTACCACACTGGAGTTCTATTCTGCATCATCTAGTGCAAAGAATCAACCTCCAGACACCTAAGGATCTGTCTTGATCAGTCTCCTCACTTTATCTTAACAAATGGAGATCCTAGAGGGGACATGACCTGTCCAAGGTCACAGAGTTGGTGGGTGACAAAACTACAGTCCTCTGGCTTTCAGATGAATTATTCTTTTGACTCTTTTGTTTGTTTGTCTGTCTGTTTTGGCTAACAGTCACGGACGTACTGTGGAATTGGTTCTGATCTACCCAAACAACAAATCATTTCAATCCAAAGATATTGAGCAAAACAAAACAAAACTGTCAACTAGGTGAAAAATAAAATCATACCAACTTCTTGTCTCATACAGTATAGACAAAACAACCAGTAATTACCTTGCTGTTTCCCTTTTCAACTGGTTGCTTTGACATTAGGTTCTTGTAACCTGTTTTAGGAAAACCAAACCTGGGCATGGTAGGAGGGAAAAGAAGGGAAAATTTATTTTCTAAAGGCAAATCAGGCTCCTCAAAACCATGCTACCACAGAAATCATTGAATCAGGGCATTAGATTCAATTGCACTGCCAGTAACAACCAAATTCGAGACTGCATCAGGAAACACCCATTCGGAAGTCAACTCTGCTTGAGACTCACAACCTCCATGCACTAAAATGTCCTCACTTGGCATCTAATGTAAATGAAATAGGGACATTAAGTCTGTGGCTATGGATGGCATGCTTCAGTACAGACCAAGAATCCCTATTCTTGGCCTCGCGCCGGCAGAGAGGAACGACCAACATAAATAACTAAATAAATGCTTTTTTCTTCTCTCTCCTCCTGCCTGCCTGCCTACTTGCTTTCATTACTGCCTGCTTTCTTCCAAGAAAGAGAGAGAGAAAGAGAAAGAGAGAGAGGGAAAGAAAGAAAGAAAGAGAGAAAGAAGAGAAAGAAAGGAGGGAGGGAGGGAGAGAAAAAAAGAAAGAAAGAAAGAAGAAATAGGAAACACAGAAGAGTTTAATGTCACTTTTAAGCAAAGAAATAACTGAGTCGTATCTCAACACCAAGATGGTTTCATATAAATGCATTAAATTGATTACCTATATTTATCCACTATAGAAAAATTGCTATGTGTTTTTCATATACAGCTGATTCTGTGTACAGCCTGCCAAGTTAAAGTCTAAGTAAGTGTACCAAGAAAAACATATACCTTTTGAATAAAAAAAGGTTGGAAAACCTAACTAGGCCAAACACTGGCTGCAAGTCCTGATGGGAGCTAATGAAACAGGCTGATTTCAATCCATAAACAATGAAGCAATCAGCTGCCTTTGGTTATCCTAACAACTCACACAGACAAGATCACCAGGCAACAAAGCTACAACCTTTCAGGATCTAGAGCCACCTGGGCAGTCACTACTTTCTTGTTTAAAAAAGAAGGAAGTGGAATTATTTTAAGAGAGTCCAGGACTTGGCAGACATTTGCTGAGGTGCACTCATTAACGTATGCACCCACAGAAAACCAACCCAAGATGTACTTGTGGGCAGAAAGGTCTGGCTGCCCACCCTCTACAGCGGTCAAGCGGTCTTACAATAAAGGATTCTGCTTTTCCCCTAAATAATATTTACTGAGGTTTTTACTTTTGTTTTCTGATTAGTACGGTGAGACCTGGAAAAGTTAACTCTGAAAAATACAAAATAGTAAGAAAGAAGAAAGTTAAGTTCACAAGAGAATCCCACTGCTCATTAAAATATCATGTCTCCCTTAATGACATACATGTTTTGTTTGTTAAGTATATTTTAGTAAAGTTGGACAAGATACATTGATAAATAAATAAAAGAATCCCACCACCCAGAGATAACATTTTTATGTACATATCCCAAATCATTTTATATGAATATCTTTATGTAATTAGGATCAAACTATGCAATCCTACAGCCTGCTTTTTTTTTTTTCCACTTTGTATCATATGCTTATAATTTTCTTACTATTTCAATTCCTTTGGAAATGGCTTTAAATGGTTATATAACATCTCATTATATGCATAGGATAGTTCAGTTCATTTTCTCACTTTTTCAGAACTGGATATTCAAATTATCATTACAATTGCACTTAGAAAAATGTCTGAGAAAAATCGCTTTACACACATAGACACAGATAGGTTAAAAGTAAAAAGATGGGAAAAGGTAAAAGCATAAGAAAATTAAAATCTCTATATTAATGTCAGTGTAGATTTCAGAACAGAGAATATTATCAGGGATAAAGAGAAAGATTCCATCACAGTATTCATCATGAAAAAATAGCAATATCCAATACGGAATTTACCCAATACCAAAGTTTCAAAAAATTTTTTTAAATTAGGAGAAAAAAATGTATATGGGATATCTACATAGATGATCAAGATTATTTTTAATGGGAGAGACTAGCGTATATATCCTAAGCTAAGGAATAGAATGTAGGCCTGAAGTAGCAAAGAGAGAGAAGGGGACTCATGATGAGGAGAAGGTGACTCATACAACAAAATCAGATGCTCTGTAAACATGTTTGCCCTGCCATATAAACGGTTTTCTCTGATAGGTCATTTCTGGAGATAACCCTAAAACTAGGTAATAACCCCAATTTTGATTCTTACCAGTAGTTAAGGAAATGGTAATAGTTTCTCGTAAGTCCAAAGGGCCTCAATTGCCCTTATCTTGAAATGATGCACATGCCAAAGTGGCACAGCTTGAGGAGTCCTGTTCTGAGCAGCTTCACTCCTAACCAATTAGTTCTATTGGCATGGAGAGCACACTCCATCCAGTAACAGAAAAATTACTTTTTAGATGTTCTCAGAATATCTCTGTAGAGAATGAAGACAATTAAATATTAAAATGTCTCTAGATGGCATGCCCTGGTAGAGCAGTGGCTTGATCAACTACCTCCGGCCAAAGCACAGGCCACACACATCCCAAGGACCCAGTTTTACATCCTGAGCTGGGGATAACAACCAAGATGTATAACTAAATACAAATCAATAAATGCTTCTACCTCCTCTCTCTTCCTTCCTGCCTAACTTCATGCCTTCCTTCCTACCTCTACCTCTCCTTTAAAAAATAAGTCTCTAGATGCAGAAATTCTCAAAACAAATTACAAACCAAATTACATCATAATAAGGTGGGATTCATTCCAGGCATACAAGGATGTTTCAACATTCACGAAACAATCAACATGAAATACCACATCAATAAAATGATGGACAAAAATCATATGATCATTTTAATACATGATGAAAAAGTATTTGACAAAATTCAACATCTCTTTACGATTAAAAAAAAACTATCAACAAATTTGGTGTAGAGGGACCATAACTCAACACAACTAATATTATACTCAACAGTGAAAAGCTGAATGCCTTTCTTCTAAGATCAGGAACAAGACAATAATTTTCCACTCAACATTTTTATTTACCATAGTATGGAAAGTCTTAGTCAGAGCCATTAAGCAAGGAAAAAAAAAGGGGGGGGGGCATCCAAACTGGAAAAAAATAAATAAAACTATCACTTTTTCTATGCAACCTGATTTTAAATATAGAAAACAATAAAGAATCCACCTATAAACTGTTAGCTAATAAATTCAGTAAAGTTGCAGGATACGAAATCAGCATACAAAAATTGATTGTGTTTCCATAGACAATTATCAGAAAGAAAAATTAAGAAACAATCCATTTAGAATCACATCAAAAAGAATAAATTTAACCAATAGAAATTATAAGATAATGATGAAGGAAATTGAAGAAGACATGAAAAACGAAAAGATATTCCCTGTTCATGAATTGCAAGGATTAATCTACTTAAATGTCGCTATTATCCAAGGCAATCTTTA
This sequence comes from Solenodon paradoxus, assembly GCA_004363575.1. NCBI lineage: Eukaryota > Metazoa > Chordata > Mammalia > Eulipotyphla > Solenodontidae > Solenodon > Solenodon paradoxus. Next base: position 93,926 of record RJWH01000219.1, on the reverse strand, counting down.
AACTCAGTACAATTCCTGTGAAAATTCCAGTGACATTTTTCACAGCAATAGAACAATCCTAAAATTTTTATGTAACCATAAAAGATTCTAAATGACAAAACAATCTTGGGGAAAAAAAGCTGAACACATCATACTCCGTTATTTCAAACTATATTACAAAGCTATAGTGATCAGAAGAGTATGGTATTGGTACAAAAACAAAGATCTAAGTCAAGGGAACAGAATATAGAATCCAGGAATAAAACAATAAAAATACAGTCAATTAATATAGAACAAAAGAGGCCAAAAAACACAATGGGAACAAAAAGATAGACTTCATTAATAGTACTGGAAAAACTGGACAGTCACATGCAAAAGGATAAAACTGGAACCCTGTATCTTACACTACGTACAAAAATTAAGTTAAATAGATTAAAAACTTGAATATAAATCCTTAAATCATAAAATTCCCAGAAGAAAACATAGGTGGTAAGCAACTTGATGTCAGTCTAAGGGATGTTTTTCTGGATTTGACTCCAAATGCAAGGACAACAAAAGCAAAACATAAATAAATTGTGGAACTACATCAAACTAAAAGCTACTGTACTGCACAATGAAACTCTAAACAAACAAAAACTACTGAATAAAAGATATTCCCAAATGAATGTATCCCAAACAAGGTTAATTCTCACGGTATATACTAAGAGCTAATAATAACTTAATGTTTCTAAGTCCAATTAAAAGCAAGCCGAGTAACTGAAGAGCTCTTTTTCTAAAAGACACATACAAAATGCCAACAGGCACATGAAAAGATGCTTAATAACGTTAACCATCAAGAAACTCAAAGCAAAGACACAATGTGATCAACCCTCACCCCTGTCAGTCGGCTGCCATCGAAAAGCCAAGAAGCAACAAGTGTTGACCAGGGTACTGGTGCTGTCTTTATGAGAAATAGTATGGAGGTGCCTCAAAAAAGAAAAATTAAAAATAGAACAACCATACAATCCAGCAATCTCTCTTCTTGGGTAAGAAAACAAAAACACTAATTTGAAAAAATCTATGCACCCTAATATTCATTGTAGCATTTTTACACTGGCCATAATATGGAAACTACTTAGGAGGCCGTTGATAGATGAATGAATAAAGATATATGTGTTTGTGTGTGTGTACACTACTCAGCCATAAAAAATAAGAAAATATTACCATTTGCAAATACATGGATACACCTTGAAAGTATTATACTAAGTTAAATAAGTCAGACAGAGAAAGAAAAATACCGTAGGACGTCATGTAGAATTAGAAAAAAAAAAACAAGACAAACAAAGCTAACTAACTTAAATTCACAGAGACAGAAAAAAGATTTGTGATTACCAGAGGGCAGGAGTATTGACGATGTAGTGGGCAGTAAAACAGGTGAAGGGGATCAAAACTTTTGTAACTTACAATTATAAAATGAATTGGTCGAGGAGATGGAATATAGCTAGACTATAGTCAGTAATCTGATAGTGCAAATCTAAAAGTTGTTAAGAAAAGGGGGTAGACATACTATAAGATCATTTCACAATCTATACAAATGTCACATTATGGGGTACATGTGAAACTAAAATAATATTGAATGTCAATTATATTTTAATTTTTAATATAAATAAAATAAATGTCTCAGCAGGAAAGACAACAGACCTGCAATTAACGCACACACACACACACACACACATATAGGTTAAGACAATGGTCTCAAACTTTGCTACCTATTAGAATTACAGGGAAAACTTTTTAAAACCTGATGCCCAGGCCACACCCCAAAACAGTTAAATCGGAATAGAATTCAATAGGTGTGTCTTTGTGGAATCATGGTGTGGTCCTCACCTTCAGCCAGGGCAGGCCACATAACATATCAAGGATCCCGATTCACATCCCAGGGTTGGGGAGAATGATCAAGATGAACAACTAAATAGAATAGACAAAATGCTACTTTCTCCCCTCTTCCTGCCTGCCTCTGCTGGCCTTCATTTCTTAAGAAAGAAAAGGAGGGGAGAGAAGGGAAGGGAGAATAAAAGAAATTAAATCAAATAAAAGAGGTGATGACTGAATGAGGCTAAGAGGACTGGTTTGGAGCCAAATTGTTAGATAGTAAAGTTTCTCTTGGAAAGTTTGACCTCCCTACCATCTCTGACTTGTCCCACTACTCAGGTGGTAAATGCCTAAGGTGGTTTCCTTCTGCCCAATTCAAAGCCTCCTCTTGAAAAATAATCATCTTTGTTATTTACTTCTTAATATGAGGATGTGTCAAATTCCTTATCCTAAGAATTTACTTTATTTTTTAAGTATTCTCAGCTAAAAGCATTTTAACCATCTGCTTACACTTAGCACAAGAAAAGATGTTTTTGGTTTTGTGGGGTTTTTTATTCTCAGTTAAAGACCCTTTAATGTCTATGAACGTGATCATATGAGTAACACCTACTCACAGAATCATCGAATTACAAAATAGGTAAGAATCTAAGATGAAACCCTCTCTAACTCTTTACCTGCCTACTTGCCTTCAGGTTAATATGCCTAAGAAGTGATTACCACCTTTTGCTTAAAGATAGTAACAAAACATCTTTCTTCATTACAGGTTTAATCAGTTTTAATTGAAATAAAGATTTTCATGTCTTACATTAATCGTTGCACATAATTTTCAAAATTATGATGTAGAATAGAAATTGCTAATGAGGTCTTACTAATTTAAAAAAGAATAATGCTTAATAACATCCATGGTAAGATGACTGAGGAATTTCTCCTCCCACAGTAAACGCTATTAATTGGGCAAAATGACTTAACCGCTCTAGACCTTAGCTTCCTAACCTGTAAAATGGGGATGCTAACACTATCCTGCTTACAAAATCGTTAAGACAAACTTATATAAGTTAGTATAAAGAAAGTTTATGGAACAATGCCTGGCATGATGTTGGCTAGTTTTATTGACTTGGGTATGGCTTCTCAGAGAAGATGATGAAAACGACTCCAAGTCAGCCTCAAGGGGGCGGGGCGTCAGTGTGTCGCCCACCATGTGGAAGGGGACAGCTGGGCTTGGCGACTAACAACCGACCACTGTAACTTTAAAACGATGTGTGCAAACTGACAAGTGCCAGAAGAGAACACGGTAATGGAACAGCTGAGGCATTAGAGATCATTTAACTGGGGCAAACTTGTCCCCCTTTAAAATTTTTTTCACTGCCAATATGATTTATAACTGAAGACTAAAATAAACTAAAACCAAAAACATCAGTGATTGAGGCGTAGATCATGTAAAACCCAGGGACAGGGTTCTGAACCCGAGGATGGAATTAATCAAAAATATTTCTTCCTCTTCTCCCTTCCTGCCTGCCTTCCTTCCTCAAAAAAAAAAAAGTCTACCCCTATTACTCCCATTCATTCATTCATAATATCCCCTGAGGTCCTCTTGTGACATATAAAAACAATCCTAGTACCCTCTGTGCCCCATCTCACTTGCTCACCCACAAAATGTTACTAATAGGAGGGGCCTTTGGGAGGAGCTTAGGTCATGTGGGCGGAGCCTCATGAAAGGGATTCCTGCCTCAGCAAAAAGGCTCCAGAAAGCTTTCTGCCCCTCCACCCCTGAGGCTACAATGAGAATAGGATGAGAAGTCTGACATGAACTCACCTCACCTGACCATCCTGCCACCACGATGCTGGACTCCCAGCCTCCAGAACTGGGAGAAAGAAATTTCTGTGCATTGTTTTTTCTGGATTTTTTTTTTTTTTTTGGTCAGTATGTAGTTTTTAGCTTTTTCGTCTGTTTTGATTTTCTATAGTAATATCTATTATTTCTTTAGTTCACAATGCTGTAGAAAGAAATTTCTGCTCACAAGCTTTTCAGGCTGCGGTATTTTGTTCTAGCAACCTGAACAGATTCAGATGCTCTCCCTTGCTCAGAAAACTTTACGTCTCTTAATTCTGCTTCCTTCTAGCACGTGGAGGAGTGTTTTCTCGGCAAAAGCCTCCTGCCTTGATATTTCTAAATGCAATTTATTAATATGAAAATATTCACCACATTAATCATTATCCACCAAAGAAATTTTCACCTGAAGCTATGCGCTCCTATTGTCAGACATTTCATTTACTACCATCTTTCACTCACCAGTAAAATGCCAATGAACAGCCTTGATAAGTGTGTGGGCCCATTTCTGATTATTTCCTCAAGATACAAGACTATATCCTGTGCAGTCCCTACCTTCCATGACATCAGCATGTTGAAAGTTTTTGTTAGTTTCAGTCCAAGTTCAACGTCGTAAATATGGAGTAATAGGCTCACAGATGCGGGCAAAAGACAGGTTACCTCACCAGCCAGAAAATATTGTAGTAGTTGTTATTGTTTTTAGAACTGAGGCCACATTGTTTTCAAACTTGCCTGCAATCTCTCACCTTATACAAGTAGCTCTGTTGAGATATCTCCTCCTCTGCCTCACACGGACAGACTCTCTCCAGAAGTGTGGGTTGTGTCAGTTTGGCCTACTTGAGAATCCCCTGACTTTCTTCCAGCTGGGGGGAATGCCTTAAATGCCAGCTGCTTAGGTCCATTCCCACTCATGTTTCACATCTCGCTTCTTTAATGTGGACTCATCAGCAGAATGAGTTCTATTTCTGGCAGTACCTAATGGGGTGGTCGTGATCAGACAACTGCTAATATCAATGCAACTTCTGATCTCAGTAAATAGTTATGGTGGGCCTACTCCACGCCTGGCTTCTAGCTTAGACAGCCTGGTTGAATGAAAATACAAAAAGGCTGCTTCTTTCAAAGAATTCTGAGTTCCCTGGGTCTATATCAAATAGGAAGTTAGGGTAGAAACATCCTTCAGGGAGTAATTCACAGATTGACTCCAAATCAAAGTACTAATTCTCCTGGTACATTCTGTGGCTCAGATGGCTAAGGAGGCTAAGGAGGCTAGGACACAGGCCATGTAAGGGGTACAGGGAGGTAAAGGCTACTGACTGGGGTTTAAGACCCCAGGGCTGACACACACCGGTAGAGCAGTAGTTAAGTCAATTGCCTCTGAAGGCTGCAAGCCACAGAGACCTAGGTTCGAGTCCCATGTCTAGGGGCTAAACAACCATGGTAAACAACTAAATGGAAAGGAAATAAAAATGCTTCCTCCTCCTCCTCCTCCTCTCTCTCCTGCCTTCCTGCCTACTTGCCTTTATTCCTGCCTACACCTTTCCTTACGGAAAAAAAATTAAAATAGGCAACAGGCAGGGCTGGGGGTAAAAAAAAAAAAAAAAAAAGTATCACATAATCCCATTCTTGCTTGCACCCCTATCAACCTCAGTTTTACTGTCAAAGTCCAGAGGTTTCTTTAAGTTTTATTGTATCAGTTCATTTGCATTGCTTCTCCATACTCCACATCAAGGTGAAATTGTCTAATATTTGTCTTTCTCCTTCTGACTCATCTCACTCAGCAAAATACTCTTGAGTTCCCTCCATATTCTCTCAAATGGCAATATGTCACCTTTTTAATGACTGAGTTGTATTCCATTGTGCATACATACCAGATCTTCCTTATCCAACCATCACTGAAATTGTGTCCATCTCTTGTCTACTGTAAATAGTGCCACAGTGAACACAGGTGTGCATGTCTTTTTGAGTTAGTATTTTCCTATTCTTTGGAGAGATACCTAGAAGTGGGATTACTGCATCATAATAACAGTGTTCAAGCTAATGGATAAAGCAACAAGAGCCTCATTTCACTCCTCATGGTTGAATTGATCACTTCAGCACCTGTAGCAAAGCACTTATCTTACATTTGAACTGACTGATCCACAAATCTGTCTCCCCCACCACACTTAGTGCCCCAATTCCTCACTGTGTGCCCAGAACCAAAGCACTACAGGAGCAAGCAGGCTCTCAGAAATGCTCACTGATGTTTTATTTTTATTTATGTGTTTAAAGGCATGGTGCAAGCAGGAATGAAGGTGAGCAGAGGCAGGCAGGCAGGCAGGCAGAGAGAGGAGGAAAAAGCACTTCATTTATTTCATTTAGTTCTTCATCTTGGTTGTTCTCACCGGCCGCAGGACACACACCTGGAACCTTGGGATGTATGTGGACTGTGCTCAACTGCTCCTGCACTAGGGCACATCACTCACTGATGTTTTAAATCTGCAGGTGCCACAGGGACTTTTGAAATAACAAATGCCTACCACCTTAAAGCCTGCCACTAATTCTTTTGTAATAGTAGTTCAGGAGAGTGGGGAAGAGAAAACTATTTTGAAATCTCACCAATTTACCATTTCACAAACACCATATGGGTATCCCAGCAAAATATTTGTATCTGGGCCCTGAAACCCAGGGAAGAGAAATGTACATGCCAAGGAATCTGGGTGATAAATTCACATCAGATTTCAGAAGAGAAAGAATAAAAGCTCAGTAGTGCTAATCTAACTCCAAACTGACAAAATAAAGACAAATGAATGTAGTCTGTCTGGAAAGCCTAGAGCTGAGTAAGTTATAGTGCTTGGGGGAAAAAAAAAAAGGTAAACAGTCCCTTCTGGTCATTATCTTCTGAAGTACACGAGACATTAAATAAACAGTCATATTATGTTCAAAATACTTCTAAGATGAAAAAGACTGTCAGCCAAGCGTTTGCAGAAGATAATGGCAAAGAAAAGACAACATCATAGAAGTAAGACATCTGGAAAATAAAATCATTTAGCAGGCTTTCAGAACTGACAGTTTCTGAAGGAGACAGGTTTCTTCCTACCTAAAATTTTTAAGCGGTGGAATAAAAGCCTTTAAAAGCTATTTTTTGTTGTTTGTTTATTTATCTCTGTGCCTTACATGCTGGAGAGGATTTGGGACTGCTCAAATCCAATTCTCCCTTTTCCCCGCTGACAGGTGAAGAAACTGAGGTCTCAGGAACTTTCCAAAGTTAAGAGTAAGTCAAGGCCTGGGTTCTCCATGTAGAATGCCCTGGTCCAGTGCTCCAGGTCACAAGTACATTATCATCCCTTGAAGTTGACCCAAGAGACATTTCTAAGCTCAAAGCGTTTCAGGGAGAGCTTCTGAACTTAAGACAGCAGGAACACCCCAGTAGTGCAGAAGTTAAATACAGGCCTTGACAATCCAAGGACCTGGGCTGGTGGGGAAAGAGAAAAAAACGAAGGAACACAGTAAATGCATTAGACTGAACCCTGACAAATTCTATAAAGGACATGATCGGAATCATCGTTTAATAGCAATAATAGTATTTAATAAATGTTAAATTTTCTGAATTTAATAACTTGTGGTTTATGTAAAAAATAACTTGTGGTTTATGTGCTTTTTCTTCTGAGATAAATATTGAAGTATTTAGAGATAAAGAGACATAAAGATGACCAAAAGTTGTTCTTGAATGACTTAGAAAAAAATACATGTTTCAGAGAAAGAAATAAAATAAAATATTAATAATTGGTGAATCTGGATAAAGGCTATAAGGGGATTCTTTGTACAATTCTTGCGACTCTTCTATAAATTAAAATTATTTCAAAATTAAAAGTTTTAAAATAAGCTTTAGGCATGCCTTGGTGACTCAGATGCTAAGTTTGAGACCCAGGGCTGGGGGAACAAGCAAAATTAATAAATAAGTAAAATTGCTTCCTCCTTCTCTTCTGTCTTAAAAACGTTTCTTCCTCCTCCCCTTTCTCCTCTTAAAAAAAATTTTTTTTAACTAGATAGTCTCGATATTTATTCTGGGCCACATGACCTCATCTTGACTGGGCTAACAGCTGTGGAAGGTGAAAATCATCTACTTTGCACAGTTTGCAGGATATAGAAAGTTCTAGCAGACAAAACGCTGACCAAGATCGTCAACTGAGCCATCAGCCAGAAACATCAGAGGCAGAGTCAGAGGCAGCAGAGCTGTTTAGAACACACACTCCGGGACCAAACAAGCTTTGCCCTGCCTGACTTTGTGACCAAAGCTTCTCTGCATCTCAGCATCCTCCATAAATGGTGCCAACAATAGGAGGATAAGGATTAAACGACATAATACATACAAACCTCTGAGCCCAGTACAAAGTAAATTTGTGCTGTGTCATTTTTGTTTTTGTTTTCTTTTTCATTTCCCAGCCCAGGATCTCAAACCTGGGTCTTTGGGCTTTACAGGGCCTATGCCTTAGTCACTGAGCCACAGAAGAGTCCCCAATATATAAACGTGTGTATGTTAACATATATATATATATATATATATATATATACATACACTTTTATTTTAAAAGGAAAGATGCAGGCAGGAATGAAGGTGAGCAGGCAGACAGGCAGGCAGGAAGAGAGAGAAGGAAGAAACACTTTATTTCATTTATTTTGATTTAATTGTTCATCTTGATTGCTCTCCCAGCCCCAGGACTTGAACCCAGGTTCCTGGGATGTATGCGGACCTTGCTCAGTCAGAGGTGGCGAACCTAATCACTACTTTACCACAATACATGCCCCAAATAAAAGTTTAAGACTGAAATAGTTATGAGTATTAGTAGATCTGGGTTTCAAGGTACAGGCTTCCAGAAAGTATCTCATTCACTCACTCGTTTGTCCCTTCACTCAAATTCGGAGTTGCATTATGACAAGGATTGTATTAGGCACAGGGTGCCTAGCAATGAACGTGGTGATTCCTTCACTCAGTGGGCTTACACTCTAGGAGAGGTCGGACGGTAAAGGTCATAAGATTAAAGTGTGACCAGGGACGAATGGTCAGCATGGGAGTCTTCTCAGCAATGGCGGGAACAAAGGGCCCAACAAGGATGTGCCATCTTGGCTGAGCCCTGGAGGGTTAGTCAGAGTTGGGCAGGCAAAGGTGGGTAAGAGGGAAGGACGTTCCAGGCAGGAGAGCAGAAAATAGAGGACCTGGTGCCTTTCAGAAGGTAACAGCACACATGTAAGTAGCAGAGTGTCAGTGGTGCTGGAGATGGGAGAGATGTTTTTGTGAATGAGACTAACCAGGAGGTTAGAGCCAGAAGGAGGAGGTCCTCCGAGTGTTAAGTATTTGGGATTCTCCTGAAGAAACAGGTTATAAGCAAAAGACAGATGAAAACAAGTTAGAATTTGTATGAAAGATGAGCATACAAACTCTACCAATGGAAAATTGATAAATTAATTGTGATACAACCGTACTATGGGATCCATATAGATATTAAAATAATGAAGTAAGAAATATAAGTTCACATGGAACATGGAAAAAAATCTCTGAAATTTATTGACAAAAAAGCAGACATAAGGAGTAAAACAATTATTCAACAATTATTCCATCTCTATTTATTAAAACACCTCATATGAGTATAAGACTAGTGTTGTATTATGAATGTAAGCGTGTGAGTGCGGTCTAAAAAAAGTGGAAAATACACATTAAGTTAGCATCCCAAGAATGAATAAAATTGGAGAGAGACGGTTAGGGGTGGATCAAAGAGAACTTATATTTGCATTCAAATGTTTTAGGTTATGTTTGAATTATTTTTATAATGAGCATATTTTCATGTTACAAGCGTGTATATATATATATATATATACATATTTTTTTTTTTAAGCATTTAAAAGTTGGGAAAGGACTTTGGGAGATACAAAGAGAGCTCACTCAATAAGTAGTCATTCTGCTACTACTGTGCATTAAACACTAATTAGACAATGGGAATTTACAGTCAGCAGTGAAGACAGACTGTTCAGCTAAAACATATGACTATAGAATGGCAGCTCCTTGGCCAAGATTAAGCATTAGATCCTAAAGATTTACATCAAAGATCTAGAAGAAATCAAGGATGACTTCCTGGAGGAAGGACATCAAAACAGAGACCTGGAAGAGTCGCTGGAGTTAGGCGAGTTCCTGGCAGAGGATGCAGCACGTGTAGAGATGATACAGGCTGTGGAGACAGCTGCTGCACTCTAGCAGCTGACTGAGTGTAGTGGGGCCTCACGGGAAAGGCAGAGAGTGTGAGAGATGAGGTTTAAGAAGATCTAGGTAATGAAAGGGCATGTGAGTACCATGCTGTAAGAGTTGGAGTTTATCTTCACTGTGAGGCCATTGACCAGTTTGAAGGAAGGCAGTGAAATCCTCATATTTGCCTTTCAGAAAGCTCATTCTGTCAGCAGCTATTCTCAATTGTGTGTTTCGACACGTGGGTGGGATCAGCTGGAGAGAAAAGGGTAGAAAAGAAGATTCACGATTCCTGGTTTTAAAAAGAGGCTTTAGAAGGGTCTGGCTACACTAAACCCATTGTGCTAATAGAAGCGAGAGATACTACGAAGAGGGAAAAACAAGCAGCCACCAGTCTGGAGGAGAAGGAAAACACATAACCCTTAAGTACGAATAACCCTGTTAAATATCCGGGCTGGGGGCAGGTGAACGAGAGCCCTCAAGCCCAAGCACTAACCCTGCAGCACAAAGGAAGGAAAGCCAAGGAAAGCTGCTGGAGGAGGTGATATTTGAAATGGGAGGTAAGGATGTAGAGGACCTTCCAGAGGCAAACATACATTTATAAGATATTTTGCTAGAGGGAAATATGCAAATGCAGGCATAACGCTGGAAAAGTCCAGAAAAATTCAGTGCAGCTAGAGAACGTGGTCCTCGTGAGTACATCTGGGAAAGCAGGATGGAAACCTTATGATTAGCTACTGCTTCTAACAACAGCCAACAGGATGACTCATTGGCCAGACTCTGTCTTTCATAACATCGCCACAATACGTGTGTGTTTTCTTGCCTATTGTCTGAGTCCCCACTAGGGGGAAAGTTCCATAAGGGAAGGACCTTATCAGTCTCATCCACCACTACCCCCAAAGCCCACTTCAGTATCTGGCTTCCAGTAAGTACTCAGCCAACTGGTGAATGAATAAAATGAGTGAGTGAATGAATAAGTGAAAATGTAAAATACTTAATACAGTAAATGCCACGAAATTGGTTCTTAGTAAGTGGTAACTCTTAGTAATAAGGATAGTCATTATCATCATGTATTGGAGAGAACTGGGAGGAAAATAGCTGATGAGTTGGGGAGTTTGACCAATTATGTACCTAAAGTTCTTGATCAAATTATATCATATTACTTCTCAAAGTTCATTGACTCTACCATAAACCTAAACGCTGTAGTAAGGGCACACACTAGTGGAGTAATGGTTTGGTTAGTCACCTTTGATAGATGCAGTCCACGTACATCCCAAGGACCTCGGTGGGTGTTCTGGGCTGGAGGGCCTGGGTCTCTGGGACAGGGCTGGGACCAGGTCTTGTAGTACAACTAAGATGAACAACTAAATGAAAATAAAGTGCTTCTTCCTCCTCTCTCTTCCTGCCTGCGTCTGCTCGCCTGCATTCCTGCCTGCACTTTTCCTTTAAAAACAGAATCTGTAGTAAGATAATCAAAGCTCTTCATTCTTTAATTCCAACCTACTATTTAAGATTCATTCACTGGGAGATTTTCTTCTCTTATTTCTATGGCAATAAACAAGCTTCTTATCTCCAATTTCAGGGTGGCAAACCCCTAAGCCTTGGGTGGGGAGAGGGGGGAACAGATATTATCATAGAGGCTTTAAATAAATAGCAATAACAATATCCAGCAGGAGCCCTCGACCCTGAACTATGCTAAGCAAATTACTCATTAACAGCCTACCTGAGGGTGTAATTCCCATTTCCCAGGTTGAATACTTTCCCCAAGGTCAGAGTGCCTAGTGGCGGAAACTGAGACTCGAACACACTGCGGAGGCCCTGTGATTAACAAGACCAGAGCTTCAGCGAAAGGTATTGACTCCGAAATTTGGATTTTCTTCTGAAGGCAATGATGGGTCAGGCTCTCAAAAGGAGGACCCAGACCATATTCAGAGACTGGTTTACAGTCATGTTTCTCTGGAATACAGGGTGCATTTAGGTGACAAAGCAAGATAAAACCAAGAAGTTCATTGTCACCTGATTCCAGGAAAGTGAAGGTAAGAAGTTCTTGGCAGCAAAGGGGACTTGAACAAGGGAGTGACAGAGTGGGTCATGTATGTAGCAGGTACCTCCTGATAGAGCGACACCAGGTATTCAGCAGAAGGCTCATGTCCTCTGAACAGACTTAGTCCTGCCTTCATCGAGTTTACGGTCTGTGAGGGAGGTAAAGGTGAGACCCTGCGTGAGGAGAATCTCACTTACCAAACCAGCCTCACAAAAAGCTGTAGAGTTCACACAGGCGGCGGGGAAAGCGAGGGCTGGGCAGGAGCTGAAGGTGGGTGCTGGCCTCTGTCAGGAGAGAGCTAAATGAAGATAACGAAGGTCTTTATCACCTCCTCAGAAATTTGCATTCCCATTCATAGGAACTTCTCCTGGGATCCAGAAATCTCTGGTTAAAAATCTCAAAAGGATCTAGCTTTCTGCTCGAAATGGACCTTAACTACCCGCTGACTGAACGCACCTGCGTGCCTCACTGAACGCACCTGCGTGCCTCACTGAACGCACCTGCGTGCCTCACTGAACTCACCTGCGTGCCTCACTGAACTCACCTGTGTGCCTCACGGCCTATCTACGTGTAAAACCTGGACTGGAGGAAAGGTCTTTTGTTTTTGTTTTTGTTTTTTAATATAAGAAAGCACTCTTTAAAGAAAAACCTGAGGTTAACTAGTTTTTTTGTCCACCTGGTTACAAAAGTCACAACGCAAGGAACAAATGTAAGTAGAATAGTAGAGACAATAAGTCCTTTATAACTCACCCTCCAGAGAGAATCACTGTTAACCATACAGTGATGTATGTCACTCTAGCTTCCGACTTTTTTTCAGACCGCTGAGAAAGGGAGCACATTAATTAATCCACAGGTACTTAAACAAGCAATGTATGCTATTTTGCACCTTTTTATCTCCAAAATAAAGTTTTCACTCATGCTAATGCCATTAATATGCAGACTCTATTTTTCTTTCCAAACCACATTTCCACTGAAAATTTTCTCTCAATTGCTGTTGTGTTTACTTATTTATTGCCATTACAAAAAAGGAAAAAATCCTGTGTTTAACATTTATGTTTTCACAGCTGTGTTAAATAATAAGTGAGATAATTGATTTGACTTGACCCTGATTTCCCCAGCCCTGGATCTCAAACCTGCATCCTTTGGCTTTACACGTCCAGGCCTCTGGAGCGACAGGAGTACACCAGGGGTGTACATTACGAAAAGTTACCAGGGGTACTTTAAAAAATATTGCTCCACCCACATGCTTATTGAATCAATACTGAAACTACTGTAAGTGGATGAAAATGCTGATATATATATATATATATATATATATATATATATACATTAAGTTCACCACTAACAGTTCAATTCCATCCTTCACTGTATAATTGACGAATTTTACCTGATTTGTCCACCTCCCTCCCTCTTCCCTTTTGGCAACTGCTCGTTTTATGTATGTAAGTATGTTTGTATGTATGCACGTATTTTTAAAGAAAAGGTGCAGCAGGAATGAAGGCAAGTAGGCAGGCACTACATCACACACCAGATACTATGAGCCTGTGACTTGAGTCACTTTGAACTGAGATCAGTTGACTTGGTCTAGAGGAGGAGAAAGGGCATGTAGTGGGCATTTTAGAAACATTCTCGTTGCTGCAAACCCAGAAGGCCAAAAACTTTGTAAGAACGATGTTATATTTTCAGAGAGTAAGTAAACACATCACTACCTACCCTTTTTGTCCCCCCACCCCACCCCGGTGCAAAATAAAAACAGAAACAGCATATTAATAGGTACAATCTTGCAGTTATATCGTGTGTAGCTCCCAGACTCAGATTGTGGGGCTGGTAAGTCAGAACGCAGACAACAGATTGATGAGGCCTTTAGTCTCAGGCAGGAGACTGACAAAGTGAAAGACCTGGATGGATGTAGAAATATGTCTCTGGGAAATGATAACATCGTCATTTGGAGGATGAATTTGGAAATTCTCTAGTGTTCAGCTGGAAGTTTTATAGTACTTAAAAAACTTATCTTGGGGGCCACTACACAGAACACATTGTTATCAGACAAAATAAGTACTTTTGTGGTTAGGTAAGGCAGTGCTAGCAATGTTAAAGGGCAGTGCTTCTCTGGGAAATCACTCTTGCTTCAACATAAGAGCTGGTGGCTGTGTGCCACCAACTCTCAACTGTCACGTGGACTCTTCCGCACCTCAAGGCCCCAAACAGCAGAACGGAGGGTGCAACGCTTGGGTCAATTCAGTCAAAAGACCTACGTGTGGGTGATGGCTCAGACACTGCTTAGTTGAGCATCCCTGGGCGAGGTCCTTGATACAGCTAATCCTCTGTCCCCTTTCTTGTAAAGGTATCAACAGGAAACCATCCAAGGTATTTGTCAACTTTGAAATCTGTCAGATTGTAAGTACACTAAAAGTTACTGATTCTTAGTTGTTGGTATTTATCGGATTGACCAAGAGAGCTGTCAAGAACACAAGAGCATAGAACATGGCCCTGGTATGCTTATTAAGTTCCCTGGGATTCTACCCCTCACCAAAGTTCAAGAATCTTTCATTTAGGGGAAAGATGAGAGTCAGAGCACAGTGTTTTGAAGAATTCGTGGAACGCTACAATAACGTTTGAAGTGCTACACAGGGACTCAATACACAACAACTTTACTTCTGAGAAGGATAAATTCTTAATCATGGTTACGACTTTGCCCACTGGTAAAACATATTCCCTGCATCAGGAAAACCCACTCCAGTAAAGTTTGACCACCTGGCCTTTTGGGATTGCTCTTAACTCTCATCTCCTTGCTTCAGATGCGTTGCTGGTCTCTCTAGTGCAAAGAGCACTAATGCCAACTTTCCCGTCAGGTATCCATCTTTGTTTATATCGAAGTAACTTGAATTGTAATGTTATACAAGTTTGAGATGTGCATCATTGTAAATCAGCATCTATATACATTAAATTCATCACTAACGGTTCAATTCCATCCTTCACTATATAATTGACAAATTTTACCTGATTTGTCCACTTCCCTCCCTCTTCCCTTTTGGCAACTGCTCATTTTATGTATGTATGTATGTTTGTATGTATGCACGTATTTTTAAAGAAAAGGTGCAGCAGGAATGAAGGCAAGTAGGCAGGCAGGGAGGAAGAAAAAGGAGGAAGCATCTTTATTTTTTTTTATTTAGTTGTTCATATTGACTTTGCCCCCAGACCTGAGACTCAAACCCAGGGGTAAGTGGCTTGCTCCTTGGGAGGCGATTTACCTAACTGCTGCTCCACCAAGATGTGCCTACCAATTTGGTTTGATAACCTAAACAGGTATTTTACTTTAGAGCTTTGAAAACACTTGCATATTTATTTAATTTGATTTTACACTCATCCAATGGGACAAGTATCACTATATTCATTTTGAGATGTCAATTTCCCAGGACCTGTAGATGACCTCTTAAAGACACTGAATTTATACAACCTTTGAAGCTAGGGGATGATGTCCAGTTCACTGTTGTGTTCTAATCACCTGGAATAGATATTCATAATGAGTAAATATTCATAAGGATTAAATATGAATGCATTTTTTTTGGTCTTTTTCCTAAAGATGCTTTATTTTGATCTCAGCAAGAATATCACTTGTTCATCTTCACCAGCTCTTAAACTCTTAAGAAAGCAGATATTTTTGTCTGGTTTGTTCATTGCTGTATCTCGAATGCCTTAAACACTGTCTGACACAGATTGCAATGAGGAATTTTTAAAATAAACAAATATAGTTTCTCTTTAATACTTAACCTAGTGCCTGGCCCCAAAAATATGCTAAGTGTTTGATCAAGGAAATACTAAAGAATATTAAAGCCAATAAATCAAAGTACTTCATCTATAATAGAATAATTATTCAATATAAGCATCTACTAGATTATTAATCCATTAATAAAATGCCTGTGATATTTAATTTTTAAGCACTTAGTTATATCTCTTTAATAAAAATCAATTTTTAAATTATATATATATACATATATGTTCTCTCACAAAGTAAGTGAAAAGTAGCTTTGCAATAGGACTTGAACGGAAAAGAATAAAAAACAGATTTAAAAAGACTGGGAAGGTTGAGTATGTCAATATAAATAAGTTAAAGGTCAATGTATATGTTATTTTGTTATCCATATTTCTGAATTTTCTATACAACACAAGCATAGTTTTTGTATTGAGGAAAAAGCAAAAAAGCAAAAGACAGATGGAAAGAAATATATTAAGATTCTAACAATGATTCAGTGGGATGATGACGATATAAGGGTATATTTTTAAGATTATTTTCTCTCCCTTTAAATGTTTCTAAATTATTTGCATTATTTATTCAGTGAAAAAAGTTATCAGAAACTTGCAAGAATCTAATTTGCTATGCAGTCTGAGATACACTTTGCAAAGTCAAATATTTGTCAGTAACTTGAAACACACACCTAGCGTCAATTTTTTTAAAAGGAAACTTTTACAGGTTATCAGTAAAAACCATAGTTGTAACTTCCCAGAAAATCCTGGAACTTCTAGCTATGGGCACCAAAATATGCACGGGTTTTCTGGTGGGGTGGGGGTGGGGGCGGAGCTCAGGTGGGGAGCCCCGGTGGAACCTTGAATATTCCCATGGAACTTCTATGGCAGCAATGATTGATGGATAATATATAATTAATTTCACTTGACAAGCATAAAGGAAAAATTTCCCTGAGCCACTGTAACCTGAGCTAATGAAACCCTATTTAACCAAGGGTGTGTATTTAGACTGGATCTTACCTTAGCGACTTAGCCATTAGTAGGAATTCATTGTTTATCTTTGGGATTCTTATCAGTACTTAGACTTTGTTTGCATGTGATTTTCACCTGATTGCTCAACATGCTCAGCTTTATATGATTTGGGAATAAATGAAGACATTGCGAGATCACACGCACACACACACACACACACACACACACACAAATGAATTGCAACTATCTAATCTCCTTAAAACTTTATGATTTTCCTCATGACTTACTTTTCTAGGCACAGAAATATGATCTCCTGGTATGCCCCACCTAATTAAGATTATAACTTTCTCCTGGAAATCAAATTCTGGAGACCATTTTCCTTTGCTCTTGTTTTAACTGATGAGTTCTTGACATCTTGACAACCAGTGTAGACAACTAAATAAAAATAAAAATAAAGATGCTTCTTCCACCACTCTCTTCCTACCTGCCTGCCTACTGACCTTCATTCACGCCTACACCTGTCTGTAAAAAAAACCGACCCGATCCTTCCACATCCTTTCAGATTTTTGGACAGTCAATTCATGTCATCGCACTGAAACATCCCACCTTATTACTTCTCCAGCCCCACTAGGGGGGTGCAGTGCCTTGGAGAATCACCTATCTGGCCTCTGCTGCCTGTGAGACACCCCCTCACAGACACCACTGTAGAAAGTTCCAGAAAAACAAAAATCTCTAAGAGTTCATAAAGATATTTGAGGAGGCTCAAAGCTGGTTAACTTTGGAAAGGGAGCCTGGAGACCAGGATTCTGGTTGTCCTTTGGCTTTACCATTTGACCTTGCACAAATTCGTTTCCTCATTTGTACAAGGACAAATTGAAGTAGATGACCTCAGAAGTCCATTCCAGTTCTAAAGTTCTCTTGACCACAGAAATCCCTAATGAGGGTCGGTGTCAGTAAGGTCCAGGGTGAACTGCGGGGCCAACCTGCAGTAAGAGAAATGAAGACATGTTCACCTGAGTCTCAGGGGAAAGGTAAGTTACCCACCCAACTCTACTCCTGGAAAACTGAGAAGAGAGCCTATCAGTTCAACCCTCTCTAAACGGTCCTGGATAAACACAAGGTCTGAATGCACTTTGTTAGCTGGCATTTGTGCTTCTCCTAGATGGTTGGAGCTGTGTTTTTATTTCCATGGCAAAGAAACAAGCTCAAAGCTGCGCCATACAGAAGTGTTCATGAATAATTAGAGGGTAGTGAGAGCTGAACACCGAAAGGGTTGGTTTTGGGAGCCCTCAGATTTTGGCAGGTGAGAGGAAGCTCCTAACAGACCTACTCCAGGGCTGCTGTTATGTCATCCAGCGTCTGAGGGGGGCTATAGCCACCCCCCACCCCACACACACACACACACACACACACTGCCTTCCTTTATCTCCACCCAAAGTCCCTGTCCTCTGCCAGGTGTGCTCACAAATGGTAGCACCAATCTGGGGTGGGAGTGGGGGAGCACTCTGGAAACAGCTTTCTCCCCTCCTCCCTGCCCAGGAGCCACATGACAGCCTGCTAAAGAGGGATTTGACATCCTCTTAACCCTCATTTCTGCAGGTCCTACATTTCCTGGGAGCCTACATCCACGCTCAGCCTTCCTTGGGAACCCTGGCTGTCCCTTCTGCACTCTGTACTACTTGCGGTACCTTGGAACTCAGAGGGAACCCTGGAGTCAGGTCCCGCTCCCCTTTCTGCCTCCTCCCTACATTCAACACCACTTCCACTTCATTACTGGGGCAGTTTTTCTAAAGCATCACTTGATGTCACTTAGCAGCTCAGAAGTCCAGGGTCATGCTATTTCCTGGTAAATTAAATGCAAACCTCTCAGTGTTCTTGCTCACCAACCTTCCCTCCAAGCTCTCCCAGCTTATGCCAGGCACTTGGACTCAAATACTCATATAAAAAATCTCTCCAAAGTACTTCACCTATCTGAACACCTCTCTCTCTCTCTCTCTCTCTCTCTCTCTCTCTCTCTCTCTCTCTCTCTCTCTCTCTCTCTCTCTCTCTCTCTCTCTCTCTCTCTCTCGCTCTCTCTACCTTTGTACAGCTTTCCAGTTGTCTTGGGAAGTCTGCCTATCTCAGCCTAAAATATTTTAGCCTAAAATCCTCTGATGGGACTGAACTTTCTGATTTACACCTGTTGTGAGACATTCAACACTTTCTAGCTAAATCACAGACTCACAGAATCAAAGAATGACTTCACGGTGACTTTTATTTTATCTTTGTGTACCTGTAGAGAATGTATGCCCCACAGTAGATTTTAATGAACCCACAGAGATCCGCCAGAGACCGCAGATGGATTATTACAACCTATGGGTTGCTAAGGTAAGAAGCAGATCTGAGTAGCAGAAATTGGAATACACAAGCTGGAAATGCATATTCCTTCCTCTTTGTTTCTTTTTTTTTTTTAATTTCTACTTCTTTAAAAAAATGTTTTTTGTTTCTTCCTCTTAAAGGAAAAACTTCTTTCCAATGGAGGATAAACTGTCCTTTTTTTTTTTTTTTTCAGATTTTTAAAAAATTTTATTTAAGGAAAGGTACAGGCAGGAATGAAGGCAAGTAAGCAGGTAGGCAAAGACAGAGGAGGAAGAAGCATTTTATGTATTTTTATTTCACAGTTAACTTTGATTGTTCCCCCCGGGACTCAGGACTCAAACCCCAGAGGTATGTGGCCTTTGCTCCTTCGAAGACAATTGACCCAACCATACTCCAACAGGTGTGCCTGTATTGACATTTTTGAAAAATAAGAATCCCCTCCACTTTTTTGTATTATTATTAAATAAACATTCTTCATTTTGTAACTGAGGTTTTTCTTCATGAGGCTTTGCCTTCTCTGGACCTGCTCAAGTAATGCCGTGTCCCTCAGTCACAGGTATATCCTCTGTTCCTCATTAGTGAGGTTTATTTCTGTCAAAAGTAAAGGTTTTGCACAATTTCTCTATTGTATACTTGTAGTTCTTTGGTCTCCCTTGCAACTCTAACCATGGTAGCAAGACACTTTTCTTAAGAGGAAGGAAGATAGGCAGCAGACAGGAAGAAAGATTGAGGAGGAAGAAGCATTTTATTTATTTAGTTGTTAATTTTAGTTGTTCTCCCAGTCCCAGGCCTTGAACCTGTATCCTTGGTTGTATGTGGACTGCGCCCCAGGCACAACTTTAATACCTGAGCCACCAATGACAGTAGGAGACACATTAAGGTCATGCAAAGACCCTCCTCCACATCAAATTTACTTTAGATATCATTGGAAGCCACTTAAAGACCTTTGAAGGCTGCCCATGCACTATGAGTTAAGAGCATTGGTTCTGTGTTGGCTGTTTCTAGTAGGGGCAGGGAGTTAGCACTGGGTTGATCACACACATTTTCCCAGGGCTGTGTGGACCATGGAATCAGAAAAGCTCCACCTCTCACCAGCTCTTCAACTTTTCATTCAAGTTGCTGTGAGCATTAAATAAGGTCATGAATAGAAAGCCCTAACCACGTCCCTGACATAAGGCCTGTACTTGGTCAGTGTTAGTCCCCTTTCCTTTCTTATTAATCATGTAATGCTGCTGATGGATGTTGAACTCAACTGTCCTTGGGCAGTCCATGTCCAAAGACCCCAAGTCATGCCCTACAGAGAGGTTCAACCATCGTTTTTGAGGAGATCAGGATGGATGGGGACAAAATTCTTAACTCCTCTGTACATCCATAAATTTCTGCATCTGTCAACAGGGACAACCACCTAACTCATAACATCATGAAGGTTAAATTAATATAGGTAAAGTGCCAGACATGTAGTAGGCGCTCTATACAGGCAAATGCTCTTTAAGGTAGATTATAAGCACCATCAAGGGCAAGGACTTTTGCTCCCTGAGGTTTCCTCACTGCCTAGAAAAGTACTGAGCCCACAGCAAATAACAATTCCTCCAAGAGACAACTCAGAAATGTTAAGAAGTCAGAAAGGACTTCAAATTCCCCAGCTGATATACAATTCCCTACTTGGCTTGGGTTTGCCAGCAGCTAACAGAACGTCCCAGCCCTGGATTAGGACCTAACTCCTTGAGTGCTACTTTCCTCCCAGCGAGTCCTGGCAGGCAGTTAGTTCCTCATTTGGAGACTTTGTTCAGTTTTCACAGGACAGGAAGGCAAAAGCCAGCAGCAGGTGCAGCCAACCAGGGCAGGCCGAACAGTCTGACCAACAGAACCCACACCCACCAGCACTCCCCACCCCAGTCCTCGCCTCTAGCAGAAAGAGGGAAATGACCACACTGCAGTCTAACATGCTGCCTCCTTCCAAACATTCGCCCTTCTGGCTGAACTGCCTGCATTGCACAGTAGAGATTTTGAAGCTGTAGGTTGGTTACTCCAGGACATTGTGCGTTAGCAGATGCATATTGAAAACAAGCATGGTCTGTAGACTGAGTAAACGTGTCTCCTTCAGAGATGAGTCAAGTCCTCAGCAGGCTTGAGGGCAGAGATCAGGTTTTCTGAAAGTACAGTGTCCCACCCTTCCTAGAAGTGCTGAAATGCAGATTCCAGGACCTCACTTGAGAGCAGCTAAATCTGCATTGGTCAGGGGGACAGAGTGTGGAATGGGTTTGGAAGACAGAAAGCAGGCTGGGTGAGTGGTGAGGTAGAGTTGAGTAGGAATCTGCCTTTTTTTAACTGAGGGACTTTTTTTAGACCAATTTTAGGCTCACAGCAAAATTGAGTGGAAAGTAATGTTCCCAAAACCTTCCTGTGTCCGTACACACTCAACATTCCCCACCGCAATGGCCCACTTATTGCAATTAATGACTCTACCTTGATACAGAATTACCACCCAAAGTCCGTAATTTACATTTAGTCATACGCTGTTGGTTTGAACAAATGTATCTACAGGCTTGGACAAACATATGATGACATATATGGACCCCTGTAGTATCATCGGGAATAGTTCCTTTTCCCTAAAATTCCTCTGTACTCTGTCTATGCTTTCCTCCCTCCCCTCTTACTCCTGGCAACTACTGTTCATTTTTCTTTGTCTTTATTTTCCACTGATATTTTTTCTGTTTCCATAGTTTTGTCTTTCCCAGAATGTCACATAGTCAGAATTATACAGAAATCTTTTCAGATCGGATTCTTTTCACTTAATAATATACATTTAAGATTCCTCCATGTCTTTTTATGACTTCACGATTCATTTCTTCTTAGTACTTACTCCATTATATAATATACCACCATTCATTTATCCATTCACCAACTGAAGAACATCTTGGTTGCTTCCAAATTTGGGCAATTATAAATAAAGCTACTTCAAATGTCTATATGTAGATTTTTTATGTGAACTTAAGATTTCAGTTCATTTGGGTAAATACCAAGTAGCGTGATTGCTGGGTTGTGTGATATGAGAAAGTTCGATTTTATAAGAAACCGCCAAACTTTTCCAAAGTGGCTAAATAAGTTGCATTCTCATCAACAACGAATTAGACTTACTATTGTAAGAATTACACATCCTTACAAATATTTGGTCCTGTTAGTGTTTGTGATTTTGGCCATCTAATAGCTACATAGAGGTATCTCTTTGTTTTAATTTGTAATTCCTTAATAACATAAGATGTTGAATTCTATTCATTTGCTTACTTTCCATTTGTTTATTTTCTTTGGTGAACTGCCTATACAGACCTTCTGCCTATTCTTATAATTGGGCTGTCAATTTTCTTATTGTTGAGTTTTAAGAATTCTTTGTATATTTTGGATAATAATCCTTTATGGGATGTGTCTTTTGCAAATATTTTCACCTCGTCTGTGGCTTGTCTTCTAGTTCCCTTGAGGAATCTGCCTTTTTAACCAGCTCATTCATGCGTGAAATAAAGTCTGAGGGTCACTGGCATTAAGGGGTGAGAAAACAGTTTCTTCAACCATCAAAGCATAATAATGTCCTTCCATGTAATAGAACGATGCTTCCAAAACAAAAGTTAGAGATGTATAATGAATCTATTAAAATGTACATTTGTGAAGTACATTAAAATATACAAATGTTCATCACAAAAAACTGACTTTAATAACCCTTGAGTAGTTTTGTGAAACAGAACAGAGCAATAGGCAAAGGCCCTGTGGGCTGTACAGAGAACTCTACTATTAATTAGTTTATGACCTTGAGAGCTCTCTCTCCATCTCTAGACTCCCATTTCCTCAGGTCTAAAATACAGAAGGTGAATTAGATGAACTTTAAATTCCCTCAGGTTCTGCAGTCTCATCATTTCCATGAAAACTAAGGTGAGGAACTTATTTCTATCACTGAAACTTCCAAGGAGGCTTGAGTGGGCACATATTAATAAAAAATGCCTTTGATGGGGGCATCCCTGACACTTTGGATAACACTCTTCAGAGTCAGAATTTAATGCAGATTTGACTAATCTGTTTGGATTAAACAAGGGTAGCATCCCCACCAAACCGCCACTGTGGTCGGTAAAACAAACCCAGATTGATAATGGCTAAATTTAAATGAGAAAGTGTGTGTGTACATATACACAATTACATATAGGGCAGAACACAGGGAATTTCAGACTCAACAGAGTTTATGAATGCAAAGAGAAACAAAAATAGAAACCATCAAATAGCCAGATGGCTGAGCTTTCTATTTTTAAATGTACCATGAGTTCTGTGGGAATTTGTCAATGAGTAGAATGAAGGAAAACGCAGTAACCTTGTGTGTTTCTGTTTTTTAAACAAAATATCACACAGGGTATCAAATAGCAAAGAAATTATATAATGAAATGAAAGAAGTGAATGCTTTTATGTCCCTCAGACCCAGCCTTTAATATTACACCACGATTCAAAGCACTAATCAAACGGTCTTCATGGCTGACAGTGTGAGCTATTTACAATGACGGTAATATTTCCAAGAAATACCTAAATGAGTGGGTAAAGTTACTTTTCTCCCTCTCTCAAATTTCGACACTCAACTTCTTTTCAAATGACCTAATACAGTCATGGCCAAGCCACAAAATGTGACAAAACAAACACATCCGTGGGTCATCGGTGAGCCGAACTTCGTGAAACTTCTAAGGAAATGTGTTTGGAAAAGCGCTGCACAGTTTAGAAGAATTTTAGAGTAACTCACGAATCAGCTCACCCAGTCAAAAGATTACTCTCTTAAGAATGATATAATTACTTTCAGTTTGCTTAAAGCCCGGGAAAAGTTGACACAGTGATTAAAGGAAAATGGGTGAAAAAAATAGAGTTACATTATACTGACTAAATTCAGGCTGTTCCAAGGAGCAGGCCCAAGGCTTATTTGAGGAAAGATTATCTTGACAAATTGGATAAACATTTTCTGCATGACAGGACGCTGATGGAGAGTCTTTTCTGCAAGCACACCTGGTGGTGGCTTGCTTAGTGTTTGACCAAGGTGTTCAGCTTGCCTGAGTTCTCCCAGGGGCTTTGTTTACCGTTTGGCAGGTAGAGGCAGAGCCAGGATAGGCCTTGGTAACGGTTGTCGGGCTCTGCAGATGTCTTACCCCACCCCAGTCCCACCCCCATCTCCCCATGTAGACTAAAACAACTCTTGGCTAGACCAGTCCACAAAAGCCAACATCAGACTTTAACAAACAGTTCATGCTTAAGGAGGCCTGCAGTCTAATGTCCCAGAGGCAAATAAAAATGGCAAATGCAAATAAATGCACCAATCTCCCCTCCCCCTTCCTTGGCTTCCTTCCACAGTCAACTGGGTTGGAGAGGTCAGGTCCCACACAGGGCATTGCTATGGATGCAAATTTTCCGGCACCTGGGTCAGGTCATCCTAGCACTGGGATGAAGGTGTGAATTCAGTGACTCAAGGCCATGCTTACCTGGGCCCAAATGACTGTAGATAGGGAGAAACTACTGTCCCCGCCTCCTCTTCCAAGGCTTTTGTGGAGACTCTTGTGGTTTCTAGTTACCTAAGATCTGTGGGTGGGCTCCCCTCATAAAGTATCTTTGCTCTGGTTTGGCATTCTTGAGAGGCAATCGCTTTCTGAAGTCAGTAATTTGTAGAGTGACTTCCTAGAGCTGACCATTCAGTATTTTCTAGCACTGCTTTATCCAGGATAGCAGTAATGTGGAGAAGAGCACATGATTTCATTCCACAGTGTGGGGGGTCCCCTTACATTCAGACACCCCCCCACCCAAAGTGAAATCAACAGCCCCACTGTTAGGATGATTTAGTAGGTCAGTTTGGTAAAACCCAGATCGCTTCATGTTAACTAATTGAAGTCAATTTGTAGCTCTTTCAGTGTTTCCAAGTATAAAGGTCTCTTACTACCGTGCAGGATGCACTGGTTAGAAATGACAGCAGAGACAACAATGATTTTTATTTGTTAAGTCTTTGAATCCTTGAGAAATCCTTCCCAGGACATGATAAGCACCGTGGAGTTCCTCCTTCGAGCAGACTCCACGTGGCACAATTTAATCTAACACGTTAGTTGCACAGATTACAAATCCAAACTACCCTTTCTAGCATCCATGGTCCTCATTCCTTGCCCAGTCTCTCCACTTCATTCATCTGTACTTTCCCCTTAATTTTTTTTAAGCAAGAAACGAAATAAAACGATATGAAATTCTGGGGAAAAGCCAGAACAATGAGTTGGCTTGATTCAAAGTCATACAACATTTAACGTGCTTCTAATAACATCTCTGGACAAATTTTGTACAGTCCTTATCCGGTGAAGTACATATTATCTACAGGCATGCTAAGAATGCGGGGTCTCCCGGACGGTGGTGAAGATACTTGGCGACCTGGTGGAGGGCAGGGTGTGTGGACATGTAGCTAGAGAATGGGGAACCTATACATAGGAAGTTATTTTAATGCGGAGAACAATGACTACAATAGAAACAGACAGACAAACAAAAAGAATGTGGGGTCCCAAGTTTAGAAGACATTACATATTAAGTTCATGTTTACACAGATAGAACGTCGAGATTCCAGGAGTGAATTTCAATCGCTTTCTGCTTGACTCACTCCTGGTGCTCATTTGCAAGGACTCCAACTTCTGTGTCTTTCAAATACGATCAAGTTAAAGTTGATGATTTTCTCTGCCAGTATTTCAGGGCTTATCAAGTACAATACAAAAGTTAAGGATGTAGGTATGTTAATTATATTTTAGTTTCCAAGTTGATGGTTTAAACAAAATTTAAAATGTCTTTTTCTAGCAGGTTATTTTCCATCATGAGACCTGTTTTAGTGTGACTTGAGTCTGAATTAAATCCTGATTATGACTCCGTGGCCATGAATTTATCGCTTAGCCTCTGGTGGCCTCAGTTTCTGAATCTGTAAAATAAGAATAAAAATGACTTGCCCACCCAGGATTGTTAAGCTTCATTGTAGTAATACTTACTCTGCTCTTTCTGTTTAGATAATATCTGTTTCTCTCAGTTAACCAAAGTCTCCTTTTAAGCACTGATCTCATCCTCATCACTCATTTCATCAGAATGTGCATGCATTATTTTTAAATAAGTAAATGATTTTGTGAAGTACGGGTACAATAGTAGACCTCAATAAATATTTATTTTCCTATTCTTTCTTATTAAGAACTAATGCTCTTTCTGTCAGAGAAGATAGAAAATTGCTCAGTTAACTTAGACACGGTAGACAAAAATGGAAAGATATTACTTGTGCTTCTTTCTTATGGATGCGAAAGATTCTCTCTAGGTCATGTACAGTAAAGCAGAGAGAGCAACGAACAGGTTGCACTAGTCTAGCACACCCTTCACAAGACTGGGTGAGATAATAGAAGACTCAATGTCGGAAGCATCAAGAAATTTTGAGAACACAGCCCATCATCTTGTATATATTTCAGAAACTCTAAAAAGAAAAGCAAGTTGAAGAGTTGGTCTTCCCAGTTCGCAACAGTTTCCCGTATAACTACTCATCCGGTTGCAAATCTTCCACCTCTCTTAAGGTAGAAAGATTCTGCACAGGCATGAACGCGCACACACAGCACCAAAGGAAAATTATTTAACAGAAAAAAAGCAAAATATCTTTATGCATGAGTAGTACTGGGAATCCCATTGTCAGGCAAGATCACCTTGGGTCCCAAAACAGGTCTGATCTCAGAGAGGAGGAGAATATTTGCCCTCAGCCTAGAATTATGTAGAAAGTGCCAAGCAAAAGAGAAATTGCACTTATTCTGAGAGAACAAAATGCCACAGGACCTAGTTATACCAAGCAGGGTCATTATACATTGGGCTAGTCACTTTAGTTACTAATTTTTATGACCATCTATTTCACCAACTGGAAAACCAGAGGGTTGTGAGTGTTAGCTCTTGAAAGAGTCACCTGCTTTGGTGCCATAATATTTTTATGAGGATTTTCTCGCCACTGAATTCTGCTGGAGAAAATCACACAACTGTGCCAACCAGTCATTACCACAAATCAAGAGAACGCCTTTCTATCTGCGTCTCTTCTGAGACTTCCAACTTCTCTTCGCACTCTTAGTCCTTACTTTACTCTCAGCCAAAAAATGAACGTCTTCCTTCATCTGCCCAATACGGTAGCCACTAGTCATATTTATTTATTTTATTTTATTAAAGGAGCATTGTATCATAACATATAGGTTTAAGGTGTGCATTATCATAAATCAACATGCGTATGTAATACATTAAGTTCACGACCAGCAGTCCAATTCTGTCCTTCATGATTAACCACTTGTACTCCATTTGCCCGCCCACTGAATTCACTTACTGTCACCATCTCACAGACTTCATTTTTTGTATCATCATTCTGTATTGTCACTTTTCCGCTTTATACTAAATTATTCTCATTGATAGACATGGACAGCTAACTCAAATCTTTAAAAAATAATGCTTCCTGCTTCTGGGAAGATATAGATGTCATTTTTTTCTACTATTCCTGTTCAGTACAATTAAAACTCTGAGCATTATTTATATGAGGAACATAAGAAGACTTGAAAAGAGAGGGCGGGCTAACTAGAGACCTCAAGACCTAAAGGAAAACACAGTGGTGAACTTCTTGGACTTTCATTTCACCTCAGATAGCTCAGATGCGAAGATAAAGAAGTTGACAACTTGGCACACCCTGGTGGCTCAGGTGCTAAGTCGCCTGCTGAGGAAAAGACTGTGTAAAACCCAAGGACCCAGCTTTGGGGCCCGGGATCAGTGGAGGTGAGGGAGACAACCAAAAATAAACAAATAAATACAAGATGGGGAGATATAGGTCAACGTGTACAAACTTTCCAGTATGGGATTAAGTTCTGCATGCTGACTATTGTCAACAGTAGGGCATTAGTTTTCTATTCTTGAAAGTTGCAGAGTAAACCTGAAGCGTCTCCCCTTCCTTCTTTACTTTCTTCAAAATCCTTCTTCCAGCACACCCTGGTGACCTGCTGGTTTAGTCCACATCAGTGCAGTCCACATATATCCCAAGGTCTCTGGTGCGAGACCCAGGGGCAGGGAAACTCCCAAAATGAACAACTAAATAGAAGTAAAATGCTTCTTTCTCCTCTTCTTGTCTAGCTGCCTACTTGCTTTCATTCCTGCTGAAGCTTTCCTTTAAAAAAGAATGCAGCAAGCTCTAGTGGCCAAGTGGATAAGGCCCTGGGACATAGTCCACATGCATTTCAAAATCCCAGGTTTGAGACCTGGGCATGGCAGAGGAGCAACCAAGATGAGCAATTAAATAGTGTGGATAAATGTTTCTTCCTCCTCTCTCTTCCTGTCTGCCTGCTCCCCTGCATTCCTGCCTGCACCTTTCCTTTAAAAAAAAAAAAAGATTCTTCCTTCTCTCCCTGCCACTCCTATGGGGTGGGGGTGGGGGCAGTTCAGACTTGAAATGGCCAAAGCAGAAGAAGGACACCCGGGCACAGAGTCACGGAGTGGCTGTGCTCTGGCTCATCTCTGCTTTTCAAAACTGAGAGCTGTTATTGAGGCCAATCCCCTCCTCCTTTCTCAGATGAATCAGGAACAAGGAAATACCACATATATGAGGTGAGACAGCCTGCCAGTGGATGCATGTGGAAAGCAAGGTCAACCCTCTTCTGCCAGATCCATGTGGTTCTTAGAGCCCCTGTGACTTGCTGCCCCCTCGCTGCCATTCTTCTCATCCTTCTAACCTCCCTGAGAGCCCTGGACCCTGTTCCCCAGCATCCCTACTCCATCGACACTTGGGTCGTTGGCTGTATAAGCATAAAAGGCCCCCCCTCTAAAGCAATGTGTTCCTCCTATTGCAGATGCCCCTTTCCTATCAAATAACTTGGATTTGCCCCCAGGTACCAGGCAACTATGTGCTTTCCCTCTGCTGTTTGCAGTCTTAGTCACAGCTCCACAGAAGGATTAGGTGCAAATGTCGCTCTGCTGTTTCCTTCAGCAGATTATGCAAGTATAAATTGGATTGTGTAAGTGCATATTAGCTCTTTCGGTCCAATGCTAACACTGCCAGCAATGTTTGATTTTTTTTTCCCCTTCCTTGCTGAAGGATAGAATGAGCAAGCAAAGAGTCATACCTTTCTTTCCCTTGGCAGGCAGGAATATGGAGCTGAGAAGCCTGCCAAACTGTCAATCCATGTATGGAATGTTTCCAGTAACCTAGGAACTGAACCTCAGGATGGCCATTAGCTGTTTTGGTGAGGTTTATAGAAAATAATTTCTTTATAAAGAAGATTCTTTAAAGTACCCTTTAAGTGACGCTGTGACACTAAGACCTCCTGTCCTCTATAGGGAGAAGTGCAAAGAACACATGTATTAATGATTAAGATAGAAATTTGGTAATCGATTGCCTCCTTCTCTGATGTAGCCCACACAAGCTAGTCTCAGCTTCTTTTAGTTTCCTCATATTGGTAAGTTCATATCCTACTGCCCCAGAATTGTGTGGCCCAAAGACCCTGAAATATGGTCTAAGTTTCAGGGCTGTCTGTGATCTCTTCCTGGTTAGCCATAAGTATAAAAATGGGGACATGACTTTAGCTTTTTTTAATTTTGTGTTTTTAATAATTCATTTATTTTTACAACTTTATTAAGGAATTATTGTCAATTGTGGATATTGAAAGTATACAACATGATGATTCTGTAGACATATTCATTGTGGAGTGATAAGCAAGACCAGATAATTAATGCATTTAATTACTTACCTCTCAAATAGTTAACTCTTTTTCTTTTTGGCTCTGTGTGTGGTGAGAGCGCCTCAGGTACCCACCTAGCTGCTTTCAAGTACAAAACCAATGCCATCCTATTAACCATAGCCAGCATGCTTAAAACTTATTCCTCTACAAAAAGTTTGCACCCTTTGACCTACATCTCCCCATCTTCCCCTTCCAGCCCCTGTCTAATCATTTATTTTTACTTTATTTTATAAAAGCATATAATTGGCTGAGGGTTCAAAACAAATTTTAAAGAGCTCGATTCTCCATAAATGGTTTGAGAAGCACCCGGGTAAATAATGGAGCATCAGACAGAACTCAGGTGTCCTGGGCACCAAGCTTTGCTCTTTCACCAACTATCTGCATGTACAGTTCACTTGTCTCAGAGTATAATGTCTATTCTATAACAGGGGAGGCGGGTACACTGGACTTTAATCATACTTCTTC
The DNA here is from genome assembly GCA_004363575.1 of Solenodon paradoxus. NCBI lineage: Eukaryota > Metazoa > Chordata > Mammalia > Eulipotyphla > Solenodontidae > Solenodon > Solenodon paradoxus. The sequence continues at coordinate 63,714 of RJWH01000219.1, read as the reverse complement.
TCTTAACAGCAGTACCTTTATCCAATCTAAAACCTGCAAGTTGTTTTTCATTTCCCCCATCCACCACCAAACACATCCAACTGAACAAAGTACTTTGGATTCTATCCCTGAATATATACCTCTCGTCCACTTACCTGCCTCCTGCTGTATTTCTGGTCTCTTCCTAATCGAGCTTCCGGTCTCCAGATGTGACTCTTCCCATATTGCTAGCAAATCTTTCTAAAATGTAGGTGTCATTCCTCTGCTTACAAAGGAGTACCTTGTTGCCTTATTCAACAAATTGACTTTGTTGAACCTCCAAAGCCCTTGGTAACTGGGTCTGTTTTACCCTCCTCATCTCAAGTCATCCTTCGCAAGTCCCCAAGATCACTGGGCTCTTTGCTGCTTGCCGGACACACGTGAATCCTGGTTTCAACTTCTTGGCTTCATTCACTCTGTTGCTTCTGGATTCTTCGCAGGTCTACGTAGCAGTTTTATCCTTCAAAACTTAGTTCATCTCACTATTTACCTGAATTTTCTCTGTCATTTCTCTTATTTTCCAGGTTCGATTGCTCCCTTACTCCTTTCTTTCACATTATATTCATATTTCATGAATTTATTAGTTTATCTGTTTTGTTTCTGCTTTTCTTTTCAAAATCAAGATTCCTTATGAATTTTAATTATCCTTGCAAATAGTCAGTGTCCTACATTAGGAGATATTCAGTTTTTTATGTCAATATTAACAGTTAAGACACTCATTCATTCCTTCATTCTGTCATTCATTCATGACTACCAAGTTCTCAGGATCTAGTGATGACTACGATAGATAAGGTCACGCCATCAAGGAGCTTACATTGCAATACAGAAGACAGAAAACACAAATGATGTGATAAAAAGTGTAAATAGACAAACAAGATAATTATAATTGAGATTATTCCTTATGATTATGAAGGACCTAAGCAGATTACTGAGATAGATGCAGGACAGCCACCTTCTTTAGGAAGAGAGGAGGTCCCCGTCTGAGAAGATGACACGAATTGAGACTGGCCATACAAGAATGTCAGAAAAGGGAGAGGGACTGGTTTGTTCAAAGAACAGAAATAAGACCAATGTGGCTAGAGCAAGGTGAGCAAGTCTGAGTGCTATTAAATGAAATTGGGAAAATGGGTCCCAGGATAGAGAAGTTCATAAGGGTACAGTAAGGAGTTATGATTTTACTCTGAGTTTGAAATCTGTGAAGTGTTTTAAGGGGAGTTTCTTGGATAGAAATAAAATAAAATAAAATGTACTCCAGTCCCAGTAGAAAATGCATAAAAGAAGAGCTAGAGATAAGGAAATAGATCAAGAGGTTATTCTAGGACTCTTGGCCAGAGATGATGATTGCATACACTGAGGGTAGGAGAACAAAGAGAGAAATAGAGAGAAGTAAACAAATCTTAGATGTCATTTGGAGGTCAAATTAAAAGGCTTTGCTAATGGACTGAATGTGTGTGGAGTTAGGGTAATGCAAATGTAGTAATCAGGGATGACCTTGATGTTTTAACACGAGTGTAGGGGTAGAAACTGGTGGTATTTATTGACTGAACGATGAAGGCTCAGTCAGGAAGCACTTGGGACACGTTTCCAAGCAGTGGGTCTGGGGAGAGACTAGGAGTCAAGAGTTCTGTTTTGATTGGAGATGTATATTAAACATCCCAGAGAAGTTGTCAAGGATTAGTCAACTAAGCGATAGAAAAAGAAACTGAGGCTGAAAAAATGGTTACATAGGTATATGAGAATAGAACCATCCAAGTTCATCTGACTCATAAGCACTGAATTAAGCAGCCTCTTCTTCAATAAGTATATGTGAACTAGCACTCACTGATGTCAGGCATAACTGAAAAATAAGTACAAAATATCCAAGAGTGGAAAAGTAAAAGATGGCCAAAAAAAGCACACTTTTGTTTTGTTTTAAGGGCTGTTATTTTTTTCCCTTCAGCACAATCTTCATAGAAACTAAAAAGAGTGAAAGAAAATAACTTCTGTCCTGGGGTCTAGGGAAGAACATGCACTCTGGGGCACTTTGGTTCAGATGCTATCTCCACCACTTAACCCTGTAGGGCCTTGAATCACTTTCTTCTCATATTTACCCCTCAGTTTCTGATCTATAAAATATTTTTAAAATAGGACTTACCTCCAAGTGTTATCATGAGGATTTACTGAGTCTCTGTGTGTGGCAAGTGCATTCAGCAGTTTTATACACACACAGCAAAAGCTTACAGAGCATTAGCTCTAATTGAGCTTCTACTATGCGTGGATGCCCCAGCAATGCTGAACTATTTCCAGTTGGCCAAATGAGGCAAGTTGCTTTCCATTAGGCCTTCTCCAAGTGCTGCTATAAGAAGACATTTGTGTCTCTAAAAACCACCATACAAAATTATGCAGCAAAAATCACAAGGTTCATGGAAAAAATGGAGTTTAGTACACAATGTAAAATATAGGAATTAAAATTTAAAATGTTTGTGCCTCAAAAAATGCTATCAAGAGAATGAAAAAAATAATCCAGAGAATTAGAGAAATTAGTGTCCAGAATAGAGGAAATTTACAACTCAACAATAAAAGGACAAACAATCCAGTTGAAAAATAGCAAAGGACTTGAAGAAATTTTCCCAAAGGAGAGATAAAAATGCATATTAAAAGATCTCACCCTCATTAGTCATTAGGGAAATGTAAATCAAAACCACAATGAAATATGCTGTAAAAGGACCATAATTTAAAAAAGAAAAAAAATAAAATATTGTCCAGGATATGGAGAAATGGGAACCTTCAGAAATCACTGGTGGGCAAATAAAATGGTGCAGCCATTATGTAAAGCAGCCTGTTGATTCCTTAGTAAAGTTAAGCAGAGATTTACCAAGGACTCAGAATGAAATGATTCCACTTCATATTATACCCCCGAAATAACTGGAAAAAACGTTTGTGCATCTATAAAATGTTCATGAATCGATCCAAATGGCCATCAACTGATAAAGCAGTAAACAAACTGTGGTAAATCCCTCTTTAGTCACCATAAAAAGGAATGAAGTACTGATGCGCTACAACATGGATGAAACTTGAAAATATTATACTAGATGAAAAAAATCAGATACAAAAGACCATATATTGTATGACTCTCTGTAAACAAAATATCCATAGAAAGCAATAGAAGAAGAGCTAAACATTGAACTCTTACCACATGTCAAATAGTGTGTGAAATACTCTTAATTTAATTAATTAAATTTGTAAAGGTGCAGCAGTAATGAGGCAAGGAGGCAGGTAGGAAGAGAGAGGAGGAGGAGCATCTTGTTGATTTTGTTTAGTTGTTCATCTTGGGTTGTCCCCTCCAGACCCAGGACTGGAATCCAGATCCCTGGATTATATGTGGACTGCATTCAGCAGGGGCGGCAGATTCAACCACTGCTCTAACAGGATGTGCCATAAAACACTTTTTATCTGTATTAACTCATTTAATCTTTATAAAACTGTATGAAGTGTGGGCTATTACTATCCCTATTGTATATTTTTAAAAACTGAGGCACAAGCTAGGATGTAAATCTTAAAAGATCTACTTATAGAGTTATGTCCATAACCACTATGTAAACCTGAGCAAAGATATTCAGATTTTAATTTTTAAACTTTATGATGATTAATCACATCTGTGGGCTACATTGGTTTCACAGGTCATCAGTTTGCATCCACTGCCAGGACTGGATCTTTTCTCCCTTCTCTCTGAAGTTTTGTTGTGCCTTTTTCCAACAGGGGATTAATCAATATATATTTCTCTATACACTGCCATTTTCTTAAAAAAGAAAAAAGAAAAAAAGAATACATATACTTGAAAGTGTTTTTTCAGGTGAAGGCATACAAATTTACACCAACTTTTAAAGTAGGATTTCTATTTTTAAAACAAATTCTCTATATAGTATCTCCCTCTTTGCATGGGACTGACATCCAACTGATGTACAGAAGTTTAAATTTTTTTAATTCTCAATTTTCTTCATATCATAAAATCTACTCAAACTTTTTATAGAGAAAAATACATTAGACTATTATTATTTTAATTTATAGCTTTCCAGTTGTTATTTAAGATCATACTTATTTTTAGAGTTCACTTTTCAATTAATGTCCTACTTCTATACACATTGTATTGTTAAAGGGCATGATTTAAAATACAGTTTACAACATAATTTCCATGGCTACATATTTATTTCAACTTTCTTCGGTGGGTTCTTAAATAAACTCTAGTTTTTTATGTTTTTGATATATCTAGGGTATCTGTGAATATAGTACTTGGCTTAGAGCAGCTTCTTAATAAATGCTGTAAAATGAATGAATGAGCATACTCTATGAACCTATTTTGAATCCAGGAACATTTGTGAAACCTAAATGAAAGTCTTCTTTTCTAATTTAGCTGAAGGTATTAGACATACAAAGAAAATACATGACTTTGGGAAATAGGTCATATAAAAATCAGTGACATATGTTTCATCTTTTCTTAGGAATATAACCTGGGATCTAGCAGACAACTTAGTTCCTCTAAGTTCTATAAAACAACATTTTTCTCTTTAACTTATCTCTAAATGAATTCATAAAGAGATGGTATTTTCTGTGAGATCACAAATACCTTGTACAAGACAAGAATTTAATTTAATATGACTAAACTTCAAAGGCATCTAAACGTTAGCGCAATTTGCAAAATTTGATCCATTTGTAATTGCTATAGGGACAAGTCCTTCTTTAAGGAAAGACTAGAAAAATTTTATCCAACCATGGGATGTGGGTGTGGGACCCACGGTGAGTGAATCAGAACTATAAAATGACAAAGTTGATTTCTAACAACTACGTTAATTTGGAAATGCATACTTTCAAAAGCAAAATAATAAAATAACTTTTTACATAAATAGTAGAAGCATTGTCTTTCTAATTTGTTTCCTTGTTTACTGTTTGTGGACTTTTATATTGGTTTAGAGATTAATTTTCATTTATACATTCTCTTTAAATAACTTTATTATTCTCAAAATCTTTTTGTTTTTTCCTCCCCGTCTTGGGTCTCTTGGGCTTTACCCAGATCTTGGGCTTTACCTGGTTTGCCTGTTAGCTGCCTCAGCGGGCTGAACCACACAGGTGCGCCCTGTCCTGACAACCTTGAATTGACCTTTTTCTAGACTAGGTTATTTCCATTAATTCTTGGATGTATTCATATATGAAGTACTGTTTCCATGTTTCCATTGTGCACCATAAGATAAAATGATGGAACAAATCAGGGTTTGGAGTCATAATAATAATTACTCTCACCATTACATCACAGTCAGAACAGGCTCTCTATGGAGCGACCACACATCCTGGTTTGACAATGATTGTCCCTGTTTACACATTGTCCCAGTGTTCAGCCTGTTTCAAAATTCTGCCCCTGTTTCAAAGTTTGCTAGAAATTTATTTGAGCACATACCAACAAATGAGCTCCAAATTGCCAGACAACAGTGTAGTTTTCTCCACTGGGCCTGTTACACACACGCACAAGTGTGCATGCCTGGTGATACTCCAATTGATCCTGGTTTCTAAAAATTATGGCAAGTCTAGTCATATGTCATAGCCAGGAAATAGTTCTACCTACTTTAAAGGTAGTAACTTATTTACCGTATTTTGCTGTGTAGAGTAAGCACTTTTGCCCAAATTTGTGAGGGAAAAATAAGGATGTGCATTACACATGGTAGTACTCATTCTGTATCTATAGAAATGTTTTTAATTATTTTATTCCTTGTACCTAATATCTGTTCTTGTGTTTTGTAATTATTTGTTACATAAAAATTTTTATGCCATTAATGTTAAAATGTAAACGTTAAAACTCCTTTGTAATACAAAAAAATAAGTACCTGAATATAAACAAATAAAATTTGAATTAAAAAATTAAACCAGAAGATTTTTTTTTCCTGCAATTTTTTGGCCAAAAACACGGGGGGGGGGGGGCACTTTATACCTAGGAGTGCCCTACACACAGCAAAATACGGTAATCACTAGGCCAAGCCTCTGAAGTAGATTCCTTGGTCATTTCCATTCCACAGACAAGGTCATCCCTCTCAAGGTAAAGGTGAAACTCAGGTGTAAACCCACGCATCTTGACTGAAGCCCAGGCTGTTTTCCAGCGTCTGGAAAGATGTTTGTTTTTTAAAGAGGAAGGCAGGCGGAGGAACTGAAACCATGTCGGAAGCAGGTAAGAAGGAAGGCGAGGAAGACGCATTTTATTTATTTAGTTGTTCATTTTCGTTGTTCCCCGCCTCCCTCCCATCCCACCCTGAGTCAGGAATTCAGGTCCTGCACCCCAGGAACGGACTTAACACCTAAGCCACCAGATTCTGCCGCTTCATAGAAAACCTGGCACCAGTCCCTTGAGCTCGCTGAGCCTGGCATCCCCGCGTGTGAAAAAGGAATTGTAATAATAAGCTCCCATATTTTTTGTGAGACTACAATTAAATCATGTGTGTGAAAACACTTTCACAAAGAGCAATGGACTACCTAATTGTCACTTCTATTGTTTTTATGAATGTGTGAAGTTTAAAAAAGCACATGGCTGAGGTGTTTATGAAACGGAAAAATTGAAAATACAGAACAAGAGCAACCCCGGTAATGGCTCTGTTTGATTAAACCACAGTCTTTTTCAGCTACTTGAGCTGCACCAGATAAGTAACTAGACAGTATTTTCCCTCTTTGTTTCTATCATTTAAAGGGGGGCATATTTCAAGTGAATGCTGTTCTCTCAGAGACTTGGTTTCGCTGAAAAACTGATTTGTTTCAAAGTCTTGGAAAAAAGGTTCTGACTAAGAGCAGGAGAGGGCAGAATCTGCCGATATCCTGTGTCCTTGTCCTCTGTCAGGAAAATCTCATTGAGGTGCGCCCTGGTGGAGCAGCATTTAGGTCCATTGCCTTCAAAGCAGCAAGCTGCGTACCCCCGGATTTGAGTCCCAGGTCTGGGGCTGGGAGGGTAGAAAGCGGTGGAGGGGGGAGGGGTTGACAACCAGTGTGAGCAACTAAATGAAAATAACAATAAAAGTGCTGCTTCTACCTCTCTCTTCCTGCAAGGAAGGAAAGAAGAAAAGAAGGAAGGGAGGGAGAGAGAGAAGGGTCAAATTCTCATTACAATGTAAGGAAGAGAACCTGAGCTGGAAATGGAGTACTATTTCATTTTATTTCCTCAAGTCAAGCATCTCTGAGCACTTCCCATCTTTATTGTTCTTCTTAAAAAGATGAAATATTGTCATTAAAAAATATGCAACAACTCGGAGTCAGATTTGAACTTAAATCCTAGAAGTTAGCCTTTTATTAGCAGGTGGGTATGGTCAAGTTATTTTTCTTTCAGTTCCTGCTTCCTCCTGGGTTGACAGGAGTAATCAATTCCATTTCCCTTAGGAGGTGAAGGCTGTGTGGGTTAGACACCAAGAGTCATAACCATACTAACGTGCATCGTGTACTTCTAATGTGCCGAGCAGAGCACTGAATTCTTTACATGTGCTTCTCCTAGGTAATCCTCTCTCTCCCTCTGATAAAGGTAGTAGAGTTCTATTTTAAAGCTGAACAAACTGGGCACGCCCTGGTGAAGTAGTGGTTAAGTCATTTGCCTCTGAAGTCTGGATTCAAGTCCCAGGTCTGGGCCGGGGCAGGGAGGACAAACAATGTGAACAACTAAATAAAGAAAAATTTTTAAATGCCTCTTCCGCTTTCTTCCTGCCTGCCTACACCTTTCCTTTAAAAAAAAAAAAAAAAAAAGTTGAATAGACTGCGTCTTATGATGTCACACAGCTGGCAAGTAGCAGAGCCAAGGCCACAGAAATAACAACAGTGGAAATCATGGCACATAATTCTTTTTTTAAATGCAGCTCCTTATCCCAAGCAGCCTTAGAGGAGGGTTTCAGGAAAAGAAAGCAGTCTTTACTCTTTTTTTGGTACAGAATTAAGAGATACCTCCTCCTGTGTGTACTTGCAAGGGTTCCCCACATACCTCTGCCTCTGACCTTAGAGCAAGGTCAACCTTATATGTCCCTTGTGATCTCAGACAGAAAGTACAGAAAGATGCAAATATGGAAAACACTTTTAAGTGGGGAGAATCCCACAAGCATACACATCACGTGAAGTCAAACACACGTGTCTGTTTTCATCTGTGAATCACTGAAAACTGAGTGCAAAGCTAGACTGACTTAGCCTGGCAAAGACAGGACTAATTTAGATGGAGTTCCTAGTCCACTGCTAGGGACTTCTCTCTCCTACGGAAGGAGAGAGGCAAGCTGAAGAGGTGGAAGAAGATGGGCTGTGCTGTTCTTGACTCCACTTACTTGTTAGCTGAGTGCCCTTGAAGGGTTGTCCAAATTCTCCTTATCAGCAAAATGGAGATGGGAATAGCTATCTCATCAAGTTGTTAAGGGGATTAAATGAGATCTTTCTGAAGCAAAATTCGATAAGAAGCAACTTTCTACCACTCAAGGGACCCCAAGGGCTCTCAGGTGCCTCTCTAGCAAAATCCAGTCCAGCTTCCTGGAAGGCCAATACACATCTGAGAAGCTCCCACAAGCTCCAGCCAGGGAATGTGGCCTGCATTTCAGACAATGCCAGTGTCCTTTCTTGAGTCTCTCCAATCATTCATTCACCCAGCAAAAACTTCGTGAGCCCCTATTATGTGTGAGAGCCTGGACTAAATGTTTGGAATACAAATCTGGAACCAGACAGAAGAGTCCCTGCTGTCAAAGACTCCGAGTTCTCGTGAGAGCTCAGGTGAGCAAGAGACCATTACAGCTCTGTGTGTTGGTTGATGGGGAAGGGCAGACAAAGGCACCTTTCTAGACTTGGAATATGGAAGTTGTCTAAGGGAGTTACATTGTGTGGAGAGAGTGGCTCTAAAGGAATGTGAGGTGAACCTCGTGTAAGTCACATATGTCTCTCTGCCTTTTCTATTGGTGAGACCTAAGGCTGGAAAGGGTCAAAATATTTCCCAAAAGAAATAGACTTCATCCCATCAGCTATACTCTCCAAAGATTTAGCAAAGAGACTTCTTGATGCTCTACTAACAATGGCTGGTAGAAAAGTACTCAAGGAAACTTCCCCTGAAGTGATGATAGGAATTTGTAAGGGGGAGGGGTCCTTTTGGCAAGAAATGATGGACATCAAGAATCACCATTCAGGCACAGCCTTGTGGCTCAGGCAGCTGAGACCCAAAAATCTCCATTCTCAACCCAGGACTGGTGGTGTTGGGGGTGAGAGGGTGGAAATTTTTTAAAAATCAACATTCAGTAATTCCCCTTGAAATGACTGATTCAGTCAAGGATCATTCAGCCAAGGTGCTAAAACCATTAGGCAGCAAAAGTTATTGTTAAGAAACAAGATACTCAAAAATGCCTTAAAAATGGAAAGCTTTGGTCATTACCTAAGCCAAACGATCAAAGCATAAAGTTTTCCTCCAAAGCACTGGACAGCGTTCTCCTCCCGTATCTCTGATTTTTTTCATTTCGAACTTTATTCTAAATCTTCTTCTGCCTTTTTTTTTAAGGACAGGTACAGACAGAAATGAAGGCAAGCAGAGGAACAGAGAGGTGGAAGAAACATGAATTTTATTTAGTGTTCACCTTGGTTGTTCTTCCGTCCACCCCCAGCCCCCACCACCTCAGGATGTGAACTTGGGTTCCTGGGATGTATGTGGACTGCGCTCCTTCAGAGGCAGCTGACATAACCACTGTTGCATCAGGTCACACCCATGACTACATTCCTACAAAGTTATTATAAAACAATCTCAGCCTTATGAGTCAATAACCACTTCAAAACTAAAAGCTAAACGTGTAGACTTCCAAGTCAGTATATATAGATCTCCTGGATTTCTTTTAAAAACGGTCTTAGTATTTCATGGTGTGAGTTTTCCATTACCAACACTGATCAACAGAAATTTTCATCATGACAAAAATGTTCTATATCTCCACTGCTCAGTATGGTCACCACTAGTCCCATGGACAACTGAGCACTGAGAATGTGGCTAGAGCAACTGAGGAACTAAAATTCAAATTTAAAATAGGCCTGTGTGGCTGGTGATTACCATGATGGAGAGTGCAGATGTACACTTTATATAAAAATCTATTGATAGTCACTTAAATTGTTTCCAACCACCCCCAGGGCCCATATAAATGAACTAAGTGTCAACTAGATAAAGCATGAGAAGAAAGAGGAATTATTTTGCCTTCTTATTATATGTATTAAATCCTGAAAACTTCGCATTCACTTTAATTCAGCCTTCTTTGAATTTCTACAAGAAGTTACTGCATCACATAGGTAAAAGGTCACTTATACTAAAGTTGTTTCCTATATGAAAAGTGCTTCAAAGCATGCAGCAAATTAAAAACATTTATGTCATTTTTTATTATTATAGTAAAATTTTGCAATCAATCCAGTGGGGAATTGGCTTCAATATTTTATGATCCTCCGGATAATGGAGGACAAAGCAATATTTGAAACATTGAATTGTAATTCACTGAGATGAAAACAGGTCTATGAGATAGATAGGTATATATATATATATATATATATATATATCTCATACACACACACATATATCTCGTCCCCCAGAGGAAAGGTACAGGCAGGAATGAAGCAAGTAGGCAGACAGGCAAGAATAGAGAGGAGGAAGAAAGAAGCATTTTATTTACTTGCTTATCTTGGCTGTTCCCCCTGACCCTGGTCTTGAATCTGGGTCCTTGGGAGGTATGTGGACTACGTCTGGTGACCTTATCCTCTAGGCCACCAGAGCGCACCAGTGATATATTTTCAAGTGAAAAAATAAGCTACTAAATTATATGCATATTGTGATGCCTCTTCCTAAATATATATATCCACATATTTATAAAAGTTTTGGTTTAGTGGTAAGCCAGTTTTCTTGGTTGAGAACATGAACCTTGGAATCAGAATGACCTGCATTTAAATTGGGCTCTGCCACAGATGTCTGTGTGACTTTGGACAAGTCACTCACCTCTCTGAATTTTGATTTCCTCATTGCTAAAATAGGATTATAATATTTACATCTCAGAATTAATGTGTTAAGTAACATGGAAGGCACTTAGTATATATGTGCTATTTAATGACGCTGTTTTTATCAGTTCCTATAGGCAATGTACAAAGTTGTTTTTTAAGTTATAGAAACAAGTATAGAAAGAAAAAGTGATACTGCAAGATATAGTCCAAGAAATAATATTCCAAGATTTCGAAAGTGATCATCTCTTCATTATAGAGTTATCACTGATATTGTTGGTTTTAGTCCATTAAAGAAGACTTCATTTGAGAACAAAAAAAATTAGCAAATAATCTCTTGAAACTTAAATCACATATTTCTTTGAAAAGCAGAAATTTTTTTCCAGCAACATTTTATTGGGAGTTGTGTTACTGAAGAAAGAACTGAGATGAATCTATGGAAGTGGTAAATGACATACTGCACAAGAAATGTGAAGACCTAGGGAAATTCAGAATTCTAACTCTTGTCATAACTTTTTTTTTTTAAAGGAAAGGTGCAGGCAGGAATGAAGGCAAGCAGATAAGCAGACAGGAATAGAGAGGAGGAAGAAGCACTAAATTTTATTTAGTTGTTCATATCACCTTTTCCTGCCAGCCCCGGATCTTGAACCCGGGACCTTGGGATGTATGTGGAACTATTCCCAGGTGTGCTAGACTGTTAGGTCACCAAGGCACACCCATCAACTTTTTAAGATTGTGAAATTGTCAAAATGCACATGAATCAAGTTTTAATATATTATATTACGGGTAGATGAGACTATCCATTGTACCATTTCTTTGAATGGCTTAGCAATGCAAAAACTCTGTAACATTAACAAATTCAATAAAAAGTAAATATATTAAAAATTGTAAGTATGCAACTAAAATAGGGTGAATAAACTCTGTATGTACTAATGTCAAAATGTGCCACAAAAAATAAATAACAGAGCAGTATAGATAGCATGATCCCATTTGTGTTTGGAAAACACTATTATTTTAAATGAAATGCAGTTACTTTTGGTGACTCTGGATGACCTAGCAAAGAGAGACAGAGAAATCCTTTCCTTTTACTTTATGACTTCATTCTTTTTTAAGTTTTGCTATGATTTTATTTAAAAACTTGCATTAATTATTAAAATAATAAGTACTCTGAGATCTTTCAACAAAAGGAAAGATAAAAAGAGAAAGAAAAAACTGCTTTTCATTCAAGTCGTCCTTTATTTCCTTTGCTACTTGAAGAAACACAGTATTCAAAGCCACAGAAAGGACTTTGAAATTTCTTTAATATTAGTAGCTTTCCAGTTCAGATGAAAACTGACAATTGCCACTTTATATTTGTGGCGGTATTTTGGTGTAGTGCCTTATTTTCACTACTTAAACGTTACAAATATTAGTTGAGGTTTTAATAAGATAAAAGTGAGAAAACTTTAAGAGAGCTAATCTTTCACCATTTTCTTGTATTAAACAGTTACAAAAAAAAATACTGATATGAAACTTCAGTCATGTCTGTTCAACCTCTACTCATAATTTATCTTTTTCCCTTAGTATAACATTATATAGACCCAACTCAACAGACTTTTTAAAAAAATCCTACTTTTTTAATACAAGAGTAATAAATAGGTGTTTATTATAGAGAAGAAATAACTATAAGGTCACTTCAGAGATTATCATTGTTAATAGGTTGGTATGAAATCACAGTAGCTTTTGTTGTTTTTTTTTTTTTTTTAAGGAGAGGCGCTGGCAGGAATGAAGGTGAGTAGGCAGACAGGTAGGAAGAGAAAGGAAGAAGATGCACTTTATTTTATTTCCATTTTAGTTGTTCATACTGGTTGTTTTTCTCCCGGGGCCCAGGACAAACCTAGGGGTATGTGGCCGGTGTCCATCAGAGGAGATTGACTAACCACTGCTCTCCCAGTAGCATTTTTTATATGTATTATGTATATATGTAAATATAATAGTAATATTTATTATTTCTTTTTGTTCACAATGCCATATGCATTTCATGATATTGAAATTGGATCTCAGTCTATACTTCACGCCACACCCACCACCAGAGATCCAGTGTCTGTAGCCAATATTCTTGTACACATCATCTTTAATGACTCTATAGCATTAGTTTTTATGAACATATAAGGGCTTATATAACTAATACTCTGTCGCTGGACATCTAGATTGTCTCCAGCTTTAGGTCATGATGCTAAACATTCTTATTGTTGGATATTTGTGCACAACTATGGCTATTTCCCTAAAGTCAATTCCTCATGATACAACTGCTGAGTCAAAGTTCAAACAAGAATTTAGAGTTCTGATGACCCTCCATGAATAGCTGCTGAAAGGAAAAAGTGAATGGTTGTGGATCCACGTTCAAGAGGAGGCATCAACAGAAGAGACAGAGACAGGCAGGCGAAGAAGTGAAGTTTGTGAATGGGAGGACCAGGGACATTTTTCAGACATTTGGAAGTTGGAGAGCAAAAAGGATGTGAGTGCTCTGGATGCTGAAGACTATCATGCACCAAGTGCTCAAGAAAGGAGTCTTCACCTTGTTAGAGCTGGCTCTTGGCACTGTTCTAAAGTGCATCTTGTAAAAGAATATTTCAAACACAGAAAAAGAGCAAGTTTTTATCCAGTCTCTCTCCTGAAGTTGTGACTACTCAGAAACTCCTCATGTTTCAAGAAGTGGGTTAAGTCCTCCCTTCTTCACGAAGCATCCCTGACTGTCAAGGATTTTCCTTATTAACGCAGAGCCTTTCTTGTCTATAATCCCATGTTCGAGAATAATTTATGAAACTACTTTGTGACAGGTACTGTGCTTGCTTATCACATCAGCCTTCACCAATATCATGCGAGGTGATTATTGTCATTCTGACTTCACAGGTGGGCACTGAATCTTGGCAAGTCAGTGACTTGCCACTGTCAGACACAGAGGCTGACCCAGAGTGAAACCAAGGTCCTTCACTCTTCTCTATTTTGTGTAAACCTGTTTTTCCTAAGAGGTAGGAAAAGGTGGAGGGGAAACCTGTATTTCTGTAGAGGGAGAGTGAAAGTAAAAAGAATGGTGTGCCCTGGTGGAGTAGTGGTTTGGTCTGCTGCCTCCAGTCATGAGCGTAGTCCACATACATTTCCAAGGATCCCAGTTCACGGCCCGGGTCAGGAGAACAGCCAAGATGTACAACTGAAATAAAAATAAATAAGATGCTTCTTCCTTCTCTCTCTTTTCTTGCCTACTCACTTCATTCCTGCCTGTACCTTTCCTTAATTATTTAATTGATTAAAGGGGGTAAAAACAAAAGGAACTAAATAGTGAGGTAGGAGATAGCTGGGAAGGGGGGTGGTGGTCAGTGTGTCTAACATAGAGGGTCCTAGGTGATATAACAGGAGATGCTGTTGGAAAGGAAAGTTGGGACTGGGCTCTCAATGAATGCAGAAATGCAGAGCGCAGCAATTAATTTACTTTGCATCCTAATTTACTTCCTTCAGTATTTTTCCATGCATCAACCAGGGTGCTATTTTGACAACACACACTAAGTAAGCCTCTCTCACCTAAACCTGCCCCCTGAAAACTTTGACTGTCTTCCCATTGTTTTTAGATAATATTCAAAACATTGTATATGAGTTTCAGCGCTCAATGAGTTTTGCTGCCAGTGATTGTCGCAGTCATATACTGTGTAATTTTTTTAAAAAACTAGTTTTCTTTTTTCATTTTCCCATGAAAATTGAATGTATTGCCTAGACCTCACATGAGGAGATGAAATCAACTCCATGTATTGGGAAAAGCTTTTCCTAAGCTTATTCAGTAAGGCACCTCTCAATAAGCAAGTAAAGAAATATAAGAAAGAGAGAAGAGAGAATTTATCTATGGAGCTGGATGGAAGCCGAGAGCCACAAATGGGGATTTAAAGTCCAAAATACTTTGATCTGTTGTCTGTTTGGCAGTGTTAACAAGAATTAAGTAACATGATAGATAGATAGATAGATATAATATTCATGTATTTATAAATATATATAAATATAATATATAAGTAATGTATAGCATATTATATATTTAAATATATTCTTGTATATTTATTTATTTAGTAAGCTATAAAGTAGTGCTTGAATGAAAATGACTATTACAGGTATAAGGAGCTCAATGCATATACTTGAAAAACTTGTGCTTTGAAAACAAAACACATAAGAGAGCATTCTTGTTCTTTATATGAAAATAAATAGAATTATTTATAAATGCAATTATACATACAACCAATGCATATATAGCATTACATACGCATTAAGGCTGAATTCATAGAATATTTACTTGTTTCACACATCTAAAGAGCCACTCATAAATTATACTCTCATAATTGTGTTAAAAAAGAAAGAAAAAGCAAAAACATCTAGCCCACAGTATCATTCTGCTTCATGATGATTTCGTTTTTCTTTTGCATAAGCCTGTGTCTTTCAAATAATCCACAAGCAAATAGCTCCATTCTGTAGATGAGAAATTATAAAAGACCATGTAATCAGCTGACAAAGGAACTGAAAACAAGCCCAGAGGAAATGCATGGCTGTTCTTACAAAGTCACAATGTACTGTTCTGTTTGCCTCCCACTCTCAAAGTGTATATTCCTGACATTTCTTGTCTTATAATTGGACTTTATGAATGAGAGCGGTAGGATGCTGTCTGGTGAATGATCTGAAAAGGATATGCCGAAACACAGTAGAGGTGCTGCAAAAAACTGAAGGCGAGGTTTTGTGTGGGAACTCAAATAAGAGGCACGAATTGGAAATTCAGAACCCCAAATTTTATTCTATGTTAAATAAGTCCTCTTTCCTTCGTCCTTCATGGAGACTTTGAGTAGCTTTAGGGTTAGGTGGGAAATAAATGCAAAAGGCTGAATTTCAGAATAGTTTGGGGGCCCCTGGCTTCCCAGAGTTCACGTGTTAGAGGTATTCTGACAAGAAAAGAGGAGTTCAGTACTTTCATCTTTAATGAATCTTCTTCATCTCAGCAGCTGAGTAACCATCCAAAAGTACTTACTAACATTTCCATCGCAAGTTCCTTCTAAGGTGTGTTCAGTTGTCCATTTGGCCGAGTTGATGACCATCTCCAGTGAATCAAGAATGAGTTCACTGGGTCTCTGGGAGTAACCAGTCAGGTTTGGTAAACAAACTTTTCCTGTGTGCCTACTATGTGCCGCATGAGAACCCGCAGCGGGACATTTTTATTCACATTCAGATGGAACCACAACAAAGGTTCCCTTTTGTTGGTGAAAAATACTGGGGAAAGCAAAAAAAAAGCATTTCCGAAGCAGGACAAGGAGGAATCAAAAAGTAGGCTTGAAAAAATTCTCCAAGGAAACGGGCCATTATGTTAATGACCTCTGTATGTCTCTGGGTGGTAACATTGTGGGTTTTTTCCCTTCATTATGCTTTTTTTATACTTTCTAGGTGCCCCCCACCCTACAATAGGCATATATAACGTAGAAGCAGAAAATAATAAAATAAAAATCTTAAAAGAAAAGGAATCTCCAAAAGACTACACAAAATAAGGAAGAGATTCAAATGTAAATAAGACCATTGATTGGTATAGCTGACTGCCAATCATATTGATGGACAGCATGACTCCAGCTACTTAATGGATTGTGTTTTTCAAATCAAGCATTGGGACTCAGCTTTTGGTAAGAAGGAAATGCACCATTCACGTTATGAAGGCATTAACCCTTCCTGCACTCCAGGACTTTGCCTCTACTGAAAGAAGAACTCATGCAATGCTCCTCCCTGCAAACTCCTGAAACAACTTGAATTTTGAATCTGCCTGTTTCCAAGGTAAGCATTAGAACCTGAGGAGAATAACATTGTATTGTGAATTAAACTGTGGTATTTATGGGTTAAAACACCACCACTATAACAACCCAAAACAACCCCAGAAAATTTATTCATTGCCTTTTGTTTTTACATTTGTATGAACCTTTCTGCTGTTAGAAATTTCTACACCCAACTACGTTCTGGTCAGTCAGAAAACCAGAGGAGGCCTCTGTGTATGAAAGGGTCATTCATCCAGGGCCAAACATGAAGGTCCTCAGTCCACAGTGTGTTACCCATGCACATACCCTCCGAGTACGGATGGCTCCTCAGGGCAGGAATTAAAGATGAAGAGAGAAATGACTCTCCAAAGGAATACAGTACATTAATTCACTTAGAAGGCACCAGGGCGTGTCTGCCTTATTGACTTTTCCAAAGACACAGAATCTGGCTCTATTTCCAGTTATAGTAAATATGTTTACTCCTTAAAATGCGCCTCTAAATTTCTCCAAATGAGGGCCATGGCTTATCACCAAATTCTAAATGAGCTGCTTGCTGGTTTGAAAACACATGAGGCCATTTGAGTCTCAGAGACACTGGAGGCCCGGACATCACCTTTGTCTTCACCCTCCCCCCAGAAGCTCCCAAGAGCAGGCAAGGCCTTTCACTCACTCGTTCTGGCAGTTGGCTGAGGCCTCCCTGAGGAGAAAAGAAAGAGGGGAAACTGTGCTGGGTGAGGTTGGCCTCTCCTAACTCTTATTAATAGAGAACATGTGGGCTGAGGCGAAGGCGGGGGCTGGTGTTGCTGAGTAAACAGGATGGGATGAGAAAGAGAATGATGCTTTTATATTCTTGTCTATTATAGATCCAGGGAGGCTCTTTAATGAAGATGAAAGGAAGAGACAGATTTAAAGGAAGTAGTTTCCCAAACGAACTGTGCCGGCCACTGACATCGGCTGTCCCGTTTCCCGTGGAAGGCAGCTGTGTGGTCAACTGCTATTGCTCCCCAAACTGCTAGCCCAATTTCGCCGAGGTCTTCGAGTCTCTGGCTCTGTGACACCTCTATCATCTGCAAATTCTTTACTAGACTTTTCATGGATTTATTCATCCATTAATATTAATTGAGCGTCCCTTTGTTGGAGGGCAGTGAAGATGGAAGGCTTCATGAAGTCCTAGAGAGGCGAGTAGGGAGATGGACAGTAGGCAGACTGGGACACCAACTAAACACAAGTGCCACAAAGCCCAGAGAGGGGTTACTAACAGACTTTGTGCAGGGAGGGGTGGCCAGAGAGGACTCCCCTAGAAAGGAACCCCTGGCGACTGCATTGAGCCTGGAATGTGACAGCTAGAGAAGGAAGGGGGGTGGTTTGAAGCTTGACATGACAGCGTGACTGGTTAGAAAAATGCATGCTCTTCTCAGAGATGAACAAAAAGACAGACGTTCCCTAAGAGAGGAAAGAAAAGTTGATAGAGGCACTACACAACTAATATGACGGTGTTTCAGAGAAACTCCTGGTGAGATTCCACACCTAGAGAAGAAATGAGAGAGAGCGCTGTTTGCAGCTAAAACTTTCTTCTACCATGCTGACCTATTTTTGACTCGAGCCCATAAATGCCTTTTATCAGGAGGAAATTAAAGACTAGGAGGCAGGCAAAAGTGTGAAGGTGTTTTTCTTAGCAAAAAATGCTGGTAGTTTTTACAAGTGTTGAGTGTTTTCTGAAATATGTTTGCCCCATAGTCTTAGACACAATATTGCAAAGATGAACTTGCGTTTTTAATATTGCATTGACATCCAAAGATCAGGAAAATTTCTTATTGAAATTTAATTTTTTGTGAATAAAATAAATAATAATACGATTATTCAAAAAAAGGAAATTTTATTTTAATACTATATATACATATAAATACATTTGGAAGATTGTTACATAAACCTTATCTTCCCATAAACATTAAACAAACAAAAAAAAAATAATATCTCCATGTTAAAGATTTAACCAAAAACCATAGCTAGTACTGAAGAATTGAACCATTGCAGGATTTTTTCATTTATCAATTTTGTTTCAGACAATATAAGAGAAATAAAAACTTTGTCAGTATCCAAAAGCCACTTTATTTCATGCCATTATTTCTTTTCAATCTGCTAGCTAAAAACATGTCCATATCAAGCTTTTGTTTTTTGATCCTTATTATAGTCTCCATAAAAATCATTAGAAGCATACTGTCTCGAAAAAGAGAAGCTAATTCCTCTCCTGTCCAAATTGTTAGCTTTCTGATTGACTTTGAAAACCAAAACTTTACTCTCTTTGAGGGAAAATAATCTATTTTTCTAGAGAATTTCAATCTGTCAGTCACTCTGATCGACACACAGCTCCTACTGTATTATTTTTTGCTCCAGCTAACATATGTTAAAGCAAAGTCATTTTTAAAGCTGAAGACAACTCACGCTATCTCACTACCTCCTCGGTTCTGCAGTCAACCCCTAATTGCCAAGTTTCCCCATGTAAGACATTACCTTGAGTCATTTTCTTCGAGTATCAAGCAAGCATGTGATCTGCTCAGACAGAAATAAGGCTGCATTTAAATATCATGTCTTAGCAGAGAAGTTAGAGCTGCTAAGTTATTAGCTCATATTTTCAGTTTTAAATCTCACAAATTTAAGCCTATGAAGTGATTAAGCGGGTGAGAGTGTCCACAAATTCTTGACTCTGTCACTTTTAGTCAATGATCCATTTATATGTTATCCAAAAAGCATTGTTACAGTGAATCACTATAAACAGACAGAGTCCACAATTTTTACTGATATTTCTTCTTGAGGACTAGCGAGATCAGTGACTTTATTCTGAAGTGTAGATTGAGTTTAGTCAGAAATGTTTTTCAAGCAATTTTTTTCTCACAGAAATACTTTCTATGAAAAACTGGGTTTTGTTTATAATGATACAGGAGCTTATACACACTAACATTTATATACAGGTCAGTCACCCCCAAACCCAACTTCTGGAAATGTGGTCAGTACACTAAGATGCTATCTCAGAGGAAGAACCTGATAAAAGTGTTAAACAGTGGTGGAATAAAATAAAGGTACTAGCTTGCTTGCAGCTCTTGTTCGTTCCCTCCTTTTCCCCTTTTTCTTTCTTCCCTCCTCTCTCTCTCTCTCTCTCTCTCTTTTTTTTTTTTTTTTTTTTTTTTTTTTTTTTTTTTTTTTTTTTTTTTCTTTTCTTTAATCCAGATATCTTTAGCCTGGAACATGTTTGTTACAACTCATCAGCATTGAAACCATACGTCTGTCAGCCAAGAGTTATGGCATTCTGACTATTTAAATTGTCCGAACCCTCAGGTAAAAATGCTTCAAGTGTCAAAAAAGCAGCAAGTCTCTTAGAACGGGATTCTCCTCAGAGTCAGAGGGATAAACACACATGCAAGTCCCACTGCTGTCTTTCCAGCATTCTGGAAACCGATGCTCTCAAAGACAGCCTTGCAAGTTGCTGGAGAGGAGCTGGGCTTTCAGGAGACTCAGAGAGAAAAGCAGACACAGACCCCCGGTTTTCAAAATTAGCTGCTCAACAGAGTCACCTGGTGAATTTTTGAAAACTATTTGGATGCAGGGGTTTGATGTAACGGAGCCTGGGATCGGAGGTGGCCTGGTGCTATTTTCAAATGAAGCCAAACTTGAGAATCATTGTTTTAAAGTACACCGATTTTACATTTAGTAAATTAAATGTAATAAGTTAAAGGAAGCATCCCTTTGAAGCTGATTAATTGAAAAGAAGAGGACATCATTTTTACTCTCTGCTTCATCTTTACTGTTATCACTTACTATAATCAAGTGGCCATCTCTAAATTCATTAAGATTTTTACTCAGTTTATTTGGCCCCTCTTCAGATGCTCTGTGTCAGAAACCTTACATACAAGCACCTCTAAACAGTTGTCAGTACAGCTGAATAGTTGTTTCTTTTCTTTGCTCTCCTCTGCCTGAGAGGTGGGTAAACCCAGTTGCCAGCTAAATACTAGCAAGCTGTCCCATCAGAAAGCAGGTTGCCAGGCCCAGACACTGTGGTCAGGCAGAAATATGACCGCGCATCTCTAGATCTTCCTGTTTTTTTTCTAGAGAAGACAGAAATCTTCATATGCATAGGAAATCTCCCATTTTATGCTTTGTGGTTTTTTTTTTTAATAACTTTTTATTTCTAAAACTGGAAATAACTTTTTTTTAAAGGGCAGATGCAAGCAGGAATGAAGGCAAGCAGGCAGGCAGGCAGGAAGAGAAAGGAGAAAGAAGCATTTTTATTTTATTTTTATTTAGTTGTTCACACAGGTGCTTCCACCCTACAGGGTAGGTGTCCTGCTCACCTTTGGAGTTGTTTGACCTAACCGCCACTCCACCAGAGCACTGGGAATCTCCCCATTTCTAAATGTTGCCAATAATTCAGCTGTGAATAATCAAAACACATCTGCTCCTCCCAAAATGAGCTGCCAGCTTGCAACCTCTACCCTAACTAGCTCTTGTTCACCTCACCTTCAGGCAGGCGCCTAACCCCTACTCAACTTTCAGTCCTCAGTTCTGGAGACAGTTTCCCCATGGCCCCTCCTCATCCCCACTGCAACTCAAGCAGCCCTGCAAAGCTTATCTCTCTATGGTGTGACTGTGTGTCTGCCCCCCCCTAGTAACTGCAGGTCCTTGAAGACAGGGAGGCTGCCTTCGTCTTCTGATTTGGAAGATTGTCTGCAACTCTCCAGAGTGAATACTGACTCAGCAAATAAGTGTTTCTTAAATGCTTCTCAGTGTATATATAAAAAAGTTGACAACTTCACATTATGTTCCATCAGAAATGTAAATTAAGAAAATAGATACTAGGGGGAAAGTTCTCCCTGCTCCAAATAGAGGCTATTTGCTCATTTGCACCTCCTCCCAGTTCAGCTTCTCCATCCTGAATGTTACTTGGTGGAAAAAGAATGACCTTTGAAGCCACTCTGGGTTCAGATTTGAATAGTGCCGCTGGACCTTCTTCTTCTCAAGTTTCTTATATTTTAACTGGGGGTAATAGT
The DNA here is from genome assembly GCA_004363575.1 of Solenodon paradoxus. Classification (NCBI taxonomy): domain Eukaryota; kingdom Metazoa; phylum Chordata; class Mammalia; order Eulipotyphla; family Solenodontidae; genus Solenodon; species Solenodon paradoxus. Next base: position 41,879 of record RJWH01000219.1, on the reverse strand, counting down.
AGACTCTGCCTTCAAGGGTTGTGGTGAGAATTCTGTCAGCCAAAATATACTGTGCTGTGTGAAGCACTGTATATGGCTTTTCCATTGAATAAAAACAATGCCTAGGAGCTAGAAGGGGCTCTGGAACTGATGGATGGATAATTGCGTTCATGAATAAATGATTTTTCACTACAGCTCTATGAGGCAGCCTCTATTATTATAAATTGTATAGATAAGGAAAGTGAACCCCAAAGCAGTTAAGTAACTTGCTTTAGGTTAGAGATGGCCATTTACAGATGAGGGGACATGAGGCTCTGACATCAGCTTCCCAAGGTCATTCTGCTAGTACATTCCTGAACTGGTTTTAAATGCAGACCTGCCACCAAATCCTTTGTTTTTCCAATTACACTAGGGAGCAATCAGTGTCCTCCTAAATATTTGTCAATGCTTGAAACCCACTCCCACAATTTAAGTTGGCCCTACTCACCTTAACAAGTACCCAAGTACAAGTACATCCCTTTCATCACTGTATTAATAATAACAAAACTAATATGACTGAGCTTTATGTTGTGTAAGCTGTGCTAAGTATGTGCCTCTTATTGTCTTCTTTAATCTCTGAGGCACTTATTATTTTCAGATGAGGAAATTGAAGCCCAGAACTTTAAATCACTTGCCCAAGGACATATAAGTAGAGTTTAAACCTAAACTTCAAATCTGAAGCCATTAAGGTCCTCAACTTCTTTGCCAGGCATTGGAGTTTCCTAGACCAATACAATTTTATTTTTTAAAATTAATAAAATTATGAACCGACTCAACAAATCTTTATTTCACTGCCATCAACTCTAATTAAAGAAAGGACAGGCTAACCCCCAAACTGCTAAGAGTTCAAAATCTCAGTGAAAAGTAATTAAATACATTGACATTTAGGACAAGTTCCAGACATTGGTTGGTTTGGGCTTGAGTTTTTTTTTTTTAAACTTTTCTGTGTGAATTGCTGGGGGCTCTGTGTCAGCCACTGCCTCCCACCACAGTTTTTCCTCATCCTCGCCAACCTAAACACCTCCAGCCTTTCCACTATATCCTTTCTTGTCTTTGACTATTCCTCATACAGAGGAATACAGCTTCTCCTTCAGACCTAATATAATTGCCCCATAACTAGTATTAAAAATCATCTGAACTGGCATGCCTTGGTGGCATAGTGATTTGGTCAACTGCCTCTAGCTGAAGCACAGTCCACATACATCCCAATGACCGGGGTTTACATCCCAGACCAGGGAAAACAACCAAGATGCACAACTAAATAAAAATGAATAAAGATGCTTCTGCCTGCCTGCCTGCCTGCCTGCCTGCCTGCCTACTGGTCTTCATTCCTACCTGCATCTTTCCTTTGAAAAAAAAGAAAAGAAACCATCTGAACTGAGAGGAGGAAGCCCAAACACAAGTGTGAGAAAGGGGACTGTTCAACCCAGGTGACGGGAAAGAGCCACCAACCTGGGATGTGGGTGTCCATGCTGAGCAAGTGGTCATCAAAGGTGGCTCTGGTGCACCGTGGCATGTGATGCACAGTCCAGGAAAATGCAGACTGAAAAAGGGCAGGAAAAGGGACAAAGAATGTCCCCACCTCTTCCAGACAGACAGCAGGAGTGGCCAACAGCAAGGAGAAGATAGAAGGACACAATCAAGAATGTCCACAATTTATTAACTGTCATCCACCACTGAGACCCTTCCACAGATTTCTTTTGAGTTAATGTTGAGTGTAATTCCCTTAAAGGCAATCTGAGAAATGGAAGTCATATTATGTTCATTCATTCAACGTTTCTTAGGGTGCCACCATGACCCAGGCTGTGTGATCTACACTGGTTTCCCTTCATTGCCTTACCTTGCTTCCTCAGCCTTCAAGAGATCCCAGGTGGGTGAGAGAGACAAAATGTTTGTTTTATTTTTTGTGCATGTATATGATGGTACTCAGAAAATTGAAGGCATTCCTGTATTTTCTGTGTACAGTCATATTCATAATAGTATGAAGCAGCTCCTCTGAGAGACTAATGTTTGCTAATTGCAGTGAGCACTTCTAATATGTCAGACGCTATGTGAAGCACTGTATATGGCTTTTCCATTGAATAAATACAATGCCTAGAAGCTAGAAGGGGCTCTGTAACTGATGGATGGATGATTGGATTAATGAATAAATGATTTTTCACTACAGCTCTATGATTTTTCACTGCAGCCTCTAATATTATCATAAATTGTATAGATAAGGAAAGTGAAGCCCAAAGCAGTTAAGTAACTTGCTTTAGGTTACATGGGTTCTGACCTCATGATTTAGTAACATAAAAATGACAAAGAGTAAAAAACACTTCTCTACTAACAGGCATCCCAGGATAACACTGTGGCACCAAGAGAAAACAAGGACAAAAACAAAACAAACAAAAACAAACAAATAAGAAAGTCACAGAGCAAACAAGTCTGAAAGATACAGAAGCCCCGCCCACAGTGAAATTAAAACCTGGGGCCCTCCTCCTCTAATCGCTCTCTTTCCATCACACCAGATTTAATTCCACAGCTCAGATGGGTCATACTTCAAAAAGATGCTTGGTTTTGTATCAGCAATCGCTTAAACTCTGAGGCTCTTTCATTGACTGATTCAGAACACAAGTGATCAGGAAGGAAAAGGAGAAAGGAAGAAAAGCGTGGGAAAGAAGGAAGATGAAGCCTCCAGAGAATTATCAAAAGTGAATTTACTGACAAATTTCCTTGTCAGCTGTCTCCAGAATGTACTCTAATGGGTGGTACTCAAACCACACGTGATCTGTGCAAACCACCATCACCACAGTAGTTCTGAAAAATTTTCGTTTTGAACAGAATGCTTTTCTTAATTTTAAGAGAGGAAGGAAGAAAGGGAGTGCAGGAAAGGAGGAAAGAAGGCAGGGACAGAGGGAAGGAAGTGGGGGAGGGAGGGACAGAGGGGAGGAAGTGGGGGAGGAAGGGGGAGAGGTGAGGGAGGGAGAGAGGGGAGAAAGTAGGGGAGGAAAAAGCAGGAGCAAAGCATGAGAAAGAACAGGCCCATATAGCCCTGATTAGAATATACAATTTGCCCAAGTCCTCCAAATAGTGACCGCCCTCCCTGTAACAGCTAGAAAGACATTTCTAGACATTTAAGCTGGAATGTCTACTTTAGTGAGCTTTTCTGTTGGTGCACTGGCAAGACCAGGTTTGATTTGGTTTGCTTTTTGGGGAGAGGAGCAGGTTGTAGAGTGGGAAAAAGGGGGAAACTAGAGGGAGAGAGATTCCTCATGTCAACAACAGAAGTCAAAACCTGCCCCCATTCCTTGTATCAGCCACCATGTATGTATTTTTTGCCCAATATGTGCTGATCCTATTTGGCTTATTGGCCAATGCAAGTAGCTTGTGACCTGCTGAAGTTAATTCTACAGAATAAAGGAATTGAGTTAACAAGCCCTCATCCTATTACCTTTTGATAACATATTCTTTTTTTTTTTTTTTCCTTTCACAGTGAGCTCCTGACACTTTCAGCTATTGGAGTTGTTAGTTAAAAAGAATGAGTTAAAAAATGCCATGAAGTGCATTTCCTGAAACGCTGGTGAGTTGAAGGGCATTTTACTTCCTTTCACTAAACATTTCCCTTTCCCTACAAACTTAAAAGGATAAAATAAGGACATGGAGATCTGGGCAGGATTTGATCTCCAAATTCAAGGGGTGGCTTAATCAAGTTCAGATCCCAAGAGGCAGTTACCAAAAGAAAACTGGTAACGTTCTTTTAAAGCCATTCCTGAAAAACTCCCATGATACATTGATAAATAGAAAACAGGAAGAAATAAAACAAAAATAAATTTAAAAATACACATTGTAAATATGCAGAAAGGTAAAAAGTTTAGAAGAAAATATACCAAATGATTAATAGTAGTTCTTTTTCAACACTGAGATTAAGCATGGCTTTGTTTTCTTCTCTTTTTCTTTGTCTTATAAGTTTTCTACTTGAAGTATTTGTCTTTAAAAATAAAAGAAAGTGGGTTTTGTTTTTGTTTTTGTTTGTTTGTTTAATGTTTAAAGCTCTTTCTCCCCCTAGGGGGCTCCCAGGTCCCTCCTCCAACCCCATGTAGTTAGATAACAATTCCTACCCATCCCCAAATATACTGGAGATTTATTTTCTAAAAGTAAAATCTATTCTCTGAGAGTAAAACACAAGGTCTCTGGACTGGGGGACCACACACAGCTGAGAACAGAAGTACTATGTGCTCTTAATGAAGAAGATGCTGAGAGTTCCCCCAATTCATACAGCAGCCTGTACGTCACCAGGGCTCTTTGACACTGTTTCTGCCTTGTCTTTACTCTCTCACTGGAAAATGGAGGTGACCTCTCTGACAAGCCAAGAGGAAAAAACCTGAAGATATTACCCTAGAGTTTTCCCCAAGTAAAAAGTCTAATCACAAAGCATCCCAAAGTACCTCAATCTATAAGCCTCTAACTGCTTAGATATGAACACACAGGCAAGACTGACAGATTGATAAAAAAATGTCTTTAACATTGAAATAGTGACTAAAACAAATGGACAGAAAATAGCAGCTTGAATGAAAAAGATCATACAATGAGAAGAAAATGAAAACAAACTGATATCATATAAAATGTAATCATGAAATAATAGAACATTCAGAAAACAACAAAAGAATTAATAAGAACCAAAAATATAGGCATGGCCTTGTGTGGCTCAGGTGACTGAGAGACTAATGTATGAATCACATACAGTTCAAGGACTCAGGTTCAAGAACTGGGGCCGGGGTGAAAAACCAAAATGAACAGCTAACTAAATACAGATGCTTCTTCCTTCCTTTTCTTTCCTTAAATGCTTCTTCATTCTCTCCCTTCCTTAAAAAAATAAATAAATAAATAATGTGAAAAACACAATAGAAAAGTTCAAAGTTAAAACTAGTCCAGAAAATCAAGTAGAAAGATAAACAAATAGAAAATAGGAAAGGAGGTATATATATAAAGCAAGTTAATCCAAAGAATAAGTGTTCCAGAAAGAATAGATAAAGTGGAAGGTATGGACATATGATTGAAAAATGTTCCCAGTACAGAGGATGTGAGTTTTAGATTCAAAAGGACTTACTGAGTATCCAACAAAAAAGATAAAAACAAACTTGCATTTATTTATATTACATTTTTTAAAAATGTATCATCGCTGAGACAAAAAGATCTTACAAGCTCCCAGGGAGAGGAAAATAAAAACAGTTTGCAAAAAAAAGAACTTCAGATATCTTAATCATAATGTTGGAAACTAGAAAATCATGGAGTAAAGTCCTCAGCATTCTGAAAGAAAAGGATTCTTCATGTAAATTTTATACCTAACCAAATGTTCACCATGTATGATAGTAAAAAAAAAAAAAAAAACAAGATTTTTTCAGAATAACATGTTTTCAAAACCTTTACATCTCCTCTGCTCATACTTTTTCAGGAAGTCGTTAGAATTTAGTCATCTAACCAGAAAGAGGAAGTCGTGGCTATAGGAAGCAAAATAGCTCCCACAAGAGAGTGAAGGGAATTTGCATGGTGAGGGTGAGGGGAATCTGAGGGCAACTAGTCCAAGTTGGTACAAATCCTAATGCCCCTGGAGAGACCTTCAGGGAGATAAAATTATTGGTAGAATATGTGATATAACTGAACAGGGTGAGAGAAGAGACATACCACAGAGGATGTATATGTGTGTGTATACATGTGTATATATACTATGTATATATATATATATATATATATATGTATATATACTATGTATAGATATATAGACTTGATTAAAGAAAACACATGGAAAATAAAGCAAATGGAAAAATAAAATAATTATGAAGGTGTATAAGAAAGGACAAACAGTATTGTGGTTTATCATACAACTCAGCCATGAAGTGATTGTAATGTCGACCACAGTGCTGATCAAAAAACATTTTAGCATAATTATATGAGAACAGAGAGGGACAAGAAAGACGGTATGTTTGGTGGATTGTGATATAGTAAACACACAGAGGACTAATCCTCATCTTCTTTTTCTTTTCTTTTTTTTTTTAAAGGAAAGGTATAAGCAGGAATGAAGATTCATTGGTAGGCAGGCAGGCAGGAAGAGAGAGGAGGAAGAAGCACTTTATTTATTTTTATCCGGTTGTTCACTTTGATCGTTCCCCCACACACAGGATGGGCTCCAGCACAGAGACTCTGATCCTTGGGATGTTTGTGGACTGAGCTCTGGGCTAGAGGCAGCAGACCTAACCACTACTCCAACAGGCATATCATAAACATCTTCTGTCGTCAAATGTTTTTAGCACAACTGAAACATCAAGAAGTTGCCTGTGGGGAAAAGAAGTGGGAGCCAAGGAGAAGACAGAATGATTGCTTTTCCTTACAAATATTGTAGAACAATTTTATTCTTTAACCTGTAGGGATATACAATGTTGATAGAAGAATAAAAGCCCAAAACTAAAAATTTTAAAAGGGTGGAGCTGGCTTTAGAGTTATACATATATAGTTTTGATTCCCACTGTAATACTTAGACATATTACATAACTTTCTTAACCCCTCCGAGCCCTTTCTTCTGTAAAATAGGGACAGTGGTGGTTATGAGGATTAAATGAGCTTTAATATGTAAAGCCTTTTGTCCATATTGGAAAAGTATTATTGGCTCCCCTTTCAAACAGCCAAACTTCCTACTCGCCCACTTGACAGTTGTAGGAGACTAGCAACTAAAGTTCTTCTGCCTTTTTCTTTTAAAGGAAAGGTGCAGGAGAAATGACGGTAAAGAGGCAGGCAGAAAGAGAAAGGAGGAGGAAGCATCTTTTGCTTTATTTTTATTTAGTTAACTGCCCACACTGTTCGCTTCCCCCACCCCAGACTCGAGACTAGAACCCAGGGGTATGTGGCCTGCTCCTTCAGAGAAGATTAGCCTAACCACTGCTCCACCAGGGCCTGCCAGTTCTTCTGTCTTTAGAGCAGAGTTCTAATTATACCAATGCCCAGTGGTTTGAGGAGAAAAAACTTTAGATCAATGTTTCTCAGTCTTGATTGGGCAAAGTACACACTCCTTTCAAATGAGAAGCAAATTAGTAGAACAAGCTTCAGGAATCCTGTGTTGAATTAGATGATTGCTATTAAAATGCTATTTAAATTTTGTAATATTATTTATATCTTATTAATTCCTTGTATGCATAGATTAAGCAAGAATAAAGTAAAAATAAATTTAAATGCAAACCGAATCACAAAACCAGTAGAATTCAAATGAACACGAATGTAATGTGACAGCTGGTGACATTTTGCTGAAACTGAATCACAGCTCTTGAAGAGCATATGCTCTAGCAGGTTCTCAGGGGTCCCCATGCCCATGCCCAGGTCACTGGGTGCTGGTTGATGACCCAATTTCTCACTGCTTTGCGGGGAAGCCTCCTTTCACAACTGCGGGAGGAACTCCTTTGCCTTTGCATAGTGCTAGCCTGTCTCTTAAGTTTCAGGTCTACTAATGGTCTTTACTTGTAAGCTGAGTGTAATGAAAGTAACGCAATTTGGCATCAACTCAGTCATAAACAAACACAGGCCCAAAAACTAAAAAAAGTTCAATTTCAAAATCACCATGGAAAACTAGAAAACCCCTAAATGGAACTCCTTAGTGGTTAATTAAGGCCTACTGGGAAGCCTTGACCCAAAGTCAAGAGTAAGGCCAGCAGTTAGCAGGCACCATTCTTCTGCTTCCTCCTCTGCGCATCTCCTCCCCAGTGTCCAGTTAACACTGCTAGTTTGATTCTGCTTTTACTGTACCCACGGGACATCTGTCAGTCTCTAAAGATTTCCTTCTCTCCATACCCAATTGTTCCTCATTCTATTATACTCATTATGATGGATCTTTTGTTTGCTTGCTTGCTTTTTTGTTTTAATTTTAATTTTTTTCTTTTTCAAAATGCATATTACAATATTTATCTCATCATGCATAAGACAAAGACATGCTTTCTGACCACTTCACCTTTTCATGGAATATGTTTGATGACTTCTTTGATGCTAAGAAGTCTGTGTGTTTTAATGGAATGTAATACATACATTCCTGATGTTATAAAAACAAATGCAGCAAACTGTTCTTTTGTGGAATGACTTGCTATCCAAGATATTTGAGATTTCCCTAGGAAGAGGTGGGGCTGTTAAAAGAAAACGAGATATAATATATTCCAACGTTCCTATTCCAGCCTCAGCTCTTAGGCCACAACCCAGGCTGTTTGGCCCGATAGACTCAGACACAGCAGGCTACACACATCCCGTCACATGTTCTGCGCCAAAGGCCATGGGGTGAAATGGCCTTCTTTGCAATCACAGCTGTCCACAGAAGTCATGACAATTTGGACACTCAGCCATTTCAGGGGTTCCAGGTGGAATGAAAGGAATATTAAAAGAAGTTGCCTCTGCTCATACCAGGAAGACCTAGGGGTTATACATCACTGGTACAATAAATATTTATTAAACAGCTACTATATGATGCTTCACATTTCCTATTAGACGATGTGTGGGATATGAGGATAAAGAAGACGTATATCCTGCTTTAGATAAACACACAATCTAGAGGAAAGGGTAGATCCATAAAAATAGATGACAAACCAAAGGAAAAAAAAAATAGTTGGGGGGCACACCCCATGTGCCCCAGGTGGCTGAGAAGGCTAAGGTGCAGATGATGGAAAGTCCAAGGACCTCATTTCAAGACCTGGGGCTGGGAGTAAAAACAAAACAAAACAAAGCTATGTGAGAAATGCAAAGTGATAAACAGTGCACTACAGAGCACAGGGGACGTGGCAGCAATGCTGGCTGGAGTGACTTTGAGAGGGTCCCTGGCTGACTTAGGTTTCTCAGCTTAACAAGAGCTGGGAGCATTGGGCAGTCCAGGCAGAGGATACAACACAGAGACATAAAAATGCTTGGTGCATGTGGGGAAGAATAACTAGGTCTGGGGTTACATAATGTAGACTAGGTAAAAATAACCAGAAAAGGCATCCTGGGGTAGATGATTGAGTCTGGATTTTTCTTAAGGGTTTCAATTGACATGTATGCATGTGTATTTGCATTTGTATATGTATGTATGTATGTAAATGCTCACATACATACATGGTAGTGTCTATGTAAATGAAGCATTGGGGGCTACAAAGATCTTTCTTTGCAGAGTTTCTTAAAAGGAAGACACACAGGCAAATAATCATTCATAGAAAACAGTTCCATAAGAAACCACAGTAGCGTTAGCCAAGTGTTACTTTTGGCTTTTCCATCAATAAAATCTAGGATAGCTAAAGGAATGGGTAAGTCACACGTCCTTTAAAGAATTCTTTATAGATAATGTTCTGTCAGCTGGACTATGATCAAAGCTGGGACTTTGAAGATGGTTGATTTTTTATTATTTGCCAATTGTTAAGCCTAAAGTTAATTCTGGTGTTAATTGGTAAGCATTAAAGAGTTGCAATCAGTGAGCTGATACACGTGTCTGAGGAGGAAGTAGGAGGAGCAGCAGGGAGAACCTCAATCATCACATTGTTAAAAAAATAAGTAAGCACTGACTTAGGAGTCTACGGATAGTTAAGTAGTAAAATCATTAAAGCTTTATGACCAGTGAGTGTTGGGGAGTGAGAAGAAGTAAGAGAAATCTAGGAGGCACCCCAGCTTTCTGGCTTGCCTATCTGGGTGAGCTTTAGTCCCTTGAACTAGAATAGTAAGGAACAGATTAGAAGAGGCAGGACAGGCTGATGAGTTCTCAATAAAATTTAATGTTAAGACATAATGAAAGATTAGTCATACTTTATCTTCTTAATAGAAGAAGAATAAAGGGCGGGCAAGCCTGGTGGCTTGGGTGCTAAGCCTGTATTTGGGGTGTAGACCAGGTAAAGCCCAAGGACCTGGTTCAAGACCCAGGCCCTGGGGGAAATAGCCAAATGAAATAAATAAAGTCTTCCTCCCACCCTTCTTTCCTCCCTCCCTCCTTCCTTCCTTCCTTTCTTTCCTTCCTCTCTTTGAAAAAAAAAAAAAAAAAAAAGCTTGACAGGACAATGATAAGACCATACATTGCTACTCATGTTGAGACAAGTGGTAATATCTACTATAATATAAAAGTGCACACACTGCATGACTCATCAATTTCATCTCTCATATTAGCCTCAGAAAAATACACATGCACTAGCAAAACTATATACTGATAGTGCAGCATTGCTCATAATATACAAACTTCATAATACTTAAATATTCTTTGAGAGAAAAATAATTAAATAAACCATAATAGAGTTTCCAGACTGATTAATAAAATCACCTTGGATATTAGCTGCAAATAATTTCTTCAAACCTCCTCCCGCCCCTTCCCAGTACTATGGAAACTGTCTTTCTTGGGGCGGATCCTGAATATTTCCAGGTGATTCGTATCATCAGGAGAGTTTCCATACGATGATGTACAATTTAAATCCGTGTAATGTTATAATACAATGTTATTTCAGCCTAAAAAAGAAAAACGAGGAGAATGTTTCCAAAAGAGATATGTAAAGTATCTCTCAAAACTACCTCGGGAAACAAATGCTGGACAAGATTAAAAGGAATGAGGATAGATCTTTGTGAAGTAACTCAGAATGAGCTCCAAGGTAAGGAATGATAAACGGAAACTGTTGAATGAACACGCAGTATGATGCATTATGTAGCCACTGAACCACACACAGAACGATTTATTTCTAGAAGTAAATATGGGTTTGGGAGTGGTGATTTCAAAGATAACTTCTGTATTGTTTATAAAGTTTGAATATTTTTACCAACAAAATGCATTTGTGTATTAATTCTGTTATAAGAAACAAATATCTGTTTACTTACTGCTGCTGTGGTTGAAGTGGGGAAGCAGGCTATGTAATACCTGATTTGTCCTAGACACATACACCCCTGAGCATACCTGGTTTGATTTTTTCTATGTAGTACTTACCTATCAAATATTTAAAATTCTTCTCTACATACAATGAAGCATATTCACACGAGGTGGGGGCATGGCACTAAGGTGTCAAGGGTGGGAAGGAGGGGTCTATAAATCCCCTGCTACTTCCTTGTCTCCTCATCTTTCAAGACCTAATTCAGATATTGTCTCAGGTCATGTTTCCACAGCCTGATCTCATCTCTATTCTTCCAAATCCCCATCCCAGCTCCTTCTACTCACATGTAGGTCTCATCCTTCTTCCCACACTGTCCCTGCTCCACTCCACTTTGTATTTACCCAAAGCTCAGCAGTGCCCTGCGTACACAGCTCTCAATACTAAATGATTATTGAATAAAATGCTTCCAGCTAAGCCTCCGAGGCCTGAGAATGGTCTTCTACTCTCCACTGTAATTACTGCTCAGTGGAAGTCACTTAGTCCTCCCTACTCTGACATCCTCGCCCCATCTCTCCCTCCTCCTCACTGCTGTCGAGAATTCTTGTAACAGGGAACATATGTTTGCATTACATAATTAAAGTCAAGGCTCAAAATTCAACCCTGCTGGGAGAGCCATGAAAAGCAAATGGTTGCATGCCATCCTTTCCAGGATACAGGATGGACAGGAGTGGGAGGAGAGCGTCGTCGTTCCTACACAACTGGGGATGAAGGTGAAGAGCACAGGAGGAGACCAGAAACTGTTGGCTCCTTGCAGAGGAAACACAGGCCTGAAAAAGGAGACTTTTCTTCATAAATCTCTCTCATTGGTCACCTACAACCCCTTCTGTTACTGACCCCGAGTGGTAAGAGGATCCACTGGTGACCTAAAGCCAATGGGACAGAGACAAGATTTGATAAAGCAGAGCAAGATCTTCATTACTTTGCAAAGCAATGGAGAAGGCAGAACTCATGTTCCAAAGCAAACTTCCAACAACGGAAGAGTGCTGAAGGTCTTTCACAGAGAGGAGGAGAGAGGGGGCTGCGGGGCTGAGATGTCCATGGTACATGCTCAGCACCTTCCATACACAGCAACTTCTGCTGATGGCAGTTTTGACCACGGCACTCCATCACTAGCTTGGGAGAAGCTGGTTCAAATAGATTCTGCAGTCAGTGTGATTGACAGCTGGCCTTGTCCCTGTTGCAAATGTGGCTGTTGGCTGTTAAGCAAACGTGCACTGAGCATTCCTACCAGGGGAGTTACATCAGAATGGTCTAGGTAAGATTCTGGGTGACACGTCCATCTTTTGTCTGTCCTCTATAGTTATCCGAATAAGAACAATCTTGACACAAAACAGCTGATTTCAAAACCTTCTTCTTGAAGTCAGACAGGAAATGGTATTGTCCTTCAATCATGCCAAGAGCGGCCGCTCAGAGAGGCAAGGCCTAGGACACGCTCCAAGGAGCCAGGCCAGGCCTCCATGTAGATACCGACCAGCAGCCCCAAGGGATGGAAAGCTATTGTTCATTCTATAAATCTGGGACTTCATGTCTTTCGGCATTAGTCTCCCGCTCGCTTTCTGTTCCTCTCCCCCAAGCTCCACAATCACATTGATTTTACCTAAGTTATAAATCTGTGAGGCAGGGAACATTGGGTCCCTCCAACTGAGTGACTTGCGAAAAGCTAATAAAAGGACTATTTGTAAACAATAAGAGATGGTTCCATACCTCTGAGGTTGTATGAGTGGGGTTCATCATCACCTCTCTGCCGAGAGCCAGTGGTCAGCAGTCCCAGGGAAAGAGAGCCTGTGGGAAGCCCTGTCGACAGCTGTTGTGATTGTCCATCAAGGGGATAAGTAACTCCAATCAAAGTCTTTTTATTTCTCCCTGATGTCTCCCCACTCCCCTGCCTTGTCCGCCCCCTTGGCAAGCCCTGCCGGAATCCAGAGGATTTGGGAGTATTTTCACTACCCTGAAGTCATGAGGCTGGCGAAGGGCAACCCTGAAGGGACAAAGGAAAGATTTCGGCACACCTCTATGTCACCTCTAAGGCCACCTCATGGCATTTGGGCATACAGAGTCATTTCCAGTTTGCAGCAACGTGACCTTTCCATGTTCTTTCCTCATCCTCAACCATGACAGCTATCCTCGAGATATAAGATGAGGTTCCCCCCAAACCTCAAGCCCACCTGCCTGCTAAATACTTTCCCCTCTACCTGAACCATCCTCTTTCCCTTCCCTGTTGAAGAATTTCTATCCATCATTCACAGTGAGGCTCAGAACTTACTCCTTGAAGCCTTACCTGATTTCATTCTCTTCACATAAGCTTCGTGGCTTCTGCCTTCATAATAATGAAACACTATCGCACTACTTTTTTTTTTTCTAAGGAAAGGTGAAGAGGCATGAAAGTGAGTAGGCAGGCAGGCAGGAAGAAGGAAGAGAGGAAGAGATTTATTTATTTTTATTAAGTTGTTCTCCCTGGGTCCCAGGTCTTGAACCCAGGACCTTGGGATGCGTGTGGACTGCTCCCACATATATTAGACTGGCAGGCCACCAGGGCATACCCAGCATGTGCTTCTTTGAAAGTAACTTTGATTTACAAAACAAAATTATGTTTTAGATGAGCAGGTTCACTTCTTCAAATATATAACACACCATACCCACCGCCAATGTCCAATGGACTCCCCACTACCCTTTACTCCCATCTCTTATCCTGTGTGTTGTCAGGGCCCAAGGGCTAGTTTTGGTTTGGTTTGGTTTGGTCCTTTTGCTTTGTTTCTTTCTGTTACACCTATAAATGAGATGATCCAGTATTTGTCTTTCTCCATCTGACTTACTCATTAGTATAAGCCCCTGTAGTTCCATCATGTTGTCACAAATGGCAAAATTTCATCTTTTTCTTATAGTTAAGTACTATAACATTGTTACATGTACCGTATCTTCTTTATCCATTCATCTGTCAATGGGCACTTAGGTTGTTTCCATTTCTTGGCTATTTTCAATAGAGCTGCAATAACAGAAGAGTGCACATAGCTTTTTGAATCAGTGTTTTCGTATTTTGGAGATAGATACCTAAGAGGAATTGCTGGAGAATATTTTCAACTTTTTGAGGAGCCTCCATACAGTTTTCCAAAGAGGCTGTACCAATTAATATTCCCATCAATGTGTGCAAGTATTTCCTTTTCTCCACATCCTCATCAATATTTCTGATACAAGCCATTCTCACAGGTGTGAGATGATATTTCCTTGTGGTTTGGATTTGCATTTTCCTAATAATAAATGATGATGAGCGATATTTCACGTGCCTGATGGCCACCTATATGTCTTCTCTGAGGAAGTTTACATTCAGATCTTCTGCCCATTTCCGACTGGGTATGAGAACATACTTGTATTCAGAACTTTAACCATGTATATTTCCCCTACTTCTATGCTGAGCATTCTTCAAAGATGAAGACTTCATCATCATTACTAATAATAACCAGTTATCATTTTCTGAGTAACTCTAATGTGCCAAACTGAAATCTCTTACCTCATTTTCTCAAGTCTTTGCTTTTATCCAATATACCACAGTAAAAACTGATTGTCAGGGAGGTCGGTCAACTCACACAGTGTCACTCCTCCAGTAAGTAGTAGGGTTGTGGTTTCAGACCCACATCCCTCCAACCCCCAACTGAAAATTGAACCGGAAAGTTACTAGAGTGAGTACTGCCTCTCCTCTTTGCATTTCCAGAGCTGACCCACTTCTGGATAATGCATAATCAGTGTCCAAGACAATCCTATAAATAAACAGCAAGAAGAAAAATATGTTGACTGAAATCTTTTGGTTCTGTGTATAGCTTTCTGATACAGACTTGGTTTTCTTTAGTCTTATCTCCAAGGTGATGGTTTATTGCAAAGTCCCACTTTGCTGGTAAAACTAAAATGTGTCTTGTCTGTGTTTATAAAGTGCATTTTCAGAACTCATCAGCAAACAGAATCCCTTAGAAGACGAGTTATTTGCTCCTCAAATAACCAGTTAAAACATCTCCACTAGGACGAGCAAGGTGCTGTACCAGGAGCTTCTAAGCACCATGTTTTTTAATTTTCATATGTGAACTGTGAGCATAGGCAACAGAAGGACAATAATTTTAAAACTGCTCCTGTTACAACAGCAGCAGCCACCACAGACTGGGTATTTATTGTGTGGTCAACTCCATGTTTGATGCTTTACATACATTATTTCTAACTTTTTAGCAGACTTCTAAGAGAGAGCTTAGTATTCCCATGTTAAAGAACAGAAAACTGAGCCTAAGTTACCTGTTCAAGACCTCCCAGACTCACAGATGATCTCACACCAAAATCTGTACCTAAATTTCCATGATCTACCCTGACTTCCAGAAAGAAGGAATTAACGCCCATCCCACCTATAATAAAACTGATTTTATCATGAGCGAAATTCCCTAGAATCTTTGGAAATTCTATGGCTAATCGAAGTATTTCTAATTGTCAAATGTTGTAAAACACAATAAATTAGAATCCTGGTATAACAGTTTTCTTCATATAATGCTTGAACTTTCCTTTAACGTCCTCTGTAAATTAAACTTGGTAATGTTATAATCTTATTTATGGATGACGAGATGAAGCTTAAGGAAACCAAAACAGCAGGTAACCATCATAGTGGAACCCAGGTCTCTTACTTTTGAATCTAGTAAGGTTAAATGCAAAAACATTTTTATTGTGATTTTATTTTGAACCTAGAGAGTCCTATACAGGCTTGCTTGTCTCTAATAAACTGGCTCATGCCCATTCCTCTCAGCTGTCATCTTTTTTCCTTACTCCTTTGTGGAACAAATATTATAACAATAATAATAACTAAAATAATAAGAACATGTTTTCATTCATAACTCTAATACTGCCAATATATCAATTACTTTTAGGTTTAGATTCTTGCTACTTAATCCTTATTGAAATAGTACCCAAAGAGCACACACACATACACAAACACAAATATTTAAACTCCTCTAGGAAATCATTTGAAACTTAATGGCAATTAGAAGCTGGTGGTCCCAAGTACGCGATTCACAGAACAGAGAGACTTGTGTATAATTTCTTCTACGACAGAATTGATCTTGAGATCTCGAGCCAGGAGTTTAGAAAGATAAGAAGACAACAAGGGACAGACAAAGACAAAGTTACTGATCATTCATGGAAAGACACTTTAAAGAACAACCTCTCCAACCAAATTCAGAATGTGCAATTATTCCTCTGCAAGAAGCAGTGCCTGCTTCTCAGAAGCAAAACCTTCCTGGTCCTTTGAATGTTATGGTAATCAGAGTGATGTTGATGAAAACGTTAACAGTGGTTATCTTCGGCTAGGGAGAGATTACACGGATGTTTTCTTTTCTTCTTAACTCTTTTTTGCATTGTCTGAGTTTTCTATGAAAAGCATGTAATTTGCTTATAATATAATTAAAATTAATAACAACCTCATTATTGCCAAACATGATGTGAAGTTGATCTAAAAAAAAAAAAAACCTATAAAAACAAGAGTCACAGGGACCAATCGTGTCGTCCCTACCCCCGAAGGGACAAGCAGCCCCTCCCTCAGCTTAGGGAACCTAGAACCCAGCACGTGCAATTTCCAGTTCTCTTTCTAATATAACATCTGCTAACAAGCTTCTGCTTTTTCTCTTTTGGAAACGTCGAGTGTTCCTATACCATTTGTTAACAGAGAAGATTTGATTCTGAGAACGTGTCATGGATTTCCTGTAGCAATGGTCCAATATAATTTAGTAGACAATAACACCCATAGAAATGTGTGGGAGCTTTGCTGTCAAGTCCTGTAGTGCTTTCATAAAGGAACATGTCATTTTTCTGCAACTAAATTTCAGCTAGAAATATAATAGCAGATGAGTTCTCATTGCCATTCATTCCATAGCCTTCCTGCAATTTGGACACCTTAATGATTTCATGCAAAATTCTCTGACTAAAGAGTGTTGGTGGCTTCTGTCTGATCCTGGTTTTTCTTTTGATGCGAATTACTTATGTGCATCCATCATGGTAAAAACAGCAGAGTTTGGGCAAACACTGCTCTCTCAGACCCCCGCTCCCTTTCAGGCCTGGAGATCCTTCATCTAACCCAGTTCCATTCTTGTACCTCTTCCCGCTGGCTTCCCCAGTGCCATTTTTATTAAAGCCCCAGCGCATCCCACATTCAGCCGCATGACTTCTTACAGGCTTCAGAATAAATCACCACATTGCTCCGATCTTGGCTTCCCTGCCCTCGGCTTTCAATTAAATTTAGAATTGACTTTAAAGGTACAACCTCAATGTACATGGTTGAAAATGACCTTGTTTCCCCTTTCCCACCACCTGTGACTTCCTGTGCGAGCCTCTTATACTCCAGCTCCTGGTTCAAAAAGTAGAAACAGGAATTTGCTACATGCTCCTGTGGCAAACTGTAAGTCTCAAGCTGTTTAAAGTCTTTAAAGTCCCATCCAAAAGGTAAAGTATACTCTGCAGAGAGAAATCTAGGGGCCTGCATCTCTGCCGCCTGTGTTCAGGAAGAGATACAGAAGGAGGAAAGGACAAGGAGGAGGACGAGGAGGAGGAGAAGGAAATTTTAAAAAAAGAAAAAGAGCATTGAGCTAAACACTGTATTTGCTCAGTTTCTACAGTTTTCATTCAAAATGATTAGTCTATTGATAACACACATCTCTCTAGTAAAGTCATTACATTGAATTATTAGAAATGATCTATGACAAGATTCCAAGATTCCAAGATTCCAGATGTTCACATCAAAACTGACTTTTATCTTTTGTCTTGTCATTTGGCTTTCTACTCTCAGCAAAGAGTACAGCGGAGTAAGCAGCGGGTCTGGGCTATTTAGGATCAGGCATGCTCCGGATGGTTTCTGTCTCCTCCCTTTGGAAGGCTTTACCCATCAGATGACTAAACAAGACAACACTTCCTCCTCTGTTCAAAACCACTAATATTTTAAGACACTAAGAGCAAGCTAAGAACCATACGGTCCCTCCCAACTCAAGAGAAAAGAAGGAAAGGATTGTTTGGTTGTCTGAAAAAAGGATAAAATGTGATCCGGTATGTGAAAAGGATGTGTAAATTCAAAGTGCTCCCCAAGTGTAACAGGCTAATTTATTCATTCAGGCATCAATCAGTTTATCGAGTATCTACTGTGCATCAGATTCCAAAGAGGCTCTCCAGTGTTTAAGAGCTGAAGTCTCGCTTTCTCACCACTAAAATAGGAAGAGACACTTTATTTTAGGGTGGGTGAAAGAATATATGTAAATCACTTAAAACCAGTATTTGCCACATCACAAATACTGAATAAATAGTTTTGCAAGAAAAGTTGAAAGGAATATTCCCAAATGCTAGAAGAAAACTAATGAATTATTATTCTAAGTCTTCTACCTTTTCTCCTTGACCCTAAAATGTGGATGCTTCAAGATCTAGCTAAGCAAATTTCACTTCAAAATATTTTCTTATTGATTACTCTTTGAAAAAGCGTTACTAAGAAATGCAGGTGCTTTATCAAATAAGGAAGAAAGGAAAAAGAAAAGAACTCACTAAATGTGAGATCGCAATAGCTTTGTATCTTTTTTCCCATTGAAATATCTTTAAATCCTAATTAGCAGACTGGCATTAATAGTCTCAGGTCCTAGATGGACTACTGAGGTCAAAGGAGAATCAGTAATATCGCCATAATCCCAGAACTAAGAAGTGAGATGATGGAATTCCAAACAAGCAGTTGTTTTAGACCCCATGCATTGTTCCGACATCAGCAGATGCCCACTTTCACCCTGTTTGGTCCTCTGGGGAGAGGTCTTGAATCCTCTTTCTTAAAAGTTGAAGAGGAAATTTTTTTTTTCTTTTCTTAAAGAAAAGCATAGGCAGGAATGAAAGTGAGCAGGCAGGCAGGCAGGCAGGAAAACAGAATAAGAAGCATTTAATTTCTTTTATTTAGTTATTCATCATGGTTGTTCTCCTGGGACTGGGCCCGGGGATGCAAATCTAGGTTCTTAGGATATGTGTGGACCACACTCAGCCAGAGGCAGTTGACCCAACTGCTACTCCACCAGGGCACACCCAGGAAATGTTTAAGAGTAAAATGTTGCAATAATTATTTTCTTGTCTAAACTTCTGAACAGTAGCATTATGTATAGTGAGATTCCTTCCTTTCCATTTAAACTCTTCTAGGTATCGCCCTCCTCTTCAGTTCTAAAAGATTACTGACAGGGACTTTTATTTATTTTATTTTTTTATACTTCCTCTTTCCTGTGTGTGTATGCTTGGGAAGACAACCACACAAAAGTATGAAACTGTTCGTTGAAACATTAGGAAAGAACTTACGTCAAATGTCTCCTGATTAGAAAGGCTACAGCCACCCCGTATCTTTCTGCACCAATCCTACACTTTACAGTCTTCTAAATCTCCACTCCTCCCATGTGAACTTTTCCCGCTGTCAGTTCTGCCTCCCTCCCAGCACAGCAGGAACAGTGGTGACGGCCATTGAAAGTTCAACTCCTCTCTTCCCATTCCTGTGCTCAGGGAACCTTGGACTTCGGTGCAGACCAGGTTAAAGTCTAAGAACCACGCCACACATAACCGACCCGGAAAATGGCACAGATATGCATAGAGAAAACCCCATGACAAAGTATAAATAGCTCTCTTTTCTTTTTTGTTAAAGGAAAGGTGCAGGCAGCAATGAAGACAAGTAGGCAGGCAGAGAGGAAGAGAGGAGGAAGGAGCATCTTTATTTTATTTGTATTTAGACGTTCACACTAGGTTGCTCCCCCAAGGCGGGACTTGAACTCAGCTATGTGGCTGTTTCCTTTGACCCAACAACCACTGCTCTACCAGAGCGCAATAGATATGAATCTCTTTAGCGGGTGGAACCCAGGTTCCTGAGGAACATGCTCTTTGCCAAGAAGCACAAAGAACAGGAACTGAAGAAGTTGCAGGCCAACAGTACCCAGGCCCCCAGAGCACAGGCGGAGGCCACTAGGCCCTTATAAAGCCCGAGGAGGTGCAGCCCAAGATTCCGAAGGGTGGCGTCCAAAGTTTCAGTCAGAAGTTCAGTCAGTCGACTGACCTCCATCGCTCACCTCGGGCTCAGCATATGTTCTGATTCCACCATTGAGAAGGGGCTTAAGCTCTATCTGCCCAAGGCCAAGGCCAAATCCCAAACCAAGGCCCAGGTGCTGCCCAGGAGCAGCACCAGCTCGGTCGGGCTCCCTATGGTGCCCAGGTCCCCACGAAGATTCTAGAATAGAGCCCCTGTGAGCTAATGTGAGGATGAAAGGATGGGTGTGACCCCTGGGCTGCTCTCTGCGGGGGGCTGGTGTCCTCCTGGACTATTTGCACGAGAAAACCTGCCATAGGCTCTGTCACACACCCACAAAGAAAAAAGAATGTTCAGCCCCAGAATCCAAGTGCCTGTAGAACCTGAAACCTTTTTGCTGGCGAGTCTAAATAGAAAGCTCGGTAGAGAGTTGTAAGGGTGCTCCGGAGCTGGGTTCTTCCGTTGGGTGCCTACCGCCTGACTCCAATCTCACTGCACCACGAGTCAACACTAGTGGGTTCAAACTCAGCCATTCCCAGTGTCCCCCATCCCTCAAGCAATGAGGACATAGGCTAGAGAAGCCGTGAGCCTGGGTTCGAGACTCAGGGCTGGAAAGATCAATAGAATTACTTAATTAAAAATGCATTTAAAAAAACAAAAATAAGGTCATTCAACAGCAAACCAAATGACCAGATACAGAGGGAAAGAATTTTCTTTCTTACTTACTCTCCATTTTTCACTTTTGTCTCTTTTTGGAGCTCTAGACAGAATTATTCTCTTTCTGGTGCCTGAAAAGAAGGCACTCCACAGTTCGCCTCACTTGGCAGTAGGGTAAGCAGCTCCTGTTCTCAGTATCATCTTTAAAGTTCAAGGATGAAAAAGACAGAATCTAAAAAATACCCTGTTTAGCTAACAGTTTACTTCAACAGTATGTGTGGTTTACTATTCCAGACAAAATGGAACCATTTTGTTATTGGCTAAATACATTTATAACACAGTCCTGGAAATGTATTAATTTGTCTCATGTGTATAGTGTTATCCTTTTCTTTTCTTTTTTTTAAAGGAAAGGTGCAGGCAGGAATGAAGGTGAGCAGAGACAGGCAGCAGGGAGAGAGAACGGGAAGAAGCACTTTAGTTAGTTGTTAATCTGGCCTCCCCCCTCCCCCACCCTGGCCCGGGGACACATACCAGGGACCTGAAACCCAAGAACCTGAAATGCATGTGGACTGCACCTAATCCCTACTCCACCAGGGCCTCTCTGCTTTCATTTTCAAAGCACTTTTTGCATGTGCATGAGAAAGATCTAAGTTTTTAATTCTTTTCAGGGACAGCTGTAAGCAGGAATTAAGGTGAGTAGGCAGGTAGGCAGGAAGAGAAAAGAGAAAGAAACACATTGGTTTATTATTTTTATTTAGTTGTTCATCTTGGTTGTTACCCCAGACCCAGGTCTCAAACCTGGGTCCTTGGGATGTATGTGGACTGTGTCCACTAGGCCACCAGAGAGCACCAAGATCTAAATTTTTAACACCCATTTTGTAGATCAAGAAATTTCACACACCGAGGGACACGCCAAGGTCATGGTGCTAATTAGTTGTCCACACCTGCATAATTTTTAATATTATCTTCCTTTACTCTCAAAAGTGTACTTGGCACATCCTGGTGGACTAGCAGTTGGGCACAGTCCACATGCATCCCAAGGTCCTGGGTTCATGGCCGGAGGCCAGTGGGGACAACCAAAAGGAACTAAATAACATAAATAAAAATGCTTCTTCCTCCTTTCTCTTCCTGCTGCCCACTCTGCTTACCTTCATTCCTGCAGGCGCCTTTTTCCCTTAAAAAATAAAAAGGTGTTCTGGTTTTGGTAATGATATGTAAGGTAATCCTGCTAGTAGAATACAAGGGCTTCACTCCAACTAGGCCCATCTATTGGCAGTTTTCCAAATAGGAGAGGTTGTTTCATACTTTCCTTTGAGCAATTTTCCCTCATCCTAGAATACCCTTCATTCTGACTGTAATTTCCACTCCTCTGGAAAGTCTCTCCCAGAATTTTCTTTCAGCCTAATTTAGATTAGGCAAAAGCCCCAGGGCTACTTTAGAATTACCAGAAGAGCATTTTGAAAACACAGATTTCTGGCCCCCACCACCTACGGCTGGGATTTAGCAAATCTAGGGTGGGCCTAGGAAATTTGCTTGCCCTTCCAGCCTGTTCCCATAACATCTGCATACTTCTCTGTGGGTCTCTGAGAGAGATTTTCCTATCTCTTCTCCTATCTCTTTATAGGTGACTATAAACTCCTTGAGGGCAGGACCCGTGAGCCTCACGGTTAGTGTGTCTCCAGCAGACAGAATCAGAGCTCAATTAAAAAAAAAATATATATATATATATATATGAACAGATGAATAATAATGGTAAGCATTTATGGGACACTTCCTATGTATCAAGCACTGTTTCTCTCTCTGTCTCTGTCTCTGTCTCTGTCTCTCTCTCTCTCTCTCTCTCTCTCTCTCTCTCTCTCTCTCTCTCTCTCTCTCTTTCTGCGTGTGCCTGCGCCTGCGCTTGCAATAACCTTTCAGAAAAAACTTTAACCCTTAGGGGCATAATCAGTAGCCTTAGTGAGAAAGGATATTAGGCACACTGAGCTGTTAGAAGTTAACTCTGGGAGGTGCAGATGTGACATCCAGTTCTTTTTCCTTTAATTGATTTTTTTCCCAAATTTATTTTTTTAATTAAACATTTATCTCAAGACAGACTGCCTCTTGAAATTCCCCCAGAGTCTCATGAACCCTGAGTAGTGTTAATCATTTCCCTAATGGACACCCAGTGTGCCTTCAGGGAATTTGGGAAGGATGATAGGGAATACCAGTGGTTTTATTCCTACTTGCTAACCTTCCAGTTTTGTGCTTGGTCATCAGACAGCACCTTCCAAGGTTTTGTTTTCTATCTCAGACCTCATTAACAAATAGCTTCTAGAAGGACTGGGGAAGAATTCAAGAATGGAACTGCTTTACTCTTTTAAGCTATACCCTTCAACTGTGAGATGCAGCATTTTCTGAGGCTATCCTATAAAATTAAGAAAAGTTTACCAAGGGTTTGTGACCCACCATGAGCTTAATGCAGTTTAAATGTACAATTCTGGTAACAGTGTCAGATTATGGATTTCCAATTGGCAGTCGCAATCATGATTTAGAACAGATGGTCAGACCACAGGCAACAGAATCAACAGAATTTTCTGCCATCCCAAGAGGCTAACAGAATCCAAGAGAAGTATCTGACATCACCTAAATTGGTAAACAGCTCAAAACAATCTTAATTAACAGCTTGCTGGAGCACTTAATGACAGAGAGCATGCCTCAGTAGAAATCGGTATTCTTAGGCAGCTCAGATATATTATTAGCCGCATAGGAAGATTGTCTAATGTCCTGGGGGAAAAAAAACAGTCAAAATTAGGAAATCTTGGTTTGCGTCCAAGTTCTGACACTGGGTGATCCTGAGCAGTAATTTGAACCTTTTTCCTATACACTCTAAAACAATGTCTATGGTACCTTATCTTTAAAATTGTGCTGAAGAAAATGGAGTGGGAAGTAACTAAACTGTAAGTGAACAAAACAAGAATCTTGTGAACATTTCGGATTATGATGAAGTAAAAATAAAATATTAAGAGAGAAAGGAAGGGAAGGGAGAGGAGGAAGAAGTGATTTTTTTTTTTTTAAAGGAAGGAAGCAGAAGAGGAAGCACTTCTATTTTATTTGTTGATTTATTTTGGGCTGTCTCCCTCCCCACCCTCCTAGGTCCTGAACTTGGGTCCTTGGACTTTATATGGTCCACACCCCAGCCAGAGGCTTAATGCCTGAGTCACTAGGGCACACCTTAAAATTTATCTTTCAATATATAACAAGAGGCTTAATAAGCAAACATTAACTCCTATTATTCATTGTGTTACCAGAGTTGCAATGGTAGATTTGCTTTTACTAGAAATACTAATGCACAGCAAAAACACAAAAATACAGGTTAAAGAAACTTTTTTAAATCAACAGGATCATATAACACTGTCAGTTTAAAAAAAGTTGAACTTTATTCTGTGTGATCATCTTCGGTTCTCAGTCTCGTTAGTCTTCTAGAGGAGCCTTTGGAAAGAATGGGCAATCTTTTCAGCATCACTTGCTATCCCATGCAAGAAACTCAAATAATGAAAGACTCCCCAAATGAGCCTCAGCAAGAAAACTCAATGCAGTCAACAGTTCCGATGCAAAGTGAGTCAGGATGAGTGACAGATAGATGCCAACGGGCACATTTACTCTGCCTTTGCTGCATGTTCCTGTGTCTGTCAAAAAAACAAAAAAAAAAGGTAAAAAGATTATGTTCAACTTTTCAGCAAAGTATGGTATGTGTGTGTGTTGTGGAGATAATGGGAGAAGAGAGGTGGAACAGGGTAGCAGAAGAAGGGGACAAAATTAAGCTCCCCCGGGAAGGTAGCCCACTGCTTCTCAAGTTACCATTTGTAAACCCTTTACCCGGTTCTGTTTGGGCTATTGTCCTGGGTCAATCATCCATTGAAAATCAAGCTCTTCAGCTCATTATATATTCTTCATTTGAGGTCACCAGAACTATTTCCTGAAACCTGGTTTGGGTGCTAATTACCTGTTCCAACACCTTGTAAATATCTCTGTGGATGTGTCATAGGAAAATTTCACTTTTTTATTTTTCTTAACTTGAGCACACTTATTACAAGTTCCCCTTTCAACTTCCTAGTCGGACAATGAAAGCTGGTGAAATAGAAGAAACTTCTGCTGCTCTGGTTACTATGACGTGAGGTTCACTTCTCCACTACCCTAAGGCATCGCTGACAGCTCTGGATCAATTGTAGAGAAATGTTTACTGAAGTCAGCCACAGGATTCTACACGGAGAAGAAATACGCGGCCTTTTCTTCCCCAGGCCTCTTTCTCTCCCTCTGCAAAGTCCCTTTTTACAAATACTCTGAGACTTGTGCAAAAGAGATGTTCTCTCCCAGACAGTTCTTTTCCTCTAGATTTCCCATGAACTCTTTCTGTCAGGTTCCTTCTCTCCTAACCCTCCAATGGAAAAAAAATCTCAAACTCATAGCATATGTCTTCCTAGAGTGATAGGATAATTCTCTCCATTTTGAAACTAACTGAAAACAATTGCTTTACTGGATGGAAAACAGTTAATCATTTTGCTGTCCCAAATGGATTCAACACAAAAACGGGTTGCCTTTCCTTCCCATATCTAAATACATTCAAGACCAAAAGAATGAATAAAGGTGTTACTTTGAAGAAAAAATCATCAGGTCAGAGACCCATGAAACAAAACCACACCTACAGAACCAAGAGAAGGCAATATTTTAAGGACAGGACACTTCATCCCTGGAAAAGAACTGGGAGACTGAAAATTTCATTGATTTCATTCTATGACAATTGCATCCTGACGAGGCAAGATTTCTTCCCCCCGCTTTCCTTAAGAAAGCTGAAGGTGACGACTGTCTCTATGTGGCACTGTGGTGTAAATGCCCACTGTTGTGGAGGAGAAAAGCCCATGAAGCTGAAAAATTTTGCAAAGAGAAAACAATCCTCCTGCAGACCACAGTAAATAAAATAACAGCAGTGGGGTGATTTGCAACCATGTAACGGGGCTTTTGTCTGGGTCTATTTCTCTGTGCCTTGAGGGTTTCTGTGTTCCTTCCCTGCAGGATCTCAGTGTTTGGCCCCTCCGTTACAAAGGCCCAGGGCTTGAGCCCCTCCTTCAGCTGTTCACCCCCAATCTTGCCCATGCTGAGGCTTACTTACAGCAGACTGAAGAGTTTCAGTGGGGTGCAGGGCACTGCAATTTAGGATTTCTGCAGTCCAGGGTGAATTTTCAAGAGTACATCAGAGAGGGGAGCCAGACTTAAAAATAGCCTTTACTCATCCTATTAACCATTTCTTTGCTGCATGGTTTTAAAGGCTGGGCCAGCGAGCATTTTTTTCCCCCTAGCAAAGACCAAAATTGCTACAGCTGTCTCTGACCATATATTTAAGGCAATATTTCACCGTGTCTGCCCTAACAGTTGAATCAATGTTATAATTCATTACAGAAAGAACTATTGAAAAACCACTGTATTCTTCCATGCGCCGGGGGCTTGCGGGTGGGAACGAAGGGGAAGGGAAAGGGATTAGAGGTTAGAGGGAGAGGGGAGTGAAAGAGAGGAAAAGGAAAAGAGAATCTGAGTGAATAGAGGAGTGAAGAAGCCTCTTGTTCTGGTTTGTATTGATCTTATTTAAGCATGGGGAGAACTGATGAGTCTGTGATTATTTTAATGACCATGAAACCTATGTATTCAAAGAAATAAATGAAGCTCTGTAATCACCTTCTAAGTAATATCAAAGACCCATAAAAGGACTAGGGGGAGGGGCATCATTGTATAATAGTATTTACATCATACAGGGCACCGCAGGCAAAGGTAAACCAGGGGTTGAAGTTTTTCCAGAGGGGGAGAAGAGGCTAAAATTCAGTACTTTATGGCTGTGACCTATAGGGAGGATAATGCAAGGGAAACACTGAGGTTTGAGATTTCTGAGTAGTTCATGAAACAAGTCAAACTTTGAAAGTGCAGCAGCACGGAATATGCGGATGACGGGCAAACGGGCAAAGACGATCAGAGACTGTGTAGCAAGTGAGGGCTACTGTCACAAAATGCTTTACATTTTAAATAATGACAATACACTCAGTTCCAGCAAAAGACACACTTTTGATTTTCTGAAGTCAAGTGGCATTATATTAATGGACCATTACAAAATAACGGGACTGTTTGTCTACTACGGGAAGATGGTAAGAAATATGAGACGTTGACTCCAGCAAGAAAGGACACAGGCTCCCAGAGAGGAGTACCAAGCTGACATTGTTTACTAGGTGTGGCAGTCAGCTGGAGACAACATTTGTGCTTTAATGAACTTTCACACTTAACAAGCTAGAGCAGCTAACTTGAAAAGCCCACTCTGGAATCTGACAGATCTGATTTCCTATCCTCCCAGCTCTTCCATTTGTTAAGTTTACTAACTAAAAAAAAAAAAAAACCTCATGTCTCTGAGCCTCAGTTTTCTCATCTGTAAAAGGGGAATAACACCACCTGCCTCCCAGGCTGCTGTGCTGAGTAAATAAGATAATAACTGGGAAGCGCCTGGTGGCATTTTCAATTTTAATAGTTAGTTACCCTCAGTCCATTACCTCTAAATAGGCAACAGGAATTCTTAAGCAAAAATTTTTATGAACCCCTGGAAAATAAAGACCTGAAAACAAAGCAAACCAAAAAACCCCATGTCCTTCACACCATGAGGCTTCTCATCATGAATTTATTATCAACTAAGCTGTGTTATAAATAAGATAGATTGAAAAACAAAATAGAATGCCCAGTCCAATCTGAATATCAGATGAAGTTATTTTTTAGCATAAGTATGTCCCACCCAATATTTTACTTAAAAAAATATATTGTGCATTGTTCATCTGAATTTCAAATTTAATTGGTTATTTTATTCTTAATATGCTAAATCTGGAAACCTAAGTACGAACACCAAAGACCTGAGTATTTTTCATTCCTACTTCCTTTAGATCAAATCCCTGCTGTGATAATGGGAAAGGAATCTTTATTTCAGAAAGTTTAAAAAATAATAAATAAAATTAGTGTTATTTAAATTTCCAAATATTTAAAAAATAGCTGGTCCATTTAAGAGGGAAAACCAATAGCCCTCTTTCCATTTTACAGTTTAACAAATGGTTTTTGGGTTTTAATAACCTTTCACTCAAACTAAGGTAACAGGTAATTCCTAGGTTCTCCGAGCCATTTCTGAGCTGACTATCATCAGGTCTGAAATGATTTTTGTTTTGTTTTGCTTTTCCTCTTTCTCCAGGGCAGGACTCCATGGAAACTTGATTCGACAACTAGACAGGGGGAAGCTGCTAATACGTACTGACAAAACACTCAAACTGAGATGCTTTATCAGAAGGAATGGTCCTTTTCAGTAAAGAGATATCACAGAAGGAAGGGAAAATGTACATCCAGGAAATGGGTAGGTCAATGGAGCAAATGTAAAGTGATATTATGAACATAACTATGACATTTTGAATTTACTTAATTAACACTGGCTATTCCATTGTTATTTCATATCCAGCAAATAATATGACGAGGGTCAAGACCTGTATCACAGTATATAGAAATTTACATCAACAATAAAGTTAACATTTGTAGCCTGATCTTTAAGCTCTTAATTCCATCAGACTCTGCTTATGTATGGAAAATAGTAATAAGAAGCTCTGATTTAACTTGGTCAACAAAAGCCTCCATACTACGGTTGGTTTTTGTACATATTTACTTGACTTGGTGATAGCACAGTTGATACGACAGACACATGCTGACATATAATTCATGTATTTTATTCACTGATTTTATAAAAAGGGAAAAAAATGTCAATAATAACTTACTGCTTAGTATTTTTTAATGTTAACACATTTAACAGTAACTTCTTTGCCTCTAGTCTATGAAGTTCCCCCTTATTCATTACAAACACAGATGTGTTTTCTCCATAATTTAAATTTTTATGATATTCCAGTATTTATTGGAAGGCTCCGAATCTCTAACTCAAAGGTAAGGACTGGTTGATTTTGAAAACTTCTTGTAGATATTATTATGTCATCTAAGTTTTTTTTTCAGCTTAACTTAGAGCTTAAAACAAGGTAGCAGGCCTCTCCCCCGCCACCCCCAAATCACGAAATCAACAAAAAAGCCAAAAGAACATTAGAACAACACACTTTCCTTTGAAGGGCAGAGAAGGGAAAAAAAAATCACGGGTAATTCAGCGAGTTGATTTCTCGAGAACTCCAGCTCTCAGGGCTTTGTGGGGAGCAGCCGCCCAACAGTCTTGGCCATTACATGTCAATCTGTCAAACCAACAAACAAAAACACCACAGGCTTCAGCACAAATGGCATATGACAGATGCAGATGTGCCTCTCAAAAGAATGCCTTGCTTTTTAAACACCTGCAAGAATTCCAAAACAACTGGCCTGCCTTCCACACCTCTGCCATCACCACTCTCCTGACCCGGAGTCCGGACTGGGGACTGAAAAAATGCCTAGAATGTACAGTATTCCATTCCCGTTTGGAAAAGCAGTGGGGGGCTGATGAGGAACTACGACAGTGTGGACACCACAATGCGGTGCACCTGCTTGGGGTGTACAAAGGGAGTGTTTATTACAGAAACTGCAGCGTTTTTTTCATCTTCTCATTAAGTGATCGTGAGCAAATCCAAGTGTGTTTCCCTTTTATTAGGTTAACCCATCCCAAATTAAAAAGGCCTATTGAGAGTGGGTTGGGTTTTTCTTTTTCCCCCTCAACAGGTATATTGTCTTCCTTTCACAACGAAATTGCTTCCCACATTTCAGTTTAGGCAGATGAGTAATTTGCAGTACTGTTGCAAAGTAGATTTCTGAGTTATGTGATAACCAAAACATAAAATTCAGCTTATGCTCTCGTAGACTTCTTTTTTGAAAGACAAACATCCCCCAGATAACTTTTCTACTTGAGGAGCATTTTTATGTCCCAAAACTGCATTACCAAAGAGACGTCATTCTTCCCTAGGAACTATTCCCACTCTGCATATTTTAGCTCTTACCTCTGGGAGTGTCTAAATCTGGAACCAGCACTAGGAAACAATGCCTATCATAAATGTGCTTTAAGGTGATCAGTTGCGAGAAGAAAATGTCCCTTTCACCTGGCAATCTTCCTTAGAGTCGGTGGTTTGATTGACTTTTTCATCTCTTCCTTAATTACAAGTTGTTATAATATACAGAGATAGTTACCAAATAGAATCTCTTGGGTTAGTCGTCAAATTATAAATATAGATATTTGTTATCAGAAAAATGTCAGCAAGAGCCGGCTGCCCAGGAGCAAATGACAAAGTTTTGGCTCCCAAGAATGAGATGCGTTGTTTGCTCTTCCCCACACTGCAGCTGCCTCTCCACTCCCCCCGCCGCCCTTGTTGGGTAGTTTATTACACACAAGCTACTAATGAATGGGAGCCGCTGTTTTACAGTACACCACACTTACAGGACTTATCTCTAGGCCTACTACAGATTTGACTGATCAACAGCAGGGTACCGCCATCATAATTCTTCCTAGAAACAGGAGTATAAAAAGGGGTTTGTTGGAGGTTGGCTGGGTCCGCCGAGAATCCTGCCCGCAGGGCTGGCCGATGCCATCACTCGCTGTTATGGTCTTTGGCCTAATAAGGTACAGAAACAAAGATTGTTCACTTATTCAAGAACACTAAAGCACCAGAATGATGGAAAGTAGAGGCAGTGGGGCACATATCCAAGTGGGATTAAGGCCACAAGCACAACTTTATAGGACTGTCTGGGTGGCAAAATAAGGGTCTGCAGCTGAAAACCCAGTTCAAACATAATTTATTAGATGTCATTCACATTAGAGGTGGCTGTCATTAGGAGTTCAATTGTTGCATTGTGCCCACTTGATTTGGACAAGTATTTTTGTAAGCATTTTACATATATCATAACTCAGAAGCAAGAGGCTGAAAGTAAACAACAGACCGATAAACTGGCTTAGTGATATCTAAAGAGTGTATATATATACACACATATGCATGTGTGTACATATACATGCATGTGATTATATACATATATGTACATACATATAGGTGTGTATATATACTGTGTATATAATGTATGCGTATATATATATTTGGTATATACAAATATATGTGTGCATATGTATATATTTGGAAGAAATCATTTTTTCCCCCACTTTGTTTTAAAGTCACACTAGGTCCTTCACATTTCTAAATTTTAGCATTTTTCAGATTGTGTCTCCTAGGTTTTTTCAAATTTTCATTTAAACATCTACAAAATGAATTCATCTCTCTCCCAACAAAACAAACCACTTAACCCTGTTTTATATATAAGGGAATTAAAAGTTGGAGAAGCCATTTGTCTGTTTTAGAAATAGTGAGTGATCTAGCTAAAAAGCAAATTCTGAAGTTAAATGAGCCAGTCATTTCATCATGCTTTTCCAGCATGGGAGTATAGCAAGACTTTATATATAATTAAAATGTTTTTCTGTCCTTGGATCCCAAATACCGTTAGCAGCAGAAACATGGGTTATTAAAGGATATTCCTACAATGATCATTTTTACCGTTCTGAAGACACTGCACAATGGTCTTTTGCCTGAGAGGGCTGTGCTTGACTGAGGCTTCAGTGCTTTATAAATGGACTTTATGTTCTAAGATCACAATATCTTAAGTCAGCTTATTGGCTTTTTAATGCATTTACAGTTCCTGAAGTTCTGATTATCTTAATATTGCTTAATAAAATGTGATTACAGAGTTTCCTAGGGGTTAGAGGTATCAGTCTTTCTGATAGAAACAGGTCAGTGTATCAGAGATGCACCATCTGGAAAGACCAGGAGTCAAATCTGACTGTTTTTCAAATAATATTCTCTCAGATAGTCAAAGAGAATGACTATTCTCTTTGTTTCCCCTCCTACCACCTTGTCTTACTTGTCCCGATTTCTAACTATTTAAATATTTAAAATTGGTGTGCCCTGGTGGAGCAGTGGTTAGGTCAGTCACCTCTGACGCAGGCCACATATCCCTAAGTTCCAGTCCTGGGTCCCCTAAGGGGAACAACCAGTGTGAACATCTAAATGGAAAATAAATGAAGTACCTCCGTCTCCTCTCTCTTCCTGCCTACTCTCCTATTTGCCTTCATTTCTACCTTCACCTTTCCTTTAAAAAATTTGTATTTAAAATTTGTGTCATGTGAATATTTGAATTTAAAAAATGCTGTGAACCAAAGAAATAATAAATATTTCCATTAAAAATAAAATAGGTGTCATAATTTTACTATTATCTTTAATATCCAGTACATTGTAAGGCTTACTATTTTATTTCATTTTTCTGTATTCATATTCAGCACCTCTTTGACAGCACCGTCATTTGTAGTTGCCTGATACTTATGCCGGGAAACAGAAATCTCTTACCGTGATATAAGAACTACAGCATTTGTAAAGGTAATCTACATCAAGTAGAAAAATTTGAGGTAAGACAGTGAAATTGTTCAACTAGTCCTCTTCTGAACTCTTTTCTTACTGGCTCTATGAACTTAGAATTTACCAAACCTCTGCGCCTCATTTTAATCACATAGAATGACATAATATATGCCTGCCCCTTCTGCATCCTTCGTTTTATATCAAGGATAAGATATTAGCAATTCTTTTGAAACATAAACACTTGGAAAAACACTCAATGACCATCAACAGGAGAACAGATAAAGAAATTCTGATCTACCCCTATTATGCGGTACTAGGTAACAGTTACAAAGAGTAGAGCACATCTGTGTTTTAAGTACATGCTTCCCTGACAAAGTGGGAAAATACATAGAGTAAAATCTCATTGATTTAAAAAGAACTTAGTGTATACGTATGTTCATAATAAGACTGACCTTTATGTGATGTGTGTCAAGTGCTGCTCCAAGCAGCTCACAAATAATCTCATTTAATCGTCACAAAAACCCAACAGAGAGTACTGTTATTATCTTCACTTTCACTAATGAGAAAATCAAGAACATACATGTAGTCAGTAGTAGAACTAAGACTTGAATCTTGAAGATCTAGCTCCAGAGTTTAGGTTCTTAAATCCTGTCTGTCTGTCTGTCTTACCCATCTATCATCACCGTCTGTATATCCTCCGTATAGTTGTCCATCCATTCATACACCTACTTTTCTGTCTGAGATCTGGAAGACACTCAGCTGTGGGGAAGCGGTGAAGGGCACTTTCACTTTTTATTCTACACATCACTTTCACTTCTGCTTCTATCAACTTTTGTATTGTTTGCAGTGCCATCGTCAAACTTAGAATCAAGGTACTGGGGACATCTGATACACAGTGGCAGTAAAGGACAAGCCTCACAAATAAGTGGTCCTTAACTAGGTATTGAAAGCAATGTCAACAAATTTACTTTGGATGGAGTCTTAAATATGAATATCATTCATATCTTTGAGGGCAGGAGGTATGACATGTTTTCCTTTTAGCTGTAACACCTTTTCCCTTCAATAGCAACTACATAGCTAGCATTGTCCCCTATAAACACTCAAAAGTTTTGTTTACTGAATAAAATAGGGCTCTAAGTGAAAGCCTTCTATTAGGGCAGGGCTGTAGTTTGTGGCTATAGAGCAGAGTGAATTAAATATATGGTTCTAGACAATTAACCAGGGTTTGATCCAATTTCATTAGTCAAACACAGATAAGAATGAGTGCTGCTCTTCCCCTCACATCGACCCATATTTTTTTGCTCCCTATTTCATTCTGATTTGGTGTTCAATACATTTCTACCCATTTGGTTTGTAAAATGTTCCTTAGACCAAGATTTTGAAGCTTTAGATCTAAGATTTATGTTTCATATTACAAACATTGGTACTTAAACCTCTTTATGCCTAAACTTGTGTGCTTTAACATCATCAAAAACATTTCTATTAGTTTGATTACCACAAGATGATTCTGACATGGCTAGAATGTGCTTGATTAGTGTGCTTTTTATTCCCTGATTCTTTGCCTTTTAGCATCTTTTTTTACCAACAGTTCTGAGCTTGTTCATACAGTTGAAACTTTCCTGATTGTTAGATATCTCTGCGGGTTTTTTAAAACATTGAAATACATTTCTGAACTTTCATTGAGTTGCCTTGCATGAAAGCAAGGCTACTGAACGCAGTATTTTAACAGATGAGTTTGGTCTTCTCTTAGGCTAAAGACTCACGCACACAAGAAATGTGTCTTGCAGATGCGCTGTTTATTTGTAACTCTCATGGAACTCTGGGAGTTGTGGCACATAAGAAGCGACTTATAAAATATATTTAAAAATAATGATTTTCAATGAAAGGCTTCATTTTTATATTTGAATTGTGAATTCACAAACATGAAAAAAATGAATATCCAGGTGAAAGTATTGAAGAAAACAGAGGTACCAAGATCCAGGAATGATTTGGCGTGAGAAACACCAGATTTTTCACACTATCCACCCTCACTGAATATTAACTCTTTCGAAGAAATGTTTTTATTACTAGTAAAATGTTTTCATGGCACTTATGATACAGTATTTGTTGAATGAATAATTCTACAGAATGGTCCATTAAAAAGGTAGTATTCAGAGCACACTGCACGTGTACTGTCAAGTCCAAGGACCCAGGTACAAGACCTGGGGCTGGGGTAATAAAAAAAAAAAAAAAATAACAAAAGTAAATCAGTATGTTTCTCCCTTCTCTTCCTTCCTTCCTTCCTCTCAAAAAAAAATTATATTCTGCTTCATTTGTTGTTATTCTAGAAGCTTTCTTTGGAATCCATTAAATACTTTCCTGTGGAGTATTGGATAATCTCACCCCTCTACCTTTCCCTCCCACCAGGAAAGTGGCCCCATATCTGTCTATCACAGTCCTACCTGTTCCTCAAGCCCATTTTCTCCAGCAGCCTCCTCTAGATCACTCCATATTTTCAGAGTTCTTTGCTCATACCTGCACCATTCTGAAGATACATATACATGTTAATCTGTTTTTCCTAAAGAGGTCAGTTCTGCACTTTTTGTTGTTTTTCATTCCAATCCCTACTTCCTCCTAAGACTCAGTACAAAATTTCCTGATGGCAGGGATTTATTCTTTCCATTTTGAATACTTGGAGGAATGCTTCATATCTATTATAGCCAGTATGCTTATTCCATGGATAGGTAAGTTCAATACTCAACACAAACAGGACAGCTCTGAGTTTCTCTAGTAAATTAAACCCCAAGACCATGAATGGCATCTATCAGTACTTAAATAGAGATCTGTTCATAATATTGAGAGATATGTAAATCTGGTATTAAGAAACAAATAACCAAATCGTTGACTCAATTTTTACTACTGTTATTTTCTAAATTCACAAGAACTTATACTTTTCCTTTTAAAAAGAATATGGGATATTTTTGTGCCTGGTTGACTTGCAAAAATCTTAGTTTGTCAATATTATATCAATATTTCCATCTCTGGAGAGAGAAAGAAGAAATATGAAAGGAAAGACTGGCGGGAGGGGAAGGGAAGGGAGGGAAAGAGAGGAAGAGAGGAAGAGGAATAAGAAGGAGGAGGAGGAGGAAGAGGTGGGGACAGGGAGGGAGAAGGAGGGGAAAGAAAGAAAATCTTTGATACCACAGTATACTGGGCAGGGGTGACTTAAAGGAAAAAGTGAGGAATACAAATCTTTATTTGTGTTTTTAATGTTAGCATGGTGTTTCTACATATGCACATACAAATTATATATAGTAATTTGACAACATTTCTTTTCAGCTTCCTAAAATAATCTCTCTTCTTCTTTTCCTCTGCTCACCTCCTCCTCATTCACCTTCTTTTGCAACAAGAGTTTTCATAAAAATACACAATAGCTTAGATGACTTGGAAAGATTAGAGCCTTAATATTATACTCGAAGGTTCTCTGACTTGTTATAAGTTTAACTGGAATGCTTTGTTGTGCAGCATATCAGTTTGGCATAATATACTGCATTAGATAATCTCTTTAATCCAAGCTGCCCTATATTTTAAAACAAAACTACGTAAGAACTGATGAGTAACCCAGAAAGGAAGGTGGGAGGGAAGCAATGAAAGATGGAAAGAAAATGAAGGAAGAAGGAAGGCGTGAAGGAAAAATGCTGTTTGGACATAGGCAACTGTTAAAGACACAGGAACAAAATGAGTGAGGTTGTTAATATAATAAGCAACTTATAAATTTCAAAGAGCTTCTAAACAAATGTATCAGTGTTAATACAAGAATCTTTATTTTTGCCTTCGTTAATTTGCAAATTACTAGAAAAGACACTAGAAGTTTGAATTGGGGGACCTTGAGCAATTACCATCAAACCAAAATGAATAATCCTCAGGATAATGTTGTTTTTACTTTAAAAATAGTGCAAGAAGGATATAATATATGTCATTATTGATACAACCTCACAAATGTAACATCTGACCGTTCTAGTTGCTTTTCATTTTCTTTCTTTCTGCTGTATGGACACTTTTCCATTTTTTCTAATCCAAAAAATCTTGACTGGATTTGTCTGGCTGCCAGCATAATTCAGGGACAAAAGCCTTAATTTAAGTATATATAAAGTGACTAATTTAATTGTATACAATTTAAGGATTAAAAAATAAGGATTTCCATTTTTCAATCATGCTTATTTTATAACATCCACATTGCCTGCATTACCTAATTAAAACAATAGAATTAAAATCTAGGAAAAATCACACAGTATTATGCTTTGTTATTTCTTGATTTCTGTATATTTAGATAGGTTACATTCATATCAATTTAACAAATCTTACATGAACTATTTCTAGACTGTTTTGCAAACTCTTGTTTAGCATAGAGTAAAATCCAAAAGAATAAGAAAAGTAGTCTTATAGAACTTTGCTTATCCAGACTTACTAAAATATTAAAAGGTACCAATATATTAAACAGAAGAGTAGGGGCAGAGAGTGAGGTAACTAGAGATAATTTTGTAAAAGTTTACAAACTTCCAGCTATAAAATAAATAAGGTCTTGAATTCTAATGTGTAACCTGGTAACTACAGTGGTAAACACCACTGAATTAATTGAAATTTGTAAAGAGTGGAATTTAAATATTCACATGCACAAGGAAACATGTGATGTGATGGATGTGTTAGTTAACTTGATGGGAGAAAAACTTCCATGATATATACATATATCAAATTATCAAAACGTACATATTAAAATCCTACAATTTTATTTGTCCTTTAGACCTCAATAAAGCTGAAAAACGCATTAGAAATGAAACTTTACCTATAGCAAACATTCTAGCACTTAGGGGTGTGTTCTCAAATAATTTAATATGCAGACCTGTTTCTACAGGCTTGCTTATTGTTATATTTTATTTTGAAATGTAAAATCAATGTCCTCTATGTAAATTCTTCAAATTCAGCTAGTGATCTAATTTATATAGGGCTGTCCCTGCATGAGTTTTAGAAATTAAAACCTTCAACATTAAAAGTCCATTGAAATATATTCATAAAGGAAATAGTTAGTAAAATTCACTTTTAAGTGAATGGAATTTTTTTCCAATCATGTCTCTTAATGCTTTTTAACCTGTGAAATATAACAACTTTGCTCTTTAATACCGAAGTCTTGATTTTCAGAGCTGAAAAACAAACAAAAAAGTAAAAAGTCTATCGCATGAGGTAAACTTGAAAGAGAAGCTAAAAAATTTCAGTTAGCATCCCTGGTCTTCCATCTACCAGCTGGACCACAGTGTACAAATTACTCAGTTTCCTCCTTGGTAAAATGAGGTTGTTGATAATCATTTTATAAAATTACTCAATGAATCAAGTAAAATTTTGAATTGAGAAGTGCTTTGTAAACTATTGGGCATTAAACAAATGTAAGATATTTTAAAATAATAATTTCATCTAAATGAGAAATTATGACTTATGCAAAGTGTCATTTCTAATGGTGAATTTGATATTAAGACACACAGATGCCACTTTGGAATTATGTATTTAATCAGTCAATCCAATCAAAAGTGTCATCATTCTGGTCACCTCTCTGGCACATTAATAATCTGTAAGAAAACAGTCTGCAGTTAGAGCCATGCTTTCTCAGCTGAGAGTGTGACCATTAGGACAATTCTTAAGGCAAAGAAAGGAGAACATGGGTCTTTATCAAGAGTGAAACTTTGAAATCTATCTATTTAAGATTAATCACTATTCTTTTAGTTAAGCTGTTGTCATCTCTAACTTTCTCTGAGTCGAAAATAATCTACACTTCCAACTAAGTTATTCATGGTCCAATTTGTTCTCAGAATACTATAATAGGCTTTGTGAAGATAAGTTTTATAATAGGGATTTAACATAGTGAGAAGCCAAAGAATCAGAGGCCTTCAAACACAAAGGGTATATATGTATATAAAGTGCTCAGTCCCCTCCCTCTCTCCCTCCACTCTCCCTGGTCCCCTCTCCCGAAAGGACACTCACCCCTATTAAAATCTAATTTTTACAAAGGATTTTGAGGCAATGTCATCTCAACAACATCACAGTACAATTGCTTTAGCTACTGCAATATTGCTTTGCCGTCATTTTCAGCAGGGCCAGGAAAGGGGAAAACTTTGAGTAAAGTTTACCACTGTTTTAAGGAAGGCTGTGAAGGATTTTTAAGAAAGAGAAACATTCAACATCGTTCCTCTGGGTAGTTCCGTCTGGCTGGAAGATCACATTTACATACTGAATTCTTCGACTAGAACTCCCAAAGAGAAGTCTACTCTCCTGGAGAAAGTAAAACTCTCTCACGGGCAGCCTGGAAATAAAAAAAAAAGAAGAAAAAAAGAAAAAAAAAATCACTGATGATTTACAGACACTCTTTCTCATTCCCAAGTCTCCCCCCAACCCTTATTAAACTATTGAAAATACGATTATTCAGAGACATTATTAATTTGTTTTTTTCTCTCTACAACTCTGTAAGAACTGACTTTCCGTATTTCTGATTTTTAACTCATTTGTATCTAGACGAGTGCATTGCCTCTTTTGTTTTACAAAGTAGCAAGGTTACCCAGAGCAGAATGCAATATACCTTCATGTTGAAGGTGCTCAGGGAAGTGGTTGTTTTTGTTTTGAATTCCCTTATTTTCCCTTATTAAACATTTCAACACACAGATAGAAGGTAGCAATTAAAACCCTAGACACTATTTAGTAATGTGTTTTAGCAGCTAGCTTCCTTCTTCTGTAGGTGGTACATCCCAGCTCCACCCGGTCTGTGACAAGTCAGGCTGTCTGGTTCGCAAAATTTCTATTAAACTATATCAAAGGATATAAGGCTATATTAAAGGATGTAGGATGTATTGAATATTCATATTCCAAATTATTATTTGAAAAAAAAATCCTCAAGTCACATATTAATTCTACAAAAAAAAATAGATATTTTAAACTTTTTAACAAAGGAAATTGTCTTCAATTGTGCGTTCACGTGATTTTAATGATTTCTAGCGCTAATACCTCCTAAGTTGCTTCCCCACTGTTTATACTGTCCCCAATAACACTCAGTGGAAAGCTGTCATTCCTCGCTAAATCCTTACTTAGGGTGGATGCTCTGCCTCCCTGAGACAGGGTCAGGGGGTCAGAATCGATTTTGGAGGCCACCTGGAGAGTCCAGTCCAGGAACTGACTCAAAAAATTTATATCAGAGCTGGGAGAGTCCACCTCCCAGGGTCAGAGCCGGCCTGACCCTCCAACTGCAGGCTGGGGCATGCTAGACCAAGCTCGGAGAGAGGCCAGAGCTGTTGACCTGGCTAGCTGACCTCTTCAAACTTCAGGAGAATTTCTTTGGCAGTTACCACGGTGACTGGGTACTCTAAAAGCTTATCCTTCTTACGGAAAGGAGGGGAAAAATTAGCAAAAAATATGTTAAAACCTACCTTGCAGAGATGCCTATCACAGTTAAAGTGAAAAAAAAAAAAATTGAAGGAGTTTTAAACTACCTGTATCTTTGATATTAATTTCCACTGCTTTCCTAAAGAAACTGGAATTTGTAATTCTTTCAAACAGCAGAACTGCACATTTGGAACAGATATTGCATTTCTTTTTTTTTTACCAATAGCTGACAAGAATTCGAATCATGTATCAAAATACTTTTAAACAACGTAATTCCCTTGGAGATTCTAGTACTACTTTTCTTTAAGACTAATCAGCTTTGAAATAAGATGCATCATAAATGTTCATTTATTAGGTAAAAAAAATTCTATAACAAAATAATCATTTTTGCATCAAAAATATTCTGTTTTTCAGAGAGAAAAATATCTATTCCTATTTGACTTGAAATAGTAAAGTTAAAAGGCAAAGGGTCATTATTATTATGTAGTTTTCCTTTTACTAAATGACTGAATAAAGTTAATATATATTAAAAACATCATATCTGTATATATGAAATATACAGATATATCTATACATAGATATATATATATATATACACACACACATATAAAAATACTGGAAGGACATTTAAGCTAAAAATGTCATAGACTATTCTCCCATTTTAATATTAAATGCTATCTTATCCTAAAATTTCACAGTGCGGTGATAGAAAGACTTACGAATTAATTTTAATTCCCCAAAAGGCAAACCTAGGCACATTAAAAAACTCTACTAGTCAGTTTTTGGTGACAGATTGTATAACAAAATACTTTAAAATAGCTCCTGTATGATTTGAAATCAGATGAGATCATCATAATTTAGAAGCGCAATGTTCTTTTGTCATAGTAATATTTGCCTCTAAAAATACCTGCTTTGGCATACTCTGGCGGTTTATCGGATAAGACCACCGGATGTAGTCCATATACATCCCGAGAACCCAATCTCCAGACCGAGGGCTGGGGGGAACAACCAAGATGAACAACTAAATAAAATAGAGTGCTTCTTCCTCTTCTCTCTTCCCGCCTACCTGCCTCTGCTCACCTTCATTCTTTGTCTATACACTTTTTCTTTAAAAACAAAAAACAATACCTGTTACTACACAGGTATATATTTCCATAAGTGTCACTAAGTGTCTGACTTTCCTTTAATTTTCTCATCTATTTCATATATGACTCAGATTTTAAAGGACTGACTTACTCAGCAGAAGGGTTCAGGGGTGTGTGTGTGTGTGTGTGTGTGTGTGTGTGTGTGTGTGTATGTGAGCCCACAGAAACATATCAAGCATTGGTGAGGGGTAGGTGGATTTCCATTTTTCAAGCAGTGACTACACAATAGAACAATGTCTCTGGTCTAAATATCATTTCTCATCTTGACTCCAATCCAAGAAAAAAAGTCATGTATTACAGAAATGTAGTAACTGACACTCCAAAAATGAATACTGAAATTTCAGAAGGATGTTTTAACCTCATCTTGAGTGTTCATTTTGCTGAGAACTATTCACTGTATTACGATCACCTGTAAATTCCTAGAGCAGACTGGACATAAATGACAGTCTCTATCTGTTGATTATTCAGAGTTAAAAAAAATAAAATAACAAAATACAATTGGGTTGGAAATAGCCAGTGAAAGAATAAATAAGGGTCTCTATCTAGTCTGAGATCTTTTTGCCATGCGAGCTGATTGCACTTGAGTTCTTGCCATTGCAGAGTGGGCGACCACACTGGTGAGTGACTTTGACCGTGGTGCCAGATCATTCTGTATGATGAACTCAGATTCTCCCTTCCAACCCGCACCTCTTGGCCAGCTTCCTGAAGGAGACTTGCTGGCTGGCAGAGCACTCGGAACTAGCAAACAGGAAATGAGGTCCTCCTCAGGTTTTGAAAAGAGATGATGGAAGTCTTAAAACGAGACAAGTCAAACCAGAATCTTCCAAACCACAAGCCTTAATTTGAGTGAAACATTATTTCTAAGTGAAAACTGCAAAGGAAAAGAAGTTAAAGACAATGGTTCATTTGTACCCAAGAAAACAATGCCAAGTCTCTTAGCTTCCTTTCCTTTAGTCAAATTTAGGATCTCACCTAGGACAAAACCAAAAAGTTGTCAGTCTTTGGATA
Source organism: Solenodon paradoxus (assembly GCA_004363575.1). NCBI lineage: Eukaryota > Metazoa > Chordata > Mammalia > Eulipotyphla > Solenodontidae > Solenodon > Solenodon paradoxus. Next base: position 346 of record RJWH01000219.1, on the reverse strand, counting down.
AGCTTTTACTAAAAGGATGATGAAATAAAGAAATATAATCTTGGATCTTCTCTGATGTTGAAAATTCATGCATTATGGAAGCACAAAATTTAGGGACTGAGAGGGACAGAAGAATTTTCTAGCCCTATCTCTGTGCATATTCAAACCCTGAAGCCCAGAAACATAAATTGCTTCTGCACGCAGTTACATATCTAGCTGATAACTATATCCTGCTTGGCATTTTTAGACTTAGTGTGTCTACTCCAATACGCAGCCTCTTCAGTGGGGGAAAGAATATGCAAGGCCTGATGCACCCTGGTGGAGCAGCAGTTAGGTCAGTTGTCGTCACAGGAGCACAAGCCTCAAT